>JAQPPZ010001323.1:3846602-4487703 GCA_028583015.1 Wollemia nobilis
GTCAGAGCTTGCATGCTCCATCATAGATTGCGATAACATTTTGACTTGAATGGTTGTCATCTCACCAGAAGGGTCTTGTGGGATTAGTGACCCCAAGGAGGCCATAGTGTCCACAAAATGATTCGATGATCGAGGGAGTGCCTCGATGTCGTACCATTCAAGCTTTGCCAAGAATTTATCCACAAGGGCTTTGTAGGCCTGTAGAACTGGGCATTTGCATTGGAATACCCCTTTCACTTGGTTGACAATTAACAGTGAATCACCAAAGATATTCAAGCATTTGATGTTCATGGTGATGGTTGTCTGAAGACCTATGAGCAAGGCTTCATATTCAGCATTGTTATTGGTGCACGGGAAATCAAGTTTAAATGATAAAGGCATTGGAGCCCCTTGCGGTGTGAAAAACATGATTCCCATGCCACCCCCTTGCTCACATTTAGAACCATCAAAAAATAAGGTTATGTCGGCCTGTGACTCAGGCTCATCAGAATCTGGCGATTCTGAGACATGGAAGACCCCATCATCGGGTAGCTCTATGGTCAGAGGCTGATCATCTTCGAGAGGAGCCTCTGCTAGTTGATCGATGATGACTTGACCTTTGATGGACTTTTGTCCAATGAATTCGATGTCAAACTCCATCAACAACATGATCCATTTTTCTGTGCGACTACTATGATAAGTATGACTCATCATGTACCACAATGGATTCTCCTTAGACACAACATACATCGTATTGCTCAGCATGTAATGGCATAGCTTTTTGGTGGCAAATACCACCACCAAGCATAGCTTCTCAACGTATGCATAGTTAAGTTCATAACTGACCAGGGTGTGGCTAAGATAATAATTAGCCTATTCTTTATGTAATTCATTTTTCTGGGCTAGCATGGCGCCCAGTGCCACCTCAGTAGCTGAGATGTATAAATAGAATGACACTCCTAGTCTAGGTGGTGCCAATACTAGTGGTGAAGCCAAGTATTGTTTGATGTCATCGAAGGTTGACTGGCACTCGTCATCCCAATGAAATGCTACCCCCTTGTGTAATAATTTATTCATGGGTCAACACTTGTCAGATAACTGCGCTATGAAGCGCTTGATTGACGTGACCTTACCCTACAAGCTTCTGAGCTGCCTGATGGTGGTTGGGGGAAGCATCTCAAGGATTGCCTTGAATTTATTTGGATCTACCTCGATGCCTCATTTTGAGACTATGAAACCCAAGAGTTTTCCAGATGTGACGCCAAATACGCACTTCTTGGGGTTTAGCCTAACCTTGTGTTCGATGAGGTGATCAAGGATCTTGCATAAGTCATCGAGATGATTTTGGCGCAAAAGAGATTTGGCCAACAAATCATCCATATAATCTTCCAAAGTTTTATGCATGTGATCATGGAAGATGTATGTCATAGCGCGTTGGTAAGTGGCACCAAGCATTTTTAAGGCCAAAGGGCATGACCTTATAACAAAATGTCCCCCAAGGCATCGTGAACGCCATTTTTAGTTGATCATCGAGATTGATACGAATCTGGTTGTATCCCGAGAAACCATCCATGAGGGAAAGCATTTCATGGCCTATTGTAGCATCTACCAATGCGTCGATGCTAGGCAAGGGGAAATCATCCTTGGGACTCGCTTTGTTTAAATCTTGAAAATCGATGCATATGTGAATCCTCCCATCAGGATTTTTGATGGGTACCATGTTGGACAACCATGGTGGGTAATCCACGTAGATGACAAACTGTGCATCCAACAACTTTTGTAGCTCATCTTTGACCATTAAGGCCACTGTTGGGTGCATCTTACGTAGCTTTTGCTTGACTGGCTTGACTGTCGGATCAAGTGTTAGATTATGCATGACTAGCTGCGGGTCTAGCCCCGGCATGTCTTTGTAGGACCATGCAAAAACCTCCTTCTTCTCTTTGAGAAGGGCAATGTAATCGGCTTGCTCTTCGGGGGATAGACTTACCCCCAGCTTGATGATTTGTGGATTCATTGGATCAGAACCGATGTCCACGTCAATCATTTCTTCGACTGACATGTGGGATCCATCCTCCAACTGGTGTGGAGTTGGGATCAGGTGGATATCATTCGCTGAATTTAGATCTACATTGGGAACGTCGGGTTCCTCTTCAACATGGAAGATATCCTGAGTCTGTCCTGGGGTGAAATGAAACATCTCACCGCAAGGCCAGTACTCTGATGGGGATGGTGGTGAGTCAGCATGATCCTAGTCTATGGCATCTAGGTCTAGATACAATGGTCATGTTGGATCGGCTGGATTGTGGATGGGGGTGGTCAAATCAATGGAGATCATGTTGATGGACTGAATTTGGTCTCCATTACCATGTGGGTGTTGATTCAGACATCCTTGGTGATCCTTGTACCCCGGATCTGGCTCTATGGGTACTGGCACAAAAGGATCGGCCCTATGTGTGGATAGAAGGATAGGGTCTACCCTTGGCACTGGTGGCCCTATAGGGTCTCTAGGTGGGAGGTGCTCCCTGTATGCCCGAAGTGGTGGATGAAGCACTTGGTTTAGCTGTACTTGGTTTAAATGCCACCTATGCCTTGGTCCCATATTTAGATGTTCAAACATACCATCGATGTCTATGGGGTATTCCTGTTGCCTCATATGGTTGAGATATGCCATCTCAGTCTCATCCTCATAGTCACTATCGAAGATCCATAGGCCTTCATTGGCTCCTACAACTATGTGCCCCTTTGGTTGGTATAGCCTCCCACTAGGCATTTCTTGATCACTTGGCCTTATGGCCGGCATGGGAGGCTCATTTTGTTTGAGCATGTTGATTTGGTCCCTTCTAGGTTGTTTCACTCTCTACGGGAGGGCTAGATTCTCTGGAGGTGGCAATTGCTCGATTGGAACATTAAAGGGGAACATTGCCATGAAGTCCTCCTGATAGTCATCAATGGGTGTCACCTGTGAGTGATTGCTATCGGACTCAAAAGGGTCCCAAGGTGCTACCTCATAATCTGACTCATCTTCAGAAGACCCCCTTGATTTTGTTCATATCCCTCTTGGAGGTTACTTCTTGAACTTTCCCCTTCCTCGATCAAAGGGGAGGGGTTGTTGAGGTCAACAAGGTTTGTTGTTAACAATGGGAAATAATTCCCCAATGTGTATGTAGTGTTGGGATTGGCATATGGATCTTGTGCCAACCCATCCCTATTGCCTAGACCTAAGCCTTGCATGGTTTCTACCAAGATGTCAAGGGGCAAAGGGTGGTTGAACCCTACTCCTGATTTATCATATGGCATCTGGTATCTTGGTTGACAAAGAATGTGCATTCCTTGTTCATATCTGCCCAATCCATATCCATGCCAATTACATTGGTCTAGGTATTTCAAGGTGAAGTCCAGGTTGGATAGATAGTCAATATTCTCAGCAAATGGCTCTTCGTCCTCTTCCTCTTGTAGGTAGGGTTCAATGTCATTCTCGAGGCCCCCATATACAAAGTTGGTCTGATTTGGTGGGTAGCCTAAAGGGATGATAGTGTCGATGGGGAGGCGAGGTCTCCCCATGTCTTGCATGGATTCGAGCATGGGTGTTGCCACAATGTTCCACACTAGGTACTCCCCCAGGCCCGTATTGGCCATCTCAATGGTAATCATCGATGGTTGAGGGGGAGGGAATGGGAGTTCTCCCCGAGTCCACTCCATGTTGGGTGAACCAGGTGTCTCGACTTCCATTCGGCTGGGCACCTCTTCGGTAGAGATGGTTGAGACTAATGGTGGTACCTCCTCTAGGGGCTTCTTCCCATTGTCCTTCGATGTGGCCACCATAGGTGGCATCGTTGGTGAAGGGACAGATGATGAAGATGGGCCAGGTTGGTGAGTTGAGGGACTCAACAATGGGGATGTAGGCGGAATCAGACCCTGTATGGATGGATTCAATTGAAAGTCCAAATGTGTCGATGGGAGGGTCGATTGTGGCATCAGCTGCACCGCATTGCAAAACTTAAAGGGCTCTAAGTCCATTGGGACTACATGTACTTGCCCTTCGTATGTGTATTTGAGGCATTGATGGGCTATCGAAGGGACACACTTCATGTCCCTGATCCAAGGCCGGCCTAGCAAGATATTGTAGGCCATATCACCCTCAAGGATGTGACACAATGTAGGAATGGTCTTTTGTCCTACTTGGATGGGCAGGACAATTGTGCCAACCGTCGAGCATAACGCGTCGTTGAATGCTCGAAGAGTGTAAGTGGATGCCACAATGTGGGATGCTGGCAACTTAAGGTGTTTTAATGCCGTTGTCATGATTATGTTGTTGGATGAGCCAGTGTCCACCAACACCCTCTTGAATGGAATCCCGTTGACCCACGCGATGACGTGCAGGGGTGGATCCACCATATCACTAGTCACCAATTTCAATTCATCTTCCCTGAAGGTTATGACTGGTTCTGTGCATTGTCTCACATGTCCCACAAAGTTGTTGAAAGAATTGGGTTCATGGGGTTGTAGCTCAATGGCTTTGAGTATCTCCATCAGAGCCTCCCGATGGGGCGGTGATTGTTGGATGAGCTCATAAATGGAGAGCCTAGCCGACGTGGTCCTTAAACTTTGAGTAAGCTTAGTCCGAATCATGGCCATTGGTCTAGGTGGGGGAGGTTGTGTAGGGTGTTGTGGAGGTTGTGACGTTGATGGAACATCTCCTGTAGCTATAGCGGGTGCAGCCATGTTTGGGTATCTTTTGTTCCGTGTCACGATGCTTATCATCCCCACGTATCCTTGCATGGGGTAGTTTTGTGTTACCTCATTCACTTGTAAAGTCTTTGCCTACGCATCATGGGCAGGCAGGGGGTCTTTGAAGACTTCCATCTATTGGTTGCTCAACGCTATGGGATTATCTACCATGAGCATTTTGTTGTCTATCAAGTCCTGCACTAAGTTTTTGAATTTCCAACAAGTGAAGATGTCATGTCCTTTCTACCGATGAAATCTAAAATATAAGTCTTCCCTATAGCCCTTGGGTTTTGGCATGTTGGGGTCTATGGGTCGACTTTCTAGACAAGTTTATCAAGTTTGCCATGAACAAGCGGTCAAACAAGGAGTCTCTAGACTCCGTGAATTGTGTGAATTGTCGCTTAGGGTGACGCTGCTGATTTTGCTCTTGTTTATGATTTTCCTTTTCATAGTTATCAAGAGGAACTGCCTGATAATTAGCCTTTGGGGGCTATGTCATTTGTGTAGGCTTTGGTATAGTTATGGCAACCTGATTGACCACGATGGGTTTCGGTTGCATGGGCCCAGTTTTGGCATTTTTGGTCCACTCTTTCTTGCATGGCTTGGCAATCTCATCATCTTGAATTTTGATCTCCTCAATTATCCTGGCTTGCACTAGGGCTTCTTCTAGGGTGGCATATTGCTACAGCTGCAATAGCATGGAGATCGACCTTATGCAACTCTTTGAAAACATTTGAGTCATGTCGGCCATGGGAGGGAGGTAAGGTAGCTTTGAAAGCAATGTCCTCCATCGATTCCCATAAGCGGCTATGGTCTCATCATCATACTACTTAAGGCCAGCTAGGTCACTTAAGGATGCCTTCTTCTTGGTGTTGAAGGCAAAACATTCAAGGAACGCGTCCACTAGCTGGTCTAGATTATTGATGCTATGCTTCGACAACTGGGTAAACCAATCCGAGGCAGGGCCTACGAACGTGGTTATAAACATTCTTAGAAGCAATGCATCATTGTCCTGAATGCCAAAGCATTGACTCAGGAACCTTGTTACGTGCTCTTGGGCATCCTCATCCCCTCTAAAAATTGCCAATTGAGGCATTTTGAAGTGGTCGGGGTATGGGGGTGCCAAAACTGAAGGATGCACAGGGTGACTACGGAGCTGGCGTAAGGTGGGCTTTTGGGGCCCTAAAGTCTTAGTCTCCATAGACTCTAAGCGTTCTAACAGTGCTTTGTATGCATCAGAGGATTTGATTTCCTCTTCTTTGGTTTGTTCCCATTGTGAATTATGAGGAACTTGAGGCCTATGGAGGGGTAGCCGAGTAGCGCCCCCTGCCTTGGTAGGGTGTTTCAGCCCGCTCTTCTTCTCACTCAAATTCCTCATAGGCTTCTTGAGGAGTTTTTGGGCATGACCTATAAACATGGATGGGTGCCCGAGGAAGGCGCCCATCATTGGTTCTAGGAGTGGCCTCCCGCTCAGGTCTAGGAGGTCTTGGAGGCAATGCTTGATAAGGTCGTGGAGACCTATCTCGTACTAAGGGGTTGTGCCTCTCATAAATTTTTGTCCTATGCATGCGAGGGGTTGGAATCCTCTCATGCATAGTGTTCTAGAGCAACTCATCTATCTGGCATTGAATGCGCTCTTTGTTAAGATGATACAGTTGTTCTAACTACTGTTGATCTTGCCTAAGCTGCATGATTTGCGCTTGGTGGGTGGCATGTTTGGCAAATGCCAAGTCGATTTGTTCCATCGTCCTAGGTCTAGGAGGCCTAGATGCCTCCCCTACATATCTATCTCGGTCATGGTGATCCGAGATCTCTATGGGTCGCTTTCCTCTATCGAGGTTAGCAGCATTCACCCGAGGCTCTGGCCTCAATAGGTGATCTTGATAATTAGCAGGTGTGGAGGCGCATTGCTCCCATGCGGTGTATTGCTCTTGAGGAATATACTGGTTTTCCTCGTGCTCCCTTTCATACATGTGAAAGGGATGGGTGGAGTTGGCTCACCCTATCTGAAGAGCCTTGCGCTCTAGATTTGGCCTATTAGTTCTAACAGTAATGAGGGGTGGAGGAGGAATGATATAATCATGTGGTCCCTCCTTATGAACCCTATGCTGCTCTAGCGCTTCATCGCATAGTGGCCACTCATAATGAGTGTCTAAGGGGGCCTTCCCATGTGTGTACTCCTCCTGAGAGGGTCTATGTTGAATGGGAGTGCCCCTCAAAGGGGTGCCTCTATAGTCCTTTTCTGTAGTGGCATAGTGTGGACTATGTTGTGGGTCAGGTTGCCAAGGTGGTATAACCAAGTCCTTGGGGCTATAACGGAGGTGACTTGTGCCTCCTTGTATACTTTCTGTAGCTTCTGCCCGTGATTGGGCTTGGCTATGGGTATACACCATGGTGGTGGTTTTTCTAGAAAGATATGTATATTTTTATCTCCTTTACAAAATTTTTATGCTATACCAAACAAAAGGGGACCACACAAACAAAGAAATGATTATCTCGTTTACAGATTAAATGTGTGTCCTAGATCTGGTTCAGTGTGTTTGATTTTTGTTATGCGAATCTTGTAAAGGAAACTTTGTTATACATGCATAATGAGGGCTCTTGTATCTCCAAAATGGTCGCCCCTTCAATATACCATTGCCAGGCCGTTATACCGAACCTCTCAATATACCCGCCCTTACGTGAGGGAAACTATTGGTACGCGAGAGCAGAATAGTACGTGGAACATAGGCGGTATGGAAGGGGGATCACTCTATTTTTGACACCTACCATAGAAGACTTATCCTCATGCATGGGGAATCACCCCCATTACACTTGGTCAGCTTTCGTCAGGATTTACGTCTAGCAACAGTCACGATCAGGGTATATGTATGCAAAATCCAAGCCAAGGTGGTGATGAAATCCACCGTTGGTCTTGATCAAGTGTTGGGGTATTAAGACCAACTCCTTGATGTTAATCTTATTAGGTGGTGTGTGTGTGGTTCCTTTTAATTGTATAAAGAAAGAAAACATACAACAAAAGATGATTTTCACTAATGCAATGCTTTAAAGTACGTTTTATCTTTCAGAGACCATTAGTAGCAAAAAGGAAATCACACAACCTAACTAGAACTAAAGCCTAGAATGAGGACTTGCCATTTGTGCAAGTATCATGCAAGCAAACCAAAGAAAAATGCATTCCTAATCAAATTCCTTCCATTTGATTTACTCTATGTTTTTTTTTCTTTTTCTTATTGCAAGAAGGAAAACAAACTACTTAACTTTTCTATGCAAGCAAAGAAACAGAAAATTGCAGAAACAGAAAATAGAAAACACAGAGGATGTTCAGAAAACCTACCTCCCCTCTATCTAAACCAGATGCCTCTGAGTTTCTGCTCAAAAAATGCATAGAGCTCTAATCATCTCGGGGTGGGATGAATAGCAGGTCTGCATTCATCACAGGGTGGGACGAATACATATTCGTCCTAGGGTGGAACGAATGCCAGGTCTGTATTCATCACAGGGTGGCACGAGTAGCAGTCCAGTGCCCGAATGAGTAACACCTGCAAAGAAAACCACAAAATTTGGATCAAAAACTTGATCTTAATAGTAGGGGATAGGGTCCCACCATGATCACCACTGAAATCCGAATGCAGAATGACGGCATACCAGATTATGATGCAAACAAAATAGATATGGTATAGATGCTAAGTCCTACGAATGCGATGAACAAATGCATGAAGGAAATGACGCATAAATGAGATGTAAGAAAAAAAAAGTGGGGCCTCTTTTATTAATGTTTGCTTTTAATCTAGTTACAATACGTCCCCCCTCTAGGGCTCAGAATGTTTGATACAGTTCGTTACATCAATGGATGGTACGCTTCCAGTGTCTTTCGCATGCCCACATTCAAAATGGGTGGGCCAAAAGTTGCCACCGCTTGTGTCCATGTGTTCATCATTCCTTGCTACCCCTCTGGTGTTCCTGGTGGTGAGATCCTATGCACAGAGAAAATAGCAAATAGTTAATAGCATATGCGGATATAGGAAAACATGCAATCCCCAAAGCCTCCGGCTAGTTAATGTATAAAAGAATGAAATGATGGTCAAAACATGTCATAATGAATTCAAAATTTGATAGAGGCATGGAGACATCATCAAGGACACATTGCAAAAATAATAGTCAAGAAATCATGCATAGATTTCTAATCGCTCCGGGGTGGGACGTTGGGGACTATCACAAAATGTGCAAAAGTGACCTTGCAAATGTCCTACCCAGAGGCCTCCAAAACTCCTACAAACTTGGGGTTAGACTAAAAGGGGCATTTTGAGATGACCCAGAAGGTCATATTTGGCAGATTCTACCCATATTATCCTATATCCGAAGGCGCTCCCTGTAGGTTAGTAAACGCATAAAATGATAAAAACAAGGTCAAATCAAGTCAGAATACAATGAAACTTGAACAGCAGCATAAGTAAATGAAATATGACATAATGCAAAAATAATAGTAGAGAAATCAAGCATATATTTCTAATCACTCCGGGGTGGGGCGATTAGGACTGCAATAGTGCGGGGGCGCCCGAGGGCAGGACGCCCATCGTTTGGGGCTTAGTTTTGGCACCAATCCAAGTGGGATGGGTCCAAAACCTCCTAGGGGGTTGTGTCAATAAGTTTGGTGTGGGATTGTGGCTGATTGCTTGGGTTTTGGGTCTAGATTGTGTTCCTAGTGTTCACCCGATAACCTCTCTTCCAAAAGAGAAATTAGGGATGTAGGAAGCACAAAGAGGAATGGGGGTATAATTTGGCAGCACTCCATTGCTCCAAATGCTCCAGCTCTATTCTTTTTTGGGGTGAGGAGGCTCACCATTTTATAGACCTCAGGGTCTCCTTTGAATGCGCATGCGAGGGCGCCACTTGGCTCACCATGCCCTTTTGGGGAGAGAAGATTCCTCCCTGATTTAGGGCCTCCATGATCAGGGCATGCTTGACTGAAGTCCCTCTCTCTGATTTGAAACCGTTCCTCACAATTGCATGCCTTGAAGGTGAAGTTGGGTGGTGGATCTGGGCTGCCATTTGTCAAGGCTTGACTTTTTTCCAGTCAAACCTGCTAATCGTCCCACCCTGGAGCGATTGCTGCTAATCATCCCGGGGTGGGGTGAATAGGATTCTAATCATCCCAGGGTGGGACGAATAGGGAGAAAAGTGCTTAAAAGGTGCCAAATTGACCTCTGACCTTCCAAAACTGATTTGGGAGTGGTTAGGACCACTGTTTAACCTCTGGAGGCTGCCCTAGGGGGTATGTATGCCAATTCGGTCAGTGCTTGTAGTCACATAATCGGATTGGTGTTGTTTTGGTGTCTACACTTATATGATTTTATGATATGATGTGATGTATTTTGAGTTGATAAATGATGAATTTATGATTGTATGCAAATGGATATTGCCTATATGTTTTATGATGTAATGATGGGTGATTTGGTTTTTATGTTTATGGATGCGATGTTATTGTTAAATGCATGTTTTAATTTTGCTTTAATTGTATGCATCTAACTTATGTGATGGGATGGTATAAACGAACCTGTATGCTCTAATCACTTAAAACATAAGGAATGCATATGACATTGACAATCTTAATGGGTGATACCACAGAAAGTAAAAAATTAATCATGAATTTAAATAATCACTCTTATCATAAGAATTGATTAAGTATTCATATATGAGATGTAATGGTGTGAGATGTATTTTCTTGATAAGTTTCTGTAAATTAAAAGATATAAAGTAGTCAATGGTCATCTATATACTATTTCTAATATATATGCGGTATCTGTCCTACTATGTTGATACCCCCTAATTTATAGAATCTTATAAAGAAAGTGATGGTGTGAATGATGATATGATTTGTTGCTATGTAAGAATTTTGGGGCTTTTCGAGAGATTCAAACACTCTAGTTACCCTATCAATGATTGTGTACTGATCATTTAAGGCTTTTGAAAATTAGGCTTTCATCATGGTCCTAGATACTCATTCTCCCTGTGTGTGCAAATGAATATATTTAGATAGAACCCATGCATTTCCTCCGATTTCAGGTGGGATTCTTTCAGCCCATTGCTAAGATCGGGGATCCTCAAGTGTTCATCTTATTCTTATGTTGGACTCAATTGGACTATACCACTAGGCAGTTTTGGATTACCTAAAGCTAGCTCATCCACATTCAAACATTGGTCTATACAAATGCATAGCTTTTGTGATAGACATATCATCATGCATAAGGATTTCTCCTTCCAATCCTGTATAGTGCTGAGAATTCCAGGGATTCAAGCTCCAATCCCTTCTTTTCTTCATTATGACTTGGGATACTTGCTCGTATTTAGTGATAAAAATCACTATTTATTTTTTACTATTTTTTTTGAGCAAGGGATTCTTGTAGTGATGATAATCACTGTTTATTTTGCTTTTGTCCTTTTGATATTTTGAGCTATGAATATGGGTGTTGATGTGTGACTTTTGAAGATTTTGAACTTTGAACCTAGGATTTTTTCTTGTTGACTTAAGCAAGGGATTTTTGGGTAGGGTGGAGCTTGTCCTTTTGTCAATTCTCAGCATTTTTGAACTGGTTGCACAGGGGGATAAGCAAGGATGTCCCTTTTCACTTTATGTAACCTAACCACTTTACGACTTTCATCTTCCCATGTACCAACTAGAATTTAGTGTTTGTAATTAGTGGTGGGATCCTGAGATATGCTAGGCTTTGTCACCACTAGACCTTATTCTCTACTAACCAAGATGGTTTTCCACAAAAGTTGATAAGATCACTAGGTGTGGTTGAATAACCGAAAAACCTTAGTATATTATGTATAGCAACTGATAATGGTTGTGTTGAAAAACACAATTACACACATGTGTTGATGGAGGTATGGATTTGAATGGTTTGTGAGACAAACTATGGCATCACTTTTAAGGCTCTCATGACATATGCGAATGTAATGGATATGAAAATGTAATGCAATTATGTGGATGCAAGATGTGAGATGCAATTGTTTTTGTATTTTTGATTTTTATGTTGTTTTTGTATTTTTGCTTAATTTGACCAAAGGGCTTATTATGCCTTTGGGGCTTTTTGATTTTTGACCAAGTAGCATGAAGTACCCTTGGAGCTTTTTTATTGATTTGACCAAGTGGTTTGAATACCCTTGGAGCATTTTTATTTGATTTTGACCAAGCGGTTTGAATACCCTTGGAGCATTTTGATTTGAATTTGACCAAGCGGCTTGAATACCCTTGGAGCATTTTAATTTGATTTTGACCAAGCGGCTTGAATACCCTTGGAGCATTTTGATTGGATTTGAATTTTTATGTTTTTATGATTTGTTTGTATTTTTGACATATTTGAATTTTTTTGTATTTTTGACATATTTGAATTTTTTTGTATTTTTGACATATTTGAATGTTTTTGTATTTTATGACATATTTGAATGTTTTTGTGTTTTATGTGTAGAATGCCTTCAAGTGAATGATATTGAGAGGTTCAGGCTCTTCAACACCATCTAATGATATAAGGTGATATGCTCTAGGCCCAACTCTTTGTGAAATCATGTACGGGCCTATCCAATTTATCATGAACTTGTCTCGTAGGTGTGGTGGCAGATTCAAATTCTATTGGTTTTCTTTGAGCACTAGATCTCCAACCTTGAATTCTCTTAAGTGGACTTTACTATTGTAAGCTCATGCAAGGTAATCTTGGTAAACATGAAGATGCTCTAAAGCATTGACTCGACGTTCATCAAGAAGCATCAACTGATCAAGGTGGCCTTGTCGTGCGACATCATCATCTATGAAGTCCTTTAATGCTATGCGTAGAGTTGGAATTTCCAACTCTAGTGGCATGATGGCCTCAGTGCCATATACTAGTGAAAATGGTGTTGCCCCAGTGGGTGTCCGTATACTAGTCCTGTATGCCCATAGTGCAAGAGGCAATTGCATGTGCCAATCCTTGTGATTGTCTTGCATCGTCTTCCTCAAGATGGAGACTATTATTTTGTTCGAGGCTTCTGCTTGCCCATTTGCTTGTGGATAATAAGGCATTGAAAAACTATGCTGAATATGGTATTTTTTCATTAAAGCATGCACATTTTTGTTCTTGAAATATGGCCCATTATCCGATATTATCTTCGAAGGGACCCCAAAATGACTTATGATATTGTGGAGTATAAACTCCGCAATCCTCGGTCCAGTTGTCGATGTTAAGGGGATCACTTCAACCCATTTAGTGAAGTATTCAGTGGCCATTATGATGAATGTGTGTCGGCCTGAGGATGGGGGTGAGATCTTCCCAATCAAGTCTAGTCCCCATTATGAGAATGGCCATGCTGCCTGGATGGGTTGCAAGGCTTGCGATGGTAAGTGCGTTAGATTTGCATGATGCTGGCACTTAATGCATTTCTTGACATACTCCTAGTAGTCCTTTTCCATGGTGGGCCAATAGTAACCCATTCTCAAGATGCGCTTAACGATGGCCATGCCACTGAAATGCCCTCCACATGTGCCATCGTGAGCTTGCAAAATTGCCCAGGATGCTTCCTGGGGCTCAAGACAATGGAGTAATACTCCATCATATCCTCGTCTGTAGAGGATTTCTCCTAGAAAGATGTATCTTGTTGCTTTCTATTTGAACGTTCACCTTTCAGTATGTGATAAACCTTGAGGTACTATTCCAAGTTTCAAGAAGTCCCATAGTTGGGAAAGCCAATCCTGATAAGCCATGACTTCTATAGAAAATATGGCTTGCTCTTCCTGCATTCTTGAGCTGGTGAACACAGATTGAGGAACAACTCTATGGTGTATGGTTGTGCCACACTCCATAGGTCCTTGGGAGATCAAAGACCCCCAAGGTGTCATTTGCAAGAAATATCTAGCTGTGAAGGACCAATCCTGATTTGGTTCGATGTTGATCATGTTGACTGATTCTTGATTGTCAAAAGCTTCACGATGTATTGTTGAGTGCAAAAGCACTTTCACATGAATGGTTGTAAAATCAGCAGATGGATTCTGAGGGATTAAGGATCCCAAAGAGGCCATGGTGTCTACAAATCTATTTGATGTACGAGGGATTGCCTCGATGTCATACCATTCCAATCAGGCTAGGTAGGTGTCAACAAGTTCCTTGTAAGTCTTCAGGAGTGGGCACCTACATTGAAATAGTCCTTTGACTTGGTTTACTATGAGCAAGGAGTCACCAAAGATATTCAATATTTTAATGCCCATTGCTATGGCTATTTGGAGTCCCAAGATCAATGCCTCATATTCCATATTGTTGTTTGTGCAAGGGAAGTCTAGTTTGAATGATAAGGGCAATGGAGCACCCTATGGTGTGATAAAGACAATCCTTGCTCCACCCCCTTGTTCACACTTTGAACCATCGAAGAACAATGACATGTCTCTTTCTTTCTTAGGTTCTTCGAGTTCGATGGATCTGATAATGCAAAGACCACATCATCAAGAAATTCTATGGTGAGAGGCTTGTTATCCTGAAGAGGCACCTCTGCTAATTGATCTGCTATGACTTGTCCCTTGATGGAATTTTGGCTTATGAACTCTAGATCAAATTCTATCAATAGCATGATCCACTTTGTGGTACATGTATTGTGATATGTCTTGCTCATCATGTACTGCAAAGGATTTTGTTTTGATATGACGTAGGTCGTATGGCTCAACATGTAGTGTCGCAACTTTTGAGTTGCAAAGACCACTGCTAAACACAACTTTTTGACATACGCATATCCTAGCTCATAACTCACCAAGGTGCGACTAATGTAATATATGGCTTGCTCTTTATCTTGTGCATTCTTTTGGGCTAACATGGTGCCCAATGCAAAATCAGTAGCCGATATATATAGTAAAAATGGTATGTCTGGCCTTGGTGGAGCCAATACTGGTGGTGTTGCCAGATAAGTTTTGATCTCTGCAAAGGCTTGATGGCATTCTTCATCCCAATGAAAGGGGACCTCCTTGCATAGCAACCGATTCATGGGTCGGCATTTGTCTGATAATTGCATGATGAATCTTTTGATGGATGCTATCTTGCCTTGTAGGCTCCTTAGCTCCCTAATGTTGGTAGGGGTGGCCATTTCCAATATAGCCTTTACCTTTGCAGGATCGACTTCAATGCCTCTCTTGGATACGATGAATCCCAAAAGCTTGCCAGAAGTTACGCCAAATACACACTTCTTAGGATTCAATCGGACATTGTGCTCAATGAGGTGGTCAAAGACTTTTCTAAGGACTTCAGCATGCTCTTGCCACAATAGGGACTTGGCCAGTAAGTCATCCATGTAATCCTCTAAGATCTTATGCATATAGTCATGGAATATGTATGTCATGGCCCACTGATATGTGGCACCAACATTTTTGAGACCGAATGGCATCACTTTGTAATAGAATGTTCCCCACGGAGTAATGAAAGTAGTTTTATGTTGATATTTGAGCTTAATCCGGATCTGGTTGTATCCAAAAAAACCATCCATTAGGGAGAGCATCTCATGACCTATGGTTGCATCTACAAGAGCATCTATGTTTGGCAATGAGAATGAATCCTTTGGTGTTGCCCTATTTAAATCTCTGAAGTCTATGCAGATACGGACTCTTCCATCGGGTTTCCCCATGGGTACCATGTTCGACACCCACTCAGGGTAGTCGATAGGAACTATGAACACTCGCATCCAATAGTTTTTGCAATTCATTCTTCACCATCAAAGCGATGGTTGGATGCATTTTCCTCAGCTTTTGCTTGATTGGCTTCTTCATGGGATCCAATGAAAGGTTGTGAATGACTAACTTTGGATCTATCCCTGGCATGTCTTTGTAAGTCCAAGAAAAAATATTTGGCCTCTCTTTGAGGAGAGGAATTAGGATGGCTTGTTCCTCTAGAGATAGACTTTCTCCGAACTTGACTTTCCTTGGTTGGGTAGGATCATCGCTGATGTCCACCTCGAAAGTCGCTTCTATAGCCATATGTGACCCATCCTCTAGTTGATGAGGCATGGGTATCAAATGAATGTCATCGATGGGATTTATAGGTCCTACTGACTCAGGATCCAAACCAGCATGGAATACGTCATACGCACAACCTGATGCAAAATGGAATGGTTGTAACATCTCTTCATTGGGGAAGAGGTCTTCAGGCTCTATGGGTGAATCAACATGATCCCAATCAATAGCCTCTACATCAAGATGCAATGATTTGGTAGGATCTACTAGATTATGAAGTGGAGTGGCCAAATCAATGGAGATCATGTTGATGGATGGGATGAAATCTCCAGGACCACATGGGTGTAATCTTGTTTTAGGGGTTTCCCTTCCATACTCACGATGAGGTTCTGATGGTTTGGGGATGAATGGGTCCTCCCTATGCAACATGCGAGTGGTTGGATTCTCTCTATGCATAGACTATGGAATGGGGTCATTTGGCTCAAGGATCTCTCGAAATGTGGGTGGAGGGGGATTGACCATGCGGTGAATAGCCCCTAAGTCAATAGGTCTTCCGAGGAACCTTAATCCAGGATCTATGGCATGTAGTGCCACCTCTCTTTCTACTAGCTCATTGACTTGTCGCAAGTGGTGAGGCCCAAGATAAGCCATCTCGGTCTCATCCTCAAAGTCATCATCACTTATCCAAAAACCGTTAGCATTGGTATGTGGCCCTAGAATAGAAGGCTCATGTCTTGGCCCCAAGTAGGCCATCTCCATTTCATCTTCATATTCTTCGTCACTTATGAAGAATCCATTTACATTTGTCTCTTGCCCCAAATTTAGGGGTTGATGGCTCAGGCCTAAGTAGGCTCTTTCTGTTGAGTCCTCTGATTCATAGTCACTTTCATCCGATATGTACCCACTCTCATTATGGATGGACCATGTGAATATTTGTAAATAGTGAGGCCCATGGTAGGCTAAGCCAAGTTGCACCTCATCATCACTTGCTTCATATCCATTCTCTTCATCCCATGAGTTGTACCCTATTGGGGTGGAATCAATTGAGATGTTTGGATGATAAATTTTTGGTGGTGGTACGTTCACCATGGCCACTTGTCTATTGCTCAAATTTCTTGTTCTTAGGGGGTGATAAGGAATGAAATCGATGTCTTCTCCTAACCCTAAGCTTAATCTATCCAATGCTACTACAAGAGAGTCATCTTGACCTCCAATATAATAGCCTAACCCAAACCTATCGGAGGGAAGCTGATATTGTGGCTCGTATGGCCGCCTGCACCCCTACTCATATATACCAAGGCCATAGCCATGCCAATGGCAATGCTCAAAGTAGCTTAGAGAAAACTCAGGATTAGAGAGGTAATGAACATTGACCATGAATAATTCATCATAATCCTCTTCTACATCTGAAGACTTATGGGTGCAGTCTAGGCCGACATAGACAAAATTGGTTTGGTTGGGAGGGATTCCAAGTGGAACCACTATTCCCACTAGTGGTCTCAAGTCCTTAGGTCTTCCCATGTCTTGTGCAGACTCAATGATAGGCATAAAGGTAATGTTCTACACAAGGTACTCCCCTATGCCTATGCTTGCCAAGTGTATTGATGCATGCGATGTGGATGACCCTACGGATGACACTGGTGAAGTGGGATGGTAATCACTATCTTCATCTTGATCTTGAAGATCTTCTTCTTCCATAGGACTTGGCATTTCAGAAATGGCTATAGTTGGCACTTCCTTGGGCCTTTCTTCCTTGACTAAGGGTACCTTTAGCTTTTGATTATCTTTTGGTTTTGACGTTGATGGTACTTTAGAAGCATTGACTATTTTAAGTGCACCAGGAGGTGTTGATGTGCATGGGTCTTTTCTTACCCCTTTGCCTTTGTTATCCAATTGTGTGGTTGGAGATGAAGGTGCTACGTACAGGTGGGTAGAAGGAATTACAAATTCTCCTAGAATGTCCACCTGATGGATGTATTTGAATGGCTCTTCATCAGCCAGAACCACATAGACTTTGTTTTCATGCACATACTTGACACATTGGTGCAAGATCGAAGGAACACACTTCATGTCCCTTATCCAAGGATGCCCTAGGAGGATGTTGTATTGCATAGCCCCTTCCAAGACATGACACATCATAGGGATGGTCTTATGCCCCACCTTGATGGGTAGGACTATCATTCCCATAGTATTGCATAAAGCATCATTAAAAGCTCTCAATGTGTAAGCTCCTGGAATGATATTGGACTTGGGGATCTTAAGGTGCTCTATTGTTGTTGTTGTAATGATGTTTATTGATGAACCTGTATCGACCAAGACCCTCTTGAAAGGTAAGTCATTGATTGATGCCACAATGTTCAGCGGAGGGTCTGGTAAGGCAGTAGGTACTGTCTTAATCTCATAATCATAGAATCGAATTACAGGTTCCTAGCATTCTTGTACTTGTCCCACAAAATGAGTGAATGCATTCGCATCTTGTGGTTGGAGCTCAATTGTCCTTAAAATTTCCATTAAAGTCTCCCTATGCTTTGGGGACTATTGTATGAGCTCATAGATGGATAGCTTAGCCAGAGTCATCTATAGGTTTTGCTCCAATCTACTCTGGATAGTTACCACAGGTCGTGTTGGTGGACCTGGAAGGTTGTCTTGCCCTTGCCTCTACCTAGGTGTAGCTGGGACATTCATGGGAGCTGCAGGAGGTTGTGGTTGACCATACCATCTAGTCCTGGTTGCTATGTTAACAATCTCAACCATCCCAATGCATCCATGGGTAGGTATATCAACTCAGACTTGATTGACTTGGGTATCCTTGCTCTCTAGGGGCCTCATGATTGGGCAATGGGTTTTTGTATATGCCCATGTCTCTATTATCGGGAGCCAGTGGGTTGTCAACTTTGAGTTCTCCCACCTCAATCATGTTTTGCACTTGATGCTTAAAACCAATGCAAGCCTCAATGTCATGCCCCGGTATCCTATGATAAGGGTAAAATTGATCTTCCCTATATCCTTTTGGCTTAGGATGGTTGGGATCTATAAGAGGTATATCAAGAAATCTGATCCTCCTAGCCTCGCTCAGCTGATTGAAGATTGATTGCATTGATTCTGTCAGAGGCATGAAATAGTGAGGTGGCTTGCATTCTTTGTTTCACCCCTGATTGTTCCTTTGATCATAATTGGTTGGCGAGGGATGTGCTTGATAGTTCTGGGGTTGTTGTGCACCCCCATCCTTAGGTGTAGCCAATACGACTTGATTGACTAGAGTAGGGTTGCCCTGCTTTTGCTTGTACTTGTCATTCTTACCATTCTTGTTCCACTCCTTTTTGTTTTAGAGTTTAATGGTTCCCTCATCTACTTTTATGTCTTCGATGAGTTTGGCCTATGCCAAAGCTTCCTCAAATGAAGGATACTACTGAAGTTGTAGCAAGAGGGAGATGTGTTTAGAACAACTTTTGGTGAACATGTGAATGATCTCTTCTATGGGAATGGAGAATGATAACTTCACCATGACTTTTCTCCATCTATTCCCATAATCCATTACTGGCTCATCATCATACTATTTCAAGTTGGCCAGGTCTGAAAGGTTCACCTTCTTCTTAGCACCAAAGGAGAAATGCTTTAGGAATGCATTTACTAGTTGTTCAAAGTTGGTTATGCTATGCTTAGGTAGTTGGTTGAACCATTGAGTGGCAACACCTAAAAATGTCATTATGAATGTTCTTAGCATGAGAGCATCATTGTCTTCAAGATGAAAACATGCATTGATAAAATTGGTGACGTGCTCTTGTGCATCCTCTTCACCCTTAAATTTTTCCAACCTAGGCATCTCAAAGTGCTTAGGATATGGAGGGCTAGGGATTGATGGGCACAATGGTTGGTTGTGTATTTTGCTCAATGTTGGCGAGTTCCCAGCTGCCTCTTGTTTCTCAAAGGCTTTCATATTTTTAGCAAGCTCTTGAAATGCCTTTGATGCATGGATTTCCTCCTCTTGTAGGCCTACTCATAGTGGTAATGGAGGTAACTCTCTATCCATTTTATTTGTTCTATTTTCCTCCCTCCTATGAGGGGACTCAGGATTGTGATCCTGGTTTGTTATGTTTGCCCTTTCCCCACTAGTTGGATTTCGTTCATGGTTTGGTGGGTGGTTTCATTGTGGGCTATCTTGTCTAGTGCACCTCTCCTTAGGTGAGTCAACGCATCTAGTTCTTTGGTGGTCACCACCATTTGTCTATAAATTGCTAAGAGCTAGCCACTCAACTTGCTCTCTTAAGCACTGCTCATGTTGGTGCAAGAGTCTTTCTCTTTGTTTATCTTATTTGAGAGCTTCCACTAGCTCTCACTCCTTACGTAATGCATTTTCTAACCATCTCATATGGTCAATTTGCACTATCATAGAAGACTCATGTTTATCTGACTCTATTCTTGTTGTCTTGACTCATAGATTCCTCGAGGAGGTTTCTGTTGTACCTGTACTCTTGCTAGCTAATGTGACTTGTTTAGTGTACTATTGAGTATCTCTATGATCAGACTCCATACATTTACTATGGGGTCACTCTGAGGTACCCCAGACTGAGAGGTGTGCTTAGAAGTCATAGTTCATGAGCTTCCAGATGCAGAGTTCTCAGTAGCTATAGTTCTTTGAGTTGGTCATGTAAGAAACCGATCCAACCCATCTAGCTATCTTGTTTTCCATGGCTGGTCCCATGGGGTGCCATTCACTCCTATGAGGTCATAGTCTATGGGAATATTTCCTTTTGTGTGAAGGGTTTCTTCTATATGATTCCCATGACTAGATGTAGCTCTAGTTTCCTGCCCTTCAGTGGGCAGACCTGTTTCATATGTTTCTTGTGAATCTTGAGGTGTTGCAACTCTTGCTTGCCTTCTTGATGAAGAAGGCTTTGTGGTGACATGTTTTCTCCATGTGGATGGAGATGTAGCAGTCTCATCATCCCTATGTGAAGAATGAGTTTTAGAACCTTCTTTATGTCCATGTGAGGAGGAAGCCCTTGAAGCTTCCTCACATCTTTGAGATGTTTCTGTGTTTAGAGGAGGCCCTTGAGGTCTCCTCATGTCTCCTTGATGAGGATGGTTGTGAAGCCTCTTTTTGTTTATGTGAATTTGTTCCATGATGTGGTTCCCTACTTGGGGTTTCTCGAGGAGATCCCCCAAGGGTTGAGTTATCACCCCTTAGGCTCATGGAGCTACGTCTCACGGTCTTACGGGTAGGTCATTCAATGTTACTACGACTTCGCCTATGGGTATGAGTTGCTTCAGTCTCTCCCTCGATATCAGACCGAGGGTGTTTACTTCTTGTTTTGACCATTTTGTCTATGAATTGATCTTTTGAGTTGCAATTTAGGAATAGCCACACAATACCAAACAAATGTTTATCTTGATTATCGATTTAAGTGTGCCCTAAACTATTTGGTGTGTTTTGATGTGTTGTTCTTTGCTTTCTTGCTCTTGTTTGGATTTAGAATGAGAAGACTCATCCATAGTGAGAATCAAGTACACCCATGCCAAACATGATTTTCTCAAAAGAAGCTAGGGTACACCATTGAAGTCCCAATGGGGGTTCGCCTAGCTCTTCCACTCTGAACCAATGATTGTTCCAATAGTGGGAGACAGTTTGAGCATAAGTATCTTAGTACCACTATGAAGAAGTTCCTCAATCCATTTCTAGGAGACTCTAGGGGGAAAACCGATGGAAGGAGATGAATTCCAACGTCACCGGACTGAATTGAGGGTTGGTGATGAAATCCAACTCCCCAATGTTTAAATGATACGTGCATGTGTGGTGTTCATTTTAAGCTTGCATAACATAAAGTGCATCATATAGCAGCAATGAGTCTTTCCTATATGCCTAAGTGCAAAAATACATTTCAATATTCAGAAAGATGCATGAACTACTATGATTTGTATGAGCGCACTTTATTTCATGCAAATATGGCCTCTTGCAAGGCCTCAAAGCAAGCAAACAACATACAATGTCTAGCACATTGGATTCTAGGGTGAAATTTTTAGGCATAAGCCATTGTTCCTAGCAACGCCTAGTGGAAATCTAAAAGAAGATCTAAGATATGCAAAATGCTTAATTCTTTCTCCTTTTATTCTTTCAATTTCCAAACATAAATGTGCTTTAAGTTCTCTATTTTAGACACACAGAAGCAAACAGAAAGCTGTAAAATATAGAGAGGTTGTACCAACCTCTAATCCAGCTCAGAGAACCTTGTTTCTATCCTCTGCTACTCTCCAGTTCTGGCCACTGTTGACCAGAGCGGCTGGTTCTTGGCCACCGTTAGTGGGAGCGGCTAAGGCTCTATTGGCCGTTGTAGCTTAGAGCAGCTGATTTTTAGCCATTGTAGCTCAGAGCGGCTAGACCTACACACAAAACTAAGTATTTAGGTAGAAAATGAAAAATTAGTGGAGGTCCCACCGTGATCGCCATCTGTAGCGACCCCGGGATGCATGCACCACTCTTTTTACTCTACTTGCAATGTATTAAAACCCAAAATGAAATGGAAGACAATGAAAAGCATATAACATGGAAATAACAAAGATAGATCTCTTTATTTGTATTGAAACCCGGTTACATTTCGGTCCCTCTTAGGGATACCCATTTCGATACAATAAGGTTACAAATAGGCAAAGAGTGCCCCTTTCGCAAAGAGGTGGTGCGCTTTCAAAAGCTTCCCGGTTCCGCACATGGAAATGTATGAGGGCTTACAGATGCCTCCTTCTCTAGGCCTATTTCCTAGAGGGATCCCTTTTGCTCTCGTATGTTGTAGATTTCGTCCGATGAACCTGTGGCCCTGTAAGCAATGAAACAACAACACACGCTTAGATGTCCGAGAATACCTCCCTGGATGAGGTTGTTAGCAATGAATATAACAAATGAAAGCAAGTGCAAATTAAACTAATGCTATGAATGTGAATGAATGAAATGATGCTATGCTAATGATATGCTAAACAAAATAATGAATCTAATGTCTAAAACCCTAAGTTAGGCCTACGGGCCACTATCCAAGACAACGGCCGCTAAAGCGACTCTCGTCCTCTTTGCTCCAAAGCTATGGATCAAAGCTTGTATCCGATGTTGAAATAATGGTTGCTATGCTCTCCAATTTGTTAGGGCTTCACCGTAAATGTGATCTCCAAGGGAAACTCTCCAAGTCTCGAAAGCTCTCCTCAATGACCTATCCTAATAAATTTGAGATCCTTGGTGCTCTTAGGCTTGCACCTTTTAAAGTGTGAAACCCTAGGTCTATGTCCAAGCCCTAGGAATGAATTCCTCATGCGTAGTGAGAGTTAGCATGAGAAGATTTTTGTCTTTTCTATGTTTAAAGACCAGTTAACTAAAGTCTAAATGCAAACTCAAGTCTCCCATGTGAACTGGTCATGAAAGGGAATGCAAAGTTACTCCCGCTCACCTTTATTGCATGCAGACTACCACTTCCACCCGTGATTAGGCCTGTTTGTCGATAAAACTACTTTTATGGTTTAGCCGTTGTCATCTGTAGTGACTAAGATCTGGCCATTGTCATCTATAGCGGCTAAGGTCTGGCCACTCTAGGCTTGAGTGGCTAAGATCTGGTCACTCTAGGCTTGAGTGGCTAGGCTTGGATGGCTTGAAAATGCCCCAAATGAGTGGTGAGAACCACTGTTGATGCTTGGAAAGTCCAATATTATGTCATATGATCTTATGAATGTGTCTATGTGAGTAGCTCCCCTAAGCATGACATGTTTTAGGTGTCTACATGTGCCATGACATACATCTTCTATGACTACATGCATAAGATACTAGAAGATTACATGGATGACTTACTAATTAAATATTTGTTATGCCATGAGTATCTCGATGTTTTGCATAAAGTCCTTGATCGTCTTATTGATCATAATGTGATACTGAACCCCAAGAAGTGCATATTTGGTGTCACATATAGAAAACTCTTGGGATTTATAGTTTCCAAATGAGGCATCGAGGTGGACCCTAACAAGGTCAAGGTAATCCTTGATATGGCTCTCCTAACTACCATCAAGCAACTTCAAAGCCTGCAGGGCAAGATCATGTTCATCAAATGATTCATAGTGTAATTTTCAGACAAGTATCGAACCATAAACAAGTTAAAACACAAGGGGATAATATTCCATTGGGATGAAGAGTGTTAGGATACCTTTGATGCAATTAAACAATACTTGGCTTCATCACTAGTGTTGGCTCCACCTAGACCAAAAGTGCCATTTCACTTATACATCTCAGCCATTGAGATTGCATTGGGTTCCATGTTAGCCTAGAACAATGAACTACATAAGGAACATGCTACTTACTATCTTAGCCATACCTTGGTCAGTTATAAGATCAAGTATGCATACATTGAGAAGTTATACCTAGCAGTGGTTTTTACCACCAAGAAGATATGACATTACATGCTTAGTCATACCATGTCTATTGTATCTAAATAGAATCCATTGCGATACATGATGATTCATACTTATCATAAAAGTCACATGGAAAAATAGATCATGTTGTTGATAGAGTTTGACCTAGATTTTATCAGATAAAAATCAATTAAAGGTCAAGTCATCATCGATCAACTCATAGAGGCTCCTATTTAGGATGATCATTCTCTTAGCATTGAGCTTCCCAATGATGGAGTTTTCCAAATATTAGGATCACCTTATTCTAACGAGCTTGGGTCACAAATGGATATGACTCCATTATTTGATGGCTCAAAATATGAGCAAGGGGGTGGTTCAGGGATCATGTTTTTCACACCGCATGGGGCTCCTATATCCCTATCATTTAAACTCAATTTCCCATGCACCAAAAACAACACCGAGTACGAAGCCTTGCTCATAGATCTTCAAACGGCTATCACCATGAAAATCATCAAGCTTAACATTTTTAATGATTTCTTGCTCATTGTCAACTAGGTCAAAGGGATATACCAATGCAAGTGCCTAGTTATACAAGCCTACAAAGACCTTGTGGATAAATTCCTATAAAATTTTGAATGGTATGACATCGAGGCACTCCCTCAATCATCTAATAATTTTTCATATACAATGGCCTCCCTAGGGTCCTTGATCCTGCATAATCCTACTGATGATATGACAACCATTAAGGTCAAAATGCTATCATAGTATGTAATTGAGTGTGAGAGCACTTAAGCCATGTCAAAGGTCCATTTGATTCAAATTGAACCTCATCAAGAGAGATTCTCGCACATTCATAAGCACTTGAATCATGCTGCTTGGGGGAATTTTTTCCCTCAAGCTCCTTTTGATAGTAGTATAATGCTATTTTTATAAGTTCTTCCCCAATAAACATTCCCTTGGGAGGAACTTCAAGAGGGATAGGTAATTCATGCAATCGAGGCTTCCTCACAACAATACTGGTCCACATAAATCAGGGAGTATCTAAAGCTTGGTAATCTCCCTCCTAGATTATCACATGCCATAAAAATAAAATTTAAATGAAAGGTGGTAAAATATGTCTTGCTAGGAGACATTCTATATCATCGAAGCTACAAAGGGATCCTCCTTCATTGCTTGGATCATCAAGAGTCGGCTTGGGAAATCACCCAAGAACACGATGGTACATGTGGTGCTCATTTCAATGACATGACTATCGCAAAGTGTATTCTTCACATGGGCTATTATTAGCCAAATTTAGAGCGATATTGTTGTGCTTATGTGAAGAAGTGCATGAAGTGTTAGCACCATGCTAATTTGACACATGTAACTTCTTAGGCCTTGCAACTGATTCAATAAGCATGGTTGTTATCACAATGGGGATTGGATTTAATCAATAAAATATCCCCTGCCTCCTTGGACTACCACATGTTTATCATTACAGCTATCGAGTATTTTACAAAATGGGTGGAAGTAATCCCCCTCACCACTATGATAGGACCCCGCATTACGGAGTTCATATTGCACAATATCATTTGTCATTTTGGTATTCCATCCAAGATAATTTTGGATAATGGGACATCATTTAAGAATAAATATGTGTGTGCTTTGATAGCAAAGTATAATATCCAACACATATTTATGACACCCTACTATCCATAATAAAATGGGCAAGTAGAGGCTTCCAACAAAACATTGATTGTCATTCTCAAGAAAAATGTCAAATAGAATCACACCGATTAGCACACGCAAATACCCCTTGCTCTATGGTCCTATCACACTAGCATTCAGATGCCCACTGGGGCTACCCCATTTTCACTAGTGTATGGCACTACGGTAATCATGCCTCTAGATCTGTAAATCCCATCATTGTGCATATCCATGCAAGATTTCATTGATGATGACACCGCATGGTAGGCTCACCTAGATCAGCTTACATTTCTTGATGAACATCATGTTAATGCTCTTGAGAACCTACACATATATCAAGAGTGATTTAAGAAATCCTGCAATATGAAAGTCCATCTTAGACAATTTCAATTTGGTGATCTCATTCTAAAAGAGAACCAACAAAATTCTAATTTTCCGCCCTACTTGAGGGATAAGTTTATGGTAAACTAGTTAGGTCATTTTGTCATCACTATTCAGATCAGACCCAGGAATTATCACCTAGCCTCCCTTAAAGGAATCAAGGATATTGAACCCTTAAACATCCTTTATTTGTGGTCTTTCCATGCCTAGAGTAATTTGTCCCACCTCTAAAATTTTCCAAGGTTGCCTCTAACCTGTTTGGTCAACCTAAAATGCTCCTAGGTGGTCCATGACTATCTAGGTCACCCCAAAATGCTCCAATGGTGCCTAAAACCTACTTGGTAAATCTAAAATGCTCCTAGGTGGTCCGTGACCATCTAGGTCACCCCAAAATTCTCTAAGGGTGCCTACAACCCGCTTGGTCAACCTAAAACGCTCCTAGGTGGTCCATGACCATCTAGGTCACCCCAAAATGTTCCAAGGGTGTCTAAAACCTACTTGGTCAACCTAAAATGTTCCTAGGTGGTCCATGACCTTCTAGGTCACTCCAAAATGCTCCAATGGTGCCTATAACCCTCTTTGTCAACCTAAAATACTCTTAGGCAGTCCACAACCATCTAGGTCACCCCAAAAAGGATCCAAGGGTGCCTATAACCCACTTGGTCAACCCAAAATACCCCAAAGGCATATGTAAGCCCTTTGGTCACCTAAAAATCCCCAATGGCCCCCAATAAGCCCATTGGTCACATGTATATATATATATATATATATATATATATATATATATATATATATATATATATATATATATATATATATATATATATATATATATATATATATATATATATCAATCAAAAATACAAAAATATTGCATCACACCACATTGCATCCCATTGCATTTTATCATCGCTTGCATTAGGCATACTCATCATTGCATTTTGCATTTTAAGGTTGCTCATACATGTCTAGTAGTAAGACTATACATTATTCATCATTATAAAAACAATCATGTCAAAGTCATTATCCACATCATTCCATTGTCACCTATCATATCCACTTACATTTCACACTGGTCATAGTAGTGTTTGTTCCCCATCACCAAGTCATTTGTTCTAGAATATCTTTAGGATTTTCAGTCACTCAACCATCTCTAGTTTTCTTTCCAATTTTTTTAGAAAGCTATCCTAATTTTTAGGAGGTAGGGTCTTTCTTAGATTGTACCTTGTATACATCAAATCCCAACACATTTCCACACTAATAAATACAATTTTTGCACAAGTAAATATGAAATACACAAAGAGGTCTGGGTTTCTTTAAGAAAAAAGGTTATGCTACTCATCACTCCGTGCGAATGGTTCAAGAATGCTAAGAATTGGCAAAAGGACAAAATCTTCCCTACCCAATTCCCAAAAATAAATAGTGGTTGTCACCACTATCAAAAATTCAAAATCCTAATCAAAATCCCACAAAAAGAAAAAAGCAAAAGCAAAATAAATAGTTTTTATCACCACTTTTCAAATCCCTTGGTCAAAGAAAACAAAATATAAAATAAACAATGATTTTCATCACTACATATGAGCAAGTATCCTAGTAAAATTGAAGAAAAGAAGGGAGTTGAACTTGAATCCTTGGAATTCTTAGCATTCAACAAATCATAAGGTTATCCTCATTACAGGTTTGGTGGATAGCCTACCCGTCAATGGTGGTATCCTTATGTATGATGATATGTCTATTATATTAGAATTTTGTGTGTGTGCAGACCAATGTTTGCATGTGGACGAGCTAGATTTTTGTAGCCTATACTACGTAGTGGTCTAATTCTACTAAGTACAAAACCTAGGATCATGATATTCATAGGGTGATCCTCATTACATGTTTTTTGGATAGCCTATCTACCAATGGTGGTATATTTATGCATCTCACAAGAATGAACTCACTTGCACACATAGGGATATGAAGTATCTTGGTCATCCTAGTAGATTCATACCTTGTCAAAAAGTCTTGCATGGTTAGTATACAAATTTTGATTAGTTAGCTAGAGTTTTTGAGTCTCATGAAAACCTCATCAACATTCTATAACATTTCATTTTATTCTAACCATTATATCACATTTTAATAGTACATTTCCATATATCAATTACACAAAAACAATACAAAAAAGGAATTAATGCATTTTTTTTACAGTCTATGGTGCTAACATACTGTGTCAAATAATTATTCACAATTCATCATATCAAAACACTCAACTCATCCATATCATTGTGCATCCATGCATATACATAGCATCAAATAAAATTATCACAACACATGCATACATGATAAACATCCATAAATATGCCATCACATCATAAAAGCATCCATAAGCATACATGATAACCATCTAAACATAAATACATACATTACATCCATATCATAAAGAAATAAATGAGACACATGATGACCATAACAAAATCTTATATATATGGGGTAAAATTATACATCATGATTATCCAAATATTCGTAGGCTACAATAAAGTGGGTCCTCAAAACTCACCAATACCCAACATCCAAAATTAATCCTAATAGTCTCCATCACCATGGTCACACAGGACTGGTGCTATCACTCGCACTACCACCTATCATTCGAGTCAGATGTGATCTCCCATACCTACTGCCACTAGCCCTGTTAGTCCTCTACCTATAATATGACTCCACTATCTTGCTCTATCAATTCTGGTGTGATCAACTAGTATATCCATCATTAGGAATATGCCCTCCAAGGTGCACTACCTCCATCTCTAACTGATCAATGTAGGCCTACCTCCATTATCCCTGTACCTAGTACATATCCACCATTGAATACAGTCATAGAACCTCTTCATATAGCCTCTCCACATCCTCACCATTGGATCACTCTTTCCTAGGACCCTATGATCTTAGTTGTACCTTCAATGATGATATCTCAGCCTAATCCTCTCGTGCTTATGTCTAAAGGAGATCTCTCTCCTATCTGACCCTACCTAGCTTAGCCTACAAATCTAGATATTTGTCACCCTACATATCCTGCTATGCCTATGCCCCAAGATACTCTACATCCCCATAGTCACCATAATATCCCAAGTCTAGGATATCTACCTACTCATCTACCTGATGGTGATGCCCATGGAGCTCACCCACCTCTTCCTGGCCATCCTTCAAGGAATTTGGCATCACCTCATTCGCTACCCTATCCACCTCACCCCTAAGGGTCCCCATGCCTTACCACTGGTGCATAACCCACCATGATTCATACTCCTCTATAGTCCTAGCATTATCCACATCTAGAACATATACTATAGTATCTGCCTCCTCTCCCACCTCCTCCACTATTGGCTAGCCCAATGTCCTCTTATCCCTGTAATGCCAATACACTACTAGCTCCCTGAGTAGTTACTGATGTAGCCCAAACTATCACATAACCCAAGAAAAATGGAAGTTCTCCCATTTATTCTCATGCCCCATAATTATCCATCTACCTTTCCTCACTCAGTAGAGCTACTCTCTAGCATTGGCCCAATCGGACAGTCCCTATGCAGTTTTTGTATCACCTGCCCTAGTGTCAGTCATGAAAAGCATCGACATAAGGATCTACATCATCTAAAAACCAATTAATCTACCCCATATCATGAGCCATCTACCATAGGATACCATATACTATATCCCTTACTCATCCCCCCGTGTGAATGGTTCAAGAATGCTAAGAATTGGCAAAAGGACAAAATATTCCCTACCCAATTCCCCAAAATAAACAGTGGTTGTCACCACTATCAAAAATTCAAAATCCTAATCAAAATCCCACAAAAAGCAAAAATCAAAAGCAAAATAAATAGTTTTTATCACCACTTTTCTAATCCCTTGGTCAAAGAAAACAAAATATAAAATAAACAATGATTTTCATCACTACATATGAGCAAGTATCCCAGTAAAATTGAAGAAAAGAAGGGAGTTGAACTTGAATCCTCGGAATTCTTAGCATTCGACAAACCATAAGGTTATCCTCATTACAAGTTTGATGGATAGCCTACCTGTCAATGGTGGTATCCTTACGTATGATGATATGTCTATTATATTAGCATTTTGTATGTGTGCAGACCAATGTTTTCATGTGGACGAGCTAGCTTTTGGTAGCCTATACTACCTAGTGGTCTAATCCTACTAAGTACAAAACCTAGGATCATGATATTCATAGGGTGATCCTCATTACAGGTTTTTTGGATAGCCTATCTACCAATGGTGGTATATTTATGCATCTCACAGGAATGAACTCACTTGCACACACAGGGATATGAAGTATCTTGGTCATCCTAGTAGATTCATACCTTGTCAAAAAGTTTTGCATGGTTAGTATACAAATTTTGATCAGTTAGCTAGAATTTTTGAGTCTCATGAAAACCTCATCAACATTCTATAACATTTCATTTTATTCTAACCATTTTATCACATTTTAATAGTACATTTCCATATATCAATTACACAAAAACAATACAAAAAAGGAATTAATGCATTTTTTTTATAGTCTATGGTGCTAACATACTGTCTCAAATAATTATTCACAATTCATCATATCAAAACACTCAACTCATCCATATCATTGTGCATCCATGCATATACATAGCATAAAATCAAATTATCACAACATATGCATACATGATAAACATCCATCAATATGCCATCATATCATAAAAGCATCCATAAGCATACATGATAAGCATCTAAACATAAATACATACATTGCATCCATATCATAAAGCAATAAAGGAGACACATGATGACCATAACAAAATCTTATATATATGGGGTAAAATTATACATCATGGTTATCAAAATATCCATAGGCTACAATAAAGTGGGTCCTCAAAACTCACCAATACCCAACATCCAAAATTAATCCTAATAGTCTCCATCACCATGGTCACACAGGACTGGTGCTATGACTTGCACTACCACCTATCATTCAAGTCTGATGTGATCTCCCATACCTGTTGCCACTAGCCCTGTTAGTCCTCTACCTATAATATGACTCCACTATCTTGCTCTGTCAATTATGGTGTGATTAACTAGTATATCCATCATTAGGAATATGCCCTCCAAGGTGCACTACCTCCATCTTTAACTGATCAATGTTGGCCTACCTCCATTATCCATGTACCTAGTACATATCCACAATTGAATACAGTCATAGAACCTCTACATATAGCCTCTCCACATCCTCATCATTGGATCCCTCTTGCATAGGACCCTATGATCTTAGTTGTACCTTCAATGATGATATCTCAGCCTAATCCTCCTGTGCTTATGTCTAAATGAGATCTCTCTCCTATCTGACCCTGCCCAGCTTAGCCTACAACTCTAGATATTGGTCACCCTACATATCCTGCTATGCCTATGCCCTAATATACTCTACATCCCCATAGTCACCATAATATCCCAAGTCTAGGAGATCTACCTACTCATCTACCTGATGGTGATGCCCATGGAGCTCACCCACCTCTACCTGGCCATCCTTCAAGGAATTTGGCATCACCTCATTCGCTACCCTATCCACCTCACCCCTAAGGGTCCCCATGATTTACCACTGGTGCATCACCCACCATGAGTCATACTCCTCTATAGTCCTCCTCTCCCACCTCCTCCACTATTGGCCAGCCCAATGTCCTCTTATCCCTGCAATGCCAATACACTACTAGCTCCCTGAGTAGTTACTGATGTAGCCCAAACTATCACATAACACAAGTAAAATGGAAGTACTCCCACTTATTCTCATGCCTCGTAATTATCCATCTACCTTTCCTCACTTAGCAGAGCTACTCTCTAGCATTGGTCCAATTTGGATGGTCCCTATACAGTTTTTGTATCACCTGCCCTAGTGTCAGTCATGAAAAATCATCGACATAGTGATCCACATCACCTAAAAACTAATGAATCTACCCCATATAACAAGCCACATACCATAGGATACCATATACTATATCCCTTTCTATGCTTAGGTCATCCATGGAGTCCATATGGTTGCCCCACAGCTATGTGCTGCCATCCCTAGTATTGCAACAAAAATTTGCATCCCCAGCCCTTTTATTGATGGTAGTGGATCTCGTACAACTCATCATAGAGTTTTTCTAGCACTGTAGTCCCAAAAGCCATCACCAACAACTCCTCCATGGTGCATCCTACCAATGCGTACACCACCTCCAATAGTTTCCATGGTAACCTAGCTCTTGAAAAAATTAGAAGTAGCATATTGGAGATGAGGGTCATCAGTAATGCATACCTCACCCAAAATACCCCCTTATCATGCCAGAACCCCACTAGTATCCCTCCATTCTGATAGTCTACCTCTATCACATCTGCATTCTCACCAAAGTACCTCATCAACATTGCACCTCTCAGGTCGTGGTGCGTAGAGTGGATCGATGGCCCCTCTATCAAAATTCATAGAATTTGGTAGATGTACTATAGCTTCACCATCATATCCCCCATTGGTAGGTGGAATATTTTGGTGCATGAGTACCACAAGCTAATAAAGGTGATCAAGTAGGCATGGTTACCTATCATAGGCTCCAACTGTGTAACCTGCTTGAGCCTCAAGGCGTCAAGCCATTCCTAGTAAACCTCTGTTAAGGCATCTTGAGTGGTCTCAAAGAGTTTTTGTTTTTATTACCGACTCTTCACCACCTATTAAATATATGAAAAACATTAAGCATGCATTCACCATACTTCAAAATGGCCTCCAAAAGGCCCAAAAAACAATGAAAAACTAATCTACAAAAGCAATCTGATTGCACAAAAACATAAAAAAAATTTGAAATACAGTATATTCCATATACATTAGGTTTAATTACCTATTATATAATATGATATGCTTAAAAACAAACAAATAATGAAAAACCAAATAAGACCAAAATAACATTGCAATTTTAAAGTAAACATAATAAGGTAGTCAAGTCAACACATACACACCTAGCACTGGATCCTCCATTGGGTGCCTCTACTTTCTGACTCATGGTGATCATGGGATGAGTTTGGTAGCACTTCACTATGAAAAATTTCTCTCCTCATCCTCACCTCTCGAATCGCAAAAGAAAACATGCAATAATGAGCCCAAAACTCACATTTTTGGCTAATATAGGCTCACCACGGGCACGTTCATCCCAGGGTGGAACAAACACACTTTTTTTTGTTCATCCCACCTTGGGATGAATACCAAATTTGTATTTGTCCCACCCTGGGATGAACACAAAATTTTTAAATCAAAACCAATTAAAATGCACCAAAATGGTCCAAAAACCCACAAAAATAACTTAATTTTGGTAAAATTTTCACATAATTCAAGAAGAAAAATAAACCACCATCATGGCATAGAAAGGATATCACTTCACTCCCTAAGAAGTCTATTATATCTATACAAATCCATGGTAATAAGGTTTTTCCTTTCTTTCCTCTCCAATGGAACCGCAAACAAAGGGTCCAAAACTCACCACAAACAAGTCAAATTTGATGGAATCCATTCAAGATCAATATGGAAACCACAGTCATCATGGATACACTGAAGAGTTACTTCATTAATCCCTAATAATGCCATGATGGTCGAACCACCCCATGGGAATGAGGTTTCACAACTCTTTTATTCCATAAATCATCAATAACATCTTCAAATTCCTTCCAAAACTGCTCTAATTTTTTAACGAGTACAACTGAAGGTAACCTTAACAAAATTCATCTGGGTCAAGTAACTCATCAATTTTATCATTGGTCATTCCCTCATCAACTCATTGCTTGATGGGGTAGTCATACTTAGTTCCAAATCAACAAGTAGCCACTTAATTAGGAAAATTGCGTTCGTTCAAAGAATCATTAAGACAATCGCACCCTTGCTTGGGGAAGTAAACAAATACAAAATATCAATTAAATCACTTGACATTTATGGAATAATAGAATCATAGGCCTCACCTCTAGAACAATTTCCAATCTCAAGCAAGTCCCTTAGCTCGTTAGAAGCAAGGATTCAAGAACACATGCTCTTTCTAGGATTAGGTCATCTAAATTTGGTTAGGCTATTGAATAACCTTAATCATTGAATATTGTAGTCATCTATTTTTGCTCAGTGTTGTGATGCACACAACACATCACAAAAATGGGCATTTGTAGGCATTAAAATATGGTCAATCCAATGATGCTACCGAAAGCAATGACTAAATTGATATACCAAGGCCCTTAGGGCAGCCCTCATAAGGTATAAAATGGTTCTAGCCACTTTATGCAAGGTTTTGGAAGGTTTCAATCCATTTTGGAATCTTTTTGGCACCTTGTTCCTATTCATACCACCCTGGGATGAATACAGATCCTATTCATCCCACCTTGGAGCAAATAGTAGTATTTGTACTAGGATGAGGTGAATAGCAGGTTTGACTAGCAAAAATTCAAATCTAGACAAATGGCACTTGGTAATGGTTATTTATCCTACCTACCCATGCCTACAATTTAGAGCAGATAACATATTTATACCATTCTTCATAAGGGATGCCAATTTGGGAGCTTCTATTCCCCCTCCAATACATGCCACATCGGTGGCCAAGTGGCACCTCTTTCCATGCATGCCCTTTTGCACATGAGCCCCCTATGGCTATAAAGTGGATGCATTTTCCACACCAATAGGAGAGAATTTTAAGTTTTAAGCAATGGATCACTACCAATATTTCCCCTCACTTGATTATGCTCTATTTCCCTCGAGATATCTTCTTAGCGAAGGAGGTTATCAAGTGGTTAAAAGAGATGCAATTTGTTTACAAAGACCTATCAATCGAGTGAATTTCCATCCAAAGTTTTATGATAATACCCCATTTAGTGTTTTTGACCATTCCCCAATGGAATTGATGGTAAAATTTAGGTAGAATTGGTGGGCATCCCACCCCCGAGTGCCCCTCAATTTGTGATAGTCATATTCGTCCCACCCTGGAACGAATACAAATATGTTAAAAAATTTGTGATTTTTTTTATATAGATATTTTCTATATTATCATAGGATGTTGCAGTTCAAATTTCATGCTTTTCTAAATTATATTGGATGATATATTGCAATTTGAAGTTTTTACAGGCTTGTGGGACCCACTAGAGCATGCATTAGGATATGAGCCTTATTTATGAAATATAACAATATGGGTTCTCTTAAAATTTTATTTTATGCATTCTATCTAAGTTTCATGTGTTTTGGATAGGTGTAGGTTGGGATTTTTTCTTGCTTTGGGTTTTGCAGATTGGAGAAGCGAACTGCAATTACGCCTCACCTGTGGATGCAATTTTGGTACAATTTTTGGTGATATATTCCCAAAACCTATTATTTTACTCACACCTATAATTTTATAGCATTTGGAGTTGATTTGGTATAGGCACGCTACATATGCTCATTTATAATCCTATGGGGATTGCAAGTTTTAGATCATACACACTTGCTATTTGATATTTATGGTTTCCTTGTGTGTAGATGCAGGTTATACTGCATATTAGGAAGCAACATAGGAAATAAATATCAGCAATACAAGTGGCAAAAACCTTTGGACCACCCACTTCAATTGTGGGTACGCGAAAAGATATTGGATGTGCACCAAATTCTCTTGAAGGATTTTGATCCTCAGGTACCCAAAAGTTGTAACTAGTGTATCAATAATTTGTGCCCTTAAGAGGACACCTATGTAACCTAGATATGATCTGCTTTAATTAATAAGAAATTAGTTTGCCTTCATTTCTTGTTATTTGCTATATTTTTCCCATCTTACTCTCATTTTTCCGATTTGATGCTCATTATACATAGGATATATATGCAACTTGTTATCTATATTTAGGTGCACCATTTTCTCCTTATTAATTATGATATGTATTGCTCATAATATACTACAAAGGATTTTTTTTGGATATTACATACTTCGTATGGCTCAGCATGTAGTGGCACAATTTCTTGGTGGCAAATACCACTTCTAAGAATAGCTTTTCTATGTATGCATATACTATATCAAGGTCACCAAGGTGCAACTGATGTAATATATCACTTGTTATTTATATTGCACATTGTTTTGAGCCAACATAATGCCCAAAAAAAAATTGGTAGCTGATATATATAGCAAGAATGACATGTTTGGCCTTGGTGGAGCTAGGATTGGTGGCATTGCTAGATACTTCTTGATTTCATAAAAGGCTTGCTGACATTCTTCATCCCACTGGAATGGGACTCCCTTGTATAGCATTTGATTCATGGTTTGATATTTTTCTAATAGTTTTGCGATGAATCACTTTATAGATGCTACTTTACCCTATAAGCTTCTTAGCTCTTTAATGTTAGTGGGCAGGGCCATTTCTAGGATAGCCTTTACCTTTTCTAGGTCTACCTCGATGCCTCATTTAAAAATGATGAATCCCAAGAGTTTTTCATAATTTATGCCAAAGATGCATTTCTTAGGATTTAACCTAGCATTGTGCTTGATAAGGTGATCAAAGACCTTTCTGAGGATCTCAGCATGCTCTTCACATAGAAATGACTTGGCCAATAAGTAATTGATATAGTCTTCTAAGATATTGTGCATGTAGTCATGGAAAATGTATGTCATAGCCTGCTGATGTGTGGCATCAACATTTTTAAGACTAAATGACATTACTTTGTAGTAGAATTTTCCCCATGGAGTGGTGAATGTGGTTGTATGTTGGTCTTTGGGTTTAATTCGAATCTGATTGTAACCAGAAAAACCATCCATTAGGGAAAGCATCTATGTTTGGCAATGAGAATGAATCCTTAGGTGATGCCTTATTGAGATCCTTGAAATCTATGCAAATGTGGATTCTTCCATCAGGTTTTCCTATAGGTACCATGTTTTATACCCATTTTGGATAGTCGATGGGATCAATAAAGACTACATCCAATAGTTTTTGCAACTCATTCTTCACCATCAAAGCGATGGTTGGATGTATCTTTCTAAGATTTTGCTTGACTAATTTCTTTGTGAGGTCTATAAAAAGGTTGTGGAAAACAAAATTTGGATCTAGTCCCAGCATATCCTTGTAGGTACAAGAAAGGAGACTTGGTCTATCTTTCAATAGAGGAATAATGATGACCTATTATTATGGAGATAAGATTTATCTGAACTTGAATTTATTTGGATCAAAAGGGTCATCACTGATGTCCATTTCAAAATTACCCTCTATTGCCATATGTAACCCCTCCTTAAGCTAGTGAGGAGTTGGAATTAAGTAGATTTCATATACTAGGTTTAAAGGTTCCACTCAATCATGGTCGAGACCATTGTGATAGACATCATGTGCACAACTTAGTACAAAATGGAACAGTTATAACATCTCTTCATTAGAGAAAAAATATTTAGGATCTAGGGGTAAATCAGTGTGATCCTAATCAATAGCATCTAAGTTAAGACAATGTTTTTAAAAGATCTACTGGGTTGTGAAGTGGAGTGGTAAAATCAATGGAGATCATGTTGATGGATGGGATGAAATCTCTAGGACCACGTGGGTGAAACTCTGCATCAATGGTTTACCCTCCATACTCTAGATGAAGCTTTAGGGTATAGGTATCTCAATATCTAGTCTATGGATAGACAAGATGATGGGATCGTTAGGCTACAAGAGCTCTCTAAATGTTGGCATATTAAGGAACACCATGCATTAGATGACATCTAGATTTGCTAGTCTTCCCAAGAAGTGAAGGTCAGGGTCCATGGTGTGAAGTATCACTTCTCTTTCAACAAGTAGATTGACTTGATGTAAGTGATGCTCAATATAAGCCATCTCAACCTCATTCTTATAGTTATTGTCATATCATAATATCATGACATGTAGCTTTTATGCGGTCCGATGCAAAGAGAAAGAGAGAGAATGACATGTATTTTTGAGGGCCAAAGTAAGGAGAAAGATAGAGAAAGCAAAAGTGTCACAATATCATGACATGTATTTTCATGGTTGAGTTGAAGCCGACGAAGACCGATGACAGATGACTAAAATTAGGGTTTACAGTTGTCATGAAAGCCGACTGAGATTAGGGTTTACAATTGACTAAGATTAGGGTTTTCATCATAAGAATTCTGTTATAAAAGGAGGGTTGTTTGGAAATTTGATGATGTTGTTGAATGTGTTTCGAAGAGTGAAATGCGGTCGTAAGAGTGCAAAAAGCGTAGAAGCGGTGAGATGATGGTGAAGTGCACAAAGTGAGCGAAGAGTCATGTCGAATTGTCTTAAGTGTGTCTGTGAGTGCGTAGAGAGAGCAAAGTGTCCAGAGAGTGAAAATGTTGAAGTTCAACCAAGTGCAGCTATGATTGTGCAGAGAAAGCAAAAGGCACAGAGAGTGCAAAGGGTGAAGACAAATGCAAAGTGCAATTGTAAGGGCATAGAGTGTATGAAGACAATGCGTAGAGGGTGTGTAGAGAAGTGACTCAAAGAAAACAAAGTGCGGTTGTAGATCATAGAAGATGTGTCTATTTCATAAACAGTGAGAGAGATTGGGTAAGCAATAGACCAGTCAGGGTCTTGTAAAAGCGAAGGTATTTTTCTATTAAACTTCTAGATTCAAAATTGAAGTCCAGGTTGTAGCTTGGCATCAAGGGTTGGTGCTCCTTCCAGTAGGTGCTGGTAAATCAAGGGTTGGTGCTCCTTTCTATTGGTGTAGATAAATAAGGGGTTGGTGCTCCTTCTAGTGGGTGCTGGTAAATTGATTGTAAAGTTGGTACTTTGCAAAGGCTATATTTGGATGGTGGTACAAGCAGTCATTCTTGAGGAGTAGCCAAATTGGTGAACCTTTTTAAATCTTGTGTTGTGTGATGTTCTCTTGTGATACTTGATTTATCTGGTTTTAAGGTTTCATTATTTCAATTTTAAGAGCTATGAATTTAAGTTTAAAGAACTACACTGATTCACCCCCCCTCTCAGTGCCATTGTAAGACTAAAAATTGGTATCAAAGCCAAGTTCCCTTCTCAGGCTAAATCAATCAGGGTTGATCTTGGATTAGTATGCAATGGGTAAGAAGAATAGATCCTCCTCCAAAAGGGCATCTCAGTCAGTTTCAGTTCCTGTGGAAGAGAAAATTGAACTAGATAATGTTGAAGGAGTGAATTCTGAAGTATGTGATGAAAACCTTGGGGCTGAAGTATATCTAGAAGGTGAGTTGATCGCTGCACTTAAAGAGTTGAATATAGAAAGGAAAAAGAACAAAATACTATCCAAGAAGTTGGAAGAATATGGGGATAATATTGAAGATCTCTTCTTACAAATTTAGAAAGCCAAGAAAATAGAAGAAACCTTGAAGTCACGCCTGGATGATAAATGCGATGTATGCAAAAAATGTGAAGAGGAATCTAAAAAAGTTATTAGTGATCTAAAGTTGCAAGTAGAAGAGTCCAAAAGGATTGAAGAAACTCTCAGGTCACAGATCAATGAGAAAGAGATTGTTTGCTGCAAACAAGAAGAGGAGATTGTTGTATTGAAGAAACAACTAGAGGAGGCCAATACAAATCTCAAATTTGAGAAGAGCACAAAGTTTCTAGATAAAATGATAAGCCAAAAAAGAAGCTCCATGGATAAGCGTGGTCTTGGATATGAAGTTGAACAACCTTCATCTTCCAACTCTGTAGAGAAGATGAAGTTCACTGTTGAAGGATCGAAGCAAGAAAATTTTGAAGTTGAATCTTCAAAAGGAAGAAAATATCAAAGGAGATCTATAGCAAATCAATGACAAAAAAAGAGGTTCTATCACTCTCACTCTATTCATAATAATACTTTTAATGGCTATTGTTTCAAATGCAACCAATATGGTCACAAGGCAATTTATTGTGGATTGAATAATAAATCAAAGAGTTATGCTGGTAGAAATACATCTACGTTTCTGAGTGAACACTATGTACAATTTTTTCAATGTAATGGTCATGGGCACATAGCAAGGTTTTGTCCAAGAACTTTTGTATCTAATCTAAGGCAAAATAGTAGATTTCATCAGATGCAAAGAACACAACACAGACAGGGAATAAATCATGTACATAAAAGAAAGGAAAATAATCATTCATCAAGGATGCACAAGAGACAACCACACAAGAGAAATGTTCGAGTTCACGAAAAGGTGCAAAATAGGGATGTAGTTGAAAAATCCAAGCCCGAGTTCAAGAAAGTTTGGAGAAAGATAGAAGAAAGGAAATTGTGTCTCCTTGGACTGAAGGAGACTACTCCACTATTGCACTAAGCCACTCCAGGTAGCACATCATCACGGGGATCAATTTTGAAGTTTCATTTTAATGCTCCTATGTATTTTTTTGATTACCTGAGGATGAAATGCAAGTAGTCAGGGAAGTTGTCGTTTAGTTTTCGAAGTGTGTTTTCAGTTCATGTAGTTGTTTGTGGAAGTGTCATGAAGGGTGGTGATTAAATTGAGATTTTTCATTATTGGCAGTATTGCTATGTCATTATTGTACTATTGATGGTTCTTACTGCCACTATCCAAAGTTAAGGATTATAACAGTTCAGATAATTTTGTTAGTGAAAGAATGTTTCCCTAGCCACATATATGTGTTTTGATAAAAGCAGTGTGTATTTGAACTACACATTGACATGAAGATTGTTAGATCTATTATGACATTGTGGTGAAAAATATTGAAGTCTAATTATTGATTCATGTTTAGCTCATCAAGATGAGCAACTTTGCTTTGTGAATCATACCTATCCGAGGTCCAGAAGTATGAGTTTGAGTAAGGTGCACTATAGTTGGCCGTGAAGTGTTTGACAAAATGTTGTCTCCTGATTTGAATAGTTGAAAGTAAGGTGTGACCAGTGGTGACTGTAGAAAACATAGACCAAGTTGAAAATATAAAAAGGGATTTGGTTGGTGTTGTGGTACAGTGTTTTATGCTTGCACAGAGTTGGCAATAAAATTGCAGCGTTAGTACAGTGTTGGACAAAAGTTGGTACAAGTGTGAGTCACTTGAAAATTTCTTTGACAGATGTGAAATCAGTGTTTTTGAATGGGAAGCTTGAAGAAGAGGTCTATATTGAGCAGCCAGATGGTCTCTAGCTTGGTGATGATCCCAACTTGGTTTGTAAGTTGAAAATATATGGCTTGAAACAGGCACCTCGAGCATGGTATGCAAGGCTAGAAAACTATATCACTCAACAAGGGTTTATGAAATATGATATCACATTTGGCAGCAGTAAAGATGAGTCATGTAAATATTTAGCAAATAAGATGCAAAAAGAATTTGAAATGTCAATTATTGGTGAACTTTTGTATTTCCTTGAGTTGCAAGTTAATAAAAATAAGAGAGCATTAATTTTCTCTATAGAAGTAGTTGTTATCAAAGAGATGCCAGAGTCAAAGCAAACAATGGCACTAGCACCCATTTGGTCAAGAGTGCCAATTGGAACATGCAAGGCAGAGACGTTGATAGAATAACACCTAGGTGGTGAAGCGCCAAGGAGGACAAGATGCCTATGCACCTAAGAAAGTCTTGCATTAGTTGGGAAATGTGAGATATTGCTTGATGATTCCCTTGATCTCAATGAGGAGAATTTCTCCCTAGAATCGTGTGAAGAATGTTCACCTAAGACATTGAGTAGCCCTAACATATGCCCTAACAAGAAGCATAATACCGAGTGTTGATGACTACGCACGGATTGAGGTTCCAACGCTAGATGTAACGGTCCACTATCAATACCTGTGTAGGTGATGAAAACATTCATGGCAGCCATTAGAAACCAAAGACACTGATCCACACAACTGATGTGAGGTAAAGTCGTTAGTCACGGAGGAGATGGTAGTCAAAAGGTTGAAGAAATTACGTGCAGGCTACCTGGCGAGTCGATCACTTTTGTTTTGGGAGTAACTTTTGCACAGCTGAAAGTTGAGTTTTGATCATACTATACTAAATAAGTAAAAGCAAGGTACAACAGGAATTCTAATATGATGAGCAGAGATTAGAGTTCTTATCCAAGAAGACTTTATGATAGAAAGAGTACCAGTGGAGGTGCATTCTATCTTAGAGACAGGTTGGTCGCATGGAACAGTAAGAAACAAGAGTCAGTTTCCTTATCCATAATAGAGATAGAATATTTTGTAGTGACAGTGTGTTGTACATAGGAGAAATTTGTAGAAAGAGAGGTTAAGTTGGATTTTTATTCCAAAAAACAGATTGTGGAGTGGTCATGTTTCCCAAGAATTGACTAGCTATCAGGATCACATTCTTAAGGAGAGCATTTGTATATTTGTTTATCTTTTTGCTCATGTTTGTAATTTTTGCTAACTATAATAATTTTTTCTTGAGAATGTTATGCATAGACTCAGGGGGAGTCTGTAGCAGCCATTTGGTATTATTGTCAAATGGGGAGAAGAATTACAAGAAATTGCATGTGTGTTGCCAAAAATTCCAAAGGGGGAGATTGTTGAACAAGGTGCAGCAACAGTATTGTCATTGTTGTCAACACAATCATACAGATCGGTTGATGCAGTGGACAGGAGTTAAGAGGTTCTTCAGAGTATGTACAGTTATTTTCCAAAAGATCGAAGTGGCCCATATGCTAAAAATCAAAAGAAAATCATAAGGAATAAAACTGTCGCGATATTGCGACATGTTGAGCAAGAAAGAAAAACTATCGTGATATCGCGACATGTTGAGAAGAAAGAAAAACTATCATGATTTTGCGACATGTTCAAAAAGAAATCACAAGTAGGAAAAATTGCCCTGTCGTGATTTCGTGACATGTTCGAAGAGAAAGCGCAAGCAAGAAAAACTATCACGATTTTGCGATATATTCGAAGAGAAAGCACAAGCAAGAAAAAACTGTCACAATTTCATGACATGTTCGAAGAGAAAGTGCAAGCATGAAAAACTATCGTGATTTCGTGACATGTTTGAAGAGAAAGCGCAAGCAAGAAAAACTATCGCGATTTTGTGACATGTTCGAAGAGAAAGCGCAAGCATGAAAAACTGTCATGATTTCACGACATGTTCGAAGAGAAAGCACAAGCAGGAAAAACTGTCATGATTTCGCAACATGTTGGAAGAGAAAAATGCAAGTAGAAAAAGTGTCACGATTTTGTGACATGTTGGAAGAGAAAAAGGCAAGTAGAAAAAGTGTCATGATTTCGTGACATATTGCAAGAGAGATAGTACGAAAGAAAAAGTGTCATGATTTCATGACATGTTGGAAGAGAAAAAGGCAAGTAGAAAAAGTGTCACGATTTCATGACATATTGCAAGAGAGATTGTACGAAAGAAAAAGTGTCACAATTTCGTGACATATTGCAAGAGAGAGAGTTCGAAAGAAAAAGTGTCGCGATTTCGTGACATATTGCAAGAGAGATTGTACGAAAGAAAAAGCGTCACGATTTCATGACATATTGCAAGAGAGAGAGTCTAATAGAAAAAGTGTCATGATATCGTGACATGTCATGTTTTTGTGACCCAAAAGCAAGAGAAAGAGCAAAGGAGAAAAAATGTTGCGATATTGCGACATGTCGCATTTTCATGACTAAAGGAGGAGAGAGAAAGTAAGAAGGCATAAGTGTCACGATATCACAACAAAAGTAAAGAGGAAGAGTACGGAGGTGAAAGTGTTGTGATATCATGACATGTGTTTTTGTGGGTACAAGCCAAGAAAAGAAACAAGAAGGCAAAAGTGTCGTGATATCGCAACATGTATTTTCACGGACAAATGCAAAGAGAAAGAGCAAGGAGAAAAAGTGTCGCGATATCGCAACATGTAGCTTTTTCACGGTCCGATGCAAAGAGAAAGAGAGAGAAAGAAAAAGTGTCGTGATATCATGACATGTATTTTTGGGGGCCAAAGCAAGGAGAAAGAGAGAGAAAGTGAAAGTGTCACGATATTGTGACATGTTGTATTTTCATGGTTGAGTTGAAGCTGACGAAGACCGATGATAGCCGACTAAAATTAGGGTTTACAGTTGTCATGAAAGCCGACTGAGATTAGGGTTTACAACCGACTAAAATTAGGTTTTTCATCACAAGAATTCGGTTATAAAAGGAGGGCTATTTGGAGATTTGATGATGTTTTTGAATGCGTGTCGAAGAGTGAAATGCGACCGTAAGAGCATAGAAAGCGCAGAAGCGATGAGATGATGGTGAAGTGCGTAAAGTGAGCGAAGAGTCATGTCAAATTGTCCTAAGTGTGTTTGTGAGTGCATAGAGAGAGCAAAGTGTGCAAAGAGCAAAAATGTTGAAGTTCTACCAAGTGCGGTTGTGATTGCACAGAGAAAGAAGAAGGCGCAGAGAGTGCAAAGGGTGAAGACGAATGCAAAGTGCAGTTGTAAGGGCGTAGAGTATACGAAGACAGTGTGTAGAGGGTGCATAGAGAAGTGAATCAAAGAAGGGGAAGTGTGGCTGTAGATCGAAGAAGATGTGTCTGTTCCAAAAATAGTGAGAGAGATTGGGTAAGCAATAGACCAGTCAGGGTCTTGTAAAAGCGAAGGTATTTTTCTGTTAAACTTCTAGATTCAAAATTGATGTCTAGGTTGCATCTTGGCATCAGGGGTTGGTCCTCCTTCTAGTAGGTGCTGGTAAATCAGGGGTTGGTGTGCCTTTTTGTTGGTGCAGATAAATAAGGGGTTGGTGCTCCTTCCAGTGGGCGCTGGTAAATTGATTGTAAAGTTGGTACTTTGCAAAGGCTAGATTTGGATGGTAGTCCAAGCAATAATTCTTGAGGAGTAGCCAAATTGGTGAACCTTGTTAAATCTTGTGTTGTGTGATGTTCTCTTGTGATACTTGCTTTATCTAGTTTTAAGGTTTCATTATTTTAGTTTTAAGAGCTATGAATTTAAGTTTAAAGAACTACACTAATTCACCCCCCCTCTCAATGCCATTGTAAGACTAACAATATGAGGGAACCCTCACTCCTACCCATTGGAATTGGGTGGTGACTTACCTTTTGATGCCTAATATAGGCCATTTCAGTCTCATATTCATAATCATCATTGCTTATAAAGAATCCATTGGCATTTACTATTGGCCCTATTATTTGGCATGCATGTCTTATGAAGGCCATCTCATTTGAGTCCTTTGACTCATAGCCACTCTCATCTTAAATGTATCTGCTCTCTACATGGCTAGACCAAGTGAGGTTTTGTAGATATTGAGGCCCATGATGAGCCAAGTCAGTATCATATTCATACTCACTTGAGACATAATAATTTTCCTTTCTCATATCCATGGATTGGATCTTTGTCCCATAGGATGGTTCCTGATGGGTGCACTTCAAGAGATAAATTAGGGTGATACTAATCATGTAGTTTGATATTGATCATAGACAACCATATTTCACCTAAGTAGTTTCTGCTAGGTGGTTTATAGGGATTCTAGTCAATATCTTCCCTGAAACCTAAGCTTAATCTATCTAGAGCTACTACCAAAGAATCATCGTGGCTCTGTATTTGATACCCTAGACCGCACCTATCAGTAGGTAGTTGGTACTATGACTGGAATAGTAGCTAAAACCCTTGCTTGTATAGACCTAAGCCATAGCCATGCTAATGGCACTACTCAAATTACCTTAGAGAAAAATATATATTCAATAAGTAATGAACATCCATGGTGAATGGTTCATCCTCATCCTCTTCAATATCAGAAGCAATATGGGCATAGTCCAAACTAGCATAGATGAAGTTGGTTTGGTTAGGGGGAATCCCTAATGGAACTACTATCCCTACTAACAAGTTTAGGACTCTTGGCCATCTCATGTCTTGCACAGACTTGGTAATAGGCATTAAAGTCATGTTCTACACAAGATACTCATCCAACCCTGTGTTGGCTAAGTGAACTATCACCTATGGTGTAGATGATGTTGTTGATGAAGCAGACAAGGTAGGTTGAGGTACCTCATTGACTATGTGCTGGGAATATTCCTCCTCCATGGGATTTGGAATTTCTACAACTGCTATAGTTGGATGTTCCTTGGGTCCTTCCTCCACTAGGAGTGCTTTCATCTTCTAATTATATTTTGCTTTAGATGTTGAAGGTTTCTCAAAAGTTCTAGTAGTCTTAGATGTAGTTGGTAGTGTCGATGTGGATGGGTCACCTCGCACTGATTTGCTCATGTTTTTTGGTTGTATGGTCGGGGATGAATGTCTTATGTACATATGTGTTGACAAAAGGACAAATTATCTTAGCAAGTTGACCTGATGTACATATTTAAACATATCTTCATCAGATGGAACCACATAAACTTGTCCCTCATGCACATACTTGATGCATTGGTGCAAGAATGAGGGAATGCACTACATGTACCTTATCTAGGGATTCCCTAGAAGGATTTTGTATTGTATTAACCCCTCCAATATGTGACACATCATAGGAATGGTCTTTTTTCCTACCTGAATAGGTAGAATGACTATACCCACTGTGGAGCATAGTGTATCATTAAAAGCCCTTAACATGTAGGAGGTCGAGACAATGTTGGACCTAGGGATCTTCAAGTGCCCTATAGCCTTTTTCATGATAATGTTGATTGATATGATGATATGCAAATGTGGGTCTGCTATGGTAGTAGGCACTACCTTGATTTTGTGATCATAGAAACAGATCACAGGTTCTTGGCACTACTGCACTTGCCCCACAAAGTGTGTGAATGCATCTGGGTTATAGTGCTAGAGCTTGATCAATATAAAAATATCCATCAAAGTCTCCCTATGGCTAGGAGATTATTATATGAGCTCATAAATTGACAACTTGGCCAAATTCATTTGTAGGTTTTATTCTAGTCTACTTCGAACAGTTACCACAGGTCATGCTGGTGGACTTGGAGGATTGTTTTACACTTGTCTCTATCAAGGTGCAGTCGAGATATGAATTGGAGCTGCTAGTGGCTCTGGTTGACCATATCGTCAACTCCTAGTTTCCATGTTGACTATCTCAACCATTTTGATGCATCCCTGAGTGGGTGAATCGACCTAAAATTGGTTGACTTGGGCACCCTAATCTCTAGGGGCCTCATGATTTGGCAATGAGTTCCTGAATATACCCATATCTCTATTATCAGGTGCTAATGGGTCATCAACTTTTATATCACCCTTATCAATCATTTTTTGCATAACATTATTGAATTAGATACATGTTTCAATGTCATACCCCTGTATCCTATGATATGGGTAGTACTGGTCTTCCCTATATCCCTTAGGCTTGGGATGATTAGGACTAAGAAGTTGTACATCAAGAAATTTAATCCTTTGTACCTCACTTAACTAATTAAATATTGATTGCATTGATTTAGAGAGGTGTGTAATAGCAAGGTGGCTAAAACTCCTTGTTTTTGTCGTCATTGCTCTCTTGGTCATAAGTGGCCATCATGGGGTAAGCTTGATAATTTTGTGGTTGTTGGCCATTGTCTCACTTTGGTGCACTTGAAACAACCTGGTTGACTTGAGCAGGATTGGCTTACTGATATTGATTCTTGTTTTGATTGGCATTATTCCACTCCTTTTTCTAGAGCTTGAGATCTCCTTCATTAACCTTTATGTCCTCTATAAGCTTAGCTTGAGCCAAGGCTTCTTAAAATTATTCACACACTATAGTTGTAATAGGCACAGCTCTTTGTGAAAATTTGGGTGAGATCTTCAGTGGGAATAGAGAATGGTAGACTCACCATTATCTTCCTCCACCTATTCCCATAGTCCATAACTGTCTCATTGTCATATTGCTTTAAGTTCACCAGATAAAATAAGTTCACCTTCTTCTTGATGTTGAAGGAGAAGAATTAAATAAATGCATTCAAAATTTGCTTGAATATGATGATGTTGTGCTTGGGTAGTTGATTGAACCATTGAGTTTCTACACCTGATAACATCATAATGAATATTCTTAGCATTAGGGCATCATTTTGCTCAAGATAGAAGCACACATTTATGAAATTTGTAACGTGTTCTTGTGCATATTACTCTCATTTAAACTTATCTAGACTAGGTATCTCAAAGTTCCTGGGGTATGTAGGACTTGGTACTAAGGGGCAAAGAGGTTGGTTGTGTATTTTTCTCAAATTCAGATTTTGCCCAATCATGTCCTGCTTCTTGAGATATTTGAATCTCTTAGTGAGTATTTGATATGCCTTCGAGGAAATAATCTCTTGTTCTTGGTGGTAAAGAAGGTAATCCTATGTTTACCCGATTTGGGTTTCTTTATTCATCTCCCATAACCATGGATGGAGATTCAAGATATGTTTGTTCTTGATCTTCCATTCTTGCCTATTACTCATTGAGTTGTGTCTGTTTAAGATCCAGATATTATTGATGTTGTGAACCATGGTGAGTGTGTTAATATTTGTGTATAGTGCATCTATCATGCTATGAATCAGTATGTCTATCATGTTGGTATTGCTCACCACCTATGTGTAAGTTAGCCCGAGCCAACTTGTTGGCTTGCTCTTCATGCTTAGCCCTTTCCTCTGTCAAGAGTTGCTCATGATGCATTTTCCTTCATTCTTATTTTTTGAGAGTTTCCACACACTCTTTATCAACACAACGCTTCTTCTAACCTACATATACAGTCATATCGACCTACTACTGAAGGTTCATGTCTCTCTAACTTTGTGCGAGGAGTTGTAATGGATGAGCCTCTTAGAGAGGCTCCTGCTATGTTCTTGCCCTTGTCTACCAAGGTGACTTTATCAATGCACTATGATCTATGTTTTGTATCCCCATGGTCATAAGTAGTGTATGTGCTACAGGGAAACTTTGAAGCTTCCCTTAGTTCATTGGTGTGCCTAGTAGTTATGCAACACAAACTTCCTAAAGTAGAATGCATGGTAGCTATGCTTCTTTGAGATGGTCTCAAGGGAACTTGATCCATCTCATCAAGTTGTCTCATCCTCCACAACCTATTTGGTGGAGTCTATTAGCACCAATGAGCTCATAATTTAGGGGTATCCTCCCATTTGCAGGGAGGCTATAGGATGTCCTAGATCTACGACTGGGTGTAGCCTTAATGTATTACCCCTCAGTAGGCTAACTATCCTAAGTGTATAATGTGAAGTTTAGGGCCTTGTAGCCTCTGCATACCTATATTATGATGGAGGTCTTGATGCCTCCTCATGTCTATATGATGATGGAGGCCTTGAAGCCTTCACATGTTTGTGTGCTAATGGAGGCCTTGAGGCCTCTGCATTCCTATGTTATGATGGAGGTCTTGAGGCCTCTGCATTGCTATGTTATGATGGAGGTCTTGAGGCCTTCACATGTCTGTGTATTGATGGAGGCCTTGATGCCTTTATGTGTCTATGTTATGAGGGTGACCTTGAGGTATCCTCATGTATGTGTGATGAGGGAGGCCTTTTGGCCTCCTCATGTCTATGTGATGAGGGAGGCCTTGAGGCCTCCTCATGTCTATATGATGAAAGAGGCCTTGAAGCCTCCTCATATCTATCTCGAGAGGAACCAAGATATGGGTTTCTCTAGGAGTCCCCCAAAGGGTTGAGTTGTCCCCTCTAAGACTTTTTGAACTTTATCCAGTGACACTTTGGGTGGGTGGCTCAATGCCATTGTGATGGTGAATGTGTGAAGCATAAATTTCCACCTCGGTTTTGTACCGAGGGTGGTTGCTCTGTGTGTAACTATAATGAACTATAAATTATATTATTATGTCAATTTAAAACCACACAAGCAAAGAAAACAAATATTTATCTCATTTAATTATTAATGTGTGTTCCCTAAGCTATTTTGTATGTTTTGATACATTGTATATAAAGAAGACCTTATGTCATGTGTTTTGCATTTTGATGGATGGTATTCTTGTGTTCAAATGAATTTCACATGTATACTCGTAGCTTGACAACCTGGTGATGAAATCCAAGCCATGTAATCCAACCTGTAATGTGTGGTAATGAATTCCAAACATGTTTAGGGAGAACAAGTCCTCTCAGTCCTCACCCAGTTCACCCACAGTCAGTGATATACCTCTCTAAAGAGAGATACATGTAAATTTTCCATGGTTTATGATGGATATTAGAGCCGGTATTGGCTAATAATAATAGGTACATAGGATTTGAGGTAGCAGGTGCAGATGAAAGCCACCTCGTTGATCTCTACCAATGGTTGATCATGACCTCCAAATCACTAGTGTTAAAGTGATACATGGTGTGTGGGGTTATTTTTATATTTTTATAATGGAAAGCTATGCATCAGAGAGCATTCATGAGTATTTCCCTAAATGCCTAAAAAGAATTTTTTATTTCAAAAAATGTATCTTTAACTGATATAAATGACTTTGATGCAATTCCTACTTTATGATATAATGGCCTCTAGCTGGGACACATGCAAGCAAGCTTAAAATGAATTTATCTTCCATATTTTCTTATTTTTCCTTGATAAAAATATGATTTAAGTTGTTTTATGAAAATAAATTGCAGACAGAGAAAGACAAAAAATTAAGGAATACCACCAACCTCAAATCCTCATCTTATGATGAAAATGCTTCCCTTGGTTTCAATTTTTCTATTGGTTATTGTCGACCAGATCGACTATTGTTGATTGATGACTACAACAATGATCAAGATGTACTGGTCACTTTCAACTAGAGCGACCAAACCTGCATACAAAAAATACAATAAAACATCAATAAATTGATAGAAAAAAAACTTGTTGGGGGTCCCACTGTGATTGCCATTTGTGTGACCCTGGGAAGCATGCACCACTTGCACTACTTGTGATATTGTATCCAAATTGAAGAACACAAAGCAATAGATAACATAACATGGAAATGATAAAATAAATAAAGATCTTTTATTAATAATTTCTTTGGAAAATTTGAGTTACATATCGGTCCTTCTAAGAGATACCTAGTTTTGATACAATAAGATACAAGTGGAATAATGGTGCAAAATAATGACGTCCCCTCACAAAGGGGTGGTGCACTTTCGTAGGCCACTCGATCTTGCACATGAACTTGTATGAGGGCTTATAGATGCCTCCTTCTCCTTCTCTCACCTTGGAGGGATCTTATGCATTGGATGCCTTGAATCAGTCCTATAAACCTATAACCTACATGCATAGAAACAACAAAACACTATCAATAGTACAATCAACCTCTACAGAAGAGGCTCTTATTAGAATATTTGATAAACATGATAAATGAGTGTGATAATATTAAAATGCAAGCATAAACTAAGTGGTAAATGCATAAAAAATTAAGATATATAGTGCAAATGCGTTAATGAAATTAGATCTATGCTAGAACTAATTAATAAATTAAAGCAATAATCAGATCTAAGCTAGAACTAGGAAACTAATGTTTGAAAACCCTAGGCTATGCTTATGGGCCACTATCAATGATAGCAGCCACAAAATGATGCTCTTCTCATGAACTAGGGGTTGTAACACTAGATTACTTGCTCCAATTGATGTTCAAGGGTTGCCTATTGTGTGTAGTACATTTATGGGTAGTGAAGAATAAATGAATCTAAAAGTAGGTGCATAGATGTAGCTCACTTGAATAGCACTTCGCTACTCCTAAAAGGAGATTTGGATTCACTCTTTGATTGGCCAGGGCTTCACTACACAAAATCTTGATATTCATAGATCATTTTCTTTGCTTGGGAGAGTCCATAAGTAGACTTTCCTATTTCAAATCTAGATTTGAATCTTGGCTTCCTGGAGAAGCCAAAATCTAAATTTGCATGCAACTAACCATCTCTGGGGAAAGCATCAATCATAAATTAGCATTGAAGGGGTAGTTAGGAGAAACTCTAGGAGTTCCCCACCAAAATCTACCTGTAAGCAATGCAAGGTGTAGTCATATTGCATGATCTGGGCCTGCATTCGTGGCCATACTATGCATGGTGCTAGCCACTATTCAAAGTAGTATCTAGGTATGGTTTCTATTAGCTTCGATGGCCAGATATGGTGGCCACTCTTCTTGGTAGTGGCTAAGCCTAGATGGGCTAGAACTACCCTTTCTAAGTGGTTAGGACCACTGCTAGCTCTTGGAAAGGTCCAATATGATTCATATGGTCTTTGAATGTGTCCATATGGGTAGTATCCTAAACATGAAGTATTTTAGGTGTCTATATCTAGCACTAAGACTAAAATGTAGGCCTGAATCTTGCATGATAACTGAACTTGCACTGATTTTGAGCAGTTTTGAGCATGATTCTCCCAAAATTCCTCCTAACTCCCACTCCAATGCAATTTTAGAACTAGATATTCCCCCCCTAATGGCTAGTTTTATGTATATCTAGATCTTGACTTCTACAAGAAGCTAAGATATAGAAATTAGGAGGCCTACATATGCACCCTCCTAGAAACAAGAAAGGATCCAAAATTTTATGCAGCGAAGCACTGTTCGAGTGAGCAATGAGTTTAAAACCCTTAAGGAGAGTTGAAGTGCTACCCATTTGTAGAGTTCCTAGCCTATGACCAACCATGGATATTTTTAAGGACTAAGAAGCATACATCATAAATTCACATCAATCTAAAGCGAATCCCTATGATTTTCATTGCTAATCCATCTTTGGATATGAAGGTGACCCTTGAACATCAATTCAAATGAGGAATTGAGAGTTGCAACCCCTATTTTTTGAGGCAAAATATCATAGTTAGCATCCACTTTCATCGATAGTGGCCTGCAGTCATGACCACTCTAAGTGACAATGACTAGGGTTTGAGTCACCATTTATTTAGTTTTAGAATAGATTTTTTATTGTTTCTTCTTTTCTAGCTTAGATTAGAGTAGATCTATCCTTTCCATTGTATTTGTATGGTGATTCATGCATATTTACTTATATTTACCTATTTTCATGTTTTATTGCAAGATTTATCATATTACTTATGAATATTTGAAAAGAGCCTCATCATGAGAGGCCTCATATGCTACTAATCATTCTATGTTGTTTCTTGAACGTAAGGTTATTGATAAATGAAAAGCATCTTTGGCATAAAATCCTTCCAAGAAAGTGATAAGGAGGCATCTATAAGCCCTTGAGCAAGTTTGTATTGAATCTAAGAAGCCTGTAGATTACACCATCCTCACTTAGGGGCTTTTCATATTTATAATCATTGTATCAATCATTTGGTATCCCTAAGAGGGACTTATTTGTAATCAAATTTTAGTATGAATTAATAAGAAGAGACCTTAGATTTTATTAATTCATTTTTTTTCATGCTTTCATAAGTTTATGCTTGATATAATGATGTGAATAGCTTAGGTGTATGCTTTTTAAGATAATACAAATGGGCATACTTTACCCTCGAGATGTCGATGAACAAGTCATCTCCCATCATTTCCTAAAATTTTATCTCTCATATTTGGGTGGTTGTTCACTACCAATCCATGGATGAGAGTACCTAGACTTGCAACCACAAATCCATTAGTAGTACCATATTCTAAACCAAACATAAAGTGTAATTACCAACACATAATGGTATCACAAACTGAGATTATGCATTAGATATCCACACATCAATACATAAATCAATGTTAAGAATAATTCCTACCAAAGAGGGCTATTACATACTCCCCCCTTGGACTAAACATAGTCCTCTATGTTTCCTAAAAATAAGCATAAGCATTTATATATTTTATTTCATATAAATATGGGAATTTCTTTCTCATTTTCTCAACATCTTCCCAAGTGATACAATTTTTAGAATACTAGTCCCATTGGACCTTACATTGATCTAGGTTCATTTACTCAACACCTTGGAATGAAAACCTAGAATATTTACTAGTTTCACCTTAATGGCTAAGGGACATACCATCTATAATTTAAATATTTCCAAACATGATTAGGATTAGCAACATAGTTTCTAAGTAGAGATATATGAAAAGTATCATGGATCTTTGATAGGTCGAGCGACAAGGCTATTAGCTTTCTAAATAGATTAATTTATATAAATTTTTAATTGAGATCTAAAAACTAATAAAATGAATTCTACTAACAATAAAACTCAATTACAACAATATATCATAGAATATAACTCGAATTAACATAATATACACAATATTACATTAATGATACAACTTGATTTCAATGCATGGAGCTTTACCTCCAATATATCCTTTACATGACTATTCAGTACTCTAACTGTTGTTCTTCCTCTTTCATATGATAATTAAAACCTTTCATATTACTCAAAAATATAACTTTCATTTTACCACATATCATGTGACTCTTCATACTCTCTTGATATTTTGCACTCTTACAATATAAAATATAAATCATCTACTAAACTAATATTTCAAGGGGATCAAATAATGTAATATCTCCAACACCCCCTGTATTACATTATTTGGTAAGAAAGCTTTTTGCCTTCAATATTTGATTCTTCTTTCTCTTCAATATTTAGCTCTAACTCTATCATGGCTAGATGAATAATTTATGTCTATCATTATATCAATGTACCTAAGTTACCTCTGGGTATCTATCTCTAGATCACTAGCTCTGGGTCACTACCACTAGTTCTGCCTCTAGGTCACTATCTTTGGGTCTCTACCTCTAGGTCACTTCCTCTGGGTCACTTCCACTAGATCACTACCTCTAGAACTCTACCTCTAGGTCACCTCTAGATAATCATTATCTCTGGGTCATCCACTATAATATTCATAAGGCTATTATCTCTATAGGATCATCACTACAAATGCTTTCACTACTTTCACTGTAGGTTACCTTCCAAGCTATGCTTGGATCATAATCATTTATTTCATATTTCTTCATGATAAGATCAATATCATTCTTTTCATTCAATAAAATTTGATTTTTCATTACACTTGGTTTTTGTTTGTAGAAACCATACAACATTCCTTTCATATTATTCCATTCATTCATACTTATCCATCCACAATCCATTTTCAATTTTTGAATTTCCTTCTCTTTATATAAACAATATTTTTGAGAATGATTATGTCCTCCACAAGTTTCACAACAATGGAGATTCCAACATCTCTCTATATTATGTCCATATCTACCACAATGACTACATATGTTTTCTGTTACAAAATTTCTTTTACCATTTTGTCCTTCATTGCAATTAATTCTATCAATCCCTATCATAGATTTGATGTCATTATTTCTTATCACAAATTTAGTTCCTTGCTCATTATTGCTAGTCTAACCTATATATCCAAGACCTTCACACTTTGGTCTTATTTTCAAGTACAATTGGCTCTTTCATTCCTTGTCAATATTTTCCTAAACCTTTACCTTTATATCCCATTTTACTTAACATTTTGAACCAATTCCTTTAGTATGCTTTTCAAAATAACCAAACATATCATTAGACTAATCTCTATCAATATCAACACAACTATGAGCATCACTATTTCTATCATCATTTGAATCTATGTCATCATCAATTCTGATAACATAAGTTTTTTCTAACCAATCATGAACTATACTCAAATCATCTGAGCTACAATCTATATCTTTACCTTTTGTTTCACAACAAGTATTTACTATCATAGGTTCTAAATCTTTATTGGATTTCTCAATACTTGATAACAAATATATGTGATTTACAAAATATTTCTATGTACAAATTATGATTAAGAAACATACCCTAGTTGATTACTCTGATCTCTTTGATTCCCTTTAGGAGATTCTTTATCTTGACCCTTCCTTGTCAATGCATTATACTTACAATATTTTGTATTATGTCCTTCTTTCTCACAAATATGACAATACTTCATTTGTTTTTGTTTTTGTGATGAAGTGCAAAATTATTTTTCTAAAACATGAGCCTTATTGGATGACTCATTTCTCAACTGATTTTCAAGTTCATATTGCTAAATAATATTTATTAATTCCTCAAATGACACCTTTTGGTTTGATACTAGAAGAGATGTGACCAATATTTTGAAAGATTCAAGAAGTGCTCTAAGTACAACTGAGACTAGAAATTGATCTTCAACCTGTTCTCCTAAGGTGTGTAATTTTGATTTTAATTCTGATATCCTTCAAAGAAATTGTTCTATGTTTTCTCCATCATGAACTTTTAGTGTATACAACTGTGATTGTAGATGTAAAATGGTTACCTTATTCTTTCCTTCAAATATCATACACAATTTTTCCCATGTTATTTTTGAAGTTTTTGCTTCACTAATGTGTGCTTGAATTTCATCTGATATACCAAATATAATTAACATAAGAGCTTTAGCATCATCATATTTGAATTTTTGAATTCCTATTTTATTTACTAGAATGTTTCTTTGTCCATTCACTACATCCCAAAGTTTTTCAACAATAAGTATTGATCTCATTTTATTTTTCCATGGGGTAAAATTAGGCCCCTTTAATAATTGTGATTCAAAAAAGAATATTCTTGTATTTGCCATTTCCTTTGGATTTGACTACCTTATAACTCCCTAGTTATTTGACTGATAATAATTTTGATGAAATTTTCAACTTTCAAATCTCTATGTTGAATACCTTATGACTCCCAAATTAGAAATTTAGAAAATTAGAAAATAATATTTGCAAATTTAGTATTTCCTAAAGTTTGAGGTTGGAATCCTTTTGTCTCCCAAATAAAAAAATTTGCAAAAAATCAAATCTCCTTTTTTTATTATTTATTATTTTTAACTATTCTTCAAAACTTTCAGATACTAGAATGAACTTCAAATCTTAAAAAAACTTATAAATAAACTTCTCAAAATTTAAAAATATTTAAAATAACTTCTTTATCTAATTAACTTATCACTCCATATAAACTTAATAAATCAAATTAAAAAAAATTATAAAATGAAAAACCTTATTTATCCTTAATCTTAATAATTAACTTTTTAGTTGAATAAAATATCAAATTATTTTCTACCTTATCACTCCTTAGTAAAACCTTAGAAAAAATCTAAATTGAAATTGTCTCCTTAATTTTCTTTCAAATTATGCACTCACCTGATGTGAATAATAAATCCTTCGAATGTTCATGTTCAATGCATCTTCCCCTTTATTAAATGCTAAATTTGGAAACCTATGATTGTAAGGCATTTGAATATATCGAAATTATTTATATTTACCTTATTTGAGTATACATGGTAATCAATTCAAGTAGCATTTCATTGGATACCCTAATAGCAATTTTTTTATCTTTAGGCATTGTCCAACAAGTGTTATTATTCTTGGAATGTAGTTATTACTTTATCTCAAGTAGTTTTGTATATCAGGTGCTTCAAATATTTTAGGTGTAACCACCCATAATTTCAAAAAATTTGGCAAACATTTCTTCCTCTAGCCTATTTGGTCTGTGGATCCTCTACTTCACATAAAATATTTTTCCAATGATCATTACTTGACAGCCCAAATGTTCGATCAAGCCTTCAAAAAATTAAAAAGAAAGCCTCAATGGCAGAAGCCCCACTAGACCATGGATGGCTCGGTTGCATCAAATCCAATAACCCAACCTAAAGTTTGAATCAAAATCGACCAAATGTAATTTAGGAAAATATTGGTCTAGTCATGCCACATTGTTCAGCATAGATTTTTGAAATAGAAAAATAATAGTTTTTTAAGGTTTAAATAATTTAATAAATTTCAATATGTTTTTTTAACCAATTTTTGGTGCACTCTGTAGACTATCCCATTTAACATTTCCTTCTCCACAGTCCAATATAGGATTCTTGTAGTTTGATTCCTTCTTCATAGTTTACTTCTCTATTTCAGGTACTCACAACATAGTGTAGTGATTCCATTATTTCTCTCTTTTTTTGTTTAAATTGTTTCTATACGATTTTAGTTCTATGAGGACTCTTCTTATTTTTGTAAATTTTAGACTAGAAACAGAAGGATGAATTTGGATGGTAGACAAAGTGAAATCACTAGGCAACAATGGCTATGAAATATCGAGTGCTAAAAACACTACAAATGTTCCTAAGATCAATGAATTTTTTGACTAGAATAACCTGGAGAGGTAAATAATGTGTATACCAAACAATAGAAAATCCAAGTACGGTTTACACGTTATGAGTATTAACTTTATCACAAATTTTGGAGAAATGTGTGTTAGAATTAGTATGGTAAAGTAACTATTTACTATTACCTTTTTCAGTAATATGAAAAAGTCCTAGGTAGATTAGTAATTACATCATTTTTACTTAGGATGTTTGCATTATTTGTAAAAGTATAAGTTGTTAGTGATTAGATTCATTAGCATGATTTGTTAGCATGGTTAGTTGTTAGTGTAACTTACTCATCGTTAGTGACAACCTAGAGAAGATTTTGTTTACATGTTATTTTATTGTATATAACCTTAGAACATCAATAATATTTTATTTTTTTTGGTGGTGGCCACAAGGGGTAAACAGACTGTGACCACGAGGGAACCATTACATAACATATCCGCAACATGTGAGGCGAGCGATTAGAACCTGGGCCTCTCAGCAACTAGAGAGGTTTAACTACCCACATGCTCTCCAACTCCTCTACATGGGCGGATTAAACTAATTTATAGTGGAAAACACCCCTTTCGAGGTGCCACTTTCAACAGGTTGGGCATAGGAGGAATGGAGCCTTGTCGACCTCTACCAGCACATAGGACATTCCTAACTATACCATATATCTGCAGGATGGATATAAGGGGAATGGAACATGGGTCGGCCTCTACCAACACCCAAGGCATTTACCACTGCACCACAACAAGCAGATTAGAACATCAATAATATTGGTAATGATTATGGTTTGATTATTTATCTCCAATACCTTCATTGGTATTAGAGCACTTGGTGAGTGGGACCTACGGAGCTAGGAGATCCTAAGTAGGACAACACGCTTCCTGAGGCATAGAATTTTATGAACTATTGGATGATGGAATTTAGACTTGACACTTTCGTAATGGTGATTTCAACCTTGGTGATGATTTTACCCTGACACTGTCGCAATGGTGATTTCAACCTAACAATGCTACTATCTTGCAGAGCAGGACCTGACAATGGTGAACGTCTAGCTAACATGGTACCCCTACTAAATTTGGACTCTAATGGACCTACATGGAAACTGGATACACTACCTACACATGAGATGGATGGTAGACCAATGATGTAGATGATACTTCTAACAGGACCAAATTATCAAACAATACCACATGACAAAGCTACCTGATATGCGGCCTAGCCTACGTGGCAGGCGATAGATCTATCGACACAAACAAGCAATGAGCTATAGTTGAATGTGCATTTGACATAGAAAGGTAACCTACGTAGTGGACATATATTGGGACTAGGATGAATGGCTTTGGTGAACAAAAGGCTACATAAAGGGGTTTTCCATCCTAAGGTGGACATAAATCTACTTGCACTCATTTCCTTTTAAAGAACTTTGAGCATTGTCCTGTCATTCATGTGGGATAATACGGTCCTATGTACTACACAATTTTTGCATCAGAAGGCCATGTCCTGACCTTATTTCAAAATACCTAATTAAAACCTGTAGGAATTCGATCCTCGATGCACCGGTGACCTCTATTGGATGGATTCATTATTTCATAATGAATTAGTCTATTACAGATTGTGTTACAGCTTGAATGACAGCTTCCTAAGCATAAATACAATTTTATTTTGAGTGACATTGAATGCATCTTGATTTTTGTTCTTGAATTAATAATTAAAACACTGGTTTGAAGTATAAAATGATGCTATATCCCTCTTACGTACTTTTACAGAGTTTTGATGATTACAGTGATCAAAGAGAATTCGCAAACAGTGGGCTATGTGATGGTTTTTTCACATAGTGGACAATCTTTGATTGATGCTAATTCATTCGTTTTAGCCAAAATAAGGTGCACACCATCCAAAGCATTAGATATGTAGAAACAACGTCAGTGAGAGGAGATTAGACGAGACATTTTTCAAATTATGTGGTTTGCCCTTCGGTTCCTATTCAATGTAGTATCTAAGATGGTAGGACCACCAAATTTAATATGATGCACGTGAGGTCATGGGGTCAAACCCCAGTGCATAGTGCATATGCATTTTAATAAAAATGAAGGAGGTAAGATTATTTTTTTTGCAATCATTATTATTTTTTTATTATTTTTTTTAATAATATAATTTTTTGCTTAGTCAATTTGTTTTTAATTAAATAATTTTTTTCACACAAATTTTATTATTATTTAAAACATAATTAATTAAAATATTTATTGCAAACAAAAACATAAGGGAACACCAATTTTTTCAAACCTTTAAAAGACAAAAGAGTGTTTTTGTTTTCTCTAATAACGGGGATGTAAGACAAAGAATAACATTATTTTTCTTCCAAAATCTTCTTAAAACCTTGTTAATTTTACAAAATAAAGGGGGATAAAATCACGAAATGTGATTCTTCTCTTGCAAAATTGTAACACAAGGAGACATCAAATTTTTAAAATTCAAAGTCAAAATTTGTGCATTTGTTTTCTCCGAGGAGGGATATAACACAAGAAATTGCACATTTTATTTTTTGCAAACTACTGATCCACCACGAGAAAGATTGTGATGAGAAGAGATTGAAGAAATAAGGGTCCACTAATACCAATTCATGTGTCGATTGGTTCCGGATTACCTTTCAAAAGCATATCATGTGTCAACTTGGCTTGAAAGGAGTGCTACCTTGTTAAATTTGCAGATAAAATGGGAGATAAGAAATTGTGATTCTTTTTTGCAAATTTGTAACAAAAAGGGGGGGAGGGCACTTGAAAATCAAAACTTTTTGCAAAATCAAAAGCAATTTGTGCATTTTTATTTTCTCAAAACCTTGGGATATAACATAAAATATTACACATTCATATTTTTGCAAATTGGAGAAGGATCTCATCACATTGAAGATCTAAATTTTCACAACCTTGTTTATTTTGCAAACAAGAGGGGGGACAAACCAATATTTAGATTCTTCTTTTACAAAATTTTAATACAAGGGGAAATTGTGAAAATCAAAGGGTTGAAGAATTAGAAACTTGTTTATTTTGCAACACAAAAAGGAAAGACAATTATTTTTTGCCACATTCTTTGCAAATTTATAATACAAGGGGAGAAATTGAATATCAATTTTTTTTCACAACACAAATCAATATTTTTTTGTAAAAATTATTGTAATAAAAACATTTTCGATAGCATTCGACACCTTTTGTTAAATTGGCATTGTTAAATTAGGTGCATTTTCAGTATAATCTGACACTTAAGTGTTAAAATTTTGTGGGCACTTTTTATGGTTTATTGCATTTAATTCTTGTTTTTTGCAATTACCTCTTAAGTTAAAATCAAGCAAGCATAAGACCCCAAATTACACCCATTTGTGCAATTTATTGTACAGGTAAAGCCAATTTTTTGATAATTCACTCCATATGCAACCCTAATTCACTCTTCTTGTTTGGCTTAAACTCCTCAAACTAATCATCATTTTTTTAGAAGGGTTTTTATGCAAGTGCCATTAAATATCAATTAGAGTGAATTCTCTTTCATTACTTATTGTTTGGCTTAAAATTTCTCAAACTAATTATCCTTCTTCAAGAGGATTTTTAGGCAGGTGCCATTAAATATCAATTAGAGTGAAAGAGAGACCATTTTGGTGTAATAGTAAACCTTTATAATGGCTACAATAAACAAGTATCTCAATGATACCCAATTGCTTAAAGGTTCTAATTATTCTGCATGGAAAACCAAAATGAAGGTCATTCTTACTATAGAGGAATTGTGGGATATAGTGATAGACACTGTAAAAAGACCCACTACACCAGGAGCAGATCAAAAGGCATGGGATAAAAAGGATAACAGACTTCTCATGCTAATTTTAAAATATATTACTGATGAAATTCAGCCTCACATTTGTGATGCTAAAAATGGTAAAGAAGCGTGGGACGCTTTATATACCATTTTTGAAGGGAAAAATGAATCCACAATTCTTAACCTTAAATCACAAATTCATACTCTCCATATGAATTCAGGTGAGACAGTAGAGTTATTCCTCTATAGAGTGGAATAAATAAAATCAAAACTGAATGCTCTGGGAGAAAAATTTGAAGATAAGGTGTTGACATCGATCATTTTGAGGGATCTTCCAGACTCCTACAAGATGTTAATAACATATCTTCAAGTGTCTCAAAGACATGTGACTTTTGTGGAGTTAGTAAATTTGCTTCAAATTGAAGAAACAAATCAGCTACAAAAATATGAAGTATCCAATAGTGCATTTGATACATATAAACATGGTCAAAAGAAGAAGAGAGGGTCATCTTCCAAATATAATGGCAAGCAACCTCAATCAAAAAATAAGTTTTGCACAAATTGTAAAAAGGACAACCATGACACCAATTGGTGTTGTTTTAAAAATAAGCAAGACAAAAATGGCAAAGGCAAAATATAGAGGAAATATAGACAACAAGGACATGTTGCTAGTGAGTTTTTTGATTCTGATTTAGAAAGAGCACACAAGGTGCTCATGACCCATATAGCTTTTTAAGGGAAACAAATTTTTCAACCTAGGCAACACCATTGCAAACCTCTTTTTAGGCTTCATAAATATCAAAAAAAAAATTGAAGTACTTGCAATAAAGGGGGGATTGTACCTCTTTTTAGGCTTCATAAATAGTAAAAAATTCTATTTGAAGTACATGTAATAAAGGGAGAATTTTTCTAGTGAAAATTTTGAAATTTGCCTAGGAGGTAATCTTTGTAAAAGCCTTAAAAAGCTTCATAAGTTGCAAATATTTTGCACTTAAGGGGGAGATAAAAATTTATTTCCTACCTCACAAAATATTTTGCTAAAAAATGAGGAAGACTTATAAGGGTGCATTTTTGGTAGATACCGTCACCTTAGTCAAATTTCTTGCAAATGTTTCATTACAACATGGTTTGCAAAAAGGGGGAAACTTATAAGGGTGCATTTTTGGCAGCGACCGACACCTTAGCTATATTATTAAAACTTTTGAAAAATAATATTGTAAAAGGAATGAACCTTGTATTTAGTGATCTACTCTAGTACACCTAGCGGTTGTAGTAGTTGGTTACCCATGCAATCCGATAGGATGAAAATATTATAATAAGGACATTTGTTGTTGTTAAAACAAAGTGAGGTATGACTCATTTTTTGCCTAAGTATTCAAAAAGTACTTATTTTACTTAGACCCAAAGGTGGACCTAAGCAAGAAAAACCAAATCCATGAGCTAGAGCAAGATCCAACATATCACTATCTTTCATTTCTCTTATTCACTGTATTGGGGCAATTATATACATTACCCAAATAATGTAATAAGGGGGGATGTTAGAGTTACTATGGTAAAGTAACTATTTACTATTACCTTATTTGGTAATATGTAATAAGTCCTAGGTAGATTAGTAATTACATCATTTTTACTTAGGATATTTGCATTGTTCGTAAATATCTAAGTTTTTAGTAATTAGCTTCATTAGTGTGTTTTGTTAGCATGGTTAGTTGTTAGCGTGATTTACTCATCGTTAGAGAAAACCTAGAGCAAATTTGGTTTACATATTATTTTACTGTATATAACCTTATCACATCAATAATATTTATAATGCTTATGGTTTGATTATTTCTCTCCACTACCTTCAATGTGTATGAAGAAAGGTTTTGCATAAAGGATTCAAAGCCTACCAATATTTCCTAGACCTATTTTTAGCTCGAGAACTTGCTTTGCTATCATTTTTGTGAATCAATTTCAACATAAACAAGGGTTCTATTATGTGGAATATAAATAAATTATTATTAACCTTTTATGGTGAAGATATCCATTTATATAACAAGTTGAGGGTTGAGAATTAAAAATACATGAGATATAATTTATGTGTAAATTTATGTAATATTTTTAGTAAAGGCTATTTTAATTATTTTTTGTAATATTAGAATATTTTTTTATTATTTGTATTTGCCTAAATAAATATTTTTTTTAACTTTTAAACAATCTAATTGAATTCTTTATCACTCTAGACTTCAAGAAAAACCAACAAATCTCTAATTTTTTTAATATTTTGAATAATAAAAATTTAACTAAGTACATCCTTATTAATCCATATCTAAAATAAACTTATAACTCCTTTGTAAACCATTAACCTTAATGACTTCTTCAATAGCTTAAATAACAAATAATACTTTAGTGCACCTTATTCTTGGTGCTTATTATCTATTCTCTATGGCAGCAAACACTTCCATGGATGCTCGAATCTAGGGGTGCTCAAAAAATAAACTCTTTAGGCACTTTCCAAACAAGAAATTTTTTTTATTAATTGGGATTTTCATCGAATGGTAATGATTATCCCAATACCTTCATTCAAATTATCTCTCTCTTTGTGGTTTTCATACCATTGTTAGAATTTTTAATAGATTAATTTACAGAAATCTTTAACTAGGATCTAAAAACTAATCAAATGAAAGCTACTAACAATAAAATTCAATTACAATAATATCTCATAGAATATAACTCGAATGAACACAATATACACAATATTACATTAATGATACAACTTGATTACAATGCATGAAGCTTTACCTCCAATATATCCTTTTACACAACTTTTCAATACTTTGACTATTGCTCTTCCTCTTTCATCTAGGAATTGCAACCTTTCATATTACTCATAAAGACAACTTTCATTTTACCACATATCATGTGACTCTTCATACTCTCTTTAAATTTTACACTCTTACATTATAAAATATAAATCATCTACAAAAATAATATTGCAAGGGGGGAAGATAATGTAATATCTCCAATAAAGACAAGTGTATAGGCTATTGGACTAATCTTATCAATGATATCAAAAGGACCAACATAGTGAGGATCTAGCTTAGTTGACTTGATGGCACTTTTCATTGGTCTTACCCTCAAGAAAATCCTATCTCCCATAGATAATTCTCTTAGTGATATTTTCATATCAACATAGCTCTTATGGTTGCAAAAAGTATTCCCATTTATACTTTTGATCCATGCAGTACATGTGAAGCATGTCCTCTAAAAATTGGTTCACCCTCCATTTGACCATCTATTTCTAGATGATATGTAGAAATGATATTCAAATTAGTACCCACTACATAGTGAAGAGCCTACCAAAATTCTAATGTGAACCTAGAATCCTTGTCTGATATGATCACTTTAGGAAACCCATGTAACCTAAAACTTTATCCATCAACTCTATATGAATTTGAGTTAGCACTACTATATGCATTCTCCTACTCAAGGCATCTACAACCTTATTTTTTTTCCATTTGATATACTCAATACCAAAGCCATATTCTACTAAGAAATTTATCCATATTCTTTGTCTTACATTTAGCATAGGTTGGGTAAAAATATACCTTGGACTTTGATGGTCTATCCTTAGCATAAAAGGATTACCCAATAAATAATATCTCCAAACCTTTAGTGCTTACGCAACTGCTACTAATTCTAGGTCATGTGTTACATAATTTACCTCATGATTCTTGAGTATTCTAGACTCATAGGTTACTATAGCCTCTTCTTGGGATAATACCCCATCCAAAATTCATAAGGAAGCATTTGTACACATGGTAAAATTCCCAATAGGATCTATTATCTTGAGAATTGGTGCTAAAGTTGACTTATTTTTTAGAGCCTCAAATGCAATCATGCACTTATCCATCCATTTAAACTCCTTTCATTTTCTCTAAAGGTTGATGATTGAATAGGAAACCTTGAAATAATATTTCATAAAATACCTATAATAAATAGTGAGTCTCATGAAAATTCTAACCTTTGACACATTTTTTGGTGCAGGCCAACTTAATATAGCCTCAATATTATTTGGATCTATAACAATTTCTTCTGTCGATATTATGTGTCCCAAATACTATACTTCTGAGGTATAAAACTCATACTTGGACAACTTTCCATATAACTAGTTTTTCCTCAACACTTATAACACTAACTTTGTTGGAAATATGAGTAGGTTTTGTTGTCATTGATGTCAAGAGTCAGTTTCAGTGAGCAAGATAAAAGGAAGGATGTCAAGAGTTAGTTTCAGTCAGTAGGACAAAAGGAAGGATGTCAAGAGTCAGTTTTAGTAAGCAGTGCAAGAGAAATATTACTTCTAGGCCTAAGGGATATAATATTATAAAATATCTTATTATAATATTCAAGGTGGTCATATGAGGTCTAAAGAGCAATAGGAAGTCCCAAGAAAAATAATATTATAGTATTTTATTTTAATATTAAAGGTCTAAGGTCAAGACCTAGATATTTAAATTAATTATAATAATTTCATTATAAATTAATTTATAACTTAATTTTATTAACTCTAAGAGTTATTAAATTAATTATAATAATTTAATTATAAATTATTTTATGATTTAATTTAAATAACCCTAAAGGTTAGGGTTATAAGGGCACAAAGTTTTACATAATTTGAATTAAATTGAATTTAAAAACATCACTAACATTTTGAGCACATTGCACATTACATATAAGAAGGGGTAAGTCTTATGTCAAATTATCATCCATGTGATCCATCGAATGCAATAGAAAATCATGTGCAAGGTAAAGACGCAGAATCACGTGTTTTAAAAGCATTAAAGAGGCAAAACAAGGAAAAAATAAGTGGGGAGCCCACTTCATATTGCAAGGCACTGGGTAGCGTGGTTGGTAGCTAGGGTTTGTGCTAAGATGTTTGTAGGTGCAATATTAGGGGTTCGATTCTCATGGTCTTCATTTTTGCAAGTGGAGAAGGTTTTATTATGTACCATAGGAGAGGAATAAATGGAAGGTACATACCATTCCCTTTGCGTGGAGGCATGTATGTTGGATATTTTTAGTAGTTGAGTTGTCATTGATGTCAAGAGTGAGTTTTCATTGATGTCATAAGTAAGTTTTAGTGATCAGTGCAAGAAGAAGCAGTTCCACAATCAGTGCAAAAATAAAATCTAGCTCCAAGCGGTCATATAAGGTTTAAAGAGCAATAAAGAGGCCCAAGAAAAATAATATTATAAAATTTTATTATAATATTAAAAGGGGAGATTTAAATTAATTATAAATTAATTTGTTAATTAATTTAATTAACTTCTAAAGTTATTAAGTTAAATATAGATTAATTATAATAATTATAAAATTAATTTATGTTAATTAAAATAACCCTAAGGTTGGGTTATAAAGGTAATTATTTATTCGAATTCAAAATTTGAATAAGGCACCAACGTCTCTAAGACATTGGACTTCGTGTATAAAAGAAGGTAAGAACCTTAGCCAAAACCCCCCCATGAATTTTAATGATTTAATCAAAGATCCAAAATTTGTGTGCAAAGAAGTGTAAGGTTTTTGTATTTTAAAATATTTCGATGGCAGAGGATAGGAAAAATAGGAGCGGGGCTCCTTTGTCCTCACATAACATTGTGTAGCACATTTGGCAACAATGGGTGGTGCTAAGACTTGTGGTAGACTAGGAGAGCAAGGTTCGAAACCCATCACGTTAATTTTACAAGGAAAGAAGGGTGTTCTATTTTGTGTTGTGTCAATTAGAAGGGGATAAGAGGAAGGCTTAAGCCTTCACCTTCATGTGGAGGCTCGTAGCCCATTAGGTGGGCTAGCACCTTGATAAGGCACTTGATTGGGAGTGGTCTTGTGTTCGAAACCTGCCAAGGCCTTTTGCTTGAGATAAAAGGTATGCATTATTGTGTTGTCAAGGTTGCATGAGGTATTTTGGATTTTCTAAGGTTGAATGAAAAATAAATAATTTTGGAGGTTGATAAAGTTTTTTTTAATTTGGTTATTGATTATTTGAGGGAGATAAAAGGATAGGCAATATTAATTTTTTGGGTTTGATTTTTGAGGTTGTTAAATCAAATATTGGAGATTATAAGGAGTAATTGAGTAATTATTTGTATGTATGCTTTGATAATTGCTAATTTCAAAGAAGGAGTAATAAGATGTATTTGAGTTTTATTATTTTTGTAACTGAGAAATATTTTTGAGAGAGTGTTAGTGTGATACTTTGTCATCTAACCATTGAAATTGGCAAAGTAGAAAATTATGTTTAAGATAGATTTTGAGGTCATTTTCTTCATTAAACAAAAAGGTATGGGCACATATTCCTAGTGAGTGTTTGTTGAATATTGTGAATGCTAAGTTGGAGTGAAAAGGTTTGCTTCATAAGCATCGTTAAGTTTGTTTTTTCTAGAATGAAAGTTGATTCTAGAAACCTTGTTTGATAAGCATTGTTGGAAATATTGAGTAAAGTTTTCATATGCTTGAACTAGAGTTTGTGCAAAGAACATGAGTATCATTGTTATGTGAAGTTGTGAACTATCTCAAACTAGGGTTTGTGAAATAACATGAGTATAATTGTTATGTGAAGTTGTGAACCATCTTGAACTACGATTTGTGAAAGAACATGAGTATCATTGTTATGTGAAGTTGTGAACTATCTTGAACTAGGGTTTGTGAAAGGACATGAGTATCATTGTTATGCGAGATTATTCAGAAATAATTGAGTGTGTTCATATGCTTGGACTAGGATTTGTGAGCAAGGGTTGTTTCATTGAGTGATTTATTGAGTGGATTTGGTTAAGCCTAGTCAAGTGGATGTGTTGAATTGATAGTTCGAGTTATGTGAAACAAATTGTTCCATATTATGAATTGATTTGAGAAAGAGATTGAGTGTTTGTGATTGTTAAACATATTGAGTCTCTAAAAATTTTCTATATGTTGCTATGATAAAAAGAGAGATTGAAAGTGATTGAGTAAGAAGCATATTGAGTCTCTAACAATTCTCTATATGTTTATGTGATATTGGACAAGTTCTATTGAGGACTCGTTGAGCATATTTGAGGTAAGTATTTGAGAAGACTTGTGGACAATTTAGCATGAAATTTTGTGGAAGCTTACAATACATATTTGAGGATAGATATTATTGAGTAGATTGGACAAGTTCTAGAGAGGACTTGTGGACATATTGGTGTGAGCTTTTGTGGAAGCTTACAAGGTGAATTTAAGACAAGTCTTTGAGAAGACTTGTGATCAGAGTTAATTGATTTATTCAAACCTTGAGTTAATATTTAGGGCAGATGTAGCAGAGTTGATTTGTGATTAATTCAATATTTATGTTAAGGCTTGAGGATAGATATTGAGAACAAGTTTTTTACTAGATCGAAGGACTATGTTTATTACAAATTTGAGGACAGATTTTGGTGTATATTTGAGGATAGGTTTATACCAGACCAGAGATAGATATTGAGAAAAATTATGCTAGACCGAAGGACTGTGTTTAGTGCACATTTGAAATAGAGTTGAGAGTAATATTTGGAGGTGACAGAGTATAGAGGATAACAATATCTAGTGGATAGAGATCCATTAGCCAAGGAAATGAGGATAGGTCTTCTGAGTGAGTATAAGCATCTTCAATGGATAGATATCCATAAGCTAGTGCAGTGGCAATAGCAATTCTTCTAGAAGATCACCAGCCAGAGCAGAGGAGAAAGAAGTTTCTCTATGGATAGAGATCCACAAAATTGATTAGGGTATTGATGTCTCCTTTGGAAATAGGTCCATAAACATTGTAATAGGGAAAGGATTCCCAAGAGATTTATTGAAAAAATATTAGTGAAATATTTTCTCCATGGAGTAACCCGTATTGGGTGAACCATGTTAAATTGTTGTCTCTATTGTGTGTGGTGATTTATGCATTGCTTTGATTACTATTTTTTATATTGCTATTGATACATTACATAATATTGATTGGAAAAAAAAAGTAAAAAGTGGTCTTATATTGTTCACCCCCCCTCTCAGTATAAGCTTATGTTCTTCAATTGGTATCAGAATGGGTTCCTTCAATATAATTTAATATCTTGAAGGAAAATCTTACAAGAACACAATGGATTCTAAGAGTGGATCCTCAGATAATTCAACACCTGTATTTCATGAAAGTTATTATATATTTTGGAGTATGAGAATGAAGATTCACCTGATGACACTTGGCAATGAAATATGGGAAGTAGTTGAAAATGGATACACACCACTAGCTACTCCACCTATAGATAAATATGGTAAGATTCTACATAATTACAATTCAAAAGCAATGAATGCAAATTTTAAAGGTTTGCATAGAACAAAGTTCATAAAGTTTATGCATTGCAAATAAGCAAAATGAAATTGGGATAATTGCAAAGCATATATGAAGGAGATAAAAGTGTTAAAAAGACAAAAATACAAAATCTCGAAGGACAATTTGTATAATTAAAAATGAAGGATGAATAAAACATTAGTGCTTATCTACTTTATGTATATGAGGTTGTTAATGCCATGCAAGAACTTGGATTTGAGGTTCAAGAATCTGATGTTTGTGATAAGATCTTAAGATCTCTCCCAAAAAGGTTTAGTGAAAATATTTCAGCTATAGAGGAATCAAAATATGGTGATATTTTGACAAGAGATGAATTACTTGGTATTCTTACAACTTTTGAGATAAGAACAAAAGAGGAACCTAATATTTAGAAGGAAGCAACCTTCAAAGCTACTAAGAAGAAAAAGGGTAAGAATTCATATTCAAGCAATGATTCATACAATGATGAAGAAGCAAATTATGGCAAAATGAATAAGGATCCAAGAAGATTTAAAGATGCAAATTTTGTTAGATTCTTCAATTGTGGAAAGTATAGTCACTATGAAACTAATTTTCAAGAATATAGAAATAGCAATGATGAAGAAAAATAGGATCATAAGAACAGAGAGTCAGAAAAATATAGGTACCAAAAGAAAGGCAAGGATGGATAAGGCAAACAAGGAAAGAAGAACTTCTTTCAAATATAGAAGATAAGTTACTATGCAAACAAGGTAAGTAAATACTCAAGTGATAGTGATAACAATTTCTCAGATAATGATAAATATGAAGTTCTATTTCTGATGGAAGAAAAATAAGAAGTTAAGAAAATGTCACCAATAATTCTCAAGTGTTTTAGATGTGGTAACTTTGGACATCTTGAAGATAGTTGTACAAAGAATGGTTTCGGTTTTAGTGATGATGAATATGAATATACACTTGAATGACCAGAAGAGAACATTCTAATGGCACTAGAAGAAGAAGGAGGTGATCCTATAGAATATAAGTTAGAAAAGAATGAAGATGTTTTAAAAGGCAAAAAAATAGAGGAAGAATAAGAGAAAGGAGAAGTTGATCTTGATAAAGAGCTTATTTATGCTCTTAACACATTAAATAAGGTAAGAAAGCAATATTCCTAACTTAAGCTTCAGTTTCAAGAATGTGATGAAGAGAGAGGAAATATTATAGAGGATATAAATAATTCAATGGCTAAGACAAAGAAGTTCAAGGATAAGTTAGAAGTAAAGGTCTTAGAATGTGAAAGATTAGAACAAGAAGTAGCTCTACTAAGGGAAGAAATAGAAAATTCTAAGGATAAGCTACACAAGTTTGGAAAGATCTCAAATATCATAGATAATATGATCAAGGTACAAAGTGTAGACACCTAAAACACGTCATGTCGATGGTGACTACTCATATGGACATGCTACAAGACCATATGGAAGATCTTGGACAGACTCCAAGATAGAGCAATGGTTCTAACCACTCAAGTTGGGCTCCTTGGCCTAATCAGTCTGAACCATAGCCTAGACCTATGGTCTATAGTCTGAACCATGGCTAAGGCCTATGGTTTATAGTCTGGACCATAGCTGTAACCTACGGTCTTAACTAAAGTTCAGTTGGCCTTCATCCGAGCCAAATCGGTTTGAACGACCATTTGTTCTAGAAGAAGGTGGTTAGAGGATGGAAGCTTCCAATCCAACTATCCTAACCACCCCTTCTTGATCTTGGCTTCTCCATGAAGCCACCCCTAGCCCTGGGACATCCTATAAGTACCCCTCTAAAATAGGGAAAAGAGAGATATAAAGCATTAAAACCACAAAATAGGCATTTGGAGATCAAAGCAGCGAAGCCCTATCAAATTGTGGACTCACTTGAGTGCATAGAGAGAGCCTTGTTGCCATCCCCATTGTCAATTTTTCAAGCATCATGACGAATTAGGCCATGGATGCCCTAAGGACCTAGGAGAGCCAAGAAATGCTAATTCGGGAAAACGGAGGCCCTATTCAATGATTCAACCACCAAACCTGTCAGAGGACACCAAAGGCGACCCTTGAACATCAATTGGACAAGGAGGTCAAGCCCACAACCCTTGAATTTGGAGGGCAAACCACTTGGTTGCTCACCATGGCTTTCAGCCATGGTTTATAGTGCAGACCGCTCATCAAAGCTACGGTTTGCAATAGGTGACAAATCTCTTACTATTTCATTTCCAGTATGCTTAATTAGATCACATTTAGCATTTTAATGGTTTAGTTAGGATTTTAGAGACTTCTGACCAGCATAATTAGTGTTTTTACTAACTTGTTCTCATTATAGTAGTTTAGACATTAATGGCTTCTTTTCATGTTATAGTGCTTCATTTCAAGTAATTGATTCCATAGATTGATAGTTGTATTTCTTGTTCACATATTTCCATCAATCTTGATAGGATTTACACATGTTTAGCATAGTTTATGCATTTTCTTGATTTTATGTCATTATGCTATTCTCATGCTATTTGTCTTTAAAGGGCCTCATCATGAGAGGCTTCCTATGCTTTTGACATTCTTGTGTTGTTTCTTGATCGTAGGAAATAGGTTTTAAAGGAGCTACAATCATCCATTTCCTTCCTCACCATGAAGAAGAGGGTCTACTCCACCCTAGAGCAGTTCGTGTCATCCTGAAGGGCACTTTGAAATCACACCTACCCTTGAGAGGGAAATAAAAATACGTCCTATTGTAACAATTGTATCAAGATGATTATCCCTAAGAGGGATGTACTTGTAATTTGAGTTTGGCATTGAAATATAATGGAATAAAGCATCTTTTATTGATCATTTCATTGTCAATTTCTTGTTCTTGTATGCATTTTGTATTGTTTTTATCAATTCTTGCAATAGGATACATTAGGTGTGAGCCTTTTTGGTGGTTACAGAAGGTGATCATGGTGGAACTCCATAATTCATGTGATCTAACTATTGTTTCTTGATTTTTGAAATTGTAGGTACAGACCACAGCTATCAGCTATGGGCCAACAACTGAACCATAGGTACAACACATAGTTTATAGTCTAAACCATAGACCAGACCTACGATTTACACCTGACAACACAGACAATAGAAAGTAGAGTGCAGACCAACTCAGGACCTGAGGTAGGCCCTATTTTCCACTCTCTATTTCTTTTTACTTCTCTATGTTTTTACAGAATGCTTGTTTTTGAATGCAACTAGGAAAAGCAAACTAAAAAAGGGAAATCAATCATGTCCTAGTTCATTTCAAATCTGCATTTGTAGAAAGGCGCTGCTAGGAACAACGGATCTCTGATTGCAATCCACCCTAGAATCCAACGTGCTTGATAAAACTTGTTTGTTTGGTGTGCATGTGTGAGGCCCAAGTAGTGGCCATTATCATCATAATATGCATTGTCTAAAAGAGCATCTAGAATAGCTTGCATTTTCTGAATTTGAAACGTTCTTTCATTTGCATAGCATATAGAAAATGAGCATGAGTGCTATATGATGCATTTCTTTTATGTACAATAAAATGAACCACACACACCACGTCTCACTTAAACGCTAGTGAGTTGGGCTTGACATCCAACCACTAGTAGGGTTCAACGATGGTGGGCGTAATTTCCATCCATTGGCCCAAATCCTATGTACCCTTTGTTACTAGACCAATACCGGATCCAAGAACCTTTCGTACCCTAGAAAATTTGCATGTATTCTCTTTGGAGGGTATAACGTTGACTAGGGGAAAATGGGTGAGGATCTAGGAGGACCTGTGCTCCTTGTTCGGGTGTGGACTTTCATCACCACACATGGGGGATTTACGTGGCCTGGAAGTCACATCCAGGTTGTCGAGCTATGAGCATACAGGTGAAAGCCAATTTAAACTGAGAATATCATTCAACGCTTTTCAAAACATGATAAGGAGTTCTATACTGATACAACAAATTATTGAAACAACATCAAATAGTCTAGGGCTCACTTTTAAAAATTAATACGAGATAAACACCATTGTATACCTTGTTTGCTTAATAAAGAATAAATCTAGACATTAGGTGCACCATGGTGGAGACACGGGGTGGTCGACAAAGGCACAAGCCTGAAGCCCATGACCAAGCCCCAATAGATTCACATCAGCACATGTCGAATCCTCACCCACATGCGCTCCTCGAACATCGTTCGATGAGCATTAGAGGAGATAATTCGACAAGGGGGAACCTATTGAGCATACCCCCAATAGAGGAGCTTCTATGCATTCCTCTAGACATAGAATAGAGCATGGAGCCTCTCAACATGAGGGCGTTCCACTTGAAAGCCATTACCAGGATCACATTGCACGTGCATCCACAAGATCGGCTGAAGAGTATGTTATACAGGGATCCAAATTGGTACCCCTACATCATAGGTCTATAGGAGGATCCATGGCTCCACCTTTGGAGTACAAACATGATCGAGACCCACCCATTCAGGGGCATGCAGATAGGGCCACCATTGAGCATAGGCCTATGTAGACTCCCACACATGGTGAACATCGAAATATCACTATTGATATGGCTAAGGTGGGAGCCAATGGCACACCACCACATGAGCGATGGAGATCCAGATAGTTAGATGGATTAGGTAGCATCCTTGAGTAGCTAGGCTATAAGCCTTTAGCTCCACCCACCCGTGCTCCGAGTGAGCATAGTGGAGGTTCTATTAGGACTACTAGAGAACATGGAGAGGCTTCTAAGCACCCTCATGTGACACATCCACCATCCATGCATGGTGGCATAGAGCATAGAGCACAATAGGATGCCCATGCCATATTTACAGACAAGGGCAAAAGCATCATAAATTAGTCAGATGGGTATAGAACCCATAAGGTCGCTCACACAGAGCATGCATACTAGAGGCCTATCATGGCCAATGACCTTGATAGATCACATAGACTAGTATCTGAGTAGTGGTGATAGCTCCTCCAAGATCAATTGGAGGATGCTCACCTAGAAAGGCAATGCATTGAAGAGGAGAATCTTCAATCATAGAGGCTCATCAGACAAAGACTATACGAGCAGCGCCTATGGGAAGAACGCATCCTTGCCCAAAAGGAGCACGTAGAGTAGGAGGATAGGCTAGCTAGGGCTGGTCTATATACTCATGTCGAGAATAGAGAGTGCACTCAGAGAAAGGCTTTTTCACAAGTCGATGCATAGCAGGAGCGCAGAGATGCTCATACTCATATTAGTGCCCAACAAAGAGAATGACCACCACCATTCGAACATGAGGGGCAACAACAATATGAGGAAGAAGAGGGAGTGGGAAACAATCAAGAATATCCTAAAGAATCCCTAGTCGAGGAGGAGGAGGAGCAATGACCTCCACCTCGATAGAGGAAGAATGTACCTCCGAGACCACCCTCGCGTCAGCTTAGGGAGGAGGACTTCTTATCCTCAGAGGCTTATAAAGCCCTAGCTGAGAAGGTAAAAGTGATTGAGAGGCAAGGCATGACACTTCAAAAGCTGACATTAAGAAAGATTCATAATGAGCCTTTGGACCCCTCGATACCTGCTCCAGCTTACCCTGAGCATTTCGTTATGCCTAGGTTAGACAAATTTAAAGGTGACGAAGATGCACAGGAGCATGTCACAAGATTTTTGGATGCCTGTTTCCAAATTGCTAGCAATAATGCCTTGCTTTTGCACACATTTGTTATGACCCTTTCAGGCCCAGCCCGAGAGTGGTTCAATCAGCAAAAGAGGCACAACATTACCAGTTTTGAGCAATTGGCTGACGCTTTTCTTGAACGCTTTTCTTTTGGCATCAAGAAATAGGCTAACCTTTTCGACTTGGCTGTGCTAGCTCAGCGTGATGATGAGCCAATTGAACAATACAAAAAGAGGTGGAGAAGATTGATGGCAAAGCTACCATTCCCTATTCCTACTATGGAATTAACCTGAATGTTCACCAAGAGTTGTGCCAAGCACATCTCGCTACTATTGCAACTACAGTAGTATCCAACATTCGAGGAGGCTTTGGTGCAAGCCAAGGTGATTGAAGACATCAAGTTGCAGGAAGGCAATTTGAAGCTTAAGAATAGGAAAGAGGGGCCTAAGAAAATCTCCATGAAGCAAAAGGGCAAGTAGGCCCACGTCAACCAGGTAGTGCTAAACCTCCAGAGAGAGGATAAAGGGTAGCAAAAGTAGAATTATCAGGCCCAACCTCCTCCTGCATAGTACAAAAAGTGCAATAACAACTATAAGGGCAAAAACAAAGAACAACGCCCACCTCACCAATTCACACCTCTAAAAGAATCATTGACTTCAATATTCCACCAGTTATGTGAGGCTAAGGTGATCAGACTACCCGAGGTTAAGCTAGTCGATCTGAATCAGCCCAAGTCGAAGGGATATCAGGATGACTTATTTTGCATCTACCACCGAGCGAAGGGCCACGACATCGAGGTATGTTGGTCCTTCAAGCATATTGTGCAAAACATGATTGAAAAGGGTGAGCTTGTAATACCAAGTAATCCATAGGTGCCTAACAACCAGAACATGGGGATTTACAAAAATCTGCTACCAAACCATGAGGCACCGTGCAACAACGTTGGCCAGGTCAACCAAGTGCATATCGAACCACCTACCCAAGGGTTCGTAGGCATGGTGAATGTTGTTACAAGACATGGGAGATATGAGCAGCCGAATCAACCATGTGCTCCCATAAGAATACAAGCCATACCGAATCAATGGCCGACACAGAATATTCTAGGCCCACCAACGAGATCGGTGGTGACCATACGGAGCAGGTTAGTCCAAAACCTACAGACAACTCCTACAAAGATGTCTATATATGAACTGATACAATAGTCCCCTAGGCACAGGGAGACTCTTATGGACATTCTAAGGTCCATCGAAGTACAGTCTCAGGATGCACAAGCATTTACCAATTTTGTGGGACATGTACAATAGTGCTAGGAGCCCATGATCCAGTTTTATGATCATGAAATTAAGATGGTTCCTATAGATATGGTTGACCCACCATTGCATATCATTGCATGCATTAATCACGTACCATTTAAGAGGGTCTTGATCGACACTGGTTCATCGATCAACATAATAATGACCAAGGCATTGAATCATTTGAAGCTACCAAAATCACACATTGTGCCCACCACCTTCACGTTGAGAGCGTTTAACGATGCCCTATGCTCGACGGTTGGCACAATTGTCCTACCTATGTAGGTAGGCCTAAAGACCATCTCTATGATGTGTCATGTGATCGAGGGGGCCATGCAATACAACATCCTACTTGGGAGGCCTTGGATTCATGAAATGCATTGTGTTCCCTCTATATTACACCAATGTGTAAAATATCTGCATGAGGGATGGGTTCACGTAGTGTCATCAGATGAAGAACCTTTTAAGTTCATGAACCTAGCGGATTTGCCTGGGGGTTTCATACTCCCATCAATGCACCTGGACATCCGGCCCGCATCATCGATTAAAAATCTAGGAGGTAAACCAATAGTACATGCTCAACCATCGATATCTGTGTCACACAGATCTGAGCGCACTACTGCTACTTCATTGAAACCGACTGCATCAGTGATGCTTCGGGATGATAGGAAGTTAAAGGTGAATATGGGTGAAAAAGAGAAGAAGCAAATGCCCGAACCAGTCGCTAAGGAGGCTCCCATCCCCATGGAAGTGGAGGAAGCCCAAGATATAGTCGAGGAGGTACCTCAACCTACCTCACCTGCATCATCAATAGGGTCATCCACACCATGGGTGATAGTACATCTCGCCAACACCAGATTAGGTGAGTATATTATGTAGAATGTAACCTTCAGACCTATTCTAGAGACTGCACAAGAGATGGGCTGACCATCCGCTCATCGTTATCCAGTTGGATCGATGGTTCCATTGGGAGAGCCACCTAATCAGACTAATTTCATCTATGTTGGGCTAGATCAGCTTCCAACATGAGAGCCCATGGATGAAGATAGTGATGAACATTTCACTATAAATGTTCATTATTTATCCAACCTGGAGTACTCCATGCATATTTTTGAGTTGTATCACTGGCATGGGTACGGACTTGGTCTATTTGAACAAGGGCGTAGAACTCCATTCGAGCCATGTTATCAGCTAGCAACTGATAGGTTTGGATTGGGGTTATAGATACAAGGACAAGATGACTTGCTTGTAGCATCCTTAGATCACTTGTACCTGAGTCTAGGGGATGATGTGGACTTCAACCCATATCATCCTAATATTTCCAGATTTTGGAGGACTCACCCGATGGTATCTATCATCACTACTGAGCCACTTGAAGAACATCATGAAGGGCTCCTAGAGCAGACTGATATAGATCAAAACCCTAGAGGCAACCTGGGTCATCAAATCTATAATGCAGTCGATGACACAGGTGTGCAGGGGCATAACCCCATAGTTTTAGGTGATCTCAAGTCAGGAGATCTTTACAATGATGATGGAGAGGAGTCCACCTCCGAGATAAGTGGACCAAGTTATGATGTCGACAGTGAATCCTCAAACAATGATCAATCTGAGGAGGAAGCTGAGGGGGGCTATTTAAGGCCTTTGTATGTGCATCACCTACTACCTATAGAGTCGGTACATGTTACCGAAGAGATCCTTCCCAAACATTGATCATTCGGGGGAAGAAGCAGAGCTAGATTTCTTGGTGATGTCACACTTGCGATATAATTATCTAGTTTTTCTAGATAGTGATGACAACAATCAAGAAGTCAGATTCATGGGGCCGCACTTGCCAGAGCACCCCATAGGAGTAGGAGTGAATGATGGGTTCTAGTTGTCTGATAGTGATGAAGAAGATGAGTTAGAGAGGGCCTACCTTGGTCCTCCTTATTTACGTTACCATCATCAACCCATCGACATAGATGAGGTCTATCATCAGTTACATGTTGGTCCTCATCTGAGAGCAAGATGATTAAACCTGGATCAAATTTATCGGTTGGTTAATCCCCTTCCACCGACCTACATGGAGCTCCATGAGCCAAATGATCCTATTTTGCAGTCAGTGCATAGGGAGGATCCAGTTGTCCATAGTCCTCATAGAGAAGACCCCTTTGTGCCTGTGCCATTAGAGCCAGATCGTGGGTATGAGGACTACATTGATTATGTAGAAGTTGGTCCGTGTGGTCCTGGAGATCAATTCCATTCCATAAACATGGTCTCCATTGATTTGACCACTCCACTCCGCAATCTAGCAGATCCGTCCAAACCGTTGTATCTTAACAAAGATGCTATCGACTGGGATCATGTTGATTCACCCATTGAGCCTAAATATTTCTTCCCTAATGAAGAAATGTTACAACCATTTCATTTTGCGCCAGGCTGTGCATATGATGTCTATCATGCCAAAAATGCTTCCAACGTGGAACCTATCAACCCGATTGATGACATCCATTTGATTCCTATGCCTCATCAGCTTGAGGAGGGATCGCATATGTCAATAGAGGAAACCTTTGAGGTGGATATCAGTAATGATCCCACCAATGCAAAGAAGGTTAAATTTGGAGAGAGTCTCACTCCAGATGAGCGGGCCACCCTCATCCCTCTACTGAAAGAGAGACCAAATCTGTTTGCTTGGATGTATAAGGATATGCCAGGTCTAGACCCAAAATTGGTTATGCATAACCTTTCGCTAGATCTGACGAAGAAGTCGGTCAAGAAAAATCTTAGAAATATGCATCCAATAGTAGCCTTAATGGTGAAATATGAGCTACAAAAGTTGTTGGATGTAGAATTTGTAATCTCCATCGACTATCCAGAATGGGTGTCCAATATGGTACCCATGGGAAAACTCGATGGAAGAATCCGTATTTGCATGGATTTTAGAGACCTAAATAAGGCAACACCCAAAGATTCATTTCTGTTGCCCAATATTGATGCTCTCGTAGATGCAACTACAGGTCACGAAATGCTCTCCTTAATGGATGGTTTTTTTGGTTACAATAAAATTTGGATTAAACCCGAAGACCAACATAAAACCATGTTTATAACGCCATGGGGAATGTTTTGCTATAAAGTTATGCCATTTGGCCTCAAAAATGTTGGTGCCACATATCAACGGGCCATGACATACATTTTTCATGACTATATGCATAAAATTCTAGAATATTATATCGATGACTTGTTGGCCAAGTCATTGCTATGAGAAGAGCATGCAGAGGTCTTAAGGAAGGTCTTCGATCGCTTGATAGAGCACAATGTCAGGCTGAATCCTAAGAAGTGTGTATTTGGCGTAACTTCTAGAAAACTACTAGGATTCATCATCTCTAAATGAGGCATCGAAGTTGACCCAATGAAGGTCAAGGCTATCTTGGAAATGCATCCTCCCACCAATATTAAAGAGTTAAGGAGCCTTCAGGGCAAGGTAGCATCGATAAAGTGATTCATCGCTCAGTTATCGGATAAATGTCGACCCATGAATTGACTGCTACATAAGGGGGTCCCATTCAACTGGGATGAGGACTATCAAGCAGCCTTCACTGAAATAAAGCAATACCTGGTGACGCCGCTAGTGCTAGCTCCACCAAGGCCAGAGGTGCCTTTTCTACTATATATATCGACAACTGACTTTGCACTAGGAACCATGTTAGCCCAAAAGAACGTGCAAGGCAAAGAACAGGCCATATATTATATTAGTCGAACCTTGGTGAGCTATGAGCTCGGGTATGCATATGTGGAAAAATTATGTTTAGCAAGTAGTGTTCGCTACAAAGAAATTGTGACACTATATGTTAAGTCATACGACATATGTTATATCCAAACAAAATCCTTTGTAGTACATGATGAGTAAGACGTATCATAATACGCGTACTACGAAGTGGATCATGCTACTGATAGAATTTGATCTAGAATTCATAAGCCAGAAGTCCATTAAGGGACAAGTCATAGCGGATCAATTAGCTGAGGCACCACTGTCAAACAGTAGGCCTCTGACCATAGAGCTTCCGAACGATGCAGTCTTCATCATATCTGAAGCTCCCGAACCCGAAGAACCAGAGAACAATGTTGATATGACTCTGTTCTTCGATGGTTCAAAGTGCGAGCAAGGGGGTGGTGCAGGAATAGTGTTTTTCATGCCGCAAGGAGCTCCTATGCCCTTGTCATTTAAACTAGACTTTCCATGCACCAACAACAATGCTGAGTATGAAGCCCTACTACTGGGCCTCCACATAGCCATCGCCATGAATATTAAAATATTAAACATCTTTGGTGACTCCTTGCTCATAGTAAATCAAGTTAAGGGGCTCTTCCAATGTCGATGTCCCATATTGAAAGCTTACAAGGATCTTGTTGCTATATATCTAGCTAAATTGGAATGGTACGACATCGAGGCAATCCCTCGATCATCAAATAGGTTTGTAGACACCATGGCTTCTTTGGGATCCTTAATCCCTCAGAATCCATCTGCTGATTTCACTACCATTCATGTTAAAATGCTTTCACACCCAGTTGTAGAACATGAAGCCTTTGATAATAGAATGTCAATCAACATGATCAGCGTAGAACCAAAAGTCGAATGGTTCTATAGAGCTGAAGACTTTCTAAAGAAGGCACCCTGGGGGTCATTAACCTCTCAGAGTCCGACGGGGAGTGGTACCACCATTCACCATAAGGTTGTTTCCCAGTCTGCATTTGCAAAAGTAAATACGTAGGGGGAGCAAGTCATCTTAGCAGTCGAAGCTGAGGCTTATCAAAACTGGATGTCACAAATCCATGACTTCCTGAAGCTTGGTGTAATCCCAGAGGGATTATCGTATGCCACGAAGTACACATTTAAATAGAAAGTGGCTAAATATGTCTTAATAGGAGACATCTTGTACCGACAAGGCTACGATGGAGTTCTCCTTCATTTCTTAGAGCCCCAAGAGGCATCATGGGTGATTTCACAAGCTCATGATGGTACGTGCGATGGCCATTTCAGTGGCATGGCCATCATCAAGCGCATCCTTCGAATGGGCTACTATTGGCCCACTATGGAGAAGGAGTGCAATGTGTATGTCAAGAAATGCATCAAATGTCAGCATCATGCTAATCTTATGCACTTGCCATCGTAGGCCTTACAACCCATCCAAGCGGCTTGGCCATTTGCTCAATGGGGACTAGATCTTATAGGCAAGATCTCTCCTCCATCATCGGGCCGACATACATTTATAATCATGGCTACTGAGTATTTCACAAAGTGGGTGGAAGCAATACCCTTAACAATGACAACTGGAGCTCGTATAGCAGAGTTTATACTGGAGCATATCATAAGTCATTTTGGGATTCCATCCAAAATAATATCGAATAATGGAACGTCCTTCAAGAACAAAACTATGAGAGCTTTGACATCTAAATATAGAATCAAACACAGTTTTGTGACTCCATACTATCCACAAGAAAATGGGTAGGCTGAAGCTTCAAATAAGATAGTGGTGGCCATATTGAAAAATATGGTCCAAGAAAACCACAAAGACTGGCATATCCAACTACCCCTTGCATTATGGGCTTACAGGACTAGTATTCGGATGCCCACTAGGGCAACGCCGTTCTCACTAGTATATGGCGTTGAGGCCATTATGCCCTTGGAATTGGAAATTCCAATGTTGTGCGTCACATTGAAAGAGTTCATCGATGATGACACCGTGTGGCAAGCTCGACTGGATCAACTGACACTGCTTGATGAACATCGCATGAATGCCCTGGAGCATCTCCACGTTTATCAAGAGTGACTAAAATGAGCTTACAATATCAAAGTCCACCAGAGAGACTTTGAAGTTGGGGATCTTGTCTTGAAAGAGAACCAACAGAACTCTAATTTACCACCAGATATGTGAGACAAATTTATGGCTAATTGGCTAGGACCCTACATCATATCTAAAAATATTGGTCTGGGTACCTATCGCCTAACGTCGCTAGGAGGTGTTGAAGAGCCTGAACCTCTCAACATCATCCATCTTAAGGCATTTTATGCTTGAGAGCATAGTAAAAGGCTCTGAGGGTTTGCTTAAAACCGCTCGATCATCCTAAAAGGCTCCAAGGATTTTGCTGAAAGATCACTTAGTCAATCTAAAGGCTCCAATAGAATTTTTGTGTCGTTTGGTCACTCCTAAAGGATCCAGAGGCATGTACTCATTGTTTGGTCAGATATGAGGCTTAAAACTCATAAAAATTATAAAATCAATAAAATCCAAAAAATAATTGATAAAGCATAAAATATAAAAAATTTGCATTTGCATTTGAATTTTGCATTCTCATTTTGCATTCACTCATGCATCCACTACATTATTGCATTCCATATAGGCATTCATAATCCATTGCATTCCTTAATAGAAGGGATTATGTTTGTCAGTCTTACAAATGACACCACTTTTGTGTCTAAATCATGCATCTCTACATTTATCATGATCCATCATTCATGTGAGTAATTGTGTTTTTCAACACAACCTATTTTGTTGCTATGGAGATATACTAGGATTTTTAGGTCATTCAACCATACCTAGAGGTCTTATTAAGAGTTGGTAGAAATCTTACTTTGCTCTTGTAGCTGAGGTTCAGTTAGTATAGCCCTTATAATATCATAATCCTATCATTAATCAACAAATTAAACAATCCTAACAAGGAGGGGAAGATGAAAGTCATGAAGTATGATCGGGTATCTTGAGGTGAAAAGAGTTATTCTTGCTTATCCCTCTATGCGAATAGTATGGAAAATGTTGGAAGTTGGCAAAAGGACTGTATCGCTCCAAATTTTTCACACCCTTACCTTCAGGCTATAGGATCCGTGCCCGAAAGGGGGATGTGAAAAGGATGGGACAATACCTCGGACTGAGAGGCCCTTTGAAGGTCCCGCCTCTCGGGGGAGGTGTATAAGGGTGAATTTTTGATGGATGGTGGGTTCACCAAGAAACTTTTGAATGGCAGTTTCCACGCCTAGGTTGATAGTGTGTTTGATGTGTTCATTTTTATGCTTGATCATTCAACTCCTAGGTTTGGCCGATATGAATCTAAACTATTCTATATGCCAATGCGGATTTCAATGAATACAAAAAATAGAAATAGATGCAAATTATAGAGAATATGTTAACCAGAAGGATTCATACCTGATTTCGGATGTCTGATGGAGATTCTGAGTCTTGTAGCAGTTCAGATCATCTCAGTTTGTACGTAATCATCCCAAATCATAGGAGGTCATCTGAAATCAGACAGGATCGTCTAAAATCTGACGAATTCATCGAATGAATTCGTCAAAAACCTGCAATCACAAAAATAGACACAAAATACCAAATATGCAAATGCAGAAGCAAGGGATAATGATAGAAATAACAACAAACTTGCCTAAATAATAGTGTCTAATAACAAATGAGGAAATGCAATGAATTTAACAATTGATTTTACCTTTATCATGCAATTATGCTAAATGAGGTGAACTCCAAGATGCATAAAACATAGTAACTTAAAACAGTGCAGAGATATATTATGAAAAATGCAGAAAGCCTTAAGAGAATGCAAACTCTAAACTCGGATAGCCCTCAATCTGGACTACAGTCAGGATCGCCTCCAATCGTACGAAATCGTCCGCAATCGTTCGAGATCGTCTGCGACGATCCAAGCTAGCCTCGACTGAAAATAGTAGAATTCTTGCAATAAAAACAATGCAAAATACCAAATGCAAGCAATAATACGAAGGAATAAAGAGCTAACTCTGCAATGAAATCCTATCAACAAAGGGGTTGGGAGTTCAGGGAGAATCAACAAGAATTAGGCAGGGAGGCAGGGGGATAAACTAGAAAAATCCTAGTTTATATAGGATTAGAAAGAGGTTTGGGAGGTTGGGGATCATCCCAATCTGGGAGATCTCCAACAGGGAAATCTCCAACCACGCAGACACGCTTCTGCCCGAGTTGGAGAGGCTATTGAAACAGAAGCTAATTATGAAAATTTGGTTTTGGGACGAAATCGTCTGGACGTTCTATTCCAGATGAATTCATCAGATCGGGGACGATTTCGTCTAATATGCGACGATATCGTCCAACGGTCAAAACAAATCCTAAAAATGGCACGAAAAATGGGGAAAGCGGGTAAAAGGCAGTTTAACGGGCAGTTTGGGGTTGAAATTCAAATTTTAATATTTTATCTTTTTACTAAGGTTTTAACCGTGCCAATTTTAGGGTGCTACATTTTGCCCCCTCTTTAGCGAATTTTTTGAAGAAAATGCGTTAAAGACGAGTTTTTCCCATTTTACGAGAAAGCAAAAATATACTCAATTTTTTAGACGACGATTCTTGGTCGAATCGTACGAATGCTGACTATGGTGCCCCCTCCGTGTTTTTACCCAAATCGAACGTTTGAGGTAAAAACGTGGAAAAGCAAAAATTAAAAATGTTGATTTTTAAATAAATTAAGAAAAATAGGGAAAACCCTAATTCATTTGTACTATTCACTTTGACTGTTCCAGAGTTCTGCAGAAAAAGAAAATGGTGGAGACAGCGCACAGAGCGACAGAGGTCCGGTGCGGGCTACGGGTAAGGATCTAATCCTAGTAGATTAGGTTTAATGTAACTTTGTGCAATTCTTTTGATTTAAATTTGATTGTTTGGGGCATCGTGGCCATTTTTAGGCCGTCGACGTCGTCGGGACAAAATCGTCTCGATTTCGTCGAAATCGTCCCTAGATCGTCGATTTCGTCTGACGGTGAAATCGACGAATTAGGGGCGATTTCGTCCAACAAGGGGTGATTCCCAAGTTGCAAAATCGGAGATGATTTCATCCTCACAAAGGATGATTTTGCCCAATTTGGGACGATATCATCCAATGGTGGACGATATCATTTTAAACTTGATTTTAAGTTGTTTAATTTGCATGCTTGAGTTATTAATGATTTTGTTGTTTTATTGTTTGTTTTGCAGAAGGGATTACTAAAGAGCCAGGAATGGAAATACGGTGGGCTAAGGGATGACATAGCCACGCTTGACCAGGCAGAGCATGATCGACTTGGACTGGTCGGCCTACAACATGTGGCAGAGATGCCACAAGTGTCGACTGACATAGGGCTACTGACAACCCTAGCAGAGAGGTGGTATCCGGGGTCGTCCTGCTTCTGGTTACCGATAGGGGAGATGGCTCCCACTCTAGAGGACGTATGGAGGATCATGAGGATCCCCATACAAGGACGATTGATGATGCCTATGGCCAATCAGGGCCAGGCGATGATGAGGCTCACTGGAGACCCGAGCTTCACCCTAGAGAAGGGCAGAGTGAACATCGAGTCGCTATGGCAGATGCCTGGGGCATCTAGGCTGACACGGGTTTTGGCAGGAGTTGTCGGTGGCTTACTATTGTGCCACCAGAGTGGATGCAGACTACCATGGGTGCTCTCAGACATAGTCTACGACATGAGAGACCACGGGTATAGATTTGCATGGGGGAGCTTTGTACTCTACCGCTTGTATAGGATCCTGCATGGGGTCGTATACAAGGGAGGTCGATGTCTGGTCTTGACATCGTTGCTGCAGGTTTGGTGCTAGGAGCACATTGCGGTGCGGAGGCCGGTAGGGCTCCCATTGATAGGTGTTGACTGGGAGAGACCCCGGGTTTTCTATTGGTGGCTACAGAGAGGGTCACAATGGTGGATAGATCTATCGATGTCACGGAGGTTGCTAGACGACCTCATCCTAGACCAGATCACCTGGAGGCCATGGCGAGAGCACCCCGGGTGGGCAGAGGATGGGTAGGAGCTAGCTCGCATCAGGCGAGTCTGTTGGCTGAGGATGGAGTGAGGAGAGGTAGAGCTCCACCGCTATGATCGGGTACTATGATAGTTCGGTCTACAGTAGGGGATCCCTTCTCTCAGGGATTACGAGTACTCCTAGACTATTTGAGATAGTACTACACTGAGCGGGGCTCTAGACATGCAACGATTCTAGAGTCAAGATGCGGATGATGCCCCCATCCAGCCAGTGGATGGTGACGACATCAGGGTTGCTGATGGCTATGATGCCTGGTATGTAGGCATCCACCCTCCTCGGATGATGAGGGCACAGGGTCCAATGCACGCTACGGTGTGCCAGATGGGGAGGTGATGGCAGGCTGCTATTGAGGCAACGTGGGGTCGCGAGGGAAGAGAGCAATGATGGATCTCATAGGAGAGATGCTAGAGGATGGCACGGGCTCCACAGAGGCCATGGGAGACAGGGCGGAGGGAGGAGAGACTCCCTTCGTAGTAGGGGGAGAGACCACCATCGCTCGATAAGGGCAAGGGTGTGGACGCAGGGGAGAGCAGTGAGACAATGGCTCTCTGGGCTGAGGTTGCCCACCTTCGAGCTCAGGTGCAGTCACTGCAGGATGAGGCCACTTGAGGATGCAGGTCTGAACACTATAGGATGAGATGACATGGCTTAGGGCTCAAAGCGGAGGGGTGAGCAGGGATGATCTAGTGTGGTCGATGATGCAGACCGCATTCTACCAAGGGGTATACTTCCAGCTGGTTCCAGAGGGCCAGAGGGTACAGCTGCCAGCCAACATTGCAGAACCAATCAGGTTGGGATCGATGAGGACATCCTCCCGATCGACGACGAGGACCCGAGATACATCTCGGACCTCTATGGGACCACCTCCTCCACGTCAGGGTGGGGGAGGAGATGAGGCTGAGAGCTCGAGGGCTTCTCGAGGCTAGGTGTCTATGGACTAAAAATTTTGTAGATATTGTTGAGAGGATTGAGTATGCCAGGGTATAGATTGTGGCATACCAATCCAGTTTTGATATGATGTAAATAATTTATGGATATATATATATGATCTTGTTTTTGATGATATGACTTGTTCATATGTTTTTATGATGCTTTACTGTTTGAATTGTTTGCTTATTGGATTGAGGATTCATATAATTATGTCATTTTGAAATATTATAATTTTGATGTCATGCTATAAGATTTTAAATGAAATAATCTGATGTAAACAATTGGTGGTTGTGGTGTGATTTGATAAAAAATAAAAGGGACTTCTAACAATAATTTCAAAGGACATTGTCGCTATTATAGACCATTTCATGGAGTCGCCGCTCACTCGGTCGTCAAGCTAATCCCAAGTATAGAAATATTGTTAAAAGTAAAAGAGTGCTTAAGAGACTGTCTTAAGACTTGGTGTTGTAATGATGGAGATAATGATGGTTTGATGATTTGTTTTCAGATTTTCATAAAAATAGTATGCATGAAAATATGATGTTGCTAGGCATAAATTCCTAAGTGTGATAAAATTTTGAACAATTCCTTAGAATTTATACCAGAATTTTGAACATAATGTCATGAAATAGAATAGGTGTTTGTTTGTTTGTAAAGCATAATTGTGTAACATAATGATGCAAGTCACATGTTTTGATGAATTTTGTTTTAAAATACATGGAAAAGAAAATTAGAACGATGGTTTGTGCTAGGCATAGAATTATAGGTATAGACTTATACCATCATCGCGAAATCCAAAGAAGAAAAATAGATTGTTGGTTTTATTGCAAGATGCATTTTTGACTTTTGATAAACAAAAAAATAATAATATGAAAATTTTGTTTGAAATTATTTTTGAGATTTTATGAGAAGATGTATGTAATTGCTTTTATACAAAACAAGAATTCTGAAAAAGGATAAAATTATTCCGAAAAGAGTTACAGAAATATTTTAAATTATCTCAAAGAGAAATGTAGATTTATAAGGAATCCTCATGTGCAAATGTGAGTTCATTACCAATCTTGATTTATCATAATGATACAAAATCTCTCAAATACAAATGTGTGTGCAATTGTATTGTTCATTTACCAATTTTGAGCAAGATAATTTGATACAAGTAATTTGCCTTGACCAAATGAATGTTCGTTGACCATGATTTATATGCATGTAACCATACCAGACTACTATGTAAGTTAGGTTTATCAAGAGCTAGCTAATCCATAAGCTAACAGAGGTTCTGTACAAAAGAAGGTCGCTAATGTGACAGACATATCACCATGCTAGGGATTACCCAAGGCCAAGCGGGTTGGGCACAAACCACTTGTTATGGGGCTTACCTCATAGTTTTTGAATAATTGAGAATTCCAGGGATTCAAGCTCATTCACCCTTCTTTTCTTTTCAAGGGGTAGGGAAAGGAGTTTATTGTATTTTGCTTTTGCTTTTCACTTTTGCTTCTCTTTTTTTTTTTTTTGTACTTTTGTATTTTTGCTTGATATTTGAGATAATGCTGAAATATTGTTGTGATGATTCAAAATAACCTTTTTCTTTTTCTCTTTTTCTTGAACTTTTCTTTTCTTCCTATGCTAGGGATACTTGCTTGGATTAGCTGTAGAGCAAGGGATTTTTATTCTGGGTAGGGGTGAGCTTGTCCTTTTGTCAATTCTCAAAGATTCTAGACCATGTGCATGATAGGATAGCAGGGGAAACTTTTCGCTCAAGAAACCATTTCTACTATGTAGCATCATATCGAATGTGCAAATGAAATCATTTTAATGTGAAGAGATATACTTGGTTCAAGTAAATAACAAGATCAGTTCTCTATGCTCAAAACTTTATTTAATGCCGATGTGGACTTTGATATAAGAGAGATTAATAATCATAACAAATAAAATCAAGAGATTTATTCATGTGAATGTGAAAGTGCGGGATTCCAAATAAATACTAATTTATCCAAAATAACTAAAAATATAACTGCAATACTTCACAAATTGAGAGGTACAAAGATAAAAGATGGTTTTGAAGATTTTGATGATTTGGATGTTTTTGGTGTTTTTATATTTTAAGTTTATGAATTGAAAGAAATACAAGATAGTGGTTTTTTGAAATGTTTTAAACAAATATATACAATGATGAAATGACCAATTTTTACGCATAGTAACGTTTAAGATGCATAATGTTCATAGGTTCTTTAAGTTCTTTACCATCTAAGGTAGATAATTTGTATGCTCCTGATCCAAATTTAGCAGTGATGACATATGGTCCAAGCCAGTTGGGCTCAAATTTACCTTTAAGGTTTGTAGTTGCATTAGTATTTTTTTTATTTTCTTTTAAGACAAGGTCACCGATCTCAAAGGATCGAGGATGAACTTTCTTAAGATATGCTCTCTTAAGCTTGTTTTGGTAGGCGCGAAGATGCTCCAAAGCATTGATGCGCTTTTCATCTAGAAGTTCTAGCTGACTAAATCTGCCAACACGATATTCATCCCCTACTTCAGTATCTTGAAGTAGTAGAGCTAAAGAAGGAACTTCTAATTCAAAGGGAAAAATGGCTTCAGCACCATAAACCAAGACAAAAGGTGAAGTTCCAGTGGGGGTTCGAACACTAGTTCGATAGGCCCACAAAGCAGGATATAACTGAATGTGCCAGTCTCGACCGGTTTTATTGACCAATTTTTTGAGAATTTTGATTAAGGTTTTATTAGATGCTTCTGCTTGACCATTACCCTGAGGATAATAGGGAGTGGACCAACGATGTTGAATTTTATATTTTTGACATAATTTCTTGACATCTTTATTTTTGAAACAAGTTCCATTATCGAAAATGAGATTGGCAGGAATTCCAAACCTACAAATAATTTGATTAAAAACAAACTTGGAAACTTGTGTTCCAGTGCAAGAAGCTAATGGCATAGCTTCAACCCACTTCGTGAAATACTCAGTGGCAGTTATGATGAATTTGTGTCCATCAGATGACACAGGGTTGATTTTTCCAATGATGTCTAGGCCCCATTTTGAAAAGGGCCAAGGAGATGAAATAGCCTGTAGCTCTTGTGCAGGCGCATGGACAAGGTCAACGTGTTTTTGGCACTTGTCGCAATGTCACACATAATTATGTGCATCAGTTTCCATGGTAGGCCAAAAATATCCTATCCGAAGGAGTTTCTTAGCAATGGCGCTACCACTAAAATGTCCCCCACAAGATCCATTGTGGGCTTCATTCAAAGCTGATCTGGATTCTTCTAAATTCAAACATCTCAATAAGATGCCTTCAAAAGATCTTCTGTACAAGGTATTACCAATAATCACAAAGCGACTTGCTTGTCTACGTAATAACCTACGTTGGTTGCTAGTGCAACCATCAGGGAAGGTTCCTTTTTACAAAAAATTAAATATATCAATATACCATGGTTCAGGAGTTGTTTCGTTGATGAGAAACACATCCAAAGGTTCTAAACATGATTTGCTTGAAGCGGGTTCCTGGAGTCGACGAATAATGATGGTAGCATATTCATCGTCTAACTCCAAGGGTAAAAGAGATGCAACTGCAGCCATAGCATCAGCCGCACGATTGCTAGTTCGAGGAATAGCTTCCAAAGTAACTTTATCAAACAAGGATAACAACTACAAAACATATGCTTTATATGGGCGTAATTTATCATCTCTGGTCTGATAAACATCATTGATTTGATTTATGACAAGTTGGGAGTCACCAAAAACCAATAAAATTTTGATTTTCAATGCCAAGGCAGCTCGTAATCCAAGGATAAGAGCTTCATATTCAGCAGTGTTATTGGTGCAAGCAAATGTTAATTTGAAGGACAGAGGAATAAGATGTTTTTGCGGAGATATTAAAATAATACCCGCACCATCCCCACTCATGCATCGGGCTCCGTCAAAGTATAAGGACCATTGCTCTGAATGGTCTGCCTCAAGTTTAAGGCATTCATCAAGAAACTCAATGATGAGGGGATGAGTAGATTCTAAAGGTGCAGCAGCTAATTGATCTGCTATGATTTGACCTTTAACAGACTTTTGTCCTATGAAGGTGAGTTCAAATTCACTTAGCGCAAGAACCCACTTGGCTGTGCGACCAGATAAATACGGTCGACTCATGAGATATCGCAAAGGGTCGAATTTGGCAATAACATACGTTTTCTGATTGAGCATATAATGTCATAGTTTTTGTGTAGAAAATACGACTGCAAGACATAACTTCTCTAATATGGTATAGCGAGTTTCATAACTGATTAAGGTTCTTGCTAATGTAATAATTAGCACGTTCTTTCTTCTCATCATCAAGCTGAGCTAACATAGCTCCTAAGGCAGAATCGAAGCAAAAATGTACAAGATAAAAGGACGATCAGATCTAGGTGGGGAAAGCACTGGAGGTTTGAGGAGATATTGCTTAAGGAGTTCAAATGCTTCTTGGCATTCGTCGTCCCAATGAAAAGAGACATCTTTCTTAAGAAGCTTAAGAAAGGGTCCAGTTTTGTCTGCCAACTTGTCGATGAAGCGGCGAATAGCTTGAAGCTTACCTTGTAAACTTCGTAATTCTGATATATTTGTGGGTGCGGGCATATCTGTGATAGCCACGATCTTGAGAGGGTCAATTTCAATGCCACATAAAGAAACTATAACCCCTAATAATTTATCGGACTTAACTTCGAATATGCATTTAGCAGGATTTAGTCGGATAAGATATTCCCTTAACCGATCAAATACTTTCCTTAAGTCATTTAAATGATCATCTTCTTTGATGGAACGAGCTATGATATCATCTACATAATCATGTAGGATATCATGCATCATGTCATGAAAAATATAAGTCATAGCTCGTTGATAGGTTGCACCTGCATTCTTTAAGCCAAATGGCATCACTTTCCAACAAAAAGTTCCCCAAGGGGTAATAAAGGTTGTTTTGGCCTGATCTTTAGGAGCTATCCTGATCTGATTATAACCGAAAAATCCATCCATTAAGGATATCATTCCACTTCCAACAGTAAATTCAATGATCTGATCCATGTTGGGAAGAGGAAAATCATCTTTAGGGCATGCAGCATTAATGTCTCTGAAATCGGTGCAAACCCTAACTTTAGTGGCTTCTTTCTTAGTTACTGGAACTACATTTGAGATCCATTCAACATAGTCAATGGCTTGTATAAAAATGACTTTCAACAGTTTTTCTAGTTCTCCTTTGACTAGTAAGGCCACTTTGGGATGCATTTTTTGAAGTTTCTGTTTAATAGGTTTAGCATCTGGATGGACTACTAGATGATGCATGACTACAGAAGGGTCCAGACCGGGCATGTCTTCATATGTCCAAGCAAAGACATCTTCATAGTCTTTAAGAAATGAAATGTATTCATCTTGTTTTTCTTGACTTAATTCTGATCCAATATTGATTATGTGAGGGTTATGTTCGGTTCCAATGTTAATTTTTATAACGTTTTCAACTTCCATATGTAAATCTCTCTCAAAATTAGGTGGGGTGGGTGAAACACCCAATTCTTGTAATTCTTCCAAGGTTAGCTTGGATAATTCATTTTGAGGAGTCGAGGCCTCAAGCTGGGCTATACTAGGTATAGAACCATCAAAATAAAATTCATTATATAACAATTCCTCAATGGAAATATCATGAAAGATATCTCCCTCCAACTCGTCGTCGGATTCGGCAATCATTTTAGGATAGGCTATGGATAGCATATTGCAGGTAGAAGAATTATTCTTTGGATATAAAGAATCTTGTTTATCTAGATAATCTTGATAACATACGAGATGGTCATCATCCTCAAATGGAAAGGGCTGACCTTTACTAGAAAATAGGCCCACACCACAAGTGGGCAGGCCATGGTTCTACCTCGAAAGGTTCTTTCATACCATTTTGGAAAGGTCCCAAACCTTTCCCTTTATAGCCCAATTTAAGCATTATGGGTTTAGCTTTAATATATTCATTAGCAAAATAGCACCGAGCATATCCATCACAATGTGTCTTGATGTTTCGGGGTATTCTTCCCCAATCATATCCTTTATAAATAAAAGCACAACTTTTGACTTGGTAGATACTTCCCATAGGTTGTGGGAGGCCCAAGGTACGAGGAGAAGGTGGGAGTTTATTTAAAAGGAGGGAAGTCTGCATGGCAGTGTTGATCTCTTCTGATATACGAATTTTAGATAAATTAGGTAAGAGCTCATCAATAAGAGCATAAGAAGTAGAAGGAACATTTCCTTGATCTTCAAATGTGGAAAGAATGCCTGTAGTGGATGTAGATGTCATAGGGATATTGACGGGTGAATCTAGAGGTATGGAAGATATAGGAGTAAAACAGGAAGCATTGGGTGTAGGTTTAGGCTCTTTTCGAGGTCCTAATGTGGTTTGTTTAGAATATGGTTGAGCTAAATGTATAGGTGTAGTTGATGGGGTAGATGATTTTATGGGTGTGTGTTTCACACATTTGGATGGATGATAAGAATTAGGATGTGTGGATGACAGGGCGGGGCAAAATTGCACTCCAACAGGTTCTGCCAAAGCACACATATCAAAGGGTCTAGGATCACCATGAATGGTAACCAACTGGTTTTTAAATTCGAATTTAACACACTGATGTAAAGTGGAGGGAACCGCTCGCATCGCATTGATCCAAGGGCGACCCAAAAGTATATTGTATGATGTAGGGCAATGTACAATAAACACGGTCATATCTAGGGTTCTAGGACCAACTTGCAAGGGTATAGTAATGACTCCACATGTTTCTTGTGTCTCGTCATTGAAGGCTTTGATAATCATATCCGTTCTTTTCATCTCGTCACTTCTAAACCCAAATCATTGGTAGAAGTCAAAAGTGCATATGTTTAAAGATGAACCATTATCAATCAAGACTCTTTTAACAACTACATCTCCAATTAGGATAGTAATATATAAGGGATTATCCTTATGTAAACTATGTTGTGGTATATCTCTATCTCGAAAGTCAATACAATCGACTTCTCGAGTGATGATAGTATTGGACATGGCTTCAGGTTGAATATTTTGAGGTACCATCATTTGGCTTAATGTAAGAATTAATTCATCCCTATGGGTAGGAGAAGATCTTAACAAGTCCAAAAGGGAAATTTTGGATGTAGTATTGGATAATTGTTCATTAATATTGTAAGGAGGCTTTGGTTGAACATTAGACATATGATTCCCTTTATTGGGATTTTTCAAAATAAATGGAGCTGATCCATCATTCTAAGTTTGACCTTGTTGAGAATGTTGAGCTTGTTGTATGGTAACTGTTGAGTGGTATTTTCACCCAATTGTGAAAGTACACTCTCCCTTAGGATTTGGATTCCAAATCCCCTCTTGCAAAGAAGTTAAACAAACAACTTCTCCAAGGTCTCCGTTATATTAGCATTTGCATATGTGCATTAGTAATCTCAAATAAAGATATTCAATTTAAATGCTTGGAACACCTTAGTGATTGCAAGTAACTGAGAACAAGGGGCAATGTTGGTTTATTTTACCATGAAACTTTAGTGATTGTTCATTGAACCAAAATAAATCAAATGTGAGTTGGCCCTCATATGACCACGATGTAGTGCTTTAATTCCTTTTATCTTGATGGTTTTAAAATGGATTTTATCTTGCATTAAATCCTCAATGATGAATAGAATCTTCAAAATGTCACTTTAACTTATCCCTCTTAAATGAAATCAAATTTTCATCAAGATGAACAATTAAGTGCTTTAAGGCAAAGACCTTCAATATAATACTCAAATTATCCCCCTTTCGTAAAATTGGAATTTTTATGAAGAAAGGATAATTTTAGGCCCGAAATGGAAATTTGCGAAAATGCCGTAAAACATAACTCCTTCAATGAAATTGGAATTTCCATGAAGGGAATGTCATCATAGGCTCATGAATGCAAAACAAAACTGGAAAAATGAAATTTGACCTTAAAATGGAAAATTTCTATTTTCGGATTTTTAAAATCTGTGACAAAACAATAACTTCGGTGAATTTTTAAAAATACTAAACAACTCCGAAAATGAAATTTCAAAGTGCGTAATGGAAGTCTGAATTATAATCTACGCAATGGTGAAATTATTTTTGGATTTTGAAATTTTTTTGATGTTTATTTTAATGCCTGAAAATAGGAAAAAATTCTGAAATTAAAATTTCTGAAAAGTAAAATTCAAATTTTGCATCAAAATAATTTCTGGAAATGCAGCAATGCAAAAGCTCCTTCAGTTTGATGCTCAAATTACCCCTCTTTCGTAAAATTGGAGTTTTTATGAAGAAAGGGTAATTTTAGGCCAAAAATGGAAATTTATGTAAATGCCATAAAACATCACTCCTTCAATGAAATTGGAATTTCCATGAAGGGAATGTCATCATAGGCTCATGAATGCAAAACAAAACTGGAAAAATGAAATTTGACCTTAAAATGGAAAATTTCTATTTTCGGATTTTTGAAATCAGTGACAAAACAAAGCAACTTCGGTGAATTTTAAAAAATACTAAACAACTCCGAAAATGAAATTTCAAAGTGCGTAATGGAAGTCTGAATTATAATCTACGCAATGGTGAAATTATTTTTGGATTTTGAAATTTTTTTAATGTTTATTTTAATGCCCGAAAATAGGAAAAAATTCTGAAAATTAAAATTTTTCAGAACAGAAAATTAAAATTTTGCATCAAGATAATTGCTGGAAATGCAGCAATGCAAAAGCTCCTTCAGCTTTGATAGCACCCCGTCCCGCAAAACCGAATACGTGAGAGTTTCATACATGCAACCTAGCCTATTTGATCCGTACTACACACAATCAAAGTAAACTAAGTGCTTGACTTCTAGGGTTTAAAATAATTTCCAAATTGCAAACATTCACATGAAATAACCCATCCCATGGCGTAAATTTCACATACAAATCTGAAATTTGGAAGGGGAAAGATAAAACAATTAAAATAGAGCATGCAGAAAATTTCTCATTCTTTCTTGCTAACAAGGCCCGAAATTTCTGAAAAGAAGCTTTCCCATTCAAATTATATTCCTCTTTTACACATCAAATTTTGCCGCATTTGGCCATGCCAAAAGTTCCTCCCCGGTGCATGCATTTCAATGGGTATTTAAAGATTTTCCTCCATGGCTTTTCGTTTTCTCCTCCATGACTTTTCGTTTCTCCTCCATGGCTTTTCGTTTCTCTCTTCCTTTCTTCCATATGCAATACCTTGCAAAAAAAACAAAAAACTAAACTTTACTTAAACCAACATGAAAAAATTAAAACTAACAAAAAACAAAAAAGCTAAAAATAATCCTATTTTATTTTTATTATTATTTTTTTGTTTTTTTTGTTTTTATTTTATGTTCATTTGTTTATATATATATATATATATATATATATATATATATATATATATATATATATATATTATTTTTACTTATTCCCTTTTTCTTTTTTCTTTCTTTTGTTCTATTAATTTATTTATTATTATTATTTTTTTTATTCCTTTTTTTTTTTTAGTTTATTTATTTTTTTAAACATGAATTAACCCAAAAGTTAATGTTTGAATTACAAACACATTAATAGACAAAAAAAACCACACCAAAAATTTATCAAAAAATGTGGGTCCCCAAGCTTAGGGGCTAGTTGTGAAATAGTCACAACAAATGGCGATCTCACTGGGAAATGCTCCTGAGCATTTCGATGAGAACCCAAAAAGAACACCTGAAAACACACTTCAAAAATTTAACACAAGCATCAACAAATATCCAAAGAATGCCAATAGATCAAAAATACATGAAACATCATAATCGCTAAGCATTAGCTCGAGGTGTGCAATGAATTTCTTTCCTCATCGTTTGAAATTGATCAACATTCCATTGTCGGCTTTGCATGAATGCATATGCGAGATTGTGAATGATTTGTGTACCCTAATGAATATGCCATGAGATTTTGCTTTTATAAAATGCATAGTCACTCTTCTAGTATTATGTACAAACATTCAAGACTCGCCAAACCCTCTTAGGATCCACTAGTGAATGGTTCATTATATCCCAAAGTTGGTTGTGAGTCCCTACTATCTTGAACCCATGTGCGAGTGGATGTGAAATCGGAACTTTGGGGAATCGGACTCCCAACCAACCGAGATGAGAGTTTAACCCTATCCTTACTATTCTCGATTTAGAATTCTTTACCTCACTTTGAGCAAAATAATTAAACCAATTATGGAAGAAATGGTCATGCTAGTCTAACCCTCTAAACAATCAATGGTCTTGTTTTTAGGCAAGACATGATGCCATGCATGGGCATATCTAACCCCACAATCCAAAACTTATCTTCATTTCTTTGGACCTTGGGGATGACTATCCATCCTTTGCAGAGGACAAGTAGTACGATCCTTACAATCCGATATAAATATGAGATGGAAAAATTTATTTTTACTTCTTGGACCTTGGGGATGACTACCCATCCTGGTTAGGGACAAATAGTACGATCCTTACAATCCAAGATTTAAATGTAAATGGAAAATATTAATTTTGTTACTTAGACCTTGGGGATGACTACCCATCCTTTGCAGAGGACAAATAGTACGATCCTTACAATCCAAGACTTATTATGAAATGAGACATAAGAGCTTTGGGGAATCAGATTCTCAACCAACCGAGATGAGAATTTATACCCTATCCTTACTACTCTATGTGGGTCAAATCAAAGCTTTGGGGAATTGGATCCTCAACCTAAGTTTGATGAGGATTTAATCCTATCCTTACTACTTTGATTTTAGGCTTTAAGCTCTATGGAAGTGGTGACAACCACTGCTTTAAGGATCATGTTGCATAATAGGATAGACAAAAACTTCTTTCGCCCAACCTTTTCCTCCAAGTTAGGTTTTGATCATTTTGCTCAAGATCCTTTTTAATGTATGAGACGTGCTTGGTTCTAGACATTTCAAGACTCCGTTTCCAACCTTAGGATTTACTTAGATTTATGTTATAACATAACCCTAAGAGGATTTGACATACTTAAATAATTTGCACCTAAGATGCATATGCCACTAAGATGAAATGTATGAAAAGTGAGATGGAAAATGAATGTATTACTTCTTGAATTGCAAATGAAATGATTTGTCATGCAAAACCGACTCTTTCATGCATTACAAGTTTCAAATGATATAAATTAACTGCTTGTATTACATGTGGAGCTTTTACAACACAATTCCAATGCTTCATATTCTCCCGATCTTAGGCATAAGTTGACATCTCAAATTTATCGAAACACGTTCAATAAAATCAAACACACGACTTAAATCCTAATCCAAATAGCAATCCCAAAATGAAACTTGAAAACACAAACTCAAACCAAAATCAAAATTTATATACAATATAGTACAAGATGATGCAAAGCTTGGATTATCACTTTCCCTGGATCCCAAACATGATTAGAACATTTCAAAAGGCATATGTCACAATACACATGCCAAATGTTGTAGGAATCCAACAACAATAAGATCATACCAAGCAATGCAACAAACTTCAACTTCCCTCTCTCACCCCACCAATTAAATTTAGTTTCATTAGTATTCATATAGGTGAGATTCAAAATTTTAAATTGATCGGACAATGATTGATTTTCAATTTTATCATGTCTATTCTTTAAAGTGCAAATTTCATCATTCCATTCATAATTTAGAAGTAGGCTTTCCTTTTCAAATGTGAGATATTGCAAACAAGAGCCTATTTCTAAAAGTCTTGCATTCAAATTCTTCAAGAATTTAAAGCCATCAAAATCCATCAAAACATCACCAAGATTTGACATTTCATCATTAATGACATTAGCATCCAAAGGGACATCATGTAATCTATCACTTGAAATTTTTATAGCTACTACCAAAGGTAAAGATTTCACCTTGTCATCCATACTCAACCCATCATGGTTAGAATTTACCACAACTTGATGAGTGTTAGTAGCTTTTTCTTCTTCCTCATTGTCTTCTTCATCATCCAACACCTGCTCAAAAACACCAAAGTTAGGCACCCAATCAAACATGCATCCATCCTTTTCAAAACAAGAGCCTAATTTTTCAAGATATGTGTCACGTGACACCTTTCCATGATCAATGGCTTGAGTTGCCTCAAAATTCATATTTTCATTAGGATCATCAACATTATCAAACCCACACCACTTAGGTTTTGTAATTTCATGATTTTGAGATGGCATGGACATTGTAGAAACAATAGGTGGATCAAGATTTTCTATTTCTTGCCCCTCAAGGGGAACAAAAACAATTGATTCTCCTTCTTGATCCATGGTAGTAACAACATTATCCTTCTCAAACCTTTGATGAGATTCCAATCCTTCTTCCAAAACATTTTCAGATTGCACAAGACTTGTAATATCCTCATGTGAAAGGGCAATTGTATCATCCTCCATATCAATAGGCATACAAATTTCATTAGCAATTTTGGAGTGAGCATACTCTTCCCAAGAATCATAATGATCATCTTTCAAAATTAAATTGTGATGCTCAACTATTTCTTCTTCATCTTTTAATTCATCAACATGTTTCTCATCAAATTTATCTTCACCTTCCTTAGATGGTTCAATTACTTCCAAAATTGGGTTATTGCTTGTATTCAAATTGATAAGGCTATCATAATCCAAATTTGTAACCCATGATTCAATTTTATCACAATTTGGAAGGTGTGAATTTTCTTGGCCATCATTTTCAACAATGTCATCCGAAACAAATTCATCCTCATAGAATTCATCTTTTGGTGAGTCAAGGGTTTCCAATTTGTCACATGTTTCAATACTAGTTGGATCTAGCACTCCTCCCTTGCTTAAAATCATCTTCTTATGAAAATCATTAAAATCGATTTTAGAACCATCTTTTGAATCAAGATGAGTACTTTGAAGTTGATTCATACTTAAGAAAGATGGTTGATCTTGCATAGTAAGTTGAGGATTTTGAAATTGATTGAAGCTTGGGAATGATTGTTGATTCTGAAATTGATTCACATTCGAATTTGGTTGAGGTGGATAAATCATTGGGTGGGTAAAGGAAGTATTAAATGATTGAAGATTACATGATCCAAAACCCACACCATAATTTTGACAACTCAATTGTTGCTCAATTGCCATTGCTTGAGCATAGGCTTGAGACAAAGAAGTGATTAAGGGCATCCCGGGCATCCCTCGCAAATATGTGGAAATAAGTGGGTCAAGAGCATTGACATATATTTGGAGAGCCACTTCTTCTTGCAAAACATAACATGTCACTAATTGAGCATATAATCCAAAGAACCTTTCAGAAAATGACTTCACATTTTCACTTGGTCCTTTTCTGATGGTGAAAAATTGCTCATATATGCGGATTGGGTCAACTTGCTTTTTGTTGAATTGATTAAGAAATGCCGCCTCTAGTTGAGCCCAAGAAGTGATAGACCCTAAAGGTAGACTTGTAAACCAATCAAATGCCACTTTGTCCAAGGTGTAAGGGAACATTTTACAAACAACATCATCATGCCAAATTATTAATTGATTCACAACAAATTTGAATGCTCGAATGTGTTCTCCCGCAGTAATTGTCCCATTAGACCAAAATCGAGGAAGACAACTCTCCCAACCGACGGGCAAATAATGTTGAACTCCTGGTGTGTTCAATGGGCTACCTGTCATCCATGGTGAAAACATAGCCATTAGTGAATCTTAAAGAATATAACTTTAATACCCAAAAATTTTCTTTTTTATTTTTTATTTTTTATTTTTATTTTTTTTTAACATCAAATCAAATCCCATTATTCCTGTATGAACAATCAAAGCGTTAGAACAATGCATAGCAATTCATGTCCTCCTTTTAACAATACCAATTTGTAATATTAAAAGAGGGCTACAGATAATAATCAATAGGGCATGAAATATTCAAAATTTAAATCCCTATAGCATTTAAATCATACTAAAATAAACCAATTCAAGCCCTCCTTCTAGCGCCAAAATGTTGAGTGGTATTTTCACCCAATTGTGAAAGTACACTCTCCCTTAGGATTTGGATTCCAAATCCCCTCTTGCAAAGAAGTTAAACAAACAACTTCTCCAAGGTCTCCGTTATATTAGCATTTGCATATGTGCATTAGTAATCTCAAATAAAGATATTCAATTTAAATGCTTGGAACACCTTAGTGATTGCAAGTAACTGAGAAACAAGGGGCAATGTTGGTTTATTTTACCATGAAACTTTAGTGATTGTTCATTGAACCAAAATAAATCAAATGTGAGTTGGCCCTCATATGACCACGATGTAGTGCTTTAATTCCTTTTATCTTGATGGTTTTAAAATGGATTTTATCTTGCATTAAATCCTCAATGATGAATAGAATCTTCAAAATGTCACTTTAACTTATCCCTCTTAAATGAAATCAAATTTTCATCAAGATGAACAATTAAGTGCTTTAAGGCAAAGACCTTCAATATAATACTCAAATTATCCCCCTTTCGTAAAATTGGAATTTTTATGAAGAAAGGATAATTTTAGGCCCGAAATGGAAATTTGCGAAAATGCCGTAAAACATAACTCCTTCAATGAAATTGGAATTTCCATGAAGGGAATGTCATCATAGGCTCATGAATGCAAAACAAAACTGGAAAAATGAAATTTGACCTTAAAATGGAAAATTTCTATTTTCGGATTTTTAAAATCTGTGACAAAGCAACAACTTCGGTGAATTTTTAAAAATACTAAACAACTCCGAAAATGAAATTTCAAAGTGCGTAATGGAAGTCTGAATTATAATCTACGCAATGGTGAAATTATTTTTGGATTTTGAAATTTTTTTGATGTTTATTTTAATGCCTGAAAATAGGAAAAATTCTGAAATTAAAATTTCGAAAACGAAAATTCAAATTTTGCATCAAAATAATTTCTGGAAATGCAAGCAATGCAAAAGCTCCTTCAGTTTGATGCTCAAATTACCCCTCTTTCGTAAAATTGGAGTTTTTATGAAGAAAGGGTAATTTTAGGCCAAAAATGGAAATTTATGTAAATGCCATAAAACATCACTCCTTCAATGAAATTGGAATTTCCATGAAGGGAATGTCATCATAGGCTCATGAATGCAAAACAAAACTGGAAAAATGAAATTTGACCTTAAAATGGAAAATTTCTATTTTCGGATTTTTGAAATCTGTGACAAAACAACAACTTCGGTGAATTTTAAAAAATACTAAACAACTCCGAAAATGAAATTTCAAAGTGCGTAATGGAAGTCTGAATTATAATCTACGCAATGGTGAAATTATTTTTGGATTTTGAAATTTTTTTAATGTTTATTTTAATGCCCGAAAATAGGAAAAAATTCTGAAAATTAAAATTTTTCAGAACAGAAAATTAAAATTTTGCATCAAGATAATTGCTGGAAATGCAGCAATGCAAAAGCTCCTTCAGTTTTGATAGCACCCCGTCCCGCAAAACCGAATACGTGAGAGTTTCATACATGCAACCTAGCCTATTTGATCAGTACTACACACAATCAAAGTAAACTAAGTGCTTGACTTCTAGGGTTTAAAATAATTTCCAAATTGCAAACATTCACATGAAATAACCCATCCCATGGCGTAAATTTCACATACAAATCTGAAATTTGGAAGGGGAAAGATAAAACAATTAAAATAGAGCATGCAGAAAATTTCTCATTCTTTCTTGCTAACAAGGCCCGAAATTTCTGAAAAGAAGCTTTCCCATTCAAATTATATTCCTCTTTTACACATCAAATTTTGCCGCATTTGGCCATGCCAAAAGTTCCTCCCCGGTGCATGCATTTCAATGGGTATTTAAAGATTTTCCTCCATGGCTTTTCGTTTTCTCCTCCATGACTTTTCGTTTCTCCTCCATGGCTTTTCGTTTCTCTCTTCCTTTCTTCCATATGCAATACCTTGCAAAAAAAACAAAAAACTAAACTTTACTTAAACCAACATGAAAAAATTAAAAACTAACAAAAAACAAAAAAGCTAAAAATAATCCTATTTTATTTTTATTATTATTTTTTTGTTTTTTTTTGTTTTTATTTTATGTTCATTTGTTATATTATATATATATATATATATATATATATATATATATATATATATATATTATTTTTACTTATTCCCTTTTTCTTTTTTCTTTCTTTTGTTCTATTAATTTATTTATTATTATTTTTTTTTTATTCCTTTTTTTTTTTTAGTTTATTTATTTTTTTAAACATGAATTAACCCAAAAGTTAATGTTTGAATTACAAACACATTAATAGACAAAAAAAACCACACCAAAAATTTATCAAAAAAATGTGGGTCCCCAAGCTTAGGGGCTAGTTGTGAAATAGTCACAACAGATATGACTTCGATGGTACCTACAATGTTATATTTTGGATGCTAAATTGGTCTCGGTCTAGCATTTATGGCTTGTTCATTAGAAAGGAACTGATGAGAAGAGGGTCGAGTAGTAATTCTTCTAGGAAATGGTTCTTCCGGAACCATAGAATTTGTGATAGGTTGAATAGGATCTGATTCATTTTCAGAACTATTCGATTGATTTGAGGTGATGTTTATTTCACTCTCAGTATTTGATTCTACATCACTAAGATCCGATGTTTGAGTATTATATAAGGGTCTGGACGTAACCATGGATAAATTTGTGTCAAATATTTGAGGATCCTGAACAAATAATTGTCCGCTAATAGTCCCTACATATCAGGTAGGAGGGGGAATATTATGATGTTTGATTTGATTAGCCACCTCTTTACCATGCTGTGGTAAAGGATGTTGAAATATGTCCAATGATTGATTGGCATTCTGATTCTGATTTTGGGGAATGTTATTTTGAGCGTTATTAGAAGCATTTTGTTTAGGTTGGAAGGCTTGCACCTCCATCTCATTATTATCAATCAGATCTTGTATTTTGTGTTTTAATCATTTGCAAGAGTTGGTAGTGTGTCCAGGTCCTCTATGAAAATTATAATGTAAATCCGCTCTGTATCCGGGTATAGTTGGATCAAGTTCCCGGATAGTTGGTAATTGGATCAAGCCTCGTGCTAGTAATTGGGGGAGAATGGTTGATAAAGGATGATTTAATCTAGTAAATTCTTGGGGTGGTTTATCAAAAGGTTTCAGTATAAACTTCTCCATTGTTTTTGTAGTATTAACATTAGCAATGTTTCTACTATCAGTGACTCTATCACCCACAAATTGTTTATTTTTATATTGATTTTTGGATGTTTTCTCATCATCTTTCTTTTTGAGCTGACCTCTTCTAATGAGAGCATCTTCCACCCTTCGAGCTAAGTCTATAGCTTGATTGAAGGTGGTCAAGGTAGCAGTTGATAATTCATAGGATAGTTGTTCTTGTAAATTATTGATAAAAATATCCAACATCTCCCGATAAGGTAACACAAAGTGTAGTTTTCCTATCAACTATCTCCATCGAGCTAAGAAGTCAGCAAAGCACTCATCTTTGTCGTGTTTTAGGTTGTACAAATATTTAATGGTTACATGCCTTTCGATATAGGCACTAAATTGATGCACAAAATACTCAGCGGTCTCTTCAAAATTTCTCAAAGAATGAGTGGGTAGTTGATAATACCACTCCAATGCCATTCCCCCTAAGATTTTCGGGAACATTTTTAGTAATAGCAAATCATCATGTGATATGTCATGACATGCTATCCTAAACATACAAAAATTCTCTATGGGATCTTCGGTTCCTTTATATATAGGTAGGACAGGCATAGGAAAGTATTTGGGATATGGTTGTGCTACAACTATAGGATCTAGAGGTTGACTACACATCTCTCGGTAATTGTACGAGGGATGGTAGGGATCTATTTGGTCCATACAGGAGGTTAACTATTTCACCATGGCTTCCAGATTGCTAGCTTGCCCACCATATTGGTTTGGTGGTACATGAGTATGGGATTTGTGAGTGTAAGAAGGCGGAACATAAGGATTCAATGCTATGTTACTATTATGCAAATGATTGGTAGGAAGAGTATTATGAAGAAGATTTGCGGTAGCATTATGTTGTATCCCAGATTGTTGGAAATTAACCTTTGGTTGTGTTTTAGGCTTTAGTTTATTTGAGGTATATTGATCAATAGTTTGGTGAAATAAAGTAGTGAATGAAGGTTTCTTTTGTGTAGGAATAACCCTTGGTTTGGCAACAGGCACTCTAGGTGGTTGGGTAACCTGTTGTTGTTGAATGTTCTGGATTATAGTAGCCATGTCCAAATTGGATGGTCTAGCTTGATCACTTTCTTGATCAACAAAGGACAAATGATTAGTGTGTGTGTGATATATATCTTCTAGGGTTGCTTGAGTATCACTAATTTGATCTTTGTCCTTACGAACTGCTCTATTAAGGGTGCCAATATTATTATTGAGAAATTTCCAAAAATGGTCCATGTTCTCATAAGTAACAACTCCGTCTAGAGTTATTTTAGGAGATGAGGATCTTTCCTCTCTATCATTTTATTTTTGTTCATTTGCGTCCACAAATTCTTCTTCTTGTTGGTTTAAGGTCACTTCTTCTTGAATTGGTTCTTCAATACGGGCATCTGGTTTATTGGTTTTTCCTAACCAATATTCTTCTATTTCAATTTGTTTTTTATTCCTGAGTCTAGTCATTGTGTCTAAATTTAGGTTTTAGCAAATATATATTAATATATTTGCAACAGATCTTGGGAGGTATATATTTTAATTATATACCTACTATAATACTTGAAAGAAAATGTTTTGATTTTTTGTTATTATTTTTTTATGATAATTTTATTTTGTTTTTGTTTTTGTTTTTATAAAGACAATAAACAAGACACTAAATACAAGAAACAACAATAATAAAATAATAACTTAGTTTTCTATAAATAGTTTATAGATGTCATTGATAGGATCAAGTTCATCGGGAGTCATAAAGTGCTCCTCTTCAAATTGGAAATAGTTTTTCAGGAACTTAATGAAGTGTGCTATAGTGATATTATCTACTCCTGACTCTGATTTGTAAAAATAGATTTCATGGAAATATTCTCGATATAACACAGCTCTGGGAACTCTATACCATCTTTGTCTATCCATAAGAATGACCTCTTGATCTTCTATATGTGATAGAAATTTATGTACTACAACTGCATTATCGAGGTATTCCTCAAAGGTATACAACTCAAAAGACACAAGGGCTCTTTTATCTACTAACCACCTATGGCAAGCTCTCTAAAGTTCATGGTACAAAGTCACTTGATTGGGATCTAGGATTATATCTAGGACAAACCTTTTGATTTGCCTAAGTTCAGTCACTCTAGATGAAATGAGATCTAATCTCCTATTAAGTTCATCCCACAAAGGTTGAACCCTATTTGTTTGAGGTACGCCAAGCACAGAAATAATCTCTATAGCTGCTAATTGCTTTTCAACATTAATGGTGATAGCTCATCTTTTATTATAATCTACCATCTAAATATGACATGCAATCTTTGATTCTAAATGCATTTATGTTTTGTTTTTTTTTTTTAGATTGAAATGAATTGTTTTCAAAAGGTTTTTAGTTTTCACATTGGGTTCACCAAAATGTATCGCTCCAAAATTTTTGCATCCTTACCTTCAGGCTATAGGATCCATGCCCAGAAGGGGGATGTGAAAAGGATGGGACAATACCTCGGACTGAGAGGCCCTTTGAAGGTCCCGCCTCTCGGGGGAGGTGTATAAGGGTGAATTTTTTATGGATGGTGGGTTCACCAGGAAAATTTTGAATGGTAGTTTCCATGCCTAGGTTGAAAGTGTGTTTGATGTGTTCATTTTTATGCTTGATAATTCAACTCCTAGGTTTGGCCAATATGAATCTAAACTATTCTATATGCCAATGCAGATTTCAATGAATACAAAAAATAGAAATAGATGCAAATTACAGAGAATATGCTAACCAGAAGGATTCATACCTGATTTCGGATGTCTGATGGAGATTTTGAGTCTTGTAGTAGTTCAAATCGTCTCAGTTTGTATGTAATTATCCTAAATCATAGGAGGTCATCTGAAATCAAATAGGATCATCTGAAATCTGATGAATTCATCAGACAAATTCATCAAAAACCTACAATCACAAAAATAGATACAAAATACCAAATATGCAGGTGCAAAAATAGAGGATAAGGATAGAAATAATAGCAAACATGCCTAAATAATAGTGTCTAATAACAAATGAGGAAATGCAATAAATTTAACAATTGATTTTACCTTTATCATGCGATCATGCTAAATGAGGTGAACTCCAAGATGCATAAAACATAGTAACTTAAAACAGTGCAGAGATATATATTATGAAAAATGTAGAAAGCCTTAAGAAAATGCAAACTCTAAACTCAGACAGCCATCAATCTGGACTATAGTCAGGATCGCCTCAAATCGTACGAAATCGTCCACAATCGTTCGAGATCGTCTGTGATGATCCAAGCTATGCTCGACTAAAAATAGTAGAATTCTTGTAATAAAAACAATGCAAAATACCAAATGCAAGCAATAATTCGAAGGAATAAAGAGCTAACTCTACAATGAAATCCTGTCAACAAAGGGGTTGGGAGTTCAGGGAGAATCAGCAAGAATTAGGCAGGGAGGCAGGGGGATAAACTAGAAAAATCCTAGTATAGGATTAGAAAGAGGTTTGGGAGGTTGGAGATCATCCCAATCTGGGAGATCTCCAATAGAGAAATCTCCAACCATGCAGACACGCTTCTGCTTGAGTTGGAGAGGCTATTGAAACATAAGCCAATTATGAAAATTTGGTTTTAGGACGAAATTGTCTAGACGTTCTATTCCAGACGAATTCGTCAGATCGAGGACGATTTCATCTAATATGCGATGATATCGTCCAACAGTCAAAACAAATCCTAAAAATGGCGCAAAAAATAAGAAAAGCATGAAAAAGGTAGTTTAACGAGAAGTTTGGGGTTGAAATTCAAATTTTAATATTTTATCTATTTACTAAGGTTTTAACCGTGCCAATTTTAGGGTGCTACAAGGACAAGTTAATTCCCTCTTCAAAATCCCTTGTTTATGATAAAATGAGAAATATCCCAGAGTGATATCCCACATCAATCCTCAATATGAATACCCTAGATCGATATCATAGATCGACTTCCCAGATTGATATCCCATATTGATATCATAAGATCGATATCCTCAATCGATATACCAGAAATAGTTTTCCCAAGTAAATCCCCCAAAGGAAAGTTTTTGAAAAAAATTATCAAATATGAATGCTAAAAAGTGAAGATCAAATGAAGATAAAAAAATAGGCGCAAATCAAGTTCAAAGTGAAGATCAAATGAAGATCATAAATCAAAAGTTTGAGTGGAGATCAAATGAAGATCAAAAATCTAGTTTGAAGAGATATAAAATGAATATCCAAAGATAGTTTATAATGAATATGGAATTGAGTCCCTTGCTTCACTACATATGAGAAAGTATCCCAAAAATTTAAGGATAGAAAGGAATGAGCCTGAATCCCTATAATTTTTGGCACTACTATACCTTACGCATGATGATATTTTTGATACACTTGCATCTCACTCGTGGATAGACCAATGCTTAAATGTGGAAGAGCTAGCTTTAGGTTTCTTGCATTTCCTAGTGGCTTAGTCCAACTATAATCTAAAATTAGGATTGGATAAGACATTTTTGGAACCCTTATCTTAGCAATGGGTTGAAATAATCCTTCCTGACATCGGGGAATGCTCATGTATTATCTTAATATACTCATGTGCACACAAAGGGATAATGAACAGTTAGGGCCTATTCTAGCAAAATCCTCGCACTTCAAAAATCTAGTGTGGTTAGTATACAATATTTGATGAGTCTACTAGGGTGTTTAAGTCTCATGGAAAACATTAAAAATTTCTCTAATAGCAACAAAATACCAACTATCGTAAACCATATAAAATCATCAAACTACAAAGTATTGAGTCCATGATACATCATATAAAGCACAATCAAGATATAGGATAGATACCAGATGTATATTAGAAATAATATTAAGATGACCACTGACTATATTATGCATATTTTTCAAATTTGCAAAGTAAAATAAAATGACACATTATATCATTCGCATCATAACATCACATACCATTGCATTTCATAAATGGGTGATTAATTGATCAAATTATTAAAGAACACAAGCTTATACTGAGAGGGGGGTGAACAATATAGCACCCACTTTTTACTTTCTTTCCAAACCAATATCAATTAGTGTCCTTAATTGCAATAACCAAATATAGAAGTGTGCATTAATGACATAGATAGCAATAGTAAGCAAGAGCACAAATCACCACACACAATTGAGACACAAGATTTAACATGGTTCCCCCAATGTGGGGTAGTCCACAAGATAATCTCCTTATAATATTTCACAAAGAAATAGGGATCCTTATCCCAATACAAATGATTACTTTGATCTACTCAAAGCTAGGCTATCCACTGATCTGCTCAGGTGGGCAATCCACTGATCTGCTCAGCAAGGCAATCCACTGATCTACTCAGCTAGGCAATCCACTGATCTCTAGCTAGGCAATCCGATCTCTAGGCAATCCTGATCTGCTCAGGTAGGCAATCCACTGATCTGCTCAGCAAGGCAATCCACTGATCTGCTCAGCTAGGCAATCCACTGATCTACTTCAGCAAGCTCACACCCCCCCCCAACCTCCCCAAGACTCTAGCAAGCTCACCAAGAACTTGCTCAAATATACTCCAACAAGCTCACCAAGAACTTGCTCAAATCTTCTCCAACAAGCTCACCAAGAACTTGCTCAAATATACTCAACAAGCTCACCAAGAACTTTCTCAAAATATGCTCCAACAAGCTCACCAAGAACTTGCTCAAATCTACTCAACAAGCTCACCAAGAACTTGCTCAAATCTCTTAAAGCTCACAAACCTCAATCCAAATCTCAAATTAAATCTTCCACAAATCTATCCCAAAAGCCTTCTCAAAGGCTCAATCAATCATGCACAAAATCTACCTCAAATCTATCCCAAAAGCCTTCTCAAAGGCTCAATAAATCATGCACAAAAGCTACCTCAAATCTATCCAGAAATCTATCCCAAAAGCCTTCTCAAAGGCTCAATCAATCATGCTCAAGTAGCACTCAAATCTCATCCACAAATCTATGAAGGCAAGGCTCAATGATGAACTCAACAATGAATGGCAATGCACTCTTCAATGGATGACAACAATGATCCACAATGATCTCAACTCAAATCAATCTCAACTCAACTCAAATCAAATCAATCTCAACTCAGCTCAATCTTATAGAAGCATAAAGAGAATTGTTAGAGACTCAATATGTTCTATTCACAAACTCAATTTCTTTCTCAACTCAAACTCAACTCAAATCAGAATATAGAAGTTTGTTTCATGGAACTTGAACAACCACTTCACACAATCACTTGACTAGGCTCAATCAACTCAACTCAACCAATCACCTTAAGGAACAACTTTTTCTCACAAACCCTAGTTCAAGCATGAATCAATCAACTCAAAATGTTTCCAACAATACTCAACAATAACTCTCACATAACAATGATACTCATGTTCTCCTCTAACTCAAGTTCAAGTTCTTTGTACAAGCAATGGGCTTCAACAACAATGCTTATAAAACAAGGTTTAATCACAACTCTCAAACCAGAAAACCTTGAAGCATTCAACCAACCACTTTCGAAAAGGAAACCACAATCAATCCTTTTCTCTCCAATGATATTTCAGAAATCAACCACCATAAACAAAGTCAATGGAGAATATTGCTCATACCTTTTTGATGCCTTATTAGTTGTCCACTAAATCTGCCACACTCAACAAACTTTCTTTTTCAACTTTCAATAAGGGTTAGAGATCTTGATTAATAACACAACAATAATATCCAAATAACACCTTATTACTCCTACTCAATAAAATACACCATGTCCCCTCATGAAAGAATTAATCCCCTTTGAAAAAGAACAAAGCAACCTTCACTTTTGAACCCCTTTACAAAATCAGAAATATCTCTTTACACACACCTTATTTCTCCCTCTAAGAAAGTTAATCAAATAGCCCTCGAAATAAGCTTTCCAACGATATATAATATGATATACTTCCAAAAGGAAAATCACCAAAAATCTCTCTTTTTCCTAAAGTGCATCACAACCCTTATTTCTCCTAGGGCAACTTTAGAAAAATAAAATATTAAAAAAATATTAACTTGCCTTTGTCCTTGATGGGATTCGATCCCTCGATGCCTCCTTGCTCAACGCCTTAACCATGGCCAAGCTGCCGCATGAGCTACAGGCTCGTTTGGGAGGGAAAGGCACCACGTGCTTCAAAACACTCCTCCCTCTCACGCAAACCAAAAATGCTTCATGCGCTCTTTCTTCCAATGCCTTCTAACGCAGCCAAGGGGATTCAAAACCTTGACGTTCATTCTACCACTTGCCTTAGCCAAAATCCAATTGCCAATGCGCCACACTACCCAAGGTGACTAGGGTTTCACACGCCATCCGATTTATTCTTCGCTTCCATCACTTAACCCTCTTTTGCACGAGCTCTTTTCGCTTTCCAACAATCACATTAATTCACGAGTGCAAGCCTAGGATTAATAAACCTTAGGCATCCTTTTATATAGTTTTCTCCCTCATATTCGATGACGTCGGTGGATTACTTTTATTTTTAATTTTAAAATTTAAATTTAAATTTTAAATAATTTAAAATTTAAACTAAATATTTAAAATTAAATATCTCCATCATCGGGGCACATTTTTCGATGAAACGAAAAGCCAACTTGGGTTTTAAGAAAAACCCATTTCAAATATGCCATCCATGGTTTTAAATAAAACCTTTTATTTTGCCTGCCTTGGTTTTCACAAAAACCCTGTATATATCCATGCTCTCCAAAATATCATAAATGATTATTTATGAAGTGCTTTTGCCACCAAAACTCAATGTGATCCATGTGACATCAATGATCCATGTGACATCAATGACAACATAAAATAACTCAAATTGCCAACAATCTCCCCCTTTGTCATTGATGGCAACACCTCTAATGCAAATCACCACAATCACTACAAAAACCATCTCTGAGAATCAAAGTTGCTCCCCCTGACTCAATACTCTCTATGGAGGCTGCTCCCCTAACTCAATGCTCTCTTTGGAGGCTGCTCCCCTAACTCAATGCTCTCCCCTTACTCAAATCTCTCCCCCTTTGACATCAATGGCAAAAGGGACACCTATGGGGCTAAAATATATGACTCTTAAGCTTAGCCCCCTCACCACCTTCTCTCTTGAGGTGATTAATTTTGGGGTGGGAGTACTTTTACTCCCATATTACATTATTTCTTTCCTCTATCAACTTCCTTCCATATTTTTTTGATATCCTTTTCTTGATGAGTTACTTGATCTTCTTGTCTTGAACCTATTTGACCTTCTTGCCTTGAACCTATTTGGAATTGAGTCCTACACCATTTTGCAATATGTCCAAAGTTATTGCAATTAAAACACTTGATATTGTAGCCTTTGGATGGTGCCCATATCCTAAATTCTTTCTTGAAATAATTTCCATATCCATTCCTTTCCTAAACCCTGTATTGTGAAGTTTTATTTTCATAATCATTATGACCATGACTTCTGAATTGTGTAGCTCTAAAACCAAAACCATGTTGCTCATTTTATTTGCACTGAGAAGCTCTATGACCAATCCTGTTGCATAAGAAGCAATGTCCCTAAAAACCATACCTTCTTCCTTTGAAGTTCCTTCTAGAAAAATCAAACTTCTTTGATCCATAGACCCTGAGTGTATAGCCCTGTGTCCAAATCCATTACAAGAAAAACAATGTCCTTGAAAAGCCCTTTGTTCATGCCTTGGTTCCTCATACCTTTCTTGACCATTATCCTTGTGATCATCTTTGACTTGTGCATTGTATCCTTGAACCTTCTTTGTAGTATCTAAATCCTCTTCCTTAATTTCTTCCTTGCTTTCCTTTTCAAGAATTTATTTTCCTCTTGAACTTGATTCACCTATCTCAAAACAAGATCCAAACTAGATGTTTGGAGCCATAGGAACTTTGGAACTTTCTCCATGAATCTTAGGTGCTTCCTTGTTTTCATATTTTAGAACTTCCTTTCCTTTTGAGTGTGATTTTTCTTGGATATAAGATACAACCTTAAAATATGTTTCCACTCCTTTTTGAACCTTTTCATCTAATGTGTCATGTCTTGTCATTATTACCCTTAGTTCTTCATTCATCCTCTCTTCTATCCTTTTTGCATCTTGAAGCTCATCTCTTAGATCACTGATTTTCTAAAGTAGTTCTTCTCTAATTTTGACATCTTTGAATCTTGTTTTCAAGATTCCTGTATTCTTCTTTTAGCCTTTTGACTTCTGATTTTTGTTTTCTTGGCTCATCCTCTTATTTTTCTATTACCAAAAGTGAGACTTCTTCATCTTCACTATCACTGAGATTATTATAATCTTCTATAGCAAACAAACTCTCATGATTTCTTTGACCATGCCTATTTCCTTGATGTGTCATCTCATCTTCACTATCACTGAAGCCATTGCAATATCCTGATCTATGATCTCTTTGACCACACACAAAGCACTATTCTCTTTCACCTTCTATTCCTAGGAATAGATGTTCTTCCTTTTTTCATCATCTGACTTGTCTCCATCACTGTGATCTGAGCTATCACTTGCTTCTTCAATGTAGAAAGTTTTCTTTGTCTTACAAAAAATTTTCTTCTTCTCATACCTGCTTTGCTTGTATCTGTCATATTTGTCATGCTTATGCTTTCCATATTCTTTTCTTCTATGACCCTATTTTTCATCATCACTATTTTCTTCATGTGGACACTTGTTTGCATAGTGACCAAAATCACCACACTTGTAGCATTTGACTTTCTTCATATCCCTGTAATTTCTTAAGTCCTTTTTCCTTTTGATGAAGTTAGCTTCCTCATCATTATCTGAATCTCTATCTATCTCTGGAACTTTCCCTTTCTTTTTATCTGAAGCCTTGAATGCAATTTCTTTTATTGGAACCTGATGCTTACTTATCCTCATCTCATAAGTTGTGAGAGTTCCTTGTAGTTCTTCCATTGTTAGCTTGTTGATATCCATTGTTTCTTCTATTGCTGAAACCTTTGCATCATACTTCATGGGAAGTGATCTCAAAACCTTTTGAGTAACATCTGATTCTTTCATCTCAAATCCTAGACCTCTCATGGTGTTAGTAATCTCATCAACTCGAAGTAAAAACTTTGCAATATCTTCAGAGTCTTCCATTTTCAATTCCTCAAATATTTTTCTATGAGTTTGTAGTTTTGCCAACTTTACCTTGGAATCTCCTTCATAGGTATTCCGCAACTTGGTCCACATTTCATTAGCTGAATTACATACCATGACCTTTGCAAAATCTATCTCATGTAGCCCACTCAAAATACAATTCATTGCCCTTGCATTGATCTCAACCAATTTCTTGATAGTCTTATCTACCTCGGGATCACCTTCAACCTTATACTCTTTTGCAACCATCTGCCATACCTCATATCCTTGTGATATCAAGTAGTTCTTCATTCTCATGCTCCAGAAAGCATAATTGTTACCGTCAAATAGTGGAGCCTTACTTGTAGATGATCCATTCTATGAAGCCATCTGTGTTCTTGTAGAATCTACCCTCAAGTTGTTAGCCTTTTCGAAGGAACCCGCTCTGATACCAATTGAAGAACACAAGCTTATACTGAGAGGGGGGTGAACAGTATAGCACCCACTTTTTACTTTCTTTCCAAACCAATATCAATTAGTGTCCTTAATTGCAATAACCAAATATAGCAATGTGCATTAATGACATAGATAGCAATAGTAAGCAAGAGCACAAATCACCACACACAATTGAGACACAAGATTTAACGTGGTTCCCCCAATGTGGGGTAGTCCACAAGATAATATCCTTATAATATTTCATAAAGAAATAGGGATCCTTATCCCAATACAAATGATTACTTTGATCTGCTCAAAGCTAGGCTATCCATTGATCTACTCAAGTGGGCAATCCACTGATCTACTCAACAAGGCAATCCACTGATCTACTCAACTAGGCAATCCACTAATCTACTCAGCTAGGCAATCCTGATCTACTCAAGTAGGCAATCCACTAATCTGCTCAAGTAGGCAATCCACTAATCTACTTCAACTCACCAAGAAACTTCTCAATTCTCAACACTCAAACTTCTCAACAAGCTCACCAAGAACTTGCTCAAATCTGCTCCAACAAGCTCACCAAGAACTTGCTCAAATCTAATCTCCAAAAATCTATCCCAAAATCCTTCTCAAAGGCTCAATATCAATCTGCACACAAAGCTAGCTGCCTCAATCTTCCATCTATCCCAAAGCCTTCTCAAAGGCTCAATCAATCATGCACAAAAGCTACCTCAAATCTATCCAGAAATCTATCCCAAAAGCCTTCTCAAAGGCTCAATCAATCATGCTCAAGTAGCACTCAAATCTCATCCACAAATCTATGAAGGCAAGGCTCAATGATGAACTCAACAATGAATGGCAATGCACTCTTCAATGGATGACAACAATGATCCACAATGATCTCAACTCAAATCAATCTCAACTCAACTCAAATCAAATCAATCTCAACTCAGCTCAATCTTATAGAAGCATAAAGAGAATTGTTAGAGACTCAATATGTTCTATTCACAAACTCAATTTCTTTCTCAACTCAAACTCAACTCAAATCAGAATATAGAAGTTTGTTTCATGGAACTTGAACAACCACTTCACACAATCACTTGACTAGGCTCAATCAACTCAACTCAACCAATCACCTTAAGGAACAACTTTTTCTCACAAACCCTAGTTCAAGCATGAATCAATCAACTCAAAATGTTTCCAACAATACTCAACAATAACTCTCACATAACAATGATACTCATGTTCTCCTCTAACTCAAGTTCAAGTTCTTTGTACAAGCAATGGGCTTCAACAACAATGCTTATAAAACAAGGTTTAATCACAACTCTCAAACCAGAAAACCTTGAAGCATTCAACCAACCACTTTCGAAAAGGAAACCACAATCAATCCTTTTCTCTCCAATGATATTTCAGAAATCAACCACCATAAACAAAGTCAATGGAGAATATTGCTCATACCTTTTTGATGCCTTATTAGTTGTCCACTAAATCTGCCACACTCAACAAACTTTCTTTTTCAACTTTCAATAGGGGTTAGAGATCTTGATTAATAACACAACAATAATATCCAAATAACACCTTATTACTCCTACTCAATAAAATACACCATGTCCCCTCATGAAAGAATTAATCCCCTTTGAAAAAGAACAAAGCAACCTTCACTTTTGAACCCCTTTACAAAATCAGAAATATCTCTTTACACACACCTTATTTCTCCCTCTAAGCAAGTTAATAAAATAGCCCTCGAAATAAGCTTTCCAACGATATATAATATGATATACTTCCAAAAGGAAAATCACCAGAAATATCTCTTTTTCCTAAAGTGCATCACAACCCTTATTTCTCCTAGGGCAACTTTAGAAAAATAAAATATTAAAAAAATATTAACTTGCCTTTGTCCTTGATGGGATTCGATCCCTCGATGCCTCCTTGCTCAATGCCTTAACCACGGCCAAGCTGCCGCACGAGCTACGGGCTCGTTTGGGAGGGAAAGGCACCACGTGCTTCAAAACACTCCTCCCTCTCACGCAAACCAAAAATGCTTCATGCGCTCTTTCTTCCAACGCCTTCTAACGCAGCCAAGGGGATTCGAAACCTTGATGTTCATTCTGCCACTTGCCTTAGCCAAAATCCAATTGCCAATGCGCCACACTGCCCAAGGTGACTAGGGTTTCACACGCCGTCCGATTTATTCTTCGCTTCCATCACTTAACCCTCTTTTGCACGAGCTCTTTTCGCTTTCCAACAATCGCATTAATTCACGAGCGCAAGCCTAAGGATTAATAAACCTTAGGCATCCTTTTATATAGTTTTCTCCCTCATATTCGATGACGTCGATGGATTACTTTTATTTTTAATTTTAAAATTTAAATTTAAATTTTAAATAATTTAAAATTTAAACTAAATATTTAAAATTAAATATCTCCATCATCGGGGCACCTTTTTCGATGAAACGAAAAGCCAACTTGGGTTTTAAGAAAAACCCATTTCAAATATGCCATCCATGGTTTTAAATAAAACCTTTTATTTTTCCTACCTTGGTTTTCACAAAAACCCTGTATATATCCATGCTCTCCAAAATATCATAAATGATTATTTATGAAGTGCTTTTGCCACCAAAACTCAATGTGATCCATGTGACATCAATGACAACATAAAATAACTCAAATTGCCAATAATTCTTATCTTAAGGATTTTCAATTACATTCATGATTTTTAGACATTCTGTGGTGTCGTCCATTAGATTGATAAACATAATTGTATTCATTCCTTATGTTTTAAAGTGATTAAAGCATACAGGTTCATTTACATTAGATTACCATCATATAAATAATGCACTACATACATTGCATTAGCATATAATGACATCATTATAAATTAAATGTATGCAATAAAGCAAAATCAAATATGTATTTAAGTAATGAAAATGCAGTTGTAAGAAAGAAAGTAGAGAGGGGAGGGCTCTGGTCCCTCCCCTGCTCCCCCTCCCATGGCTCCTGGTTCCTGCCCAATTCCTGGCTCAACCCAGGTCATCCCTCCCGAGGAGTGGTTGTTTGCAGATGATCTCCTGGGGGAGATCCTTCTCCACTATCTGTGCCCCTCCCAACCGGCTAAGGTTTCCTTGGTTGTTTTTTCAGACTGGTGCTTCCCAGGGATCCATTTTTGGTTGGGGATCCCTTCCCTTTTTCCCTCAGGCTTCCCCCTAGGGTTTTTTGCAGGTTATTCGCATGGATCTGGTCCCTTGCGTTTCTCGGTGCGGTGGAGGTGATGGTTTAGGGTTTGGACAGCTTCCCCTTTTTCTTGTGAATCCTCGACGGGCTCTGTGCTTGGATGGGATTCTTGGTCCCTGCTGTTGGGATCCTCTTCTGTTTTCTCGAGGCGGGTTCTTTGTGGTGCAACTCTTTGGTCACTTCCTGATGGGCTGGATCCTCTCTGTGCTGGCTGTCGGCTTCTTGCAGGATGGCTCTCGCTGAATGAAATGTTTTCTCGGTGGGCGGGATGGTTTCTCCATAGGGTGGGATCCGCCAAATCCGCCGGTTTTCCCGTGAGGCGGGATCCTTTCTTTTCTGCTGGTTTCTCGGATGGCGGGATTTCCTTGTTGCTTCCCGCTATGCGGGACTATTTGTGGTGGTTTTGACTGCTTCCCGCGAGGCGGGATTTTATTATAACAATTTTTCTTTGCTTCCTGCTGGGCGGGATCTTCTCGATGGTGGTTTTTGGCTACTCCCCGCTGGGCGGGATCTCCAAAACTAATTCCTTTCTTATTTGTCTGTTTCCCGCTAACAGGGATTGTTTCATGCTTACTGTTACCACTGGGCGAGATTTCTGTTTTGGTGTTCAGTTTCAAGGGATTGATGCCCTAGGCCCATTGCTTATGTAATCAAGTTTTTTTAGGGGTTACGTTTTTTGTAATAGGCTTATACATAAAGCCAGGAGGCATGATGCAAGGCTGATTTTGTACATAAGGTTTTGGGATCCTCTATAAAAACCCTTTTTTAATCTACTATAATAATTACCAAAAAAAAATATGTATTTAAGTAAATATTGCATTCATATGCATCTATCATTATATATCGCATATATAAGCATCTATATCACTATATATCATCATTATCATAAATTAAATAGCTATCTAGTGCATGTCATCCATACATCACATCATATAGCATCAAATTAACATAAGCATTGCATCCATGTGCATAACATAAACATAAAATTAAACATACACAAGTACACATAATGAGTCATAAATGATCAATATCATATATATATATAAATGTGTTCAACAGAGTACATTAGGAGTACAAAATGCCCGTAGGCTACAATCATGTAGGTCCTAGATCTTACACCAAAAAAATGATACATATGCAAAAATGTAGCCTAGATATGATAGAGCCCTAGCTCTGGCCTCCTCCCCCTGAACTGGAGCTCTCGCTGCCTCCCTCAACCCTATGCTCTAGAGCCTAATCTACAGTTAGATTTGGTTCCTGTTGTGTGCCCTATTAAGGGCCCTATGTGCTACCTGTAGCACCCTAAAATTGGTGCAGTAAAACCTTAGCAAATAATTAAAATTACCTTAGTAATAATTCAAAATTTAAATTTTAACCCCAAACTACCCGTTAAACCTGCTTTCCTCGTTTTCCATGCCATTTTTAGGATTTGTTGTGACCGTTGGACGATATCGTCGTCGATTAGACGATATCGCCTCAGATCGGACGAAATTCGTCTGGAGAAGAACGTCCAGACGATTTCGTCCCAAAACTGATTTTTCATAATTAGCTTCTGTTTCAACGGCGTCTCTAACCGGGGCAAAAGCGTGTCTACGCGGTTAGAGACTTCCCCATTGGAGATCTCCCAAATTGGGATGATCTCCAACCTCCCAACCTCCTTCCTATGCCTATTTAATCTTAGGCCCTCCCCTTGACATTCCCCTGGCTGAATTTTACTGCACTTCGAGTTTTACATGCATTAGAATGTCTTAGACTACTGTTTGCCTTTGTCCCTTTTCAAATTTTCTTGCAGGAACTTTGTCATTCTTCAGCTAGAGCAAGCTCAGATCATCGCAGATGATCCTGTACGATCTCGGACGATCACGCCACAATTCAAGATGATTATGTATTTTGTAGACGATTTCGACTACAGCCAACGTTGGGGGCAAATCCATGCCCTGAGTTTGCATTCTCTATCCATTATCTACTATTTTGCTTTGCATTAGTTAGATTTATTTCTATTTTGCATCTTGGAGTTCACCTCACGTAGCATAGATGCATGATAGAGTCAAAGTTAGTCATTAAAACAATGCATTTTACTTAATTTGTTATCTAAAGTTGTCATTCTAACATTCATACTTTCATTTCTATCATTTTCCCTTGCTTTTGCAATTGTATTTTTTGTTCTTGGTATCCATTTTTGTAGTTGCAGGTCTCTGACAAAATCGTCAGACTATTTCATCAGATTAGAGACGATATCGTCAGATTAGAGATGATTTCGTTAGATTAGAGATGATCTTGTCAGATTAGAGATGATCTTGTCAGATCAGTAGATCAGGGACGATCCTGTCAGATCAGAGACGATCCTGTCAAATTCTAGATGATCTGGACTGCTTCAAAAATTAGAACCTCCATCAGACATCCGGATCAGGTATGGCTTTTCTAATCTAGTATATTTCTTGTATTTTCTATTTTGTTTAATTCTATTTTTTGTATTCATATAATCAGCATTTCATATAGCTTAGCTTAGATTCATTTGGCCAAACCTAGGACTTGAATGATTAAAGCATAAAAATGAACACATCAAACACATTCTCAACCTAGGCGTGGAAACTGCCATTCAAAAGTTTCCTGGTGAACCCACCATCCATCAAAAATTCACCCTTATACACCTCCCCCGAGAGGCGGGACCTTCAAAGGGCCTCTCAATCCGAGGTATTGTCCCATCCTTTTCACATCCCCCTTCCGGGCACGGATCCTATAGCCTGAAGGTAAGGGTGCGAAAAATTTGGAGCGATACATTTTGGTGAACCCGACGTGAATAACATAGGCATATTTCTGATTCAAAAATATAAAAAAACAAATATATATATATATATGTATACAAGAAAAAAAAAAACAAAATCATCATTTCAAGTTTATATGTTTTAGATTCAATTCTAAATAGTAGATACTAAATATTACTTTTAGAAGTACTAAAGAAACCATGAGTTTTTACTCAAATCAATATGAGCCCATCAGTAATGTTGGAAGAATTCAGCTAAATACATTTGTTGATTATGACCAACCTCATCCCTATTCAACACCACCTCCATCACACTTTTCTCATTTTTCATCCATACCCCAACAGGACAATCCCTTTTCCAATCCTCTTCATAACGATATTATCTATTCTCCCATATATCCATATTATGTCTATCAATCCACATACAATCCTCCTCCACCATTTCAATATTCTTCTTTCAATACAACACATCCATTTCAACAAGAAAATACTTATTCTTCCAATTCTACCATGCACTCACCTCATACTTCGCAATCTTCCTATCATCATTCTACCCATAATAAAGAAAGTAGAGGTGAGAAACCATTAGGCCCTTTTATGACTGAATTCCTAAGGCACGTATCAAAAACCTCTCGAAAACCTTCATCACGTAAATTTACTAAGCTCAATCAACCAATGGATATAATTCTCAAGTATTTACTTGATACAAATAAGATTGAACTCCCTTCCATAAGACAACTTGATACCACAACAGATTGGTTTAAACCTGAGCTACATTGTGAATATCATAGAGTAGATGGACATATGACACAAAATTGTAAAGATTTAAGATGTGCAATTCAAGATTTGATTGATGAGGGTCTTTTTAATATAAAGGAATTACAATCTACAAATGATTATAAATCTTCAGTAAACTATCAAACTCCTACACAACAAATACCAATAATCAATCAAGACATGGGGATCTCCCAAGAACCCCTATTCAATTATCAACAACAAGAAACCAATCAAATATTGCATGTTAATGTGTCCCATCATGATGATATTACTAATATTGTAACAAAAACTACAAATGAGCAACCTCAAGTTCAATCAACTCAATCTGATATTCAAGATATGGATTCCTCATTTGACCAACCTTCAAAACTATCTTTGGCTCTAGAGAATGATCCAAAATGGAATGTAAGCATAGAAAGCTCATCTTTAGAATCAAAATCTCAATCTGAAATCCACTTTGATAGCCAACAACAAGTGATTAATCCTCAAGCAAAGATATCCCTTTTAGAAGTATTACAAAGTTCTCATAAGGAAACTTTGTTCAAGATACCTAGCCAACAATTTGTTCCTCATCATATTTTCTCTAAGAACATAATTAATGGTGTAAACCCTCTTGAGGTTAACCATATTTCATTCTATGATGAGGAGATTCCTTCCTCTACTCCACAAGAAGACTACTATCTTTACATTACAGGATCTAGTAAAGAAACACCTGTTAAAACTATCATGGTAGATAATGGCTCCTCTCTTAATTTATGCACTTATCAATTATTCCAAAAACTCAAATTAAAGGAAGAAGATCTTAATGAATCAAATGTTATTATAAAATATTTTAACAATGAAATTCAAGAAGCTCAAGGTACTATAATTTTTCCCCTTAATATTGGATCCAAGATCCTGGATACTTTGTTTTATGTAGCATATTGCCCTTCACCTTACAACCTACTTCTCAGAAGTCCTTGGATTCATACGATGAGGGTTGTCCCTTCCACTCTTCACCAATGTTTGAAGTTTGAACTTGCAAATAAAATTGTTACCATACATGGTGACCCAACACCATTTGAAGAATATTTAATGGTTGAAACATCAAGTTCTATACATTCTCCATTGTCACAATTATCTTCTATCCATCACTTTTCTTCATCCATATATGATCATCCTTGTTTACCAAATAACACCCATGCATATATTTCATATATGCTCCCTCCATCTTATCAAGACTTGGAAGATAGTGATAAGAATGAAGAACCTTCTTATCCTTCTGACATTTTATTTTGTAATATGATCAATTTTACACATATAAAAGTCAAATCTTTTGCTACATTATTCTACATTATAACAAAGCTTTTGTTATCACTACCTTTTATTCATCACCTTTTGTTCTTACCTTCAACACAACCAAATTATCCTTCAAAACCTCCTTTGATTTTGAAGCAACCTTAGACATGCTATACTCAAATAACCTTGTATAGTGTATATAGATCATCTTGTATATACCACCAATTCCATCATCTAAAAATTCATATAAAAAATAAATAAATAATATATATTATATAAAAATATAAAAACATCAAAAACATCAAATCATAAAATCTTCAAAACCATATTTTATCTTTGTACCTCTCAATTTGTGAAGTATTACAGTTATATTTTCAATTATTTTGGATAAATTAGTATTTATTTGGAATCCCGCACTTTCACATTCACATGAATAAATATCTTGATTTTATTTGTTATGATTATTAATCTCTCTTATATCAAAGTCCACATTGGAATTAAATAAAGTTTTGAGCATAGAGAACTGATCTTGTTATTTACTTGAACCAAGTATATCTCTTCACATTAAAATGATTTCATTGCAAATTCAATATGATGCTACATAGTAGAAATGGTTTCCTGAGCGAAAAGTTTCCCCTGCTATCCTATCATGCACATGGTCTAGAATCTTTGAGAATTGACAAAAGGACAAGCTCACCCCTACCCAGAATAAAAATCCCTTGCTCTAAAGCTAATCCGAGCAAGTATCCCTAGCATAGGAAGAAAAGAAAAGTTCAAGAAAAAGAGAAAAAGAAAAAGGTTATTTTGAATCATCACAACAATATTTCAGCATTATCTCAAATATCAAGCAAAAATACAAAAGTAAAAAAAAAAAAAAAAGGAAAAGCAAAAGCAAAATACAATAAACTCCTTTCCCTACCCCTTGAAAAGAAAAGAAGGGTGAATGAGCTTGAATCCCTGGAATTCTCAATTATTCGAAAACTGTGAGGTAAGCCCCATAACAGGTGGTTTGTGCCCAACCCGCTTGGCCTTGGGTAAATCCTAGCGTGGCGATATGTCTGTCACATTAGCGACCTTCTTTTGTACAGACCTCTGTCAGCTTATGGATTAGCTAGCTCTTGATAACCTAACTTACATAGTAGCTTGGTACGGTTACATGCATATAAATCATGGTCAATGAACATTTATTTGGTCAAGGCAAATTACTTGTATCAAATTATCTTGCTCAAAATTGGTAAATGAACAATACAATCGCACACACATTTGTATTTGAGAGATTTTGTATCATTATGATAAATCAAGATCGGTAATGAATTCACATTTGCACATGAGGATTCCTTATAAATCTACATTTCTCTTTGAGATAATTTAAAATATCTTTGTAACTCTTTTCGGAATGATTTTCTCCTTTTATTTCAGAATTCTTGTTTTGTATAAAAGCAATTACATACATCTTCTCATAAAATCTCAAAAATAATTTCAAACAAAATTTTCATATTATTATTTTTCTGTTTATCAAAGGTCAAAAATGCATCTTGCAATAAAACCAACAATCTATTTTCTTCTTTGGATTTCGCGATGATGGTATAAGTCTATACCTATAATTCTATGCCTAGCGCAAACCATCGTTCTAATTTTCTTTTCCATTTATTTTAAAACAAAATTCATCAAAACATGTGACTTGCATCATTATGTTACACAATTATGCTTTACAAACAAACAAACACTTATTCTATTTCATGACATTATGTTCAAAATTCAATTTTTGCAACCATGGTATAAATTCTAAGGAATTGTTCAACAATTTTATCACACTTAGGAATTTATGCCTAGCAACATCATATTTTCATGCATACTATTTTTATGAAAATCTGAAAACAAATCATCAAACCATCATTATCTCCATCATTACAACACAAAGTCTTAAGACAAGTCTCTTAAGCACTCTTTTACTTTTAACAATATTTCTATACTGGGATTAGCTTGACGACCGAGTGAGCGGCGACTCCATGAAATGGTCTATAATAGCGACAATGTCCTTTGAAATTATTGTTAGAAGTCCCTTTTATTTTTTATCAAATCACACCACAACCACCAATTGTTTACATCAGATTATTTCATTTAAAATCTTACAGCATGACATCAAAATTATAATATTTCAAAACGACATAATTACATGAATCCTCAATCCAATAAGCAAACAATTCAAAACATTAAAGCATCATAAAACATATACACAAGTCATATCATCAAAAATATCATCAGAGAAAATGAATAGTAAAAATGAATTAGGGTTTTACCCTATTTTCTTAATTTTATTCAAAACAATTAACAACATTTTTAAATTTTGCTTTTTCGTGTTTTTACCTCAAACGTTCGATTTGGGTAAAAACACGGAGGGGGCACCATAGTAAGTTGTCGTACGATTCGACCTAGAATCGTCACCTAAAAATGAGAATAAATTTTTGCTTTCTCATAAATCGAGAAGAACTCATCTTTAACGCATTTTCTTCAAAAAATTCGCTAAAGAGGGGGCAAAATGTAGCACCCTAAAATTGGCACAGTAAACCTTAGCAAATAATTAAAATTACCTTAGTAATAATTCAAAATTTAAATTTTAACCCCGAACCGCCCGTTAAACCGCCTTTACCGCTTTCCTCGTTTTCTATGCCATTTTTAGGATTTGTTGTGACCGTTGGACGATATCGTCGCCGATCAGACGATATCGCCTCAGATCGGACGAATTCGTCTGGAGAAGAACGTCCAGACGATTTCGTCCCAAAACTAATTTTTCATAATTAGCTTCTGTTTCAACGGCGTCTCTAACCGGGGCAAAAGCGTGTCTGCGCGGTTAGAGACTTCCCCGTTGGAGATCTCCCAAATTGGGATGATCTCCAACCTCCCAACCTCCTTCCTATGCCTATTTAATCTTAGGCCCTCCCCTTGACATTCCCCTGGCTGAATTTTACTGCACTTCGAGTTTTACATGCATTAGAATGTCTTAGACTACTCTTTGCCTTTGTCCCTTTTCAAATTTTCTTGCAGGAACTTTGTCATTCTTCAGTCGAAGCAAGCTCAGATCATCGTAGACGATCCTATACGATCTCGGACGATCACGCCACAATTCAAGATGATTATGTATTTTGTAGACGATTTCGACTACAGCCAACGTTGGGGGCAAATCCATGCCCTGAGTTTGCATTCTTTGTCCATTATCTACTATTTTGCTTTGCATTAGTTAGATTTATTTCTATTTTGCATCTTGGAGTTCACCTCACGTAGCATAGATGCATGATAGAGTCAAATTTAGTCATTAAAACAATGCATTTTACTTAATTTGTTATCTAAAGTTGTCATTCTAACATTCATACTTTCATTTCTATCATTTTCCCTTGCTTTTGCAATTGTATTTTTTGTTCTTGGTATCCATTTCTGTAGTTGCAGGTCTCTGATGAAATCGTCAGACTATTTCGTCAGATTAGAGACGATATCGTCAGATTAGAGACGATCTTGTCAGATTAGAGACGATCTTGTCAGATCAGTAGATCAGGGACGATCCTGTCAGATCAGAGATGATCCTGTCAAATTCCAGATGATCTGGACTGCTTCAAAAATTAGAACCTCCATCAGACATCCGGATCAGGTATGGCTTTTCTAATCTAGTATATTTCTTGTATTTTTTGTTTAATTCTATTTTTTGTATTCATATAATCTGCATTTCATATAGAATAGCTTAGATTCATTTGGCCAAACCTAGGACTTGGATGATTAAAGCATAAAAATGAACACATCAAACACATTCCCAACCTAGGCATGGAAACCACCATTCAAAATTTTCCTGGTGAACCCACCATCCATCAAAAATTCACCCTTATACACCTCCCCCGAGAGGCGGGACCTTCAAAGGGCCTCTCAGTCCGAGGTATTGTCCCATCCTTTTCACATCCCCCTTTCGGGCACGGATCCTATAGCCTGAAGGTAAGGGTGCAAAAAATTTGGAGCGATACACTACCTAACCCAAAGAGGCCTAACACACGGGATACTGGTATGTCTATGCAGCTAGACTTATGACTAGAGGTCACACCTATCTCCCTAGCCCTAGTATGGGAGCTGTCTCCATGTGTGCTAGAGGATCTATGTGTCCTCTTTGTCTTGTGATTCCACTTGCTAGAGCTCATTGTGGATTTTCCTATAGTCTTGGACCTGGTCCTCTAAGACCCTATAGCATGTCTATCCTTTGGCACCGACAAGCCCCACAATCTGATAAATCCCTCTAGCTAGGAGATGAGAGCTACCCTCACATCACAAATATCATTTTCCTCCTCTATGAGGGAAGTGAGCCACCTAATATCTACCGTGGGATCACCACCTCCTATAAATATAGCTGATGGTGCTACTCATGGTGCTATGATAGCCTAAGATGAGGAGGGGTCTCCTCTATGAGCCTGGGATTGAGCCAAGTCCCTATTTGATACAACTACAGCTTGTTGTACCTCTAATACCTATAGTGATCTAGTCAGCTCGTAAATCTGGTCCTTTTCTACTGTGGCATGAGCTATGGCACCTATGATATCATCCTGGATCTACTATCATTGTCTCTTGATATGAGCTAGCTCTGCATCTAACATGGTGATGCTAGTGTCCCTCTACAACATCTCCCAACTTGGCTCTATAGATCTACTACCTAGGCTAGCAACTGGCCTACCTCACTATCTGGAGGTACCTCATCCTCATCCAGTGCCTCGTTCTTGATCTCTGTAGAGGGTGTATCTCCTACTACAACCTCTGCCTCCTAGATACCCTTATTCCATGGGCGCACATTGTGCCCCTGTGGATCACCCTCAACCTCTTCATCAACCCGATCGATGGGCCTAGATCTCTACCATTTTCATAGCTACCACCAAGAATCATATGTAGGAGTAGTCCCAGCCATAGGAAAACCTGACTCCTAGAAATCATCAACCACATCCCCAAGTGTTGTTGGATATATCCACTGCAAACCTGTATCTAGAGCCAACCACCTATAGATGATCGACAGCTCTGGTATATCCTAAACTAAGCCAAACTTCCAAAAGACACAAGAGTAAAAATGGTACTCCCTGATCTTGTCCTTATGGCCTATGAGCCACCTATATTGATGAGCCTAATGCAGTTGCTCATCAACCTCTGGCCATGTAGGGCACCCCATATATGGGCACCACTCTATGTCGTCAATCCTCTAAGGTAATACCTGATGTACACTACATGTGACCTACTCTGTAACCCCTCCTCCTCACAGAGCCAACAAGTTACGTAGCATTGGTGCTCATCATCAATAGATTCAATATCAAGTGGTAGCTCTATAGGATGATCAATGTGGATATGCTACCAACCCTAGATTTGTAGTAGTGGGATACAGCTGATGCCTACCTGGCTCTTTTAAGTCACCTGATACAACTTTTGGTAGAGTTGGCATAATAAAGTGCTCCCCTAAGATAGGAGTAGTGGCTGATGGATGGTGCTTTGAATAACCCTCCAAATGCTGGAAAGAAGGTTCCAAGGGATCCTCATGCTTGAGGAGTTTGGAAGGACTATCTGCATGATCAGGTGCATGAATACTACCTCTCTAACAAAGAAGATGCACTCCCCCTACCAGTAGCCGATATGTACACCTCCGTGATCCATTTTCCGCTGGGCCTCATTGCTCTGATCGTCGAAGATAGTATCATAAAAAACCTTATTCCTTTGAGAGGAAGAGGAGATGATGTCATCACCATAAATAGGGATCTTAAAAATTTGATAGATGTCCTCTAGGGTGATGGTCATTTCACCCATCGATAGATGAAATGTGTTGATTCGAGAATTCCAGCTTTAGGCCAACACAGTCATATATGTTGTATCTACCCTAATCATGGGTAGATCCAAGATATAGTTGAAGCTGATGGATCTGAACCACTCTCACTCCCCTATAGTAATATATCTACAAAGGGTGTGAAGTATATCTGGCTCTTAGACCCTAGAAGTCAATGTCTAGAAATAAATAATGCATAAGAGAAAAATCTAACTAAAAACAAGCAAAAATAGATAAAAAATGACTCTATAAACATCAAAAACATCAAGAAATTAAAAAGGTATCTTAGACATGCAATAACTGGCATTAATTGCTAGAAAACCTTAGAAAAAGTGAGAAAATTTGGAAAAAATTTCCAAAGTCATCGAACCGCGGGTCAACCTTGTGGTTTAACTGCGGTCAAATTTGACCATTGGAAATTTAAATTCTAATCGCAGCTGATAGTTGTGGTTCCCAATATGAAAACTGGGAGCCACATGTGCCAGCTACGGTCTAGGAACAAGATCCATTTTGGGTCCCTTCCTAGCCTAGCTAGCCAAAAAAATGAAAATCTAGCCTAGCCTAGTCTACGGTGAGGTTCGTTGCCAACAATTTAGTGAAGTTCATTAACCCATTACTTAATGTGGTTTATTTTTTTTAGTTGGTAATGAGTGCGAGGACTTATTTTCATGTTACCTTGCTCACACCACGACCTCTACTAGTGGATGGTTGTCCTGGGTCTACCATCAAGGTATGAGTGAAATTTGAGGTCAAGTTTAGCAGTGTTTCGGATCAAGGAATGTCTCTCACCTCTCAAAGCTCTCTGAAATGTAGTTATTTGAATGAGAATAATGAAATTTTCAAAGTGGGAAAACTATTTATAGTTTCCCCTAATTTTGACGGACCGCATCCCCAACTTGCGATTCCCAAATTGGAAATTTTCAATCATAGACCATACTTGCGGTTCACAACTAGCATTAAATGCACTTAAACCCCACTGTGGGAAGGTCTAAAATGACAAATTAATGACTCCTAATAGATCAAATTTCAAAAAGAGAAATCAATATTGAAATTTTGGTGATATTCAAAGCACCAGGATTGATCAATAAATAAAAATTAACAAAATATCAAATAATTAAAAACTATATGCACCTTGTATTTAGTAATTTACCCTATACACTTGGTAGTTGCAGTGACTTGCGATCCATGCAATCCGAAAAGATGAGTAAATTACCATAAGGATATTTGGGGCAAAAATTTTCATCGTTGATATGATATGCTTCTTTTCAATCCCTAAGAAGGCCTTCACGACCAAACTTCTCCATAGGAACGAGGTGTTTCATGTCATTTATCCTATGACATATTTTCAAAAAATCATTGATAACTTGATTCAACACAAATCTAATTGGATTTGTATCATTTTTATTCCCTAAGACAACTATTGCAGCCTGACTCCTCCATGGGATAGAAATATGCAAATACTATTAATAGTTGGAATCATACGTTGAACTAGGCCTAGCCAAGGCATTAAAATACTCAAATCCAAATTTGTTCGGATCATTCATTGTGGTCAAGTAACCTCATAACTTAAATTATTATCATTACCCTCATCAACTCATAACTTAAGAGGGTAGTCATAATATCAAATCATAATCAAAATCATTAGAAGATACCTGAGATCGTAGATCCCTTGATCTTGTCAAAATTGTGTTCGTCCTTGTGAATCATTGTCAGTAGCTATCATAAGCTTACCCCTTTGCTTGGGGAAAAATAGAAAATATGATAATTTATTTGTAACTCTCATACTTTTGGTTATATAGGCCTAAATCCTATTGTAGCACCAAAGCTACTCGAATGTCTAATGACGAGTGCAAACTCTTTTAAGTTTAAGCCTCCAATGAGTTGGAAGCAATGATTCCAGGATGTGCATCCTTTTGCAGGACCTGGGGCATCTAATGTTGATTCGATTAATGATCATCATAGAACCTTCAGTATCATTTTAGGAGGTCTATTTTTGGTCAGTGTTGTTTGATCTCACAATGCATCTCAAAAGGGGCATCTATAGACACCTAAAACACATCATGTCGATGGCGACTACTCATATGGACATGCTACAAGACCATATGGAAGATCTTGGATAGAATCCAAGATAGAGCAGTGGTTCTAACCACTCAAGTTGGGCTCCTTTGCCTAATAATTCTAAACCATAACCCAGACCTACAATATATAGTTTGAATTATAGCTAAGGTCTGCATTTTATAGTTTGGACCACAACTATAACCTGCGGTCTTAACAGAAGTTAAGTTGGCCTTCATCCAAGCCAAATAGGTTTGAACGACCATTTATTCTAGAAGAAGGTGGTTAGAGGATGGTAGCTTCCAATCCAACTATCCTAACCACCCCTTATTGATCTTGGATTCTCCATGAAGCCACCCCTAGCCCTAGGACATCCTATAAGTACCCCCTCCAAAATAGGGCAAAATATACAGAGCATATAGAGCATTTTGATAGCGAAGCACTAACGAAATATATAGAGAGTGCTTTTGGATATCAAAGTAGCGAAGCCTTTTCAAATTTTTGACTCACTTGAGTTCATAGAGAGAGCATTTTTGCCATCCCCATTGTTAATTTGTCAAGGATCATGAGAAATTAGGCCATGGATGCCCTAAGGACCTAGGAGAGCCAAGAAATGCTAATTTGGGAAAACAAAGGCCCCACTCAATGATTCAACCACCAAACCTATCAAATGACACTGAAGGTAACCCTTGAACATAAATTGGACAAGGAGGTCAATCCCACAGCCCTTGAATTTGGATGGCAAACCACTTGGTTTCTTATCGTGGCTTTCAACCACAGTTTATAGTGTAGATCGCTCATCAGAGCTGCAATTTGCAACAGGTGAAATATCTTCTTACTGTTTCAATTATAGTATTCTTAATTAGATCACATTTAGAATTTTAATGGTTTACTTAGGATTTTAGAGACTTCTAACTAGCATAATTAGTGTTTTTACTAACTTGTTTTCATTGTAGTAGTTTGGATATTAATGGCTTCTTTTCATGTTATATTGCTTGAATCCAAGTAATTGGTTCCATAGATTGATAGTTGTATTTCTGGTTCACATATTTCCATCAATATTGATAGGATTTGCACATGTTTAGCATATTTTATGTATTTTCTTGATTTTATGTCATTATGCTATTTTCATTCTATTTGTATTTAAAGGGCCTCATCATGAGAGGCTTCCTATGCTTTTGACATTCTTGTAATGTTTCTTGATCATAGGAAATAGGTTTTAAAGGAGCTACAATCATTCATTTCCTTCCTCATCGCGAAGAAAAGGGTCTGATCCACCCTAGAGAATTTCATGTCATCCTAAAGGGCACTTTGAAATCACACCTACCCTTGAGAGGGAAATAAAAATACATCTTATTGTAACAATTGTATCAAGATGATTATCCCTAAGAGGGATGTACTTGTAATTTGAGTTTTGCATTGAAATATAATGGAATAAAGTGTATTTTATTGATCATTTCGTTGTCTATTTCTTGTTCTTGTATGCATTTTTATATTTTTTTTTCAATTTTTGCAATAGGATACATTAGGTGTGAGCATTTTTATGGTTACACAAAGACGGTCAACAAAAAAAATAGATCTTGGTTTTGAAAAGGTACAAAAGAAACAAGAAAATGAGTCAACCTCAAGTTTTGAAGAAGAAGAAACTTTAGAAGAATATAGTGTAAGAGAAAGTGAGACTTTTGAGGATGATTTGGACAATAGAAATTTCAAAAAGGAAAGGAACAATGCACAAAAGAGGAACAGATGGAACAGGAACTAACATAGGGTAAAAGAGACTAAGAGACCAATGAGGTCAAGGGAAGGTAATTTCAATGGATGATTTTTCTCATGTCATAGATTTGGGCACAAGGCTTCATAGTGTAGGACACATTAAAGACAAGAATATGGGACTTCAAAAATAAGTAGCTTTTTCATGGGTGTTGCTACTCATGTAATCAGTTTGGTCACAAGGCAATGAATTGTAGGGTTCATGATAGGAATATAAATGGATTCACTAGAGGAAATTTCAAGATATTTGCACCTCTAAAGAATAACAATATTAAGTGTTACAAGTGCAATAATTATGGACATACAAAAAAATGGTGTAGATAAAAAATTCCAAAGACAATTAGGAACAGGAATAGTCAGAGGAATCAGAAGGATCAGATGAGAAGGAAAGTGGACAAAGGTAAAGATAAATGCATGCTGGAAGTAGAAATACTCCCACCACATAATTAACCACATCAAGATGAGGTGGGGGAGGGGCTAAGATAAGAGACTCATTCTTAACCCCGAGCCCCAAATGTGACCCTTTGCCATTGATGTCAAAGGGGGAGATTTTTGAGTATGGGGGAGAGATTTGATTTAAGGAGAGAGCATTGAGTTAGGGGGAGTATTTTCCCAGGGGGAGCAAAATAGAAAATGGTTAAGAAATTGGAAAATACAATTGGGTTGTCATCAATGATAAAGGGGGATATTGTTGGACATTTTGAGTATTTGAGTTGTCATTTATGTCAATAGTGAGTTGTCATTGATGTCATAAGTCAGTTTCAGTGAGCAATGCAAGAAGAAGCAGTTCCACAATTAGTGCAAAAATAAAATATGGTTCTAGGTGGTCAGATAAGGTTCAAAGAGAAATAAAGAGGCCCAAGCAAAATAATATTATAATTTTTTTATAATATTAAAATGGGAGATTTAAATTAATTATAAATTGATTAAAAAAATTTCATTATAAATTAATTTATTAATTAATTTTATTTTCTTCTAAAGTTATTAAATTAATTATAGATTAATTATAATTTAATTATACAAATAATTTATGTTAATTAAAATAACCCTAAGGTTGGATTATAAAGGTAATTATTTATTTGAATTCAAAATTTGAATAAGGCACCAACATCTCTAAGGCATTGACCTTCGTGTATAAAATAAGGCAAGAAACTTAGACAAAAAACCCCATGCATTTTAATGATTTAATCGAAGCTCCAAAATTTATGTGCAAAGAAGTGTAATATTTTTACATTTTAAAATATTTCGACACATTACGATAGGACAAATAGGAGTGGGGCTCCTTTTTCCTGACACAACACTGTGTAGCACAGTTGGCAACAATGGGTGGTGCTAAGACTTTTGGTAGACTAGGATAACAGGCTTCGAAACCCACCACATTTGTTTTTCAAGGAAATAAGGGTGTTTTTTTGTGCCATACCGATTGAAAGGGGATAAGAGGAAGGCTTAAGCTTTCCCCTTCGTATGGAGGCTCATATCACACGCGGTGGGCTAGCGCCTCAATAAGGTCCTCAATTGGGAGTGGTCTCACATTTGAAACCCGTCGAGGCCTTTTGCTTAAGATACAAGATATGCATTATTGTGTTGTCAAGGTTGCATGAGGTATTTCAGATTTGCTAAAATTGAATCAAAAATAAATAATTTTGGAGGTTGATAAAGTTTTTTTTTAATTTTGTTATTGAGTATTTGAGGGAGATAAAAGGATAGGCAATATTATTTTTGTGGGTTTGATTTTTGAGGTTGTTAAATCAAATATTGGAGATTATAAGGAGTAATTGAGTAATTATTTTTATGTATGCTTTGATAATTGCTAATTTCAAAGGAGTAATAAGGTGTATTTGAGTTTGATTATTTTTGTAATTGAGAAATATTTTTGAGAGAGTGTTAGTGTGATACTTTGTCATCTAACCATTGAAATTGGCAAAGAAGAAAAGTGTGTTTAAGGCATGTTTTGAGGTCATTTTCTTCATCAAACAAAAAGGTATGGGCACATCTTCCTAGTGAGTGTTTGTTGGATGTTGTGAATGCTAAGTTGGAGTGAAAAGGGTTGTTTGATAAGCATTGTTGAGTTTGGTTTTTTGGAATGAAAGTTGATTTTAAAAACCTTGTTTGATAAGCATTGTTGGAAATATTGAGTAAAGTTTTCATATGCTTGAACTAGGGTTTGTGCAAAGAACATGAGTATCATTGTTATGTGAAGTTGTGAACTATCTTGAACTAGGGTTTGTGAAATAACATGAGTATCATTGTTATGTGAAGTTGTGAACTATCTTGAACTAGGGTTTGTGAAAGAACATGAGTATCATTGTTATGTGAGATTGGTTGGAAATAATTGAATGAGTTTTCATATGCTTGGACTAGGGGTTGTGATCAAGGGTTGTTTAATTTAGTGATTTATTGAGTGGAATTGGTTAAGCATATTCAAATGGATGTGTTGAAGTGATAGTTCAAGTTATGTGAAACAAATTGTTCCATATTCTAAATTGATTTGAAAAAGAGGTTGAGTGTTTGTGAGTGTGAAACATATTGAGTCTCTAACAATTCTCTATATGTTTCTATGATAAAAATAGAGATTGAAAGTGATTGAGTAAGAATCATGTTGAGTCTCTAATAATTATCTATATGTTTCTGTGATATTTTCCAAGTTCTAGTGAGGACTTGTTGAGTAGATTTGAGGTAAGTCTTTGAGAATACTTGTGTATAGTTTGGTGTGAGATTTTATGGAAGCTTACAATACAGTTTTGAGGAAAGATATTGTTGAGAAGATTGGACAAGTTCTAGAGAGAACTTGTGGATAGATTGGTGTGAGATTTTGTAGAAACTTACAAGGTAGATTTGAGATAAGTCTTTGAGAAGATTTGTGAGCAGAGTTGATTGATTTGTTCAAACCTTGAGTTAAGGTTTGGGGCAGATATAGCAGAGTTGATTTGTGATTAAGTCAAGCTTTGTGTTAAGACTTGAGGATAGATATTGAGGATAGGTTTGTACTAAACTGAAGGACTATGTTTAGTGCAGATTTGAGAACATATTTTGGTGTAAATTTGAGGACAAGTTTGTGCTGGACCAGAGATAGAGATTGAGAAAATTTATGCTAGACCGAAGGACTATGTTTAGTGCAAATTTGAAATAGAGTTGGGAGCAATATTTGGAGGTGACAAATTATAGAGGAAAATAGTCTTCAGTGGATAGAGATCCATTAGCCAAGGTAGTGAGGATAGGATTCTTCAGTGGATAAAGATCCATAAGCCAGTGCAGTGGAGGCAATAGTTATTCTAGAAGATCACCAACCAGAGTAGAGGAGAAATAATTTCTCCTATGGATAGAGATCCACAAACTTGATTAGGGGATTGGTGTCTCCTTTGGATAGAGGTCCATAAAAATTTTAATAGGGAAAGGATTCCCTAGAGATTTATTAAGAAAATATTAGTGAAATATTTTCTCTCTGGAGTAGCCCATATTAGGTGAACCACATTAAATTGGTGTCTCTATTGTGTGTGGTGATTTATGCATTTATTTGATTACTATTTTTTATATTACTATTGCTAAATTGCATAATATTTATTGGAAAATAAAAGTAAAAAATTATCTTATATTGTTCACCCCCCCTCTCGGTATAAGCTTGTGTTCTTCAACATAGCCCATGAAGAACACAATATTATACTGAGAGGGGAGGGTGAATAGTATAAGACCTCTTTTTAATTTTTCTTTTATATTTCAAAATAGTAAAGCAATATACCCAAAGAAATATCAAAGCAATGCACAATATCATCCACAAAGTGACACCAATTTTAACATGGTTCACCCAGAATGGTTGGGCTACGTCCACAAAATTTTTCTCTAAAAGTTATCTCAAAATTCTTTGGGAATACTTCCAAATTACAAATTTTATGAGCCTCAGACCAAAGGAGATACCTTCCCCCAATCAGAATTTATGAGCCTCTGCTCAAAGGAGATACCTTCCCTTCTACTCTGGAAATGATCCCTCAGAAGATCAACTGCCTCTACCTCTTGCTAGCACGTCAAAATCCTTTCCATCGAAGACCTCCTGTCCTCAATGCTTAGCCTAAGAGACCTCTGACTTCTATGATCACATCCATAGCAACTCAACAACCTGTACCAAACACAGTCAGTTGGTCTAGTACAAGTCTTCCTCTATCTGTTAGATCTGTACAACTCTTGAACAAATCAATCCTTTGCATACAAGCCTTCTCAAAGACTTGCCAAATTTGTCCTCAAGTTCTTCTCATAGAACCAATGCACCTCTATCCTCAAGTTCTCTTATAGAACTATCAAACTCAACTCACAAGTCCTCTACTAGGACCTGTCCAAATCTGCTCATAAGTCCCCACCAGAACCTATCCAAAACTGCTCACAAGTCCCCACTGGAACCTGTCCAAAAACTCAACAAGCTCACCAAGAAAAACTTTCTTAGTAGGAAATCACAAAGTGAATTGTTAGAGACCCAATGTGATTTGTCAAACTCATAGAAGCATAAAGAGAATTTTTAGATACTCAATATGTTCTATACTCAAATCCCAATCTCAAAACTCAACTCAAATCAACTCAACTCAATCTCAATCTCAAATCTGAAAACTCAACTCAATATCTGAAATGGATAGGATAGAATGTTTTCTTTCAAGAACATGAAATCCCAACAATTGCCAACTATGCAAAGAATCACATAACAATGATACTCATGTTCTTTCACCATCAATTAGGGTTTCAAAAACAATGCTTATCAAACAAGGTTTAGTCAACCAACACCATTCAACTCAACATCAACCTTGAAGCATTCAACCAATCATCACAAGAAAAGGAAATGAGTAGAAATATTTTTCCCCTCAAAGATATTTGAACAAAATAACCACCAACACAATATCACCAAATGCAAAGAATAACTTGCTCAAATCAACTCAATGGAGTAAGCCCAATATCATGAATCAAGTAAAGCAATAACTTGATCAAACAACGTCTATGGAAGCAACTCAACCATAAAACTCAAAACAGCCAACCAAGGATTCCACCAACTCAATGCAAGTAGCTAGACTCACAAATATAAACCCTAGTGCACAAAGCTTCCACTATCTCAAACAAAAAATTATGCATTCACCAAAAAATCTCCTTAAGGATAACAATGCATAAGTAGTCTTCAACAAACTAGAAAATAGGATTTACACCTAGCCAAAGGATACCTAGTAGAATACCTTTTCACTCCAACCTTATTTCAGAAAACATACACCAATCATACTCATAAGAAGAATGTGCCCATACCTTATTGGAGTAGAAGATAATTGAACCTTCAAGCTGTCACCACACACAAATCTCAAACTTCCAACCAAGTTAGGGTTAGAATAAAAAGAAATGAGCAATAATATGAACTTCCTTTATTACACCTTTTAGCTCCACTTCTTTAAACACAACCACCATAACATGCCTATAAATCAACAATCATAGACTCACACCTTATACCTCCATTTTTAATTTTAGCATAGCAAAGAATAATTTTAAAAATACATCCAAATAAATATGCCCTTATTTCTCCTAAGATTTTATTCAATGCTAATCACAAAAGCCAAAACTCAAAAAATTTAATCACACCTTATAAATCGCTATCCAAGAAACTCCAAATTTCACAGCATAAAGATGTTTTAATAAAAAAGTGTGTTACTCTAGCAAAGCACCCTCACGAGACTCGAAATGGCAACCTCTGCCAATGCAGCGCCCAACAGCAGCCTTCGCTGCCACTAGCCCATGCGGGCTACGAAGTTCACAAGTGAACTTCCCTCCACTTCACCCTCGAAAAAACTCTCGAAGACTTTTCAACTGCACGTGCTTCTCTTCTTTAAAAACAACCACCAAAGAAGCCAAAAACACAACAACCAAAACTTACACCTTATATCTCCATTTTTAAATTTAGCATAGCAAAAGACTAATCTTAAAAATACAATCAAGGAAATATCTCCTTATTTCTCTTATGTCTTTTAAACAATGCTAAACAATGCCAAAAATCATATCAAGAAAATAATCACACCTTATAATGGTTGCCCTTGAAGAATCCAAAATTCGAGGCACAAAACACGTTTTAATAAAAACATGACTAATCCATGCACAGCTCCCTCCATGGGGATCAAAATGTAGACCTCCGCCTACACAAGGCCCAAACATAGCATTCACTACTACTAGCCCACAAGGGGCTTACGAAGTCCAAGACAGACTTCCTTCCACATAAACGGTCAAGCTTTCTAAAAGCTTTTCAAACCACGAGCTCTCCTCTTTTGTAGCGTAAACAGAACATTCGATCACAGCCAAACCAATTAATTGCCTTTTATTTTCTAAGAGAGTTTAACCTTAGGAACCTTCTCATATTTATAGTCCATACGTGGACTTTAGAACACGTCGGCTACAAAGAAAAGTAATTTCGAATTTAATCAAAATTTTCTTTCTAAAGGGTTTAAAAACCCTTAAAGTATTTTTAATAAATTAAAAATAATTTCTCCCTTAATTAATTAAATAATTAATTAATTAAAACCTTGAAGGGTTTTAAATAATAATTAAATAAATAATAAAGAGAACCTCCATTGGTTTTAATAAAAACCATTGCCAATGGAATCTCTTCGGATTCTCTTAAAAATATTCTCTTGGAATCTTTCACCTTTGAAGCCAACACATCCTCTTAACATTAATTTCATTTCCTTTTAACATCAATGACAACTCATAGACAAGAAGCTAGGATCTCAAACCCAAAACTACCAACAATCTCCCCCTTTGTCATTGATGGCAAACCATGCTTCTCAACAACACAGAAACTCAACATAAAAAACTCCCCCTGTCTTGAGGCTCTCCCCCTTACTCATATCTCTCTCCCTTTGTCATCAATGGCAAAGGGTCACCTTTGGGGCTTGGGATTAAGAATGATCCTCTTAGATTAGTCCCTCCCCAACCTCCTATTGAGGTGTTTAATTCTTGGGTGGGAGTAAAACTCCCAATAGGCACTGATCATCATCAGTGTCTATAGCTGCCTTACCATGTCTTCTCTTGTTCTCCTTGTCCATATTCCTATTCCTGTTCCTGTCACTATTCCTATTCTTATCCATGCCTTGATCCTTGGACCTATTCATACCACTGTTCCTGTTCCTGTACCTTGGAATTTCAGCTCTACACTGTCTAGTTGTGTGACCTTCATTGTTGCACTTATAACAAGTAACAATGTTATTTCTTTTAGGCATACCTGTTCTTTGAATCCACCTATTCTGACTAACCCTATTCCTATTATTAGCCTTGTAGAAAATTGCCTTATGCCCAAAATATTTACAAGATTAGCAATACCCTTGAAAGAAATTACCACCTCTGAAACTGTCATTTACCTTCCTTACTTGAGTCATGCAATGTGAAGCCATGTGACCAAACCTGTGACAAGCAAAACATCTACCATTAAACTTTCCTATAAATGACCTTCTAGGTCCTGTAAACTTTCTCCCCTTTTTCTATTTCCTATTTTCTGTTTCTGTGCATCTATCACTCAAGGACTCCTTTTTCGAAATACTTTCCTCATCAGAACTCTCTTCCTTTTGGAGTCTCTTACTAGACTCTCCAACTTGTTCCTTGTGTGTCTTAACAAAACCAAGGCCTGTTTTATCTGTTGTATTTCTTTGACCTTTGATGAGTGACTTAACCTTTTTGGAGCTATCTTGAAACCTGTAAAGATTATCCTTGTACTCTTTAGTTTCCTCTTTCAAAGAAGCCATTTTCTGTTCTAACTCACTATACTCAAGAACCTTAGACTCTAACTCATCCTTGAGTTCTTGTGTCTTAGCTATAGAGAAGTCAAGACTTTCTATAAGATCATCTCTCTCCATACAACATTCATCTAACTTATTCTTGGGTCTAGAATTCTTGTTTCTTTCCTTTTCCAAAACACTAAGAGCACTAATAAGTTCACTTTCAATATCCTTTATTTGTTTGCTTTTTGAATCATCAAAGCCTTTTTCAGATTTCTTATCACTAGAGGTGCTACCCTTTTCAAAGACCATACATGCATCTTCCTTATAGTTTTCTGAAGAATCCTCATACATACTAGAAACGAAATCATTATTTGTGCAATCATCCTCAAGGTGACCAAAATTTCCACATCTAAGACATTTCATGATAATGAATCTATGTTTCGGTTCTTCCTCCTTTTCTGATATGAACAACTCATTTTCATCATCACTTGAAGAACTTTCACTATCACTACTAGAACACTTACTTGCTTTGTCTAGGTAGAAACTCTTCTTGTGCTTGTGAGAATACCTCTTTCCTTGATTGCTATGCTCATATTTGATCTTCCTGTGATGCTTGTGCTTTTCAGAATCCTTGCTCTTAGAATCCTATTTATCTTCATCACTTTCATTCTTGGGAACAATACAGTTAGTAGCATAATGACCAAACTTTCCACAATTGAAACATCTTATATTTTTCATACTTTTGTGCTTTCTAGAGAACTTGAATTTCTTGTTGTAATATGCCTCTTCATCACTAGAAGACTCATCAAGAATAGGTGTTGCATTGCCACTTGAATAATCCATTGTGTTCATTACTAGCTTTTCCTTCAAGTTGTTAAAATTTTCGAAGGCACCTGCTATGATACCAATTGAAGAACACAAGCTTATACTGAGAGGGGGGGTGAACAGTATAAGACCTCTTTTTACTTTTTATTTTATATTTCAAAATAGTAAAGCAATATACCCAAAGCAATATCAAAGCAATGCACAATATCATCCACAAAGTGACACCAATTTTAATGTGGTTCACCCAGAATGGCTGGGCTACATCCAAATTTTTTTTCTAAAAGTTATCTCAAAGTTCTTTGGGAATCCTTCCCAATTACAAAGTTTATGAGCCTTGGCCCAAAGGAGATACCTTCCCCCAATCAAAATTTATGAGCCTCTTCTAAAAGGAGATACCTTCCCCTCTACTCTTGAAATGATCCCTCAAAATATCAACTACCTCTACCTCTTGCCAGCACGTCAAACTCCTTTCCACCGAAGACCTCTTGTCCTTAATGCTTAGCCTAAGAGACCTTTGCCTTCTATGATCATGTCCACAACAACTTAGCAACCTGTACCAAACACAATCAATCGGTCTAGTACAAGTATTCCTTTGTCTATCAGATTTGTCCAACTCTTGAACAAATCAATCCTCTACATACAAGCCTTCTCAAAGACTTGCCAAATCTGTCCTCAGGTTCTTCTCATAGAACCAATGCACCTTTGTCCTCAGGTTCTCTGATAGAACTATCAAACTTAGCTTACAAGTCCTCTGCTAGGACCTGTCCAAATCTGCTCACAAGTCCCCACCGAAACCTGTCCAAAATTGCTCACAAGTCCCCATTGGAACCTGTCCAAAAACTCAACAAGCTCACCAAGAAAAACTTTCTTAGTAGGAAATCACAAAGTGAATTGTTAGAGACCCAATGTGATTTGTCAAACTCATAGAAGCATAAAGAGAATTTTTAGAGACTCAATATGTTATATACTCAAATCCCAATCTCAAAATTCAACTCAAATCAACTCAGCTCAATCTCAATCTCAAATCTGAAAACTCAACTCAATATCTGAAATGGATAGGATAGAATGTTTTCTTTCAAGAACATGAAACCCCAACAATTGCCAACTATGCAAAGAATCACATAACAATGATACTCATGTTCTTTTCACCATCAATTAGGGTTTCAACAACAATGCTCATCAAAAAAGGTTTAGTCAACCAACACCATTCAACTCAACATCAACCTTGAAGCATTCAACCAATCATCACAAGAAAAGGAAACAAGTAGAAATCCTTTTCCCTCCAAAGATATTTGAACAAACAAGCCACCAACACAATATCACCAAATGCAAAGAATAACTTGCTCAAATCAACTCAATGGAGTAAGCCCAATAACATGAATCAAGTAAAGCAATAACTTGATCAAACAACCTCTATGGAAGCAACTCAACCATCAAACTCAAAACAGCCAACCAAGGGTTCCACCAACTCAATGCAAGTAGCAAGACTCACAAACATAAACCCTAGTGCACAAATCTTCCACTACCTCAAACCAGAATTATGCATTCACCAAAACTCTCATCAAGGATAACAATGCATAAGAAGTCTTCAACAAACCAAAAAATAGGATTTACACCCAACCAAAGGAAACCTAGTTGCAAACCTTTTCACTCCAACCTTATTTGAGAAAAACATACACCAATCATACTCATAAGGAAAATGTGCCCATACCTTTTTGAAGTAGAAGAAAATTGATCCTTAAAGCTGTCACCACATACAACCCTCAAACTTCCAACCAAGTTAGGGTTAGAACCAAGATAAATGAGCATATATAAAAACTTTCCTTAATACACCTTTTAGCTTCTCTTCTTTAAAAACAACCACAAAAGAAGCCAAAAACACAACAACCAAAACTTACACCTTATATCTCCATTTTTAAATTTAGCATAGCAAAAGACTAATCTCAAAAATACAATCAAAGAAATATCCCCTTATTTCTCCTATGTCTTTTAAACAATGCTAAAAAATGCCAAAAATCATATCAAGAAAATAATCACACCTTATAATGGCTGCCCTTGAAGAATCCAAAATTTGCAGCACAAAACATGTTTTAATAAAAACATGACTAATCCATGCATAGCTCCCTCCGTGGGGATCGAAACGTAGACCTCTGCCTACGCAAGGCCCAAACACAGCCTTCGCTGCCACTAGCCCACAAGGGGCTTACGAAGTCCAATACGGACTTCCTTCCACATAAACGGTCAAGCTTTCTAAAAGCTTTTCAAACCACGAGCTCTCCTCTTTCGCAGTGTAAACAGAACATTCGATCGTAGCCAAACCAATTAATTGCCTTCAATTTTTTGAGAGTTTTACCTTAGGAACCTTCTTATATTTATAGTCCATACATGGACTTTAGAACACGTTGGCTACAAAGAAAAGTAATTTTGAATTTAATCGAAATTTGTTTTCTAAAGGGTTTAAAAACCCTTAAAGTATTTTTAATAAATTAAAAATAATTTCTCCCTTAATTAATTAATTAAAACCTTCAAGGGTTTTAAATAATAATTAAATAAATAATAAAGAGAACCTCCATTGGTTTTAATAAAAACCATTGCCAATGGAATCTCTCCGGATTCTCTTAAAAATATTCTCTTGGAATCTTCCACCTTTGAAGCCAACACATCCTCTTAACATTAATGTCATTTCCTTTTGACATCAATGACAACTCATAGACAAGAAGCTAGGATCTCAAATCCAAAATTGCCAATAGCCCACCTGGTGGGCACGTGCTGTGCAAAGACACTTGGAAGGAAGGGTTTGTATTTTCAAAACCCAACGAGGCCTTTTTGGTGGACTAACTAAGGTATGCGCTCATGTTGCTAAGGCTTAAACATTGCATCCAAAAATTGTAAAGGTGGAAGTTAATTTTTAATTTCTTAAGGTTTAATTAATTGGAAATTGCATATTTAAAAAGGGTTTTTGAGTTATATAAGGGAGATAAAAGGGTATGCAAAGTTTTATTTTTGTCTTTGATTTTTGAGTGGTTAAAATTTTATAAAATGAGTAATAAGGTGTGCCAAGGGTGTTAGATATTTTTGTTAAAATAAAGTTATACTATAAAAATTGTTTTGAAAGGAGAAATAAAACATAGTTGATTTTTAATATTTTGACTTGGTGAAATATTTTTGAAAGAAAATATTAAGGAAATATTTTTGCTATCTAACCCTTGAGATTGGAAAAGAGAGTGATTGTGATTGAGACATGTTTTGAGGTCAAAAATTCATCAAACAAAAGGTATGGGCATATATTCCTTGTGAGTGAAATATTGTTGGATGTTGTGAATGCTAAGTTGGAGTGAAAAGGATTGTTTGATAAGCATTTTTGAGTTTGGTTTTTAGAAATCCAATGTTTATTGATGTGGGTTTTTTGGAATGAAAGTTGAAACTAGAGACCTTGTTTGATAAGCATTGTTGGAAATATTGAAGTAAGCTTGCATATGCTTGAACTAGGATTTATGAAATATCATGAGTATCATTGTTATGTGAGGTTTTTTGATAAGAATTGTTGACTAAGCTTTCATTGAGTGATTGGTTGAGTGGAGTTGATTGGGCATAGTTGATTGGAAGTGTTGAAGTGATAGTTCAAGTTTTATGAAACAAATTGTTCCTTACTAATTTGAGAAATATTGAAAGTGATTGAGTGTGAAACATATTGAGTTTCTAACCATTCTCCATATGTTTCTATGGTGAAGTAAGAAATATTGAAAGTGATTAAGCATTTTTGTGAGTGTGAAGCATATTGAGTCTCTAACCATTATCTATATGTTTTTGTAATATTAAACAAGATTTTGTGTGAAGCTTGTTTGTGTGATTGAAGAGGTTTTCTGTGATAGATTGAGTTGATTTGAATAAGCTTTGGTGAAATATTGTAAGCATATTTGAGTAAGTCCTAGAGTGGACTTAAGGACAAATTTGTGTGAGCTTTTGTGAAAGCTTACAATCAAATTGGACAAGTTCTAATGAGGACTTATTGAGCATATTTGAGATAAATCTTGGTGAAGACTTGTTGAGCAGATTGGACAAGTTCTAGTGAAGACTTGTTGAGTAGATTTAAGGTAAGTCTTATAGAATACTTGAGAGTAGTGAGAGAAAGTTCTATAGAGGACTTGTGGACAGATTTGAGGCAAGTCTTTAAGAAGACTTGTGAGAAGATTTGATTGATTGATTTGTTCAAACCTTCAGTTAAGGTTTGGAGTAGATCTAGCATAATTTATTTATGATTGATTCAATATTTATGTTAAGGATTGAGGACAGATTTGAGGATAGATTTTGGTGCATATTTGAGGACAGGTTTGTGCCAGACCAGAGATAGATATTGAGCAGATTTGTGCTAGAAAAAATGACTGTGTTTAGTGCAAATTTGAGGATAGAGATAGAGTAGATTTGTGCTAGACCGAAGGACTATGTTTAGTGTATATTAGATATAGATATTGAGTAGATTTATGCTAGACCAAAGGAATGTGTTTAGTACAAATTTGAGATAGAGTTGAGAGTAAGATTTGGAGGTGACAGAGTAGAGGCCAATAGTCTCCAATGGATAGAGATCCATTAGCCAGGATAGTGAGGAAAAGTCTTTTGAGTGAGGACAAGAGTATTCATTGGAGAGAGATCCATAATCCAATGCAATGGAGGCAGTAGTCTTCTAGAGGATCACCAACCAGAGTAGTAGAGGAGTTCTCCTATGGATAAAGATCTATGAATCAACTAAGGGGATTGGTCTCTCCTATGGATAAATATAGATGAAATTGATAAGGGGATTGGTGTCTCCTTTGGATAGAGGTACATAAATATTGTAATAGAGAAAGGATTCCAAAGAGATTTATTGAAAAAAATTTAGTGAAATATTTTCTCTGTGGAGTAGCCCACATTGTGTGAACCATGTTAAATTGGTGTCTCTATTATGTGTGGTGATTTGTGAATTGCTTTGATTAATAATTTTAATATTGCCATTTATATATTGCATAATATTGTTTGGGAAAGAAAAGTAAAAAATTATCTTATATTGTTCACCCCTGCCTCTCAGTATAAGCTTGTGTTCTTCAATTAGTATCATAGCGGGTTCCTTCGAAAAAGCTTAACAGCTTGAAGGAAAAGCTTACAAGAACACATATGGATTCTCATAATGGATCATTAGGGAATTCAACACCATTGTTCTATGGGAAAAATTATGCACTATGGAGCACAAGGATGAAGTTTCATCTAATGGCACTTGGAAACAAAATATAGGAAACAGTTGAGAATGGATACATACCACCAAGAAATGAGTCATCCAGTGATGAAGAAGCAAATTATGTTAGAAGGAACAAGGACTCAAGCAAATATAAAGGTACAAAATTAGTTAGATGTTTCAATTATGGAGAATATAGTCACTATGCATCTGATTTTCCAGAGGCTAGAAATAGCAATGATGAAGAAAAATAGGATCATAAGAATAGGGAAACAAGAAAACATAGGTACCAAAATAAAAGTAGGGATGGGTAAGGCAAGCAAGGAAAGAAGTTTTTACAAAGGTATAAGAGGATTTTCTATGTAGAAAAGGCAGATAAGAGCTCAAGTTATAGTGATGAAAGTTCCTCATATAATGATAAATATGAAGTACTATTTTTAGCAAAAGAAAAAGATGATGTTAGAAAAAGGGCACCAATGATTCTCAAGTATTTTGGATGTGGTAACTTTGGTAATATTTAATATAGTTGTACAAGGAATGAATTTAGTTTCAGTGATGATGAATATGAAGATACGCTTGAGGAACCAAAAGAAATTTTACTTTTAGAAATAGAAGAAGGAGGTGATCCTATTGAAGACAAATCAGAAAGGTTTGAATATGATCCCAAAGGCAAACAAATAGAGTAATAATCAAATAAAGAAGAAGTTCATCTTGATGGTGAGCATATTCATTCCCTTGATGCATTAAGGGAGGTAAGAAATCAAAACTCAAAACTCAAGCTTAAATTTCAAGAAAGTGATGAAGAAAAAGGAAAGCTTATAAAGGATCTAACCAACTCAATATCTAATACAAGGAGATTCAATGAGAAGATAGAAGCAAAGGTTTTAGAATGTGAAAGGTTAGAGGATGAGGTAGATTCACTAAGGAATGAAATAAAAGAGTCTAATGATAAGTTACACAGGTTTGGGAGAAACTCAAATAAATTGGATAAGATTATCAAGACATAAAAACCTACATCAAACAAGACAGGTCTTTGTTTAGAACAGGTACAAAGAAAAAAAGGAGATGAGCAAATATAAATATTCAAAGAAAAATAAGCTTTATAATAAGAGAGTGTAAGAGAGAGTGAGACTTTTGAGAATGAGTTGGACAATAGGAATTTCAACAAGGAAAGTAATAATGCACAAATGAGGAACAGATGGAACAAGAAGAAGCATAGGGTAAAAAATACTAAGAGACCAATGGGGTCAAGGTAGGTTAGTTTCAATGGATGATGCTTCTCATGTCACAATAGTGTAGGACACATGAAAGACAAGAATATGGGAATTTGAAAAATAGACATCTTTTTCAAGGGTATTGCTGCTCTTGTAATTAGATTGGGCACAAGGCAGTAAATTACAGGGTTCATGACATGAATGGATATGGCTTTACCAAGAGAGAACCCAATACATTTGCACTTTTAAGGAATAACAAAATTAAGTGTTATAAGTGCAATAATTATGGACATACAACAAAGTGGTGTAGATCATAAATTCTAGAGATAAGCAAGAACAAGAATAGTCAAAGGAATCAGAAGGATCAATTGAGGAAGAAAGTGGACAAAGGTAAAGATTAGTTCTTGTTGGGAATATAAATACTCCCACCACAAAATTAACCACCTCAAGAGGAGGTGGGGGAGGGGCTAAGCTAAGATTTTCATTCTTAACCCTAAGCCCCAAATGTGGCTCTTTGCCATTGATGAAAAAGGGGGGGAGATTTGAGTTAGGAGGAGAGCATTCAGTCAGGGGGAGCAGTTTCTCAGGGGGAGTAGAACAGAAAGAGGTAAAGGAAATGATAAAATAAAAATGGGTTTCCATCAATGACAAAGGGGAGATTGTTGGAAATATGAGCATGTTGTTTTGTCATTGATGTCAAGAGTCAGTTTTAGTGAGTAGGACAAAAGGAAGGATGTCAAGAGTCAGTTTGAGTAAGTAGTCCAAGAGAAATATTGCTTCTAGGACTAAGGGAAATAATATTATAATATCTTTTATTATAATATTAAATATGGTCATATGAGGTCTAAAGAGCAATAAGAAGGCCCAAGAAAAATAATATTATAATATTAAAGGTCTAAGATCAAGACCTAGAGATTTAAATTAATTTTAAATTAATTACAATAATTTCATTTTAAATTAATTTAGAACTTATTTTGATTAACTCTAAGAGTTAATAAATTAATTATAAATTAATTATAGTAATTTAATTATAAATTAGTTTATGATTTAATTTAAATAACCCTAAAGGTTAGGGTTTTTTTTTTTTTAAATAAAGGGGTAAAAATTTATTGATAAAAAGTCTGGATTATAGAGTACAACTGAGCTTCCAACCAAGACTCAAATAAATAGCCAAACAGGCTAAAACCACTAGACTAGAATGACACCCGGAAAAGACAACAAGAATAAACCACATTAATTCTGTACATCCTTGTGGATCAACTCCTATAGGCATTGAGAGTCCCCAAATGGGAGACTCTCCCAATTATCGATACTGCAAGGATCCAACAGCTAATAAGTCCTTTTGACTAGGTAATCAACAACCACATTCCATTCCCTTGGAATGTGCACAAAGGATATAAATTCAAACTCTTCACTCATTCTGAGAATCTGAATGGCTACAGAGGCCAACTACCAATTAACTTCCTCCACCCTTTTACTATTTAAAACATTAACCACAATTTGAGAGTCAGACTCATAGATAATCCTATGCCAGCCAAGAGAAAACCCCCTCTGCAAGGCCTCAAGAATTGCAAAAGCTTTTATAAAATTGTTGGATTAAACACCTTTATAAAAGGAAAAGAAAAAACTCACACCACCAATAGAATCTCTCCCAACACCGCCAATGCTAGCATGTCCAGGATTACCCCTAGACGATCCATCAGTATTAATTTTTAAAACTCCTCTAGGGGGTGGCCTCCACCTACCATCTCTCCTAACCTTCTTGTTGAGCTGAGGAACCCTACTAGGGCTAGAAGAGTTCACACCATCCCAAAAGAGACCAAGGGCTTTTTATACCTTCTCTTCCCTAGAATCCAAAAGAGGGTCCACATCACATTTTCTATGGATGGTTTCCTAAACCATATACAGGATCCTTTGCCAGATCTGTTGAACAGACAAATAACTATCCTAAATATGCATCGGTTCTGTTTGAGCCAAATTTTCTATATGATGCAAGAAGGGCCCAAATTCCAAGCCACCTAAAGGAAGGGGACCTTGGCCGGAGGTCTACCCAGACTACTCCAAAACTCCACCAAGGACAACACATGAAAACATGGATGGTTCTAGGTGCTCCACCAATGGTACCAAATGTCTCTGGCAAAGGAGCATTGGAAAAATAAATGAGAAGAGTCATCCTCATTCTTACCGCAAAGGACACAAAAAGAGAGACCCTAAAATCCCCTCTTCCTCACTTTATCCCAAGTGAGGCATTTATTATGAGCTACCAACCAGAGAAAGAAGTTACATTTTGGCCAAGCAAATTTGTTCCACACATTTTTCCACCAAGTGACAAGAAGACTCCCATACTTTTGCTTATCAAGAACCTAATAACCATAGGCTACCGAGTAGGTTCCATTAGGATCAGGATTCCAAGCCAGAATATCTTTACCTCTCAATGAAGAACAAGGTCTCCCCATAAGAATAAGAGCAAGCACATCTCTATCCTTGGCCAGTCCCCCTTGGGGCCATTCTTGCAGATATTTCCACCTATACATCTCCATATTTCCAAAAGAATGGATTTTTTTAAAGTCCTCCACACGAGACCAACCTACTTCCAAGAAAAAATGCTTAGGGAACGTAACCTAGGATATTGATTCAAGATAGGAGGGTGTCCATCCCAAGAATCCTCCAAAAAAAAATATTTTGATCCCTGATTGCAAATATAGAACAAACCCTGCTTGATTAAATTAGCTCCTCTTTTTAGAGTGTCCCAGATAACTGAACTTTTCCCAACCAAGCTGACTCTAGGGATTTCAGCCTCAGAAATTCCTCTCAAGTATTTACAAGATAATATTTTAGCCCAAATATAATCTTGAGAGGTACACCATCTCCAATAAAGTTTTGTCGCCAAATATTGCCCAAAAAGAGTTGTTTGTCATAACCCAAGGCCTCCATCTTGCACCAGCCTACATATAGAATCCCACCTAACCAGATTCTATTTATATGGATCAAATTTTCTAGACCATAAAATATATCTTGAAAAAGCATCCATGTCCCTGATGAAGTGAGAGGGAGATATTTGTACAAAACATCTATAAATGGGTAAAGCTTGAACAATAGATTTTAAAAGAAACACTCTACCTACAGTGGATAGCCATCTGAAAGTCTAGTGATTCACCTTCCTTCTAAACTTATCAAGCATAGACTTCCAATAAGATCTAGGTAGAGGGTGAGATGAAATTGGAATACCAAGATAAATGAAGGGGGAGTCCCAACCTGGAATCTTAGAATGTGAGCAATCCTGGCTTGAATAAGAGGATGGGTATTGAAGAAGAAAATAGAAGACTTTTCCTCATTAATCAACTATCCATAAGCACCAATATATATGTCAAGATACTATCTAATATTGCCGACTTCCCTAATAGTGGAAACTCCCAAAAAAGTAGTATCATCAACAAATTGAAGGTGGGAAAAAGGTGCCAAACTACTATCCCACTTCCACCCCTGAATGAGACCCTGCATGACTTGAGACTTGAGCAATATTTCCAACCCTTCCACCATAATGATAAACAAATAAGGAGATAAAGGATATCCTTACCTCAATTCCCTTGAGGCCTCAAATAGCTCCGATGGCTCATTATTAACAAGAACAAAGAATGAGGAAGAAGAAACACAACTCATCACCCATCTAATACATTCCTCCTCAAATCCAAAAGCAACAAGAACTTTATGAAGAAAGGACCATCTAACCCGATCATAGGCTTTGGCCATGTCCAACTTAATGAACATATTTTTCTCCTTAGAATTTTCCATCGAGTGAATAGCTTCTGTAGCAATAAAAACCCCATCCAAGATTTTTTGGCCAACAACAAACCCTCCTTGCTCCTCAAAGATGATTTTTCTCAACCATATCTTCAGCCTCTTAGCAATAATTTTTGTGATGATCTTATACACAACATTGCAGAGAACAATAGGCCTGAACATATCCAAGGAATTTGATCCCTCTTTTTTGGGTATAAGCACCACAAAGGTAGCATTTAGGGACCTTAGCATCTATTTGTTCTTTTGTTACTTGTGGAACACCTCCAAAAGATCAAATTTGATTAAATCCCAAAACTCCTGATAAAAATCAATCGAGAATCCATTTGGGCCTGGGGCTTTTCCTTTTTCATCTTGAATACAATATTTTCCAACTCCTCAAGGGAAATTAGACCCATCAAGTGCTCATTCATATCTCTAGAAACAATCACTAGAATATAGTTTAGAATAATTTTTTCATTCTCATCATTTGATAGGGAGTCCTCCTTGAAGAGAGAGGAAAAATACCTCTTAGTATCTTCTGAAATATCCCTAAAAGAAGAGAGCAGGGCACCTTGAGAATTCATAAGAGAGGTAATCAGGTTACCATTACGGCGAGCCTTAATTGAGTTATAAAATAATGTTGTGTTCCTATCCCCTTCCTAAAGCCAATATACTCAAGATTTTTGTTTCCAAAAAAATTCTTCCCTTAGTTCCCATTTAGCAAGGTCTTTTGCAGCCTCAGATTCCTCAACAAGAAGCTCCTTCATGAATCCTTGATCTCTAATCTTCCTTGAAGCTTCTTCCATCCTCCTAAGACCTACCAACTTAGCCAAGGAAAGGTTCCCAAAATTCAGTCTATTCCATCTCTTCAATTTATGTTTTACAAATTATAGTCGCTTCATAAAGGAATACATAGCAATGTCATGAAGAGGTTTGTCAGTGGTCCACTAGCCTCGCATGAAATCATGAAGCTTAGGATCATGAAGCCACATAAATTGAAACTTAAAGGAGGAATTTTTTTTAGCCCTAACTCCAAAGCAGAGAGTTTTATAGGCCAATGATCAGATCCCCTACCCTCCATAATCATAGAACTAGAACCTCTATTATTACCCATCCAATATCTAGATATCAAAAACCTATCCAGTCTCTCTGAGATGGAAGATTACCCACACCTTCTATTGTGCCAAGTAAATATCCCATTATCTGGCTTGATGTCAACCAAGTTTAGGTCTTGGATATGAGCACTGAATATAGAAGAAAAAGACTCGAGACGGTCCACCCTCCATGTTTCTCATCTAGACAAGTGATAGAGTTGAAGTCTCTAGCCAATATCCATGGGTACAGGGGAACCAAACTTCTCACAAAGAAAATGTGCTTCCACAAATTCACTTTACCATTGTAATCAACAGAAGCATACACATTTGTAAGTAGGATTATTTCACCAGATTCATTATCATGCCCGACCATTGAATTAGACCATCTGCTAGAAATCCAAGTAAGAGGGGATATCTTAATCGGATCCCATAAACAAGCGATGTCACCAACATATCCACATGAACCAATACACTGGAACTACCCCCTTCTCCACAAATTGGGAGCAATATTGAACATACTATCAATAGCCAATTTAGTCTCCTGAATAAACACCACATCCAGAGAATGCACATGAAAAAAATCATGAACAACTTTTTTTTTGGGGATGCTATTCAACCCCCTTACATTCCATGAGAGGATAATTATTTTTGGGGGTTATAAAAATGGGAGTCCAATGTTCTCACCAAGCCTTACTCCACCAAAGTCTCCCCCATTAACTTAATTTTATCTTGGTCCTTCTTCTGACCCACCTTCATATTCTTATCCGAAAAACATTTTTTAATTATTTTTTGCTGCAATCCCAACACCGTAGGAGTTTTGCAGTCCAAGGATAACTGCATCAGTGCATGAGTAGGAGAGGGAATAAATAAATATGTACCACTTTCCAAAATACTTTCCCTTATAGGGCTAGACCTAACCATATCACCTATACTCAGATCCAAAGCCCTTTGTTATTCATTTAAACCCCCTAGATCTGATTCCTTAAGTTCCCCCTCAAGAAGAGACATATGATTCGGCCTTATTATATTTGCATCAGGTAGCGAAATTTCAGGTATCTCCATGCACTAATAAATATCATCTAATATTTCAAAATGATTGAGTAGAGCATCTGGTTGGATATCCTTAAGGTCTTTGTTTTCCCTTTGTCCTCTGTTTTGGGATTTTACAAAAACAAAACCTTCCTTATCCTGTTCCCCTTCCTTTATCAGGGATTTTCTTTTATCCAAACTTTGTCTAGACCAAGAGGGCCCAATATTTGAAACCATATGCAAGACAAACTTAGGGTATTTTCTTTACAGGTGGTCATATTCATGGCAAATATGACAACCGAATGGAAGAGCTTCATAGTCAAGTTTTTGAACCCATGTAGTTGATCCAAATAGTATTTCAATAGAATCTGTAATAGGATTATTTAAGTCAATTTCAACAAAAATACGAGTAACAAAGATTACCATTTTATCCATTGTCTATTATGATAGTCCAACTAGCTTCCCAAGTAGAAGGGCAATCTTATGCAAGATATCAGTTCTCCATAATTCCAACGGGAGCCATGGAAGTCACACCCATACTAGAACCCGTGATGGTTGCTCCTTTGATGGGTTGAAACCCACATGCCAAGGTTTAAGAAAGAGTCCCACTTGGTTATAGAAATAAGGACCCCCTTAAAATGCTTTGTTATGATCTGCAATACAAGAGAAAACCACCATAAAATAGCTATTCACACTCAGCATCACCTCCACATCGTCTTCAGGATTCCAAGTCTTCCTAACCCAAGCCTCCACAAAGGGGAAAGAAATTTGAATGAACAAAAATTTGCCAATAAGGGCATGTTTTGTTAGATACTCCAAAAATTTCGACATCGAGTCTGGTTGAACCACTAGAATTGACCTAGATTCACATCGTTCCAAACATCTATTGTTCTTTAACAAGCAGTTCTTGACATGCACTGGAAAATCCTGTTCCTTCCAGTCATTTTTAGATGAAAAAATATCATGAGCATGCACTCTCTATGTCGGACCCGATGCCATCATGACATTCCTCCAATTTTTTAGACCTCCTCCGAAAGTTGTTGCCATCCTCGTAGAGCAGTTTTTCTTCATCAAACCCTAGCAGAGTAGTTTTTCCTCATCAAACCCTAGTAGAGCTCAAAAATATTTTTTGAATTATTACTTGTAAAAAGGTTAGGGTTATAAGGGCACAAAGTTTTAAATAATTTGAATTAAATAAAATTTAAAAATATCGTTGATGTTTTGAGCACATGGCACATTGCATATAAGAAGGGGCAAGTCTTATGTCAAATTATCATCTATGTGATCTATAGAATGTAATAGAAAATCATGTGCAAGGTAAAGAGGTAGAATCACATGTGTTTTAAAAGCATTAAAGAGGCAGAACAAGGGAAAAATAAGTGGGGAGCCCAATTCACATTGCAAGGCACTAGGTAGCATAGTTGGCAGGCAGGGGCTGCGCTAAGATGTTCATAGGTGTAAGGTTAGGGGTTTGATTCTCATGGTCTTCAATTTTGCAAGCGAAGAAGGTTTTGGTCTGCACCTTCAGAGAGGAACAAAGGGAAGGCACATGCCTTTCCCTTTGCGTGTAGGCATGTAACCTGCCTAGTGGGCACACATTATGCAAAGGCACTTGGAAGGAAGGGTTTGCATGTTCGAAACCCGTCGAGGCCTGATGCAAGAGCATCTGATGGCAGCAAAGCAATCTTGCATCAACCAAATTTTTCTAAGTGTTTGCAAAGAAAAATATGTGTCACGATATCACGACCAAAATAGGAGAGAGAAGATGCGATAGACATAAAGTCATGAAATCACGACCCAAGCAGGGAGCAGAAGGCGTGGAGGATAGAATGTCATGAAATTGTGACCAAAGTAGGGAGCAGAAGGCACGGAGGACAGAATGTCACAAAATTGTGATATGTCATGATTTCACATGTTGTGAAATCATGACCAAAGCCAGGAGTAGAAGGCATGGAGGATGAAATGTCATGAAATCATGACTGAGGCTGAAGAATAGAGGAGCTATGGAGAAACATCATGATATCATGACTGAAGTTAAAGAATGAAAGCGTGATAGAGAAACATCATGATATCACGACCAAAGAAAAATAACGGGGATGTGATGGAAATATGTCGTGATATCGTGACATGTCGCGATATCGCGACCAAGGCAGAAGTAGGAAGGCATGAAGGAAAGAATGTCGTGATATCATGACATGTCGCAATATTGTGACTGGAGTAAGAGAGATAAAGCATAGAGGAGAATTGTCATGATATCATGACCAAAAGAAAAACATGCACTCCAGGCTTTCATAAATGCATTCCTTCATGATATTCTCACAATGACACTAAGAGGGGGGGTGAATCGGTGTAGCTATTTAAATTCAAATCTACCACTCTTAAAGCTAAAGCAAAGAGAACTTAAAAATAGATAAAGCAATTATCACAAGAGAGCACACCACAACACACAATGTAACGAGGTTCACCAATTTGGCTACTCCTCAAGAATGACTGCTTGGACTGCGGTCCAAATCCAGTCTTTGCAAAAAACTAATTTTACAATATGTTTACTAGCACCCACTGGAAGGAGCATCAACCCCTAATTTATCTGCATCAATAGAAAGGAGCACCAACCCCTATCCAAGAATCAACTTAGATCATAGTTTTGAAAGCTATACCAATGACATACAAATGCCTTCACTTTTACAAGACCTTAACTGGTATCCAATTTATCAAAACTCAGTAAACCCTTACTGCTCTGCTTGTCTCTCTCTTATAGCACTCTTCTAACCCTCTTTCGGTAGCACTTTCACACATTCGACGACAACCTTATTCTTCATGCAGACCTCATTTTATAACAAACCTTTTGCTTTGTAACTCAGTTACAACGCCTTCTTTCATTCCTCATATGCCACTTGTCAATTGTAACTGCTTCTTTATGTGACTCCTTTTGTATATATAGAATGGGCATTTCATTAAAAATGTTACATGCAACATATACCTCTACCATGATTGTTCATCTTCTTGGTCATGACTGTTCATATTCTTTTCTATGCATGCATGCATTTTTTGATTCTATTTATGTGACTGTTCGATTTCTCCTTCTTTGATAGTTCTTAAAATAGCTTGCATGATTTCTATCTATAACTGCACCTGTAACTATCACACTGACTCTAGTTAACTCTTCTTATTTTGGTTGCATGCTTTTCTTCTACAACTACCCCTTTAACTATTGTTCTACTTTAGTTAACTGTCTGTAATCGTGTTGTTGCGACTTGTCATAAAATCATGACACTTCTGTCTCTTTTTGCTCTTCTCGTATTTTCCCCTTGAAAACATGACATGTCATGATATCACGACATTTTTTGCCTCCTTGTTCACTTCTTGGCTTGCACCTATGAAAACATGACATGTCATGATATTGCGACATTTTTTGCCTCCTTGTTCACTTCTTGGCTTGCACTTGCGAAAACATGACATGTCGTGATATCATGACATTTTTTGCCTCCTTGCACTTCCCTACCTTTCACCCACAAAAATGAAACATGTCATTAAATCATGACACTTTCGTTGCCTTGTGCCTTTTCTGTCTTTGGCCTGCAAAAATGGAACATATCGTGAAATCGTGACACTTTCGCTGCCTTGTGCCTTTTTGTCTTTGGCCCACAAAAATAGAACATGTCGCAAAATCATGATGCTTTCACCTTTGAGCTCTTTCTCATTGAATTTGACATGAAATCATGATGCTTCTACTTCGATGCTCCTTCATTTTGCTTCTATCACGAAATCATGACACTTCATCCTTCTCCTCTTTCTCTTCTCTTTGGACCGCAAAAATGAAGCATGTCATGAAATCGTGACACATTTTTCTATTGGACTCTCTCTCTTGCATTATGTCATGAAATTGTGACACTTTTTCTCCTTAGCGCTTTTCTTCTCATCGGATCACAAAAACCTGACATGTCACAAAATCATGACACTTTTTCTCCTTAGCGCTTCCTCTTGCAAATTGTCGCAAAATCATGACACTTTTCCTTGTAAGCTCTTTCTCTCAAACATGTCACGAAATCATGACACATTTCTTTGCTTTCGCCTTCTCTTTGAACATGTCACAAAATTGCAACAATTTTCTTGTCCTATGCCTTCTCTCCAAACATGTCACGAAATCGTGACAGTTTTCTTTGCCTACGCCTTCTCTCCAAACATGTCATGAAATCATGACAGTTTTCTTACTTGCCTTCTTTGCTTCCAACATGTCATGAAGTCATGACAGTTTATCTTGCGCTTTCTCTTTTGTCCAACATGTCATGAAATCATGACAGTTTTACCAGCATTTTCTCTCTCCTCCGATATGTCATGAAATTGTGACAACTTTTCCAACATTTTCTCTCTCCTTCGATATGTCACAAAATCGTGACAGCTTTTTCTATCTCCTCTGATATGTCTCAAAATCGTGACAGAAAACATGTCGCGATATCATGACAGTTTTCTTACTTGTCTTTTTTTTTATTCTTTGAATCTGGGCCACTTCTGTCTTCTTGAAAATTTACTGTACATGCTCTGACTGACCTCTGAACTCCTATCCATTACATTAATTAATCTATTTGTCTGTGTTGACAACAATGACAATATTGTTTCTGCACCTTGCTCAACACTTCATGCATGACAAGATAGCGGTAGTGAAGTAGCAGTCTTAGAATAATATCCCACTGAATAGGTTGGCCACTCATGCACAGAAAAATGAAGCATCAGTCTCAGAGGAAGATTCCAGAAAGCATGTCAGCCACTCGTGCACTATATCTAGAGATGCATTTACGGTAACTAACAACGAAGTAGCAGTTCTAGAAGAATATTTTGATGGTTATGGCGGCCAGTTGCACACCTCACCCAGAGTCCCATCAATGCAACTTTTTAGTATTGAGCCAAGTGGTAGTTGCAGATCATGGAAATTTTAAAAATGCAGAGGGTCAAGGCCTCGATAAAAACCTAGAAATTGTAATGAGAGGGGGCTGGCAAACCGTAGATTGCCTATATATTGTCTATAAATTCTTTTGAAGCTATTGAATGAGAAATTTGGCTCTTGCTTTCTTTGTCCTTTGTTCTGTGTTAGTTCTGTTCTCCATCAAGTGGTATCAGAGTCGAAAGTTCCTGAGTGTGCAAGAAGATCACTAGAAGTGAGGCAATTTACACCAAGATCTGTGGAAGGGCTTGTGAGAAGAGTGAGTAGAATGCCTCCAAGAAGAAACCCTGGTGGTGGGAGAGGCATAGTGACAGTAGAAGATGTCCGAGTCTTGTAGAGGCAAGTTCAGGCCCTACAAGAAGAGCTACGTAGACGATTGTTGAGCAAGGTGCAGCAAAAGTATTATCATTGCTATCAACATAGACAAGAATTGATGTAGTGGACAAGAATTTAGAGGTTAGTCAGATCAAGTATAGTGAAATTCCAAGAAAACAGAAGTGACCCAGATTCAAAAAATCAAAGAAAAATACAAGAAAACCATCACAATATCGTGACATGTTTTCTGTCGCGATATCGCTATAGGTTGAGAAGTTAGAAGGCAGAAAGAAAAACGTCATGATTTTGTGACATGTCAAAGGAGAGAGAAGGCACAAAGAAAATTGTCATGATTTCATGACATAGACGAGGAGAGAGAAGGCACAAAGAAAATTGTCACGATTTTGCGACATGGATGAGGAGAGAGAAGGCGCAAGCAAAACTGTCACGATTTCGTGACATGTTGTAGGCAAAGAAGCCAAGTGGAAAAACTATCACGATTTCATGACATGTTGGAAGCAAAGAAGGCAAGCAAGAAAACTATCACGATTTCATGACATGTTCAGAGAAAAAGTGCCAAGGAACAAAAGTGTAGCGATTTTGCTACATGTTGAAGTATCGCGGGCCGAAGCAAAGTTGGAAGTGCAAGGAACAGAAGTGTAGCGATTTTGCTACATGTTGGATTTTCGTGGGCCAAAGCAAAGTTGGAAGTGCAAGGAACAAAAGTGTAGTGATTTCACTACATGTTGGATTTTTGAAGGCCGAAGCAAAAGAAAGTGCAAAGGGAAAAAGGTGTAGCGATTTTGCTACATGTTGGATTTTCGGAGGCCGAAGCAAAAGAAAGTGCAAAGGGAAAAAGGTGTAGCAATTTTGCTACATGTTGGATTTTTGGAGATCGAAGAAAGAAAGTGCAAAGGGAAAAAGGTGTAGCAATTTCGCTACATTTTGGATTTTCGGAGGCCGAAGCAAAAGAAAGTGCAAAGAGAAAAAGGTGTAGCGATTTCGCTACATGTTGGATTTTTGCGGGCGAAAGGCAAAGAAAAGAACTAAGGCAAAAAGATGTCACGATTTCGTGACATGGTTCGATTTTGTTGAGACTTGCAAAGTAGAGTGTACGGGAGCGAAAAGTGTCACGATTTTGTGACATGTTCCATTTTCACTAGCCAAAGATAGAAAAGGCACAAGGCAGCGAAAGTGTCACGATTTCACGACATGTTCTATTTTCGTGGGATGAAGGAAGAAAAGGCACAAGGAAGAGAGAGATGTCATGATTTTGTGACATGTTCCGTTTTCATGAGCGAAAGGCAGAAAAGGCACAAGGCAGTGAAGATGTCATGATTTCGCGACATGTTTCGTTTTCGCAAGCAGAAGGTAGAAAAGGCACAAGGCAACAAAGATGTCACGATTTTGTGACATGTCTAGTTTTTGCTAGAGCAAGCCAAGAAGAGTAGAGAGAGGGTCAATGCATCACAATTTCGTGACATGTCTGGTTTTCACAGTTGCAAGAGAAGAAGAGAACAAGGAGGCGAAGAATATCATGATATCGCGACATGTCTTGTTTTTACGGGTAAAAGGTGAAGAAGGGTAGAAAGAGACAAAAGTGTCGTGATTTCGTGACAAGTCACAATAGCACGTTAAATAGGTTGTTAACTAGAATAGAACAATAGTTAAAGGGGCAGTTGTAGAAGAAAAACATGCAGCCAATTTTAGAAGAGTCAACTAGAGTAAAAGCGATAGTTACAGGTGCAATTTTAGTTAGAATTCATGCAGCTTTTTAAAGAACAGTCGTAGAAGGAGAAATCGAATAGTCGCATAAATAGAGTCGTAACATGCACCGTGTTTGACAAAAGGCATACTCTATATTAGACAAAAGCATTTACAGTTAGAAAGTGATACAACTGACAAGTGGCGCATGAGAAATATTAAAAGCAGTTATAGTTGACAAGTGGCGAAAGAGATTTTTTAAAAAGAAACAGTTATGGGTTGCATGCGAATTTATGAAAGCTAAAAATAGAGACTTTCATGCTATAAAAATAGGTCTACATGAAGAATATTATTGCTATTGTAATTGTGAAAAGTGTTGTCGTAAGAGGGTGAAAAGAGTGTTGTAAGAGAGCAACAAGCTGAGCAGTGAGTAATTACTGTGTTTTAAATTGGAGACCAGTCAGGGTCTTGTAATAGTGAAGCCATTTATATGTCATTGATTTAAATTTTCTATGATTCAAGTTGGTTCTTGGATAGGGGTTGGTGCTCCTTTCTGTAGGTGCAGATAAATCAAGGGTTGGTGCTCCTTCTAGTGGGTGCTGGTAAACAGATTGTAAAATTGGTGTTTTGCAAAGGCTGGATTTGGACCATAGTCCAAGTAGTCATTCTTGAGGAGTAGCCAAATTGGTGAACCTCGTTACATTATGTGTTGTGGTGTGCTCTCTTGTGTTTATTGCTTTATTTGTTTTTAGTTCTCTTTGCTTCAGTTTTAAGATTTGTAGATCATAATTTTAGCTACACTGATTCACCCCCCCTCTCAGTGTCATTGTGAGAATATCAACGATTGGAGCCAAGAAGAGATGAAGGTAGTGAAGAGGAAGATGACGAAGAAGAGGGCCATCTTGAGGATGAAGAAGAAGCAGTAGATCCTGCACAAGCTAGACTATACAGAGCCATATCCCAGATTGGGAAGAGGCCAAAGATGGAGGTTTCTACATATTCTAGGAACCTTGATCCAGAGGAATAGATCAACTGGATCAACGATCTGGAAGAGTACTTTGAGTACGAGGAGGTTGAGGACCCTGATAGGGTTAGATTCGCTAAGACCAAACTGAAAGTTCATGCCAGCATATGGTGGAAGGGAGTATAGCTAGAGCAAAATAGAAGAGAAAAAGAGAGAATAACAAAATGGGAGCAGATGGTAGAAAAGCTGAAGAGGCAGTTCATCCTTGGTGATTATGAGTTAGACCTACTAAAAAAAATGCATGGTTTGAGGCAATCAAGTAATTCTGTAAAAGAATACACAAAGGAGTTTCATAAAATTATGATCAAGTGGAAGGGTAGACCTATAAAAGATGCAACTTGGTCGTCAAAAATAGAGGTTGACCGCCTGGGTCTTCCTCTAACAGATCAAAAGTGAGGATCACTTCTCAATCCACCCTGGGTGTCTGATGCAGGAGCATCCGATGGTAGCAGAGCAATCTTGCATCAACCAATTTTTTCTAAGTGTTTTGCAAAGAAAAATATGTGTCGCTATCGCGACAGAAAAAGTGTCACGATATCGCGACCAAAATAGGAGAGAGAATATGTGACAAACAAAATGTTGCAAAATCACGACCAAAGCAGGGAGCAGAAGGCATGGAGGATAGAATGTCATGAAATCGTGACATGTCACGATTTCATGACATGTCGCAAAATCATGACCAAAGTAGGGAGCAGAAGGCATGGAGGACAGAATGTCATGAAATCATGACCAAAGCCAGGAGCAAAAGGCATGGAGGACGGAATGTCACGAAATCATGATAGGTCACGATTTCGTGACATGTCACGAAATCATGACCGAGGCTGAAGAACAGAGGCGCAATGGAGAAACGTCGTGATATCATGACATGTCATGATATCACGATCGAAGTTAAAGAATGAAGGCACAATAGAGAAATGTCGTGATATTGCAACCAAAGCAGAAGAACAAGGACGCGATGGAAATACGTCATGATATCGTGACATGTCGTGATATTGCGACCAAGGCAGAAGAAGGAATGCGTGAAGGAAATAATGTCACGATATCACGACATGTCGTGATATCATGATCGGAGTAGGAGAGAGAAAGCATAGAGGAGAATTGTCGTGATATAATGACATGTCATGATATCACGACATGTCATGATATCACGACAAAAAGAAAAACACGCACTCCAAGCTTTCATAAATGCATTCCTTCATGCACGGCAAGCTAGCGGTAGTGAAGCAGTAGTCTTAGAAGAAGATCCCACTGAACAGGTTGGCCACTCATGCACGAAAAATGAAGCATCACTCTTAGAGGAAGATTCCAGCAAGCATGTCGGCCACTCGTGCACTATATCTAGAGACGCATTTATGGCAACTAACAACAAAGCAGTAGTTCCAAAAGAATATTTTGGTGGTTATGGTGGCTAGTCGCACACCTCATCCAGAGTCCCATCAATGCAAATTTCTAGTATTGAGCCAGGTGGTAGTTGCAAATCGTGGAAATTTTGAAAATGTAAAGGGTTGGGGCCTCAATAAAAACCCAAAAATTGTAATGAGAGGGGGCTGGCAAACCGCAGATTGCCTGTATATTTTTTGTAAATTCTTCTAAAGCTATTGAATGAGAAATTTGGCTCTTGTTTTCTTTGTCCTCTGTTCTATGTTAGTTCTGTTCTCCATCAAGGCCTTTTTGGTAGACTAACTAAGGTGTGCGCTCACATTTCTAAGGCTTAAATGTTGCATCCAAAAATTGCAAAGGTGGAAATTAATTTTTAATTTCTTAAGGTTTTATTAATTTGAAATTGCATATTTAAATAGGGTTTGTGAGTTATACAAGGGAGATAAAAGGGTATGCAAAGTTTTATTTTTTTGTTTGATTTTTGAGTGGTTAAAAGTTTATAAAAGGAGTAATAAGGTGTGCCAAGGGTGTTAGATATTTTTGTTGAAATAAAGTTATATTATAAAAATTGTTTTAAAAGGAGAAATAAGGCATAGTTGATTTTTAATATTTTGACTTGGTGAAATATTTTTGAAAGAAAATGTTAAGGACAGATTTTTGCTATCTAACCTTTGAAATTGGTAAAGAGAGTGATTGTGATTGAGATAGGTTTTGAGGTCAAAACTTCATCAAATAAAAGGTATGGGCATATCTTCCTTGTGAGTGAAATATTGTTGGATGTTGTGAATGCTAAGTTGGAGTGAAAAGGATTGTTTGATAAGCATTGTTGAGTTTGGTTTTGAGAAATCCAATGTTGATTGATGTGGGTTTTTTGGAATGAAAGTTGAAACTAGATATCTTGTTTGATAAGCATTGTTGGAAATATTGAAGTTTTCATATGATTGAACTAGGTTTTATGAAATATTATGAGTATCATTATTATGTGAGGTTTTTTTGATAAGCATTGTTGACTAATATTTAATTGAGTGATTGTTTGAGTGGAGTTGATTGGGTATAGTTGATTGGAATTGTTGGAGTGATAGTTCAAATTCTATGAAATAAAATTATTCCTTACTAATTTGAGAAATATTGAAAGTGATTGAGTGTGAAACATATTGAATCTCTAACCATTCTTCATATGTTTCTGTAGTGAAGTAGGAAATATTGAAAGCGATTAAACATTATTACGAGTGTGAAGCATATTGAGTCTCTAACCACTCTCTCTATGTTTCTGTAAGATTAAACAAGATTTTTTGTGAAGCTTGTTTGTGTGATTGAAGAGGTTTTCTATGATAGATTGAGTTGAGTTGAATGAGATTTGGTGAAAGCTTGTAAGAAGATTTGAATTAAGGTCAAATTTTTGTGAGCTTTTATGGAAGCTTACAATCATATTGGATAATTTCTAGTGAGGACTTGTTGAGCAGATTTGAGGAAAGTCTTTATGAAGACTTGCTAAGTAGATTGGACAAGTTCTAGTGAACACTTTTTGAGTAGATTTGAGGTAAGTCTTGGTGAATACTTGAGAGCAGTGAGAGAAAGTTCTAGAGATGACTTGTAGATATATTTGAGGTAAGTATTTGAGAAGGCTTGTGAGAATATTTGATTGATTGATTTATTCAAACCTTGAGTTAAGGTTTGGAGTAGATCTAGCAGAGTTGATTTGTGATTGAGTCAAGATTTGTGTTAAGGTTTGAGGAAAGATTTGAGTATAGAGTTTGGTATGGATTTGAGGATATATTTGTTCCATACCAAAGACAGATATTGAGAAGATTTGTGCTAGACCAAAGGACTATGTTTAGTATAGATTTGAGGATAGAGATAGAGTAGATTTGTGCTAGACTGAAGGACTATGTTTAGTGTAGACTAGAGATAGAGATTGAGTAGATTTATGCTAGATCGAAGGACTATATTTAGTAAAAATTTTATACAGAGCTAAGAGGAAGCTTTGGAGGTGACAAAGTAGAGGATAGTAGTGTGAAGACAATAACACAACACTTAAATAAAATGAGGAAATAAAATAACATAATGAAATACAAAGATTGCACAATGGATATATTCAATAATATGGGGGGAGCCAATAAACTCCTTTGATACAATATGTCCTCAATGAGAGTATTTGATACAATGATTTACAATGGCACTAGGGTTATCTGAAATCCTATTAATAACAATAAATTATCTTCAGATTTGGTGTGTCCTTGCTTCCAACAGGTTGAGTGGACTTTGAGTATCTAGTGTGGGGCCACTCCAGCTTCAATAGCCATTCAACAATGTGTAGAACTTGTATATCTGCATACATAAAAATAGAACAAGGGAGTTAGTAACACCTATGAGGGCTCCATAGTGTGAGACCCTTAGACATCAATAAAACCCTATTTAAAAATGAAGTTAGAAAGTATGCCAGATCAATAAATTATGAGATAAAATACATTCAAATGAGATATACCTTGTTTTTTTTTTGTTGCAGATGGTGTGGTGCAGTAGGTTTTGATTCACATTTTTGTGTTATGATAGGCTCAGACATGTACTTGGTAGGCTTGGACGTGAGCTTCATAGGCTCTAGTGTGCACCTATAGAATGTAGCAGGCTCTAGAGGGCACCTGCTAATGCAGCAGGCTATGGCGAGCACTTTGCAAGCTCTTCAACGAGCCATGCAAGCTCAAAATGGCACCTACAAGTTAGGGTAGAATATACAAAAGCAGATCAGGGTGATGGTGACAAATGCAATAGATTGAGGGGGGTTGTGATGGCAATGAAGGATGAATGGATGATGGCTGGAATAATAGAAGTCTTATCGGTGAGCTAGGGCTTCAGATTTTTAGGATTCTATGCTAGGGCTTCACCAATAATTCCTCCAGGGTGCAATGTCTAATCTCTAGGTTCCAGTGTTTGAGCATTTGCAAATGCCCTTATTTTATAATCCAACCTAGGGTTTTCTTAGGGTTTTAGCCTTGCACTTTTAATCGTGTGGCTAAGATTAAATTAGATCCTAAGGTTGAGATTACTTTTTGAGTGTGGCATGGATTAATGAAGATGGACGGTGGAGATTAGATTTTTTTAATAAGTAACATTTATATACAAAAGTGGGTTTTTCTAGAGGATCCCAAAAACCTTATTACAAAAATGGGGTGAACCCATTACAACCGCGAGGTTGAGGTCTCAAAGCGAGCCTCAGACCTGAACAGAAAGACAGGAAAAAGAAACTGATATAGCATAGAAAAGAGAAGCTGCCCTAGCTCAAAAACCCAACCGGCCTAGAAGCGCCAGCACCCTTAATTGGCAGTAGGATTCTCCGGGATCCCAGAGGGTCCTTCAAAATGTGCCTTGAGATTGCGGAGGTAGAGGATTGCCGAATCAGCAGCCCTGGAGATGTTTCCCATAGCGTCGATGGCCAGATCGATGAGCATGCTGAGGGGAATTTTCTGCTGCTCCTTCTTCTGCACCGACTCAGAGTCCGAGCTCAGGTGGAGAGGGGGCTCGTTCTCAACTTTGGCCTTGGCTTTCTTGAGCCGCCTGGAGGATCTGCCACTCGGAGGAGTGGCCTTGGCCCGCCTGCGACAGCGACTGCGACTGGGGGTAGCCTGGTCAGGAGGAGTGGGAGACTCGGCCTTGGGAGCGTCTGCGTCCGGGGAAGCAGGCGGGTTGGAAGAGAGGGGAGGGACAATCTGGGGGGGGCCCTGTTAGAGAGACAATGGCGGAAAATAATGCCCATAAGCCCCTGGTGCCGCGGCATGGCCTTGTTCTTCCGAGCGGCCTCAATGGAACACCCGAGGGAGTAGTTGAGGAAGTCCGGGAAGCACAGCTTCTTGGACGCCCGCAAGTGGTTCACGAGAGTGATGTGGTAGCTGCGAAGAGGCTTATCCGGATCGTCGCAGCAAATGAACTGCATCAACGGCTTTAAAGCCCAGCTCCACGGTTCTTCCAGCTCCTCTCTGAAGAGGGAGGACTTGTCCCAGCCCAAGCTTTTCCCTTTGTCCGAAAACTGGTCCAATTCCTCCTGCCAGTTGTGCTTGTCCCGTCGGATGAAACGCCCAGTGGCCGGCATTCCAGTAATCTCGACCAAGAGATCGAAGGTGACCTTCAGGTGGACACCTTTCACCCGGACCTCCCCATCTTGCCAAGTCTTCATGAAATCGGACGTGATTTCATCATCCGGGCCCTGAAACTTGTTGAGGAAAGGGATTAGCCCAAGGGCTTTCATGAAGATTTTCTCCTCCTCAGACAGGGAGGAGAGTTCTGGCTCAATGTATGGAACAGCCGTGGGAGGAGCCATGGGAGGAGCAGGGGATCTGCAGAAGAGGGCCTGAAGGCAAGAGAACGCTATGGAGAAAACACCCGTATCACCACCCTGGAATAAAAAGATAGGGAGCTTGCGTCGGAAGGACGACGGATCGCGTAAGTCGCATGCATGGGAAACAGGCAAAAAGAGGGGAGCCATCGGATAGGAAGAAGATAGGCTCGCGCGGTCCCGAAGACGAACGAAAGTCATGCCTAGCAAAGCGTTAGGAACAGAAAAAGAGCTGATAGCCAACTTGGGACTGCCGCCCACGTCAGGGGTGCTGACGGGTATGCCGGGGAATGACTCACCGTAGGCAGTAATTGGATGCCGCAAGAAACCCAACCGCCAACTAATGTCCACCTTTCCAAGAACGCTTGACGTGTCCCACCTCGCAGATCTGGCGAGACTCATTGACCTTTTTGGAATTCTGACGCAGCCACGTCAGCAACATCTTGAGGGATTTCAAGATCCCACGTGGTGAGTCTGCCGGAGGAAGATCCTCTGTTGGCTAGGAGGTCAGCCAAAGAATTTCCTTCCCTGAAGATGTGCTGGCATCTGTAGGTCCTGCTGCGGAGAATCCTTCGAATTTCTCCGATGGTGTTGTGGACCCTCCAGGCAGGGGTCTTATCCTTGTTCAAGTAGTTTATGATGTTCATGGAGTCACCTTCAATGATGATAGCTCTGGGGTCCTCCGAAATGAGGACTAAACCTCTCCAAAGGGCTCTGGCTTCCGCGACATGGTTGGTCTGAACCCCAAGATCTTCAGAGAAAGCGAGGATAACCATGCCCCGATGGTCCCTCACCGCGCCACCAGCCCCCGCAGCTCCTGGGTTCCCTTTGGAAGCCCCGTCAAAGTTAAGCTTGATCCATCCCGGAGGGGGAGGACTCCACTTGGCAAGGATACGGGGATGAGGCAGAGGGTTCCCCAGGGGGGGACAATCAGAAATATTAAGAGAAGAGAGGATACGCCCTTCCCGGGACAGAGGAGAGGGGCTGGAACAGTGAATGAGATTAGCATTTTTGGAAGCGAAAGCCATAGCCCTGATGGCCACCGATTGAGGATCCCGGGAAGAGGTCCCAAAGATCCTGCAGTTTCTCTCAAGCCAGACTTGCCAGATCAGGTGGTGAAGGCAGATGTCCCAGAGAAAACGAAGCTTAAGATTAGCAAAGGGTTGGGGCCACTGGTAGAAGGCACCACACAAAGACTTGGGAGGAGCCCATTGGATCTGGAAGGTAGACAGGGTGAACCCAAACACAGCCGAGGTGAACTCACAGTGGAGGAACAAGTGATCGGTGGATTCCCAGCTGGACAGGCACAGGTAACATCTGTTGGGAAGGGGAATGCCTCTTTTGATGAGGTTCTCAGTGGTGAGGGGTTTGTTTTGGAAGGCAATCCACGAGAAGAAGGCCACTTTCGGAATGAGGTTCTTCTTCCAAACAATATGGGAAGGGGAGACAGGGTGGTCCTTCAGGAGGGAGAAGGCAGACTTAACAGTGTACAGCCCTTTGTCGAAACCAGCCCAGGCAGGCTTGTCAACTTTCTGCTCAGTGGGAATGGTAGTTGCTTGGAGCAAAAGGTTGAGAGCAGCAACCTCAGGAGAGGAGCCCGCGAGGAGCCTCCAACAGGGATGACCATCCTCCCAAACTATGAAGTCAGAAACTTTCATTCCCAACCGAGAGTCCGGGACCGTTTGAAGCATGGCGAGGTCCGCTCTGCCGCTTAGGGGTTCATCCAACAACCATCTGTCGCTCCAAAAATCAATGCTCCGACCGTCCCCCAGAACCCATCTGAGGCCTTTCTGGATGAGCGCTTTGGAATGAGTCACAGCCTTCCAGAAGGCAGATCCATTGGGGTGGTTGCCAGAATCAAGGAAGGAATGGTTTCCCATATATTTCTTACACACCAGCATGGTCCACTCCGTAGGGTCTTTCGAGATAATCCTCCAAGCCTGCTTGCCTAGCAAGGCTGTGTTCATGTCTGACAGTTTTCTGAAGCCCAGCCCTCCTTGCTTCTTACTTCTGCAGACAGTGTCCCAAGCCACCAGGGGAATCTTAGCTTTGTCTTCGGATCCTGACCATAGAAACTTTTTCTGGATGCGTTCAATGAGCTTGCACACTGACTTGGGAAGAGGGAACACTGACATGAAGTAGATGGGGATGCTCTGGAGGGTTGAACTTGATAGGGTTGCTTTTGCCGCTTGGGAGAGAAGTTTACCTTTCCAGGCTGCCAGCTTTCGTTGGAATCTTTCAACAACATTGTTCCACATACTCTCTTTAGGTCTTCCCCAGAAAAAGGGGAGCCCCAGATAGGAGGAAGGGAGGGCTCCAGCAGAGCACCCAAGGATCCGCCCAATCCTGCCCTGACGGTCCAGGGGGGTGTGAACAAAAAATAGCTTGCTTTTGGAGAAGTTCACCTGCTGCCCAGCCGCTTTCTCATAGAGGGAGAGGATATGCTTGATGTTCCTAGCCTGGAAGACAGACGCCTGCGTGGAAAGGATGGTGTCATCAACAAATTGCTGGTGAGTAGTGGGAGTGGAGTTGGACGTCACTGGGATGCCAGAGATCTTCCCCGCCACTCTGGCCGTAGAAAGGGTTCTGCCAAGGGATTCCGCCAGAATGATGAACAAAAGAGGGGATAGAGGGTCTCCTTGACGGAGTCCTCTAACGCTGGGAAAAAAACCAGCGGGGGAGCCATTGACCAGCACCGAGAACCAGGCCGAGGAGAAGCAATTATGGATTAGCTGAACCCAACTGGGGTGGAAGCCGAACTTCAAGAGGACGTCCCGGAGAAACTCCCAACTAACCCGATCAAAAGCTTTGGTCATATCAAGCTTGAGAAAGAGACCTGCTTTTTTGTTCCGGACCGTAGAATGGAGGGTTTCATGAATGGAAATGACTCCGTCCAAAATGTTTCTGCCTTTGACCGAGCTTCCTTGGCGGGGGTCAATAATGATGGGGAGGATGGGCTTCATCCTGGATGCCATGGCTTTGGAGAGGATCTTGAAGAGAACGTTGCAGAGACTAATGGGGCGGAAATCAGCCATAGACCGGCAATCAGGGGACTTGGGGATCAAAGCAATGAAGGTGGAGTTAACGGCCCGGGGGATGGGGTGAGATTGGAGATCACGAATGGCAGCGTAGACGTCCGGTCCTACCAGGTCCCAAGCAAGCTTGGTAGAACCGGGAGGAAATCCGTCCGGCCCGGGAGCTTTATCGGGTTGCATGGAGAAGACCACCTCCTTAATTTTTGAGTCGGAGAAGGGCTTGAGGAGGGAAGAATTGGAGTCGCCAGAAACCAGACTGGGGATGTTCTCCAGAAGGGCGGCCTTGGCAGAGGCAGAGCTTTCTGGGGAGGTTCCTAGGAGGTTTTGAAAGAAAGAGACAGCCTCAGATCTGATCTCGTTGATATCTTCAGTGCTGGAACCATCGCTGCATTGAATTTTACTAATCTTATTGGAGCCTCTGTGTCTCATGGTTGTAGCATGGAAGAATCTGGTATTGGAGTCTCCCGCTTTGATCCATAGTTCTCTGGATTTCTGCCTCCAGAAGGATTCCTCACTGGCAAGAATGGAGTGGAATTCAGCAAGAAGTTTCCCTTCCTCCTTCCTCACGGCATCCCCGGAATCCCCTTCTTCGATCCTTCTCTCAATGGCTCGGAGTTGGTCAGAAATAAGCTTCTTTTGGCTGAAAATGTTGCCAAACACCTCTCTGTTCCACCTCCGCAAGTTATCCTTGGTGAACTTGAGCTTCTGAGTTATCCTGAAGATGGGAGATCCATGGACATGCTGGCTCCACCACTGACTCATCATCTCACGGAAGTCCTTGTGTTTGAGCCACATAGCCTGAAACCGAAAGGGGGTTCGAAACACAGGAGACTTGCCCACCTGGAGGATAATGGGATTATGGTCCGAACCAATCTTGGGGAGGGCCGAAAGGGAAGCAGCACCAAAGAGAGAAATAGCTTCCTGGGAGATCAGGAACCTATCCAATTTGACCTGAATCAGGCTACCTCCAATTCTCCTGTTGCTCCACGTATAGCGAGTCCCTTTGAGAGGAATGTCAATGAGCTCGTTTGAGTCCACAAAATCCTTTAGATCCTCGGTAGAACGGTGAGTGGCAGCCAACCCTCCCTTTTTCTCCGTCGGATACAGGGGGCTGTTGAAATCCCCTGCAGCCACCCAAGGGATATTGCTGAAAGAGTCCCTCATCCGTGAGATGGACTTCCAAAATTCCGTTCTCTCGAGAGGGGAATTAGGAGCGTACAGGTTGGACAGGATCCAAGACTGATTACTGGAGATGCAATGAAAGAGAATATTAATGACTCTGCTGGAGGATGATAGGAGCCTACCTTCCACTTGGGACGGGTCCCAGAAGCAAATAAGTCCACCGCAGGAACCATGAGCGGGGCTGTGAAGAGCTTCGCCTTGAGACCAGATGGACCTGGCAGCTTTCCTGGAGGACTTCTCGTCACATTTGGTTTCTTGCATAATAAATATGGAGGGTTTGATATCCTTACGCATATTAGCAGCCAGTCTAAGCTTGGCTGCACTGTTGAGCCCTCTCGCATTCCAGGAGAGGATTTTCATCTAGAAGATCTGAGAGGTTTCTTGCCTCCCTTCGCCTGCTGGAAGGGGGGTTTAGATACTTTAGGATCATCGGATATGGATGCGTCAGAGTTTAGGAACAGGGTCCGCTGGGAGCCGTTAGCTAGGTCATCCTCCGTTGCCCTGATACGCTGTTCAGCTGTAGAAGGTCGACCTCTTTTTCTCTCGGCTCCAGAGTCCATGGTTTGCCCTTTGCTTCTGGTGTTGATTGGACTGAACTTCCCAGACGAAGACTGGTGGGGTAGGAAGTTCTCAATTTCCTGGAGGATGGGGTTTAAGGATTCTGAATTGGAAGCAGAGGCTTTGAGGGCTTCTGGGGATGGTTCGAGGTTGGCGCTAGGGTTTGAAGCAGAATCCAGAGATTTGCCTGTGAGAAGCCCCTCCTGGCTCAGACCTTGGACTTCTGAAGGGACGATGGGGGTTTCCCCCTTCGGGACTGGGACTTCCCTGCCACGACTAGGAACATTGAGATACTCGCCTTTACCAAGAGGGCCCTACGAAGGAGGCTTCAGAACTCGAGCTTGGGGACATTGGTTGATGAGATGCCCTTGGGTATTGCATGCAGAGTAGAAAGCGGGTTTGTTTTCATAAACAATGGGCTGCTTTTTGATGAGAATGGAATCCTTGAACAGGTTAACAAAGGAAGGAAGGGCGGTTTCCAAATTGGCATTGACACACAGGCGAGCGTGGATCATGCGGGAGCGTACCTTAGTAGACGAATCTACAGCAACGAGATCTCCAATAGTGCGGGCAATTCCTCTCAGGACTTCTTCTTGCCAGCAGTGGAAGGGTAGGTTTGGAAGCCGAATCCAAATAGGCGCCACATTGATATTCTGCGTGTCTGGGTTGAAGTCCTCTCCCCACCTGCGGAGGAAAAGGCTTCGCCTACCTAGGAACCAGGGCCCCCCAGCAAGGATATTGCATGAATCTTCTGCATTATTTAATCTGATCGCAAAAAAACCCCTGGACAGGGCTATAAGCTGCAAGCTCCCACTAGTGCGCCATTTGCTGCTCGCCCATTTACGAATTGTTTCCATATCTGGTCTGCCTCCGATGAACTTGCCGATGAGGGTGAATTTGTCCTGAGCCGCATAGCTATCCAGCAATGCCCCTGGGATCACCAGGTCAGAGCCGTTGGGAAGCAGGGTTTGAGAGGGAAGAGGGATTGGGGTCCCTTTAGAAACTGCATGCGCATACGATCCCTGGGATGGTGAAGAGGGATCGGGGGGTTTTCGAGGGGGAATCTCCCCTTCCTCAGGTGGATCAGGCTCTGGACCGCCGGGTCCAGAAACCAGGGAGGTGGATCCCGGAGGGCTCCCAGAGTGCCTCCCGCTTGCGGTCCCGCTTGCGATCCCGCTCTCTGCCATTTTTTCATTTCCTAAATTTTAAAATCCGGTGGAGATTAGATTAGATCAAATGGTTGTGGTTAATTGAGTTTATAAATACATATTTTATAATAAATATATTATAATATAATATTAAATATAAAATAATATTAAAATAAGCCTAATTGGGTTATGAAACGATGGGAAAGGTGGAATTGGGACAAATAATTGGTGAGAAAGGTGGAATTGGGCCAAATAATTGGCGGGAAAGGTGTAATTGGGCCAAGTGGGTGGCAATAAAGGTGTATGGTGGACAAGTGGGTGGTGGTATGGTTAAAATGGAGGATTAATGGCTGCAATTTGGTGTCTACTAGGGTTCTTTGAAACCCTAGCAATAACAACAAAGTATCTTTAGATTTGGTGTGTCCCTTATTCCAACAGGTTGAGTGGGCTTCGAGTATCCTATGTGGGTCCACTCCAGCTTCAACAACCATTCAACAATGTGTAGAACTTGTAGATATACATACATAAAAATAGAACAAGGGGGTTAGTAATACCAATGAGGGCTCCATAGTGTGAGACCCTCAGACATCAATAATACCCTAGTTAACAATGAAGTCAGAAAGTATGCTAGATCAACAAATTATGAGATAAAATAAATTCAAATGATATATACCTTGCTTTCATTTCATTGTTGTATATGGCATGGTCCAACAGGTTTAGATTCATGTTTTTGTGTTAGGGAAGGCTCAGAAGCGTACTTGGTAGGCTTGAATGCGAGCTTTTTAGGCTCTAGTGTGCACCTATGGAATGTAGCAGGCTCTAGAGGGCACTTGTAGAATATAGAATGCTCTGGCAAGTGCTTCACAAGCTCTACAGTGAGCCTCACAAGCTTAGAATGGCACCTACAAGTTAGTGCAGAATTTTTAGAAGTAGATCAGGGGATGGCTATGAATACGGTGGATTGAGGGGGGTTGTGATGATAATGAAGGATGAATGGGTGATGGTTGGAATAGCAGAAGTCTTATTGGTGAGCTGGGGCTTTAGGTTTTTAGGATTCTATGCTAGGGCTTCACCAATAATTCCTCCAGGGTGCAATGTCTAATCTCCAGGTTCCAGTGTTTGAGCATTTGCAAATGACCTTATTTTATAATCAATCCTAGGATTTTCTAAGGGTTTTAGCCTTGCACTTTTAATCGTGTGGCTAATATTAAATTAGATCCTAAGGTTGATATTACTTTTTGAGTGTGGCATGGATTAATGAATATGGATGGTGGAGATTAGATTAGATCAGATGGTTGTGGTTAATTGAGTTTATAAATACATATTTTATAATAAATATATTATAATATAATATAAAATATTATATTAAATATAAAATAATATTAAAATAAGCCCAATTGGGTTATGAAATGGTAGGAAATGTGGAATTAGGCCAAATAATTGGCGAGAAAGGTGGAATTGGACCAAATAATTGGCGAGAAAGGTGTAATTGGACCAAGTGGGTGGCGAGAAAGGTGTATGGTTGACAAGTGGGTGGTGGGATGATTAGGATGGAGGATTAATGGCTACAATTTGGTGTCTACAAATACCACTTTTTGTACCATGTTGTGTGAAACACAATATGGTGCAAAAACATGAGACACCTGATTGGGCTATGGGCATAGAAGCAGCTTCTATCTGTTGTTGGATTTGTGCTCTGATGTTGGAGATAAAAGAATAAAGAATTTCTAGAATTTTTGTAGCTTACCCCCTCAATTGGTGAATGAGTTATGAATGTATCTCACAAGCCAATTGAAAATTTTATGCAAATAATGAATGATGCGGTGGATTTGTGCAATTGATGAATGAATGATGTGAAATGCAAATGTGATACTATTTTTGCCCCAACGGTGGAAAAGGGGTTGGTGTATAATACCATGTGATTGTGGACGATATGAATGATGTAAAATGTGATATTGTTTATGCCCCAATGATGGAAAAGGGGTTGGTGAATAATACCATGTGATTGTGGATGATATGAATGATGTAAAATGTGATATCGTTTATGTCCCAACGATGGAAAATGGGTTGGTGCATAATACCATGTGATTGTGGATGATATGAATGATGTAAAATGTGATATTGTTTTCACACCAATGGTTGAGAGGGGGATTTTTATAGTGTAGATGTCATGATTATGTAAGATGTTATCCCCTTGTGGGAGGATCAAAATAAATATTGTGGTTGCCCCAAATTTCGGGATGATTCAATGTTGTTGAAGAAAATTCCCTATAGGTGTCATTGAGTATGCAAGGTATGAAAGATGTATAATGCCATAGGTATCATAAGGGGCTAGGTAATGAATGTCTTGATAATTCCCACATGGAACCAATCAACCTATCGGGCTTGCATTATCTAGTGACTATGGTAAAATGAATGAGTGATTGTGATTAGAATTATTCGTGTTTTCTTGCCCCACAAAAAAGGACATCAATGACTACTTTTGAGCAAAATATTCTTGGTAAAGTTGCACTCAAAATGTGAGGTACCAAATGTGATTGTGATCCATGATGAAGTGATAATGATGATGATCATGGTCAAGTGTCCTTATGGTATATTATTCATCTTACCAAATTGCATGGATTACCATCGCTGCAATCGCCAAGTTTATAGAATAACCTACTAGATACGAGGCTTGCTTGAATGGACTGAACCAATATTGGATGAAATGATTGATGTATTTGATGGATGGTGATATGAATACATGGTGATGAGAAATGTGTTTATGGATGCAATGTATGTGGATTCAATGATTGATTCTATTTTTTCCCCAAAATATGAAGGGATTTTTGCCATCTGGAAATATGATGAAATGCATCTATTTTTGCCCTAACAAATGAAGGGGTTTTTATTAATGTATCTATTTTTTCCCTAACAGATGAAGGGGATTTTGAAATATGAGCATGTGATGAATGTATCTATTTGTAACCTAACATATGAAGGGGATTTTGAAATGAAATGAGTTGTGTATGTTCATTGTCCTTAGTAGATAAAGGGATTTTTTATGATGAAAAATGATTGTGTCTGTTCGTTGCCCTTAATAGATAAAAGGGATTTTTGATGATGTAAACTAAAATGATTGTATCTATTTTTTTCCCTTAACAGATAAAAGGGTTATTGATGATGAAAATAAAATGATTTATGTCTGTTCGTTGCCCTTAACAGATAAAGGTATTTTTGATGATGAATAATAAAATGATTGTCTGTTCTTTACCCTTAATAGATAAATGGGTTTTTGATGATGTAAGTGTCATTATGGTGATCTATTCATTCTACCATATTGCATGGATAACCAGTCATTGCAACCGCCATGTTTCTAGGATAAACCACTAAATACAATGTTCACTTGTGAATGTTGCCTAATGATAAATGAATAGATGATGTTAAATGTAAGTGTGATCCATTTTTGTCCCAATAGATGAAGGAGTTTTTGAAATGTGGGAATTTGATGAATGTATCTATTTTTGTCCTAATAGATAAAGGGTTTTGTGATGATGAAAGGGTCCTTATGGTGATCTATCCATCCTATTGGATTGCATGGATAACCAATCACTGCAACCACCAGGTTAAGTAGTATAAATCACTAGATACAAGGTTCATTTGTGAATGTTGCATAATGATAAATGAATAGATGATGTTAAATGTGAGTGTGATCTATTTTTGTCCCAATAGATGAAGGAATTTTTATAATTTGTAATGTGTGATGAGTGTGTCTATTTTTGCCCTAACAGATGAAAGGGTTTTTGAAATGTGTAAACGTGATGAATGTATCTATTTTTGATCTAATAGATAAAGGAGATTTTTATGAGGAAAATAAGATGATCTGTGTCTGTTCATTGCCCTTGGAAGATAAAGGTATTTTTTATGATGAACCATAAAATGATTATCTATTTTTTTCCCTTAACAGATAAAAGGAATTTTTGATGATGTAAACTAAAATGATTGTGTCTGTTCTTTGCTATTAATAGATAAAATGGTTTTTGATGATGAAAATAAAATTATTTATGTCTGTTCATTGCCATTAATAGATAAATGGATTTTTGATGATGAACAATAAAATGGTCATGTTTGTTCATTGCACTTAATAGATAAAAGGGGTTTTTGATGATGTAAATGTCCTTATGGTGATCTATCCATCCTACCAGATTGCATGGATAACAAGTCACTGCAACCGCAAAGTTTCTAGGATAAACCACTAAATACAAGGTTCACTTGTGAATGTTGCCTAATGATAAATGAATATATGATGTTAAATATGTGTTATCCGTTTTTGTCCCAACATATGAAGGGGTTTTTGAAATATGGGAATTTTATGAATGTATCTATTTTTGCCCTAACAGATAAAGGGTTTTGTGATGATGAAAGTGTCCTTATGGTGATCTATCCATCCTACCAGATTGCATGGATAACTAGTTGCTACAACCACCAAGTTAAGTAGGATAAATCACTAGATACAAGGTTCATTTGTGAATGTTGCATAATGATAAATGAATGGATGATGTTAAATGTAAGTGTGATTTGTTTTTGTCCCAACATATGAAGGATTTTTTTTGCATGTATCTATTTTTGCCCTAAAAAATGAATGGGTTTATGATGATGTAAGTGTCCTTATGGTAATCTACCCATCCTACTAGATTGCATGGATAACCAATTGCTACATCCACTAGGTTAAGTAGGATAAATAACTAGATACAAGGTTAATTTGTGAATGTTGCATAATGATAAATGAATGAATGATGAGTTATGATTTTATCCGTGTTTCTAGCCCCATGAAAAAGGACATTATGATTTTGGAATGAAAATGTTGATAAAAATGTTGAATGAATTTTTGTGTTTTTGGCTGACGGGTAAGGTGAGAAAGCTCCATGTTTTTTGTTGGCGGGTAAGGCTAGGTAAATGTGAAGATGTAATTGACTTGTTTATGATGTGATGTGATTGAATTATTGAATTGTTTATTGAATTGGTGGAGCAAGTGTGGAACCTTGAGAACCCTCCATTTGTGATCTTGTTTGTTTGATTGGGGGAAGGTGTGAAACCTTGAGCACCCCAAGTGTGTTGATGTTTATTTGATTTGGGGAAAGGTGTGAAACCTTGAGCACCCCCAATTTGTGATGATGTTTTATTAGGAGAAATGTGTGAAACCTTGAACACCCTCAAGTTGTTCTAATGCTTTATTAAGGGAAAGGTGTGAAACCTTGAACACCTCCAAGTTGTGCTGATGTTTGATTAGGGGAAAGGTGTGAAACCTTGAACATCCCCAATTTGTGATGATGTTTGGTTAGGGGAAATATGTGATACTTTGAACACCCCCCAGTTATGCTGATGCTTGATTAGGAGAAAGGTGTGAAACCTTGAGCACCTTCTAGTTGCGATGATGTTTGTTTGATTAGGTAAAAGGTGTTAAAATTTGAGCATCCCCTAGTTGTGTTGATGTTTGTTTGATTGGGGGAAAGGTGTGAAAACTTGATCACCCCCATAGTTGTGCTAATGTTTTGTTAGGGGAAAGGTGTGATACCTTGAAAACCCCCCAAGTTATGCTGATGTTTATTTTATTGGGGGAAATGTGTGAAACCTTGAGCACCCCCAAGTTGTGTTGATGTTTGTTTTATTGGGGAAAATGTGTGAAACCTTGAGCACCCCCTAGTTGTGATTATGTTTGATTAGGGGAAATGTGTGAAACCTTGAGAACCCCCTAGTTGTGATGATGTTTGAACTCTCTAGTGTTCTTTGCATATGTGAGTTTAATATATATACATACATGGATTTTACTTTTGCATTGTATTTTTGTGTGAATGAAATGCCTATCTTATGAATGTTTTATGTATTTTTTATGAAAATGTTTTGATGGAATTCTTAATGGGTAATTAATGCAATCTAATAATGATGTATATGCATAATGTTTATATGGATGATTCATGCAAGTAAATGTATAATGAATCTAAACTATATGAGAGGAATGCATGGTGTACGAATGATCTTTTATAGTTCAGAAATTTTATTGGCCATTTTTGTTGTCCATTGTTTGGAAATCGGGGTATCGAATTTGTTGGCATTTTTGCAACTTGACTTTTAATGAAGACATGGATGTTGACATGGAAGTAGATATGGATATTGATACGGAAGTATATATGGAAGAATACATGGATGTTGATATGGAAGAAGATATGGATGTTGATATGAAATATTAAAAGTCTTTCAAAGATTCAAACATACAAGTGTCATCAACCAAACTCACTAAGTTGTCTAACTTTCTTTAGAACCAAATGTGTGTGTGAGTGAGGTTCAATTACCAAGTTTTCAGCATGACAATGACCCTATCCAATCAAGTACCAGTGTGTGTGCATGTGAAGTTCATTAACCTATTATGAGTGGATTTAGGCATGACCTATTATGGAGATGACTTGAGGCTAGCCTGTCCTTATGTGCACTCAAAGGTATCCCTTTTTGGAGGAGAGACATGTCACCTCGCATGAGCTTACTCCACTTCCATTCAAGCATATATATCCCTAATGGAGATTAACTCCATAGACCTATGGGATTGATATTTTAGGCCTTGGGGATGACAACCCATCCTTGTCAGGGGCGTGTAGTACGAATCCTTATGACTTTAGGGATCAAGGGTGTTTGGGATTTTATTTGTTAATTGTGTATATATATTTGGGGAATCGGATTCTCAACTTAAGTGTGATGAGAATTTTGACCCTATCCTTACTACTCTATGTTTTTATGTTTATGTTTGGAGCAATGTTGGTAGTGGTGAAAACCACTATTTTTGGACTATGTTGCATAATGGGACAAGCGAGGGATATCTCCTTTTCATCTCGAGGTACTACCCAAGGATGGTAAATTTTTAATATGTGATGTAATATGAATGGTTCAAGACTGTTTCGTGATTGATTGGCCATGCTCAAGAATTTCTTAGTGTATAAATTGTGTTTTTGGTTCTAAAGAAAATCAGACATTCATTTGGATGTTGCTTGCTACACTAGTAATGGCTAAGTGATTGAAAATCTAGGCCTTATGATTTTTGACACAGGATGTGGTTTGACATATGGTTTTTGTGAGGGTTGCATGATTTATTCAAACTAGGTACCCCCAATTGTTATAATTTGACTTTTTTTTATGACCATATCATCATAATTATGCTAGATAATTGAACATGGGATGGGATGAATGCACATGTATATGCCTAATGCAATGGAGTATTTATATGCAAATTGAAAGTGTACAATGCCATGGAATATGTATGATTTAATGTATGCGAATGAATCAATGCATGAATTCAAAAATGAAAATGTATGTCAAATACCTAAGTGGAATTGCAAATGGAATGTATGCAATGTGGGTATGCCTATGTGAATGATTTTTTTTTTTTTAAATCCATGTATATATACATATATAGTAATCACAGTAAGCATGGAACGCTTTCAAGTGTATGATGTTCATTGGCTCAGGTTTTTCTACTCCCCCTAGCTTGGGAAGCTTATGACCAAAGGGCTTATGTGCCTTTGGGGCTTTTTGAAATTGAAATTTGATGTGACCAAAGGGATTGAGTGCCTTTGGGGCTTTTTGAAATTGAATGTGACCAAAGGGATTAGGAGCCTTTGGAACTTTTTGAAATTGGAATGTGACCAAAGGGATTGAGTACCTTTGGAGCTTTTTTATTTTGAATTTTGATGTGACCAAAGGGATTGAGTACCTTTGGAGCTTTTTTATTTTGAATGTTTTTGAAAATTGAATGTGACCAAAGGGGTTAGGACCTTTGGGGTTTTTGAAATTGAATGTGACCAAAGGGGTTAAGACCTTTGGGGCTTTTTGAAAATTTAATGTGACCAAAGGGGTTAAGACCTTTGGGGATTTTTGAAAATTTAATGTGACCAAAGGGGTTAAGACCTTTGGGGATTTTTTAAATTGGATGTGACAAAATGGGTTAAGACCTTTGGGGATTTTTTAAATTGAATGTGACCAAAGGGGTTAAGACCTTTGAGGCTTTTTGATATTTGATGTGACCAAAGGGGTTAAGCCCTTTGGGGCTTTTTGAAAATTTAATGTGACCAAAGGGGTTGAGACCTTTGGGGATTTTTGAAATTGAATGTGACCAAAGGGGTTAAGACCTTTGGGGATTTTTAAAATTTGAATGTGACCAAAGGGGTTAAGACATTTGGGGATTTTTGAAATTTGAATGTGACCAAAGGGGTTAAGACCTTTGGGGCTTTTTGAAATTGAATGTGACCAAAGGGCTTAAGTGCCTTTGGGGATTTTTGAAAATTGATATGTGACCAAAGGGCTTAAGTGCCTTTGGGGCTTTTTGAAAATTGATATGTGACCAAAGGGCTTAAGTTCCTTTGGGGATTTTTGAAAATTGATATGTGACCAAAGGGCTTAAGTGCCTTTGGGGCTTTTTGAAATTGAATGTGACCAAAGGGGTTAAGACCTTTGGGATTTTTTTGAAATTGAATGTGACCAAAGGGGTTAAGACCTTTGGGGCTTTTTGCAAATTGAATGTGACCAAAGGGGTTAAGACCTTTGGGGCCTTTTGAAATTGAATGTGACCAAAGGGGTTAAGACCTTTGGGTCTTTTTGAAATTTAATGTGACCAAAGGGGTTAAGACCTTCGGGGATTTTTGAAATTGAATGTGACCTAAGGGGTTAAGACCTTTGGGGATTTTTGAAATTGAATGTGACCAAAGGGGTTAAGACCTTTGGGGCTTTTTTAAAATTGAATGTGACCAAAGGGGTTAAGATATTTGGGGATTTTTGAATTTGAATGTGACCAAAGGGGCTAAGACCTTTAGGGATTTTTGAAATTGAATGTGACCAAAGGGGTTAAGACCTTTGGGGGATTTTGAAATTGAATTTTGATGTGACCAAAGGGATTGAGTACCTTTGGAGCTTTTTCATTTTGAATTTTGATGTGACCAAAGGGATTAGGATCTTTGGGGTTTTTTGAATGTGACCAAAGGGGTTAGGACCTTTCGAGATTTTTTTTATTTTGGAATTTTATGTGACCAAAGGGATTGAGTACCTTTGGGGCTTTTTGAAATTGGAATGTGACCAAAGGGATTGAGTACCTTTGGGGCTTTTTGAAATTGGAATGTGACCAAAGGGATTGAGTACCTTTGGAGATTTTTTATTTTGGAATTTTATGTGACCAAAGGGATTGAGTACCTTTGGAGCTTTTGAAAATGGTATGAGACCAAAGGGCATAAGTGTCTTTGGAGCTTTTTGAAATTAGAATAATGTGGATGACTAGGAGGATATCCTGAGATTCCCCACTTTCCTTGGTGATTAATTTGATACCAATGTCTTGATCAGATGAGTTATTTAGACCATTTGGGGTGAAGACTTTCAGATCAATAAGGTCTTGGACAATATTTTTGAATTATTTATAGTTATTTATGTCATGGCCTACTTGTTGATGATAAGTACATTACAAGTGATTCTTGTAATTCTTTGCATATTGCTTATTAGGATCACTTGATTTTATTTTTGGAAGTACAATCTCTTGTGCTTCATAGTCTTTGAAAAATGGTTGCATAAGATTCTAAAAGTATTGTGTAGTTACGATGAGGCTTTTTGGTGTACTTGGTGCTTGTGTCTGATTGTGTTGGACTTTGAATTTGTGGTATAGGTGTAAAAACCTGAGATGTGGGTTGTGAACATGGATGTGTCAACTGTTGTGATTGCTAAAATTGGAGATGGCTCAATTGTAACTCAATGTTAGTTAGTCGAGGTAAGATTTGTTGTATAATTTCAATGTGTTGATAATTTGAATGTAAGCCTTGGTTGGCTTGTTGAATGATTTGAGATATAATGAATGGATTAATTAATGGATGAGATTAAATGTATTGTTGGATGTGTGATGAATTTGGGGTCATGGAATGAATTTGATGATGATGGGGTTGGTGAGGAAATGATTGTGAATAAATAAAAGGATATGATGTATGAGGACTATGGATGGGTGGACTCATAGGAATGGAATGGGTTTATGGAGGTAAGGTGCAAGTTGCATTTTATGTGACAACTTGGGGATTAAGAAGCCAACATAAATATGTAAATTTCACCTAAATAGCACAAAGTACACCCTTAAAATCCCCTGCCTATAAGTGATTAAAATCACAAGAGCAACCAAAGGGTTCATCCACCTCTCTACCAAAGGGGCCAGCCTAGGGTAGGATTACTTTACGTGTCAATATGTTGTTCCTATTTAGATATGCAAAATTAAATTAATATTTAACTCTAAAATGTGAAATCTAGGATGCCTTTCTATTTCATATGCACTCAAAATGCAAACAATCACCTAGATCTACAATTTTAGAACAAGAAATGAATTTTATGTAATCAGATGCACACAAACCCTAAATGTAATTTTCTAAATATTCTTTCCCAAATTACTTAGTGTTAAGATCTTTTTATAACCCATAAACAACGAAAAACTGCAGAAAAAATATAGAATACGTAAACTAGGGTTATGGGACTTACTTGGAATCTTGTATTTTGGTGAAGTTATAATATCTATGTTGATATTATTGACCTAAATTTTTTTTGAGACATGCTATGGCATTTCAGGAACCTACCCTAAAAATTTCATCCCAATCCAACTTTGGATGAGTGAGATATGGCCAAAACAGTAAGGGCATTTTGTGTAGGAAACGCAGTTGAACGCCTCTAATCAACACCAAGCCCAATAGGGTGCTTGCCAGATGTAGTAGAGTGCCTATGTAGGTGTAGCAGAGTGCCTGCATAGGAAAAATAGAATGCCTATGTAAACTTTAAAAAGTGCTATAGAATGCTACATAAAACCTAGCGACAAAATCAATGACTTCTGCGCTTCTGAAAATCCTGTAACAAACAGAAATAAAATCAAGTTAGCAAGGTAGATCAATTTAAATAATTAAATTCTTGTGGCATCCCACCGTGATCACCATTTGTGAATACAAGGACACGACACTTAAATAATGAAAGAATGCAAATGACCCAAACAAACACAAGATTGCACAAATGGATATATTCAATAATATGGGGGGAGCCAATAAACTCTTTTGATACAATCTATCCTCAATGAGAGTATTTGATACAATGATTTACAATGGCACTAGGTTTCTTTGAAACCCTAGAAATAACAACAAAGTGTCTTCATATTTGGTGTGTCCTTTCTTCCAATAGGTTGAGTGGGCTTTGAGTATCCAGTGTGGGGCCACTCCAGATTCAACAACCATTCAACAATATGTAGAACTTACAGATCTACATACATAAAAATATAACAAGGGGGTTAGTAATACCTATGATGGCTCCACAATGTAAGACTCTCAGACATCAATAAAATACTAGTTAACAATGAAGTCATAAAGTATGCTAGATCAACAAATTATGAGATAAAATACATTCAAATGAGATATACCTTGCTTTCATTTCATTGTTGCATATGGCATGGTGTAGTAGGTTTTGATTCATGTTTTTATGTTGTTGCAGGATCAGATGCACACTTAGCAAGCTCAAATGTGAGCTTTGTAGGCTCTGGTGTGCACCTGCAAAATGTAGTAGGCTCTGGAGGGTGCTTGCAAAATTTAGTAGTCTTTGGTGAGCGCTTCACAAGCTTTGCAGCGAGCCTCAGAAGCTCAGAATGGCACCTACGGGTTAGGGCAGAATATGCAATATCATATCGGGGGGATGGCGATGAATGTGGTGGATTGAGGGGGGCTATGATGGTGATGAAGGATGAATGGATGATGGTTGGAACAATAGAAGTCTTACGAGCAAGCTAGGGCTTCAAATTTTTAGGATTCAATGCTAGGGCTTCACCAATAATTCCTCCAGGGTGCAATTTCTAATCTCCAAGTTCTAGTGTTTGAGCATTTGCAAATGCCCTTATTTTATAATCCAAACTAGGGTTTTCTTAGGGTTTTAGCCTTGCAATTTTAATTGTGTGGATAAGATTAAATTAGATCCTAAGGTTGAGATTACTTTTTGAGTGTGGCATGGATTAATGAATATGGACGGTGGATATTAGATTAGATCAGACGGTTGTGGTTAATTGAGTTTATAAATACATATTTTATAATAAATATATTATAATATAATATAAAATATTATATTAAATATAAAATAATATAAAATATTATATTAAATATAAAATAATATTAAAATAAGCCCAATTGGGTTATGAAATGGTGGGAAAGGTGTAATTGGGCCAAATAATTGGTGAGAAAGATGGAATTGGGCCAAATAATTAGTGGGAAAGGTGTAATTGAGCCAAGTGGGTGGTGAGAAAGGTGTATGGTGAACAAGTGGGTGGTGGGATGGTTAGGATGGAGGATTAATGGTTGCAATTTGGTGTCTACAAGTAGTCTCCAGTGGATAGATATCCATTAGCTAGAGTAGTGAGGATAGATATTCTAAGTGAGGATAGGAGTTTTCAAAGGAGAGAGATCCACAAGCCAATGGAGTGGATGTAGTAGTCTTCTAGAGGATCACCAGCCAGAGCATAGGAGAAGGAGTTCTATGGATAGAGATCCACAAATCAACTAAGGGTATTGGTGTATCCTATGGATAGAGATCCACAAACCTGATTTGGGGATCGTTGTCTCCTTTAGACAGAGGTCCATAAACATTGTAATAGGGAAAATATTCCTAAGATATTTTTTGAGAAAAATTTAGTGAAATATTTTCTCTATGGAGTAGCCCACATTGGGTGAACCACATTAAATTGGTGTCTCTATTGTGTGTGATGATTTATGCATTACCTTGATTACTACTATTGATATTGCCATTGATTTATTACATAATATTATTTGGGAAAGAAAAGTTAAATGTGGTCTTATACTTTTCACCCCCTCTTAGTATAATCTTGTGTTCTTCAATTGGTATTAGAGAGGGTTCCTTTGAAAGAGCTTAACAACTTGAAGGGAAATCTTACAAGAATCAATAGGGATTCTCAAAATGGATCATTAGGGAATTCAACACCATTGTTCGATGGGAAAACTTATGCACTATGGAGCACAAGGATGAAGTTTCATCTAATGGCACTTGAAAATAAAATATGGGAAGCAGTTGAGAATGGATACATACCACAAAAAACTCCACCTATAGATAAATATGGTAAACTTATACATCATTACAATTCAAAGGTAATGAATAGAATTTTGGGAGGTTTGCATGAAATAAATTTTATAAAGGTTATGCATTGCACATTAGAAAAAGAAATTTAGGATAAGTTGCAAGGCATATATGAAGGAGATAAAAATCTAAAAAGGGTAAAGTTGTAAAATTTCAAGAGAGCATTTGAAGACCTAAAGATGAAGGATGAGGAAAACATTATGGTATATCTAATTCATGTGGATGAGGTTGTTAACTCCATGCAAGAACTTGGGCTTAAGGTTGAGGAAACAGATGTTTGTGATAAGATTTTAAGGTCACTTCCAAAAAGGTTTAGTGAAAATATTTCAGCTATAGAAGATGCAAAATATATTGAACTTTTGATAAGAGATGAATTACATGGAATTCTCAGAACTTTTGAGATAAGAATAAAAGAGGAACATATTCCCTAGAAGGAAGCAACCTTCAAAGTTACTAAGAATACAAAGTGTAAAAAGTTAGATTCAAGCAATGAGTCATCCAGTTATGAAGAAACAAGGAACAAGGGCTCAAGAAAATATAAAGGTGCAAAATCAGTTAGATGTTTCAATTATGGAAAATATGGTCACTATGCATCTGATTGTCCAAAGGTTGGAAATAGCAATGATGAAAAAAAATAGGATCTTAAGAATAGGGAAATAGGAAAACATAGGTAGAAAAAGAAAAGCAAGGATGGACAAGGCAAGCAAGGAAATAAGTTTTTCCAAATGCATAAGAGGAGTTTCTATGCAAAAAAGGTAGGAAATATCTCAAATGATATTGATGAAATTTCCTCAAATAATGATAAATATGAAGTACTATTTTTAGCAAAATAAAAATATGATGTTAGAAAAAGGGTAGCAATGATTCTCAAGTATTTTAGATGTGGTAACTGTGATCATCTTGAAGATAGTTGTACAAGGAATGGATTCAGTTTCAGTGATGATGAATATGAAGATACACTTGAAGGACCAGAAGAAAGTTTACTTTTGGAAATAGAAAAAGAAGGAGGTGATCCTATTGAAGACAAATCATAAAGGAATGAAGATGATCCCAAAGGTAAAAAAATAGAGGAAGAATCATAGAAAGGAGAATTTTATCGTAAGGGTGAGCTTATTCATGCCCTTAAGGCATTAAGGGAGGTAAGAAATCAAAACTCAAAACTCAAAACTCAAGCTTAAATTTCAAGAATATGATGAAGAAAAAGGAAAGTTTATAAAGGATCTAACCAACTCAATAGCTAAGACAAGGAGATTCAAGGAGAAGTTAGAATAAAAGGTTTTAGAAGGTGAAAGGTTAAAGCATGAGGTAGCTTCACTAAGGAAGAAATTAAAATAGTATAAAGACAAGTTACATAGGTTTGGGAGAAGCTCAAAGAAATTGGATAAGATTATCAAGACACAAAAACCTACATCAAACAATACAGGTCTTGGTTTTGAATAGGTGCAAAGAACAAGGAGAGGATCCAATATCAAGATTTGAAGAAAAAGAATCTTTAAAAGAAGAGAGTGTAAGAGAGAGTGAGACTTATGAGAATGAGTTTGACAATAGGAAGTTCAACAAGGAAATGAACAATACACAAATGAGGAACAGATGGAATAGGAAGTAGCATAAGGTAAAAGAGACTAAGAGACCAATGGGGTCAAGGTAGGGTAGTTTTAATGGATGATTCTTCTCATGTCACAGGTCTGGGCATAAGGATATATAGTGCAGGACACATGAAAGACAAGAATATGGAAATTTAAAAAATAGATAGATTTTTCAAGGGTATTGCTACTCTTGTAATTAGATTTGGTACAAGATAGTAAATTGCAAGGTTCATGACATGAATGGATATGGCTTCACCAAGAGAAACCCCAAGATATTTTCACTTTTAAGGAATAACAATGTTAAGTTTTATAAGTGCAATAATGATGGACATACAAAAAAGTGGTGTAGAGCATAAATTCTAGAGACAAGCAAGAACAGGAATAGTCAGAGAAATTAGAAGGATCAATTGAGGAAGAAAGTGGAAAAAGGTAAAGATCAATTTTTTCTAGGAATATAAATACTCCCACCCCAAAATTAACTACCTCAAGAGGAGGTGGAGGAGGGTCTAAGCTAAGAGTTTCATTCTTAGATCCAAGCCCCAAAGGTGGCTCTTTGCCATTGATGACAAGGGGGGAGATATTTGAGTTAGGAGGAGAGGATTCAATAAGGGGGAGTAGTTTCTCAGGGGGAGCATAATAGAAAGAGGTAAAGGAAATGATAAAAGGAAAATGGTTTGCCATCAATGATAAAGGGGAAGATTTTTGGAAATATGAGCAGGTTTTGTTGTCATTGATGTCAAGAGTCAATTTTAGTGAGTAGGACAAAAGGAAGGATGTCAAGAGTCAGTTTCAGTAAGTAGTGCAAGAGAAATATTGCTTCTAGGCCTAAGGGAAATAATATTATATTATCTTTAAAGATGGTCATATGAGATCTAAAGAGCAATAAGAAGGCCCAAGAAAAATAATATTATAATATTAAAGGTCTAAGGTCAAAACCTAGAGATTTAAATTAATTACAATAATTTCATTATAAATTAATTTAGAACTTATTTTGATTAACTCTAAGAGTTATTAAATTAATTATAGTAATTTAATTATAAATTAATTATAGTAATTTAATTTAAATTAGTTTATGATTTAATTTAAATAACCCTAAAGGTTAGGGTTATAAGGGCACAAAGTTTTAAATAATTGAAATTAAATAAAATTTAAAAATATCGTCGATGCTTTGAGCACATGGCACATTGCATATAAGAAGCGGCAAGTCTTATGTCAAATTATCATCTATGCAATCCATCGAATGTAATAGAAAATTGTGCGCAAGGTAAAGAGGCAGAATCATGAGTGTTTTAAAAGCATTAAAGAGATAGAACAAGGGAAAAATAAGTGGTGATCCCAATTCACATTGCAAGGCACTGGGTAGCGCAGTTGGTAGCTAGGGGCTATGCTAAGACATTCACAGGTGCAAGGTTAGGGGTTCGATTCTCATGGCATTCATTTTTGCAAGTAGAGAAGATTTTGGTCTACACCATCATAGAGGAACAAAGGGAAGGCACGTGCATTTATCTTTATGTTGAGGAATGTAGCCCACCTAGTGGACATGTGATTATGAGGTCTCCGATGGTACCAGTAGCAGCACTACCAGGTGGCCAAGATCCTATGGTAGATATCTAGCGCTTGTAGGGTCTGCTAATGAGTACCAATGATAGGTATGCATCCAAGGTTGCTCAGGTGGACCAACTAGTTGGATATATATAGATGCTATGTGCAGAGGTTCCTAAGGATCCTTATGCTCCAGAGTCATAGCAGACTAGATCCAAGACTACCATACAGTCTACTGCTAGCTCGAGCCATTGCACCCATCGAAGTGAGAGGACACACAGGTCCTTTAGTACACATGGTGGTAGTAGTCATACCAAGACTAGGGAGGTAGGGTAGTCTACTATAGCATCCAACCATAGGTCTTGATGAATAGAGGTGCCCATTGCATAGGTTGTAGTTGGACAAGTGCTAGACCTCTTCGGACTAGGCAATACTCAAGGCTCTCAGTAGGGTCCATAGTAGACAGTAGGGCAGTAGGTAGAGCAGGCTCTTGAGCATAGTATTGAGGAAGGTGGTGAGAGCTCTAGTACAGAGGGAGTAGATTAGAGCTAGAGCTCTACTATTGCAAGATACATTTTTGATACATATCATTTTGGTGTCAGGTCGAGGACCTACACATTTGTAGCCTATGGGTATTTTTATACTCCTAATGTACTCTGAGACACATATTTATATATGATATGACTGATCATTATTTTATGGCTCATTCTTGTGTACTCATTTATTTTTTATTTTATATTTATGTGATGCACATGGATGCAATGCTTATGTTATGCTGATGCTATATGATGTGATGTATGGATGACATGCACTAGATAGCTAATTGATTTATGATGATGATATGCAATGATATAGATGGTTGGATGTGCTTTTTTTTATGAATGCATATGGATGCGATGTTCTTTTCTTAATGTATATTTGATATTGCTTTCTTTGCATGCATTAATGTATTTCATGATTTATTTACACAATGCAAATCTACTGTAAATGAACCTGTATGCTTTAATCACTTAAAACATAAGGAATACATGCAAATATGTTTATCAATCTAATAAATGACACCATAGAATGTATAAAAATCATGAATGTAATTGAAAATCCTTAAGATAAGAATTTAATCAATTAATCACCCATATATGAAATGCAATGAATGCAGTGCTATGATGTGAATGATATAATGTGTCATTTGTTTTTATTTTGCAAAATTTGAAAAATATGCATGATATAGTCAGTGGTTGTATAAATATTATTGTTAGTATCCATCCAATATCTATCCCATATGTTGATTGTGCTTTATATAATGATGTATCATGAATTGGCATAGTAAAACCATAGTAATTACATTTACTCTAGTAAATATTCAAATTCAAATTTTAACCTCCCAAACCGCTGCTTAATCCATTTCCTCCTTTTTCGTACCATTTTTAGAGGTTGTTTTGACCGTTTGATGATATCACCTCAGATCGAATGATTTTGTCTAGGCTAGGACGTCTAGACGATCTTGTCCCAAAACTGATTTTTCACAATTAGTCTCTGTTCCAACGACGTCTCTAATCCGGGCAGAAGCATGTCTACGTCGTTAGAGACCCTCCTCGTTGGAGATCTCCCAAATAGGGATGATCTCCAACCTCCTAACCTCCCTCCTAAGCCTATTTAATCCTAAACCCTCCCCTTAGCACCCCCCTAGCTGAAATTCCCTATAAATTGACTTCACACGCATTAAGACATCCCAAATTGCTATTTGCATTAGTTCTATTCAAATTTTGTTGTAGGTACCTTAGTGTTTTTTAGCCGGAGCAATATTACATCATCACAGAGGATCTTGTTTAGATCGGAGGTGATCTTGTTGAATCAGAGATGATTTCGTATCAATGCAAGATGATTTCGACTGTAGTCAACATTGGGGCAATCAATGCCCAAAGTTTGCATTTCTTCATATTTTCTCTGCTATTTTATTCTGCAATTAGCTAGTTTATTTACTATTTCATGCTATCTTGCATCTTGGAGTTCACCCATCTAGATCAAATGCATAATTAAGTTATAATTGTCATTAAATTAGTGTGATGTATTCATGTTTCTATTTGTAATTTTTAGTTTGATATTGTTATTGGCATTTTACATTGTTTCCCCATGTTAGCATTGTTGTATTTTCTGTGTTTTGTACCTATTTATCTATTTGTAGGTCTCTAACGAATTCATCAGATCTCAGATGATTTTGTCAGATCTTAGACAATCTTGTCAAATCAGAGGCGATCCTGACTCCTTCAAGAATCAGAATCTTCATCAGACATCTGGATCAGGTATGACTTTCTAATCTTGCCTTTTTTCTCTGTTTTCTATATAATTTTGTTCTCTGTATTCATTTAAATTTGCATCTTCATATATAACATCTTAGACGAATTTTAGCCAAACCTAGGACTTGAATGTTTAAGGATAAAACTGAACACATCAAACACATTCTCAACCTAGGCGTGGAAACTGCCATTAAATGTTTCCTGGTGAACCCACCATCCATTGAAAAATCACCATAATACACCTCCATCAAGATGCAAGACCTTCGCAAGGCCTCTCAGTTTGAGGTACCGCACCATCCTTTTCACATCCCCCTTTCGGGCATGGATCCTATAGCCTGAAGGTAAGGGTGTGAAAAATTTGGAGCGATACATTTTGGTGAACCTGACGTGAATACATTTTAAACCTTTTGAAAACAAAACAAAAAAAAATATAAAACAACCAAAACATAGATGCATTTCAAATCATTTAAAACAAATAAGTTGCATGTCATTTTTAGATGGTAGCTCCTAAGAAAATATTAGAAGTTACTATAAATTTTGAAAACCAATTGGAAGCCATAGAAATCAATTCTGTGCTTAGTGTGCCTGAAACAGATAAAAATCAACTCTTGTGGGACAAACTTGATAGAAGACTTAGTGTCATTTCATCTAGGTCAAAAAAACTTAAACAAATCAAGAGGCTTGTCCTAGATAGAATCCTAGATCCTCATCAACTCATATTTTATCATGAACTTTAGAGAGCCTATCATAGATGGTTATCTTATAGGAGAGCTCTTGTGTCTTCAGAATTGTTCACCTTCGAAGAATACCTCGAGAACACAGCCATTATACACTAGTTCCTAGGTTGTGTAGAATACCAAGAGATTGTTCTTACGGATAGGGAAAGATGGAATAGAGTTCCTCGAGCTATGTTATATTGAGAGTATTGCCACAAGATTTACTTCTATCAACCAACATCTGAGACAGATAATATTACTATAGCTCTTTTCATTAAATTTTTGAAAGAAAATTTTCAATTTGAAGAAGAACACTTCATGACTCCTGAAGAACTTGAGCCCATTGATGATATTTATAGATTGTTTATAGAAAACTAGATCATTACTTTCAGTATTATTTTTTGCATTTATTGTATTGTTTGTTATCTTTACAATATTATTTCAAAAACAAAGAAAAACTAAAAAACATAACAAAAACCAAAACCTTTCATTTTAAATATTGTAGTAGGTATATAATTAATATATACCTCTTAAGCTTGTTGCATATATATATATATATATATATATATATATATATATATATATATATATATATATATATAGATATATATATATATATATATTTGCTGAAATCTAAAATTAAGCACAATGCCTAAACTTAGGAATGGTAAACAAACTGAAGGAGAAGAAGAAGATTGGTTAGAAGATAAAACTAGAAACCCAAATGACCTTCCTGAAGATCCAATTTCGTAAGGAGAAACTCTATATCAACCAGAAGATGACCTAGGTGAAGACAATGAACAAGAAGAAAATGTTAAAGAGGATGGATCCTCATCCCCTAGAGTAGCTCCAGATGGAACTATTGCTTTTGACAACGTATATCATTTCTAGAAAATTTTCCATAATAACATTGGTGTTCTTAATATGGCAGTTCGTATTGATAAAGGGAAAATTAGTGACACTCAAGCAGCCATGGAACATATGTTTGATGTGCGCACTAATCCCTTGTCTTTCATTGATCAAGAAAGTGATAAGGCTGGACCATCCAATAGAGATATGGTCACTATGATTCAAAACATGCCAAAACAATAGGTTACCCAACCTCCTAAGGAACCTGTTATTCAGCCTAAAATAATTCCCACACAAAAGAAAACTTCCTTCATTGCTTTACTTCACCAAACTATTGATCAATATGCTTCAAGTAAACAAAAACCTAAAATGAAGTCAAACACCAATTTTCAACAATCTGAAATATAGCATAATACAACTTCAAAATTCCTTCATAACACCTTTCCTACCAACAATCTATACAATAGCAACATAGCATCTAATCTTCATGTCCCTCCATCATATGCTCACAAATCCCATATCAATGCCCTACCGAACAAATATGGTGGGCAAAATAGTAATCTGGAAGCCATGGTGAAACAGTTAGCTTCGCGTATGGACCAGATAGATCCTTATCGTCCCTCGTACAATTATCGAGAGATATGTAGTCAACCTTTGGATCCCATAGTTGTAGCACAACCTTATCCTAAGCATTTTCCCATGCCCATCCTGCCTATATATAAAGGAACCGAAGATCCCATAGAGCATCTTCTTATGTTTAGGATAGCATGTCATGATATATCATATGATGACTTGCTATTACTAAAAATATTCCCAAAAAGTTTAGGTGGAATGGCATTAGAGTGGTACTATCAATTTCCCACTCATTCTTTGAGAAACTTTGAAGAAACAGTTGAATCTTTTGTCCATCAATTTAGTGCCTACATCGAGAGGCATGTAACCATTAAAGATTTATACAACTTAAAACAAGACAAGGATGAATGTTTTTTTGATTTCTTAGCTAGATGGAGGCAGTTGATAGGAAAACTGCACTTTGTGCTACCTTATAGGGAAATGTTGGACATTTTTATCAATAATTTACAAGAACAAATATCTTATGAGTTATCAATCGCTACTTTAACTACCTTCGATCAGGCTATAGATTTAGCTCGAAGAGTAGAAGATGCCCTCATTAGGAGAGGCCAACTTAGGAAGAAGGATGATGAGAAAACATCTAGAAATCAATATAAAAACAAACAAGTTGTTGGTGATGGAGTCATTGACAGAAAAAATGTTGCTAATATCAATGCAACGAAAACAACAGAAAAAATTATATTAAAACTGCCTGATAAGCCTCCTCAAGAATTTACTAGATTGAATCAACCGTTATCAACTATTTTACCTCAATTAATTGAAAGAGGTTTGATCCAATTGCCAGCTATCCGGGAACCTGATCCAACTATACCCGGATACAGAGCTGACTTACACTATGATTTTCATAGAGGACCTGGACACCCTACCAATGCTTGTAAAAGGTTGAAACATAAAATACAGGATCTAATTGATAATAATGAAATGGAGGTGCAAGCCTTCCAACCTAAACAAAATGCTCCTAATAATACTCAAAAGAACATTCCCCAAAATCAAAATCAAAATGCTAATCAATCATTAGACATATTTCAATACCCTTTACCAAGACATGGTAAAGAGGTGGCCAATCAAATCGAACATCATAATGTTCCTCCTCCTAACCGATATGTAGGAACTATTAGCGGACATTTACTTAATCATGATCCTCAAATATTTGACACAACCTTATCCATGGTTACGACCAGGCCCTTACATAATATTCAAACTTTAGATTCTAGTGATATAGAATCAGATACTGAAAGTGAGATAGACATCACTTCAAACCAATCTAATAGTTCTAAAAATGAATTAGATCCTATTCAACCCATCACAGATGCTATGGTTCCAGAAGAACCATTTCCTAGAAGAGTTACTACTCGACCTTCTTCTAATCAATTCCTTCCAAATGAACAAGCCATAAACGCTCAACCAAGACTAGTTCAACATCCTCAATATAACATTGTAGGTACCATTGGAGTTGTTACCCGACAACAGGCTCAAAATTATCAACAAGAACCAAACCAGAATGATGGATCCATTCATTTTGAAAAATCCCAATAAAGGGAATCATGCTTCCAATGTTCAACCTAAACCCCCTTATAATATTAATGAGCAATTATCCAATACTACAGCCAAAATTTCCCTTTTGGATTTGTTAAGATCTTCTCCTACCCATAGGGATGAGTTGATGCTTACATTAAGCCAAATGATAGTACCTCAAAACATTCAACCTGAAGCCATGGCCAATACTATCATTACTCGAGAAGTTTATTATATTGACTTTCGAGATAAAGATATCCCACAACACAGTTTACATAAGGATAATCCCTTATATATTACTGCTCTAATTGGAGATTTAGTTGTTAAAAGAGTCCTGATTGATAATGGTTCATCTCTAAACATTTGCACTTTTGACTTCTACCAACGATTTGGCTTTAGAAGTGATGAAATGAAGAAAACTGACATGATTATAATGGTCCATCCGGATGCTAAACCTGTTAAAAAAAAACTTAGAAAAATGCATCCAAAAGTGGCTCTGCTAGTCAAAGGGGAACTAGAAAAACTCCTAAATGTTGTTTTTATACAAGCTATTGATTATGCTGAATGGATCTCAAATGTAATTCTAGTTACCAAAAAAGAAGCCACCAAAGTTAGGGTTTGCACAGGTTTTAGATATATTAACGTTGCATGCCCCAAAGATGATTTTCCTCTTCCAAATATGGATCAATCATTGAATTTACTGTCAGGAGTGGGATGATGTCCTTAATGGATGGATTCTCCGATTATAATCAGATCAGGATAGCTCCTAAAGATCAGGCTAAAACAGCCTTCATTACCCCCTAGGGTACCTTTTGTTGGAAAGTGATGCCATTTGGCTTAAAGAACGCAGTGCAACATATCAACGAGCTATGACTTATATTTTTCATGATATGATGCATGATATCCTACATGATTATGTAGATGATATTATAGCTCGCTCTATTAATGAAGATAATCATTTAGATGATTTGAGAAATTTTTTTAATCGATTACGAGAATATCTTATTCGATTAAATCCAACCAAATGCATATTCGGAGTTAAGTCCGGTAAAATATTAGGGGTTTTAGTTTCTTTACGTGGTATCAAAATCAACCCTCTCAAGATTGTGGCTATCACTGATATGCCCGCACCTACTAATATATCTGAGTTACGAAGTTTACAAGGTAAGCTTCAAGCCATTCGTCACTTCATCGATAAGCTGGCGGACAAAATTGGTCCCTTTCTTAAGCTTCTTAAGAAGGATGTCCCATTTAATTGGGACGAAGAATGTAGAGAAGCTTTTTAACTTCTCAAACAATACCTCCTTAATCCAAAGGTGCTTTCACCACCTAAACTTGATCGCCCATTTCTCCTATATATTTTAGCTTCAGATTCTGCCTTAGGAGCTATGTTAGCTCAGCTTGATGATGAAAAGAGAGAATAGGCTAATTATTATATTAGCCAAACCTTCATCAGTTATGAAACCCGCTATACAACATTAGAGAAACTATGTCTAGCAGTCATGTTTGCTATGCAAAAATTATGACATTATATGCTTAGGTAGAAAACTTATGTCATTGCTAAATATGATCCCTTAAGGTATCTCATGAGTCGACCTTATTTATCGAGTCACATAGCCAAGTGGGTTCTTGCTCTAAGTGAGTTTGACCTCACGTTCATAGGATAGAAGTCTATTAAGGGTCAAATCATAGCAGATCAATTAGCTGCTGCACCCTTAGAGTCTACCCATCCCCTCATCATTGAGTTTCTTGATGAATGCCTTCAATTAGAGGCAGACCATATTGAACAATGGTCCTTATACTTTGATGGATCTCGATGCATGAGTGGGGCTGGTGCGGGTATTATTTTAATATCCCTACAAAAACATCTTATTCCTCTGTCCTTCAAATTGACATTTGCTTGCACTAACAATATTGCTGAATATGAAGCTCTAATCCTTGGATTATGAGCTACCTTGGTGCTAAAAATTAAACATCTGTTAGTTTTTGGTGATTCTCAACTGGTTATAAACCAAATTAATGAAGTTTATCAGATCAGAGATGATAAACTACGCCCATATAAGGCCTATGTTTTACAATTAATGTCTCTATTTGATCAAGTTACTTTGGAAGCTATTCCTCAAACTTGTAACCATGCAGTTGATGCTATGGCCGTAGCTACATCTATCCTGCCCTTGGAGTTAGATGACGAATATGCCACCATCATTATTCGTCGACTCCAGGAACCCACTTCAAATAAGTCATGCTTAGAACCTTTTGATGTGTTTCTAATCAATGAAACTACTTTGGTTCTTACAAATTTTGCAGTTATATGTTTCAAATTATTTTGGATAAATTAGCATTTATTTGGAATCCCTCACTTTCACACTCACAAATATAAATATCTTGATTTTATCTGGCATGATTACTAATCTCTCTTATATCAAAGTTCACAAAATTCAATTAAATAAAGTTTGAGCATAGAGAATTGATCTTGTTATTTACTTAAACCAAGCACATATTTTCACAATAAAATGATTATATTTGTAATTTCCATGCTTTGCTACATAGTAGAAGTGGTTTCTTGAGCGAAAAGTTTCCCCTGCTATCCTATCATGCACATGGTCTAGAATCTTTGAGAATTGGCAAAAGGACAAGCTCACCCCTACCCAGAATAAAAATCCCTTGCTCTACAGCTAATCCGAGAAAGTATCCCTAGTATAGAACAAAAGAAAAAGAAAAGTTCAAGAAAAAAAGAAAAAAGAAAAAGAAAAAGGTTATTTGAATCATCACAACAATGTTTCAAGCATTATCTCAAAAATCAAGCAAAAATACAAAAGAAAATCAAAAGTAAAAGAAAAAAAAAGCAAAAGCAAAAGCAATAAAATCCCTTTCCCTACCCTTTGAAAATAAAAGAAGGGTTGATGAGCTTGAATCCCTAGAATTCTCAATTATTCGAAAATCGTGAGGTAAGCCCCACAACAGGTGGTTTGTGCCCAACCCGCTTGGCCTTGGGTAACTCCTAGCGTGGCGATATGTCTGTCACATTAACGACCTTCTTTTGTATAGACCTATGTCTGCTTATGGATTAGCTAGCTCTTGATAATCTGACTTACATAGTAGTCTAGTATGGTTATATGCATCTACATCATGGTTAATGAACATTTATTTGGTTCATTCAAATCACTTGTATCATATTATCTTGCTCAAAACTGGTAAATGAACATAGCAATTGCACACACATTTTATATTTGAGAGATTTTGTGTATCATTATGATAAATAAAGATTGGAAATGAACTCACATATGCACATGGGATCCCTTATAAATCTAACTTTTGTCTTTAAGATACTTTGAAATATTTTTTGCAAATTGTTTAGAATAATTCATTTTCTTCTTTAAAGTACAGTTGTTTAGCCTAAAGACAACTACATACATAATAGAAAAAAATCAAAATTTCTTTCAAAAACCATACAATCAAAACACATATACATATATATATTATCGACTTTCGCGACGATGGTATAGTTCCACAACCAAAATTGGAATTTTATGCCTAGCGCAAGTCCTTATCTTCATATTTTTTGTTTATCAAAAATCAACCATGCAATAAAACTATATCTTTTTGGATTTCATGATGATGGCATAAGTCTATACCTACATATTCTATGCCTAGCACAAACCATTGTACCAATTTTTATTCCCCATTTATTTAAAAATCATGAAAACCATATGACTTAAATCATTCTGTTACACAATTATGCTTTCAAAAGAATGCACATTATCACTATTTCATGTCATTATGTCAACCTTCAATTTTGCATTGATGGTATAATTCTTAGGGAATTACCCAAAAATTTTATCACACTTAGGAATTTATGCCTAGCAAAAATCATTTTAACATTATTTCATGCATACTATTTTTATGAAAATCTGAAAACAAATCATCATCATCATAATTTGCACCATTGCACCAAAGTCTTAAGACAGTCTCTTAAGCACTCTTTTACTTTTCACAATATTTCTATACTAGGATTAGCTTGACGACCGAGTGAGCAGTGACTCCATGAAATGGTCTATAATAGCGACAATATCCTTTGAAATTATTTTTAGAAGTCTCTTTTTATTTTTTATCACATTACATCACAAACAACCAATTTTTTCTATCAGATTATTTCATTTTAATTTTACAAGCATGACATTTTAACCATAATATTTTAAAATGACATAATTATATGAATCGTCAAATCAATCAATTAAAACATTAAAAGCATCATAAAAATACATAAGACAAGTCATATGATCAAAAAATATCTCATCTATATATATCAACAATATATACATCATCTCAAAACTAGATTGGTATGCCACAATCTGTATTGTGGCATACTCAATCCTCTATCCAAAAATAATAAATGCTATCATATCAATTTGTACAATGTCGTGCAGTAGTATAGCATTGAGAACCCCTCGAGCTCTTAGCCTCATCTCCTCCCCCGCCTTGAGGTGGACGAGGTGGCCCCATCGCAATATGAGTGGTACTGCGAGTCCTAGTCATCGATCGGGATGAAGTCCTCGATGACCCAATCTGGATCGGATCTACGATGTTAGCCGTTAGTGGTAGTCTATCCTCCTCTGGCACCATTTGACAGTATAATGTCTAGTAGAAAGTGATTTGGGAAATAGCCCATGCCAGATCCCTAGTGCTCACCCCTCCGCCCCATGCTCTAAGGCATGCAATCTCATCTCTGAGCTGTGTCACCTCAGCTCGGTGTCATGCAGCCTCCTCCTGTAGGGTCTGCACCTATGCCTAGAGATGAATTATCTCTGCTCGAAGAGTTGCTATCTCGTTGCTCTCCCTCGTGTCAAAACCCTTGCCCTTATCGGGCGATGGTGGCCTCTCTCTCTATGGAGAAGGGGGTCTCTCCACCCTCCTCTCCCGCTATCGTGGCCTCTCCTGTGCCTGTGCTCTCCTCAGCTCTCTCCCTCTGTGACCTTGGGCCACCTCCATAGATTCCTGGCACCACATCCCCATCTGATGCACAACTACGTGAATCATACCCTAAGCCCTCATCATCCAAGGAGGGCAGATGCCAACATACCAGGCATCGTAGCCATCGGCTATCCCTACGTTGTCCCCATCCACTGGCTGAATGGGGGCATCGTTCGAGTCTTGACTCCAGAAGTGCTGCATATTTAGAGCCCTGCTGACTATGCTGTTATCCCAGATAGTATGGAAAAAATCGTAATCCTTGAGAAATGGGATCCCCTACTGTAGACTAAACTATCGCAAAACTCGGTCATACCGTTGGAGCTCCACCTCTCCCCTCTCCATCCTCAGCCAGCAAACTTGCCTGATGTGAGCTAGCTCCTATCCATCCTCGGCCCACCCTGGGTGCTCTCTCCATGGCTTCCAGGTGATCTGGTTTGGGACAAGGTCATCCAGTAGTCTCTGGGACATCGATAGATCAATCCGCCACTGTGCCCCTCTCTGAAGCCACCAGTAGAAAGCTCGAGGCCTCTCCCCATCAACCCCTATCAAAGGAAGCCCTACTAGCCTTCGCACTACAATGTGCTCCTAGCACCACACCTATATAAGCAATGTCATCACCAAACATCAGCTGCCCTTGTACACGACCCCATGCAGTATCCTGTACAGTCGACAGAACAAAACTTCCCCAAGAGAATCTGTAACCATGGTCTTGCATGTCATAGATCACATTTTCTAGCACCCATGGTACCCTGCACCCGCTCTGGTGGCATAGCAGAATTCCACCAACTACTTTTGCCAAAACCTGTGTGAGTTTGGATGCCCCAAGCATCTGACGCAGCGCCTCAATGTTCACTCTGCCCTTCTCCAGGGCGAAGCTCGGGTCACCACACAACCACATCATAGCATGGCCCTGATTGGCCGCAAGAGTGATCAACCATCCTTGTATGGGGATCCTTAGAATCCTCCATACATCCTCCAATGTGGGAGTCATCTCCCCTATCGGTAGCCAAAAATAGGAAGAACCCAGATACCACCTCTTTTCTAAGGTTGTCAATAGCCCCATGTCTGTGGACACTTGTGGCATCTCTACCACATGCTGTAATCCGACTTGAGCCAGCTGATCTCGCTTTGCCTGTGATAGAGCGACCAAGTCATCTCTCAACCCCCCATACTTCCATTCTCTGCTCTTTAGTAAACCTCTCTGCAACATAAACAACAATAAAAAAAAAAATCATTAATAACAAACTCAAGTGATCAATAATGCAAGTTAAAATAAGTTCAATTTTACAAATGATGATATTGTCCACTATTGGACGATATCGTCCCACATTTGAGCATAATCGTCTTCGATTTCGCAAGCCGAAATCGTCCCTAATTTGATGAAATCGTCCCCCTTTTGCCGATTTCACCCTTAAATGAAATTGGCAAACTTGAGACGATTTCGTCGAAATCGGGACGATTTCGTCCCGATGATGTCGACGGCCCAAAAATGGCCGTGATGCTCAAAAATTGATCAAAATTCACCTAAAAAGCATATAAATTCAAATTCAAACAATTCTAAGCTAAGTTTAGACTCTTACCCGTAGCCTGCGCCGGACCTCTGTCGATCTGTGCACTGTCTCCATCATTTTTGCTTGTAGAGCTGTAGACACCAGAAACATGAATAGTAAAAATGAATTAGGGTTTTACCCTATTTTTCTTAATTTTATTCAAAAACAATTAAAAACATTTTTAAATTTTTATTTTCCACATTCTTACCTCAAACGTTCGATTTGGATAAAAACACAGAGGGGGCACCATAATAAGCTGTCGTACGATTCAACCAAGAATTGTCGCCTAAAAATGGAAATAATTTTTGCTTTTTCGTAGATCGAGAAGAACTCATCTTTAACACATTTTCTTCAAAAAATTCGCTAGAGGGGGCAAAATTTAGCACCCTAAAATTGGCGCAATAAAACCTTAGTAATTACATTTACTCTAGTAAATATTCAAATTCAAATTTTAACCTCCCAAACCGCTCCCAAATCGTCGCTTAATCTGTTTCCTCTTTTTCTACACCATTTTTAGAGGTTGTTTTTACCGTTTGACGATATCATCACTGATCAGACGATATCGCTTCAGATCGAACGATTTCGTCTGGGCTAGGACGTCCAGACGATCTTGTCCCAAAACTAATTTTTCACAATTAGTCTCTGTTCCAACGGTGTCTCTAATCCGGGCAGAAGTGTGTCTACGCCATTAGAGACCCTCCCCATTGGAGATCTCCCAAATAGGGATGATCTCCAACCTCCTAACCTCCCTCCTAAGCATATTTAATCCTAAACCCTCCCCTTAGCACCCCCCTAGCTGAAATTCCCTGTATATTGACTTCACACACATTAAGACATCCCAAATTGCTATTTGCATTAGTTCTATTCAAATTTTGTTGCAGGTACCTTAGTGTTTTTCAGCCAGAGCAAGCTTACATCGTCATAGACGATCCTGTTCAGATCAGAGGCGATCCTATCAAATCAGAGACAATTTTGTATCAATGCGAGACGATTTTGACTATAGTCAACATTGGGGCAATCAGTGCCCAGAGTTTGCGTTTCTTCATCTTTTCTCTACTGTTTTATTCTGCAATTAGCTAGTTTATTTACTATTTCATGCTATCTTGCATCTTGGATTTCACCCATCTAGATCAAATGCATAATTAAGTTATAATTGTCATTAAATCAGTGTGATGTATTCATGTTTCTGTTTGTAATTTTTAGTTTGATATTGTTATTGGCATTTTACATTGTTTCCCCATGTTAGCATTGTTGTATTTTTTGTGTTTTGCACCTATTTCTCTGTTTGCAGGTCTCTGACGAATTCGTCAGATATCAGACAATCCTATAAAATCAGAGGCGATCCTAACTACTTCAAGAATCAAAATCTTCATCAGACATCCGGATCAGGTATGACTTTCTAATATTGCCTTTTTTCTCTATTTTCTATCTAATTTTGTTCTCTATATTCATTTAAATTTTCATCTTCATATAGAATAGATTAGATGCATTTTTGCCAAACCTAGGACTTGAATGTTTAAGGATAAAACTAAACACATCAAACACATTCCCAACCTAGGCATGGAAACTGCCATTAAATGTTTCCTGGTGAACCCACCATCCATCAAAAAATCACCATAATACACCTCCCTCGAGAGGTGGGACCTTCGCAAGGCCTCTCAGTCCAAGGTACCGCACCATCCTTTTCACATCCCCCTTTCGGGCACGGATCCTATAGCCTGAAGGTAAGGATGTGAAAAATTTGGAGCGATACAAATAGTGCTAACAATTCTAGGGATTTAGGCTCATTCCTTTCTATCCTTCAATTTTTGGGATACTTTCTCATGTGTAGTGAAGTAAGGGAGTCGATTCCATCTTCTTTTTTAACTGTATTTGGATCTTCATTTGATCTCTCTTCGAACTGGATTTTGGATCTTCATTTGATCTCCGCTTGAACTTTTGATTTATGATCTTCATTCGATCTTCACTTTTGAACTTCACTTTGAACTTTGATTTAAGCATATTTTTTGATCTTCACTTGATATTCAATTTTTGGCATTATACATTTGATAATTTTCTTCAAAAACTTTCCTTTGGGGGGATTTACTTGGAAAAACTTTTTCTGGTATATCGATTAAGAATATCGATCTTATGATATCAATATGGGATATCACTCTAAGGATTTGATCTATGATATCGATATAGGGTATCAATCATGAGGATTGATTTGGGATATCTCCTGGGAATATTTCTCATTTTATCGTAAGAAATGGAATCTAAATAGGGAACTAACCTGTCCTTTTGCCAATTGCCAACATTTCCCATATCGTCTGCATAGAGGGATAAGCAAGAATAACTCTTTTCGCTTCAGGATACTCGGTCCTGCTTTACGAATTTCATATTTCCCTAGTCCTTGTTAGGATTGTTTAAATTTGTTGATTAGTGATAGGCTTCTGATATGCTAAGGGCTATACTAACTAAACCTTAGCTACAAAAGCAAAGTAAGCTTTCTACCAACTCTTGATAAGACCACTAGGTATGGCTGGGTGATCGAAAAACCCTAGTATATCTCCATAGCAACATTATAGGTTGTGTTGAAAAACATAATTACTCACATGAATTATGGATTATGATAAACGCAAAGATGCATGATTTAAACACAAATGTGGCATCGTTTGTAATACTGACAAACATAATGCCTTCTATTATGGAATGCAATAGATGATGAATACCTATATACAATGCAGTAATGTAGTGAATGCATGTGTAAATGCAAAATAAAAATGCAAATGCAAATGTTTTTGGATTTGAAGCTTTACCAATTTTTTTGGATTTTTTAATTTTTATGGGTTTTGAGCCTCATAATTGACCAAACGACGAGTACATGCCTTTGGAGCCTTTGGATTGACCAAGCAATTTTGATAATTCTTGGAGCCTTTGAGTATTGACCAAAGGGATTATGGGTACCTTTGGGGCATTTTGGGATGACTAAGTGATTTTGAGAATCCTTGGAGGCTTTTTGGTTGACCAAGTAGTTTTCCAAAAACTCTTAGTGCCTTTTGGGTTTGACCAAAGGGATTGTAGATGCCTTTTGAGCTTTTTGATTGACCAAACCACTAATGAAAGTGTTTGGAGCTTTTTAGGATGACCGAGCAGTTACAAGCAACTATCAAAGCCTTTTATTATGCTCTTCAAGCATAAAACACATTAAGATGGATGATTTTGAGAGGTTCAGACTCTTCAACGCCCCCTAGCAACATTAGGCTATAGGTACCCAAACTAATATTTTTAGATATGATGTAAGGTTCTAGCCAATTAGTCATGAATTTGTCTCACATATCTAGCGATAAATTAGAGTTTTGTTGGTTTTCTTTCAAGACAAGATCCCCAACTTCAAATTCTCTTTGGTGGACTTTGACGTAGTAAGTTCATTTTAGTCACTCCTGATAAATGTGGAGATGCTCCAAGGCATTCACACAATGTTCATCGAGTAGCATCAGTTGATCCAGTCGATCTTACCATATAGTGTCATCATCAATGAACTCTTTCAATGTGACACGTAATGTTGGAATTTCTAATTCCAAGGGCATAATTGTCTTAGTGCCATATACTAGTAAGAAATGTTTTGCCCTAGTGAGCATCCAAATACTAGTACTACAAGCCCATAGGGCAATGGGTACGTGGATGTGCCAATATTTATGGTTTTCTTGTACCGAGACCACTGTCTTATTTGAAGATTCAACCTGCCCATTTTCTTGTGAATAGTATGGAGTCACAAAACTATGTTTGATTCTATGTTTAGATGTCAAAGCTCTTATAGTTTTGTTCTTGAAATATGTTCCATTATCTAATATTATTTTGGATGGAATCCCAAAATGACTTATGATATGCTCCAGTATAAACTCTGCTATACGAGCTCCAGTTGTCGTTGTTAAGGGTATTGCTTCCACCCACTTTATAAAATACTTAGTAGCCATGATTATGAATGTATTCCAACCCAATTATGGAGGAGAGATCTTTCCTATAAGATACAATCCCCACTGAGCAAATGGCTAAGCCGCTTGGATGGGTTGTAAAGCCTACGATGGCAAGTGAGTAAGATTAGCATGATGTTGGAATTTAACGCATTTCTTGACATACACATTGCACTCCTTCTCCATAGTGGGACAATAGTAACCCATTCGAAGGATGCACTTGATGATGGCCATGCCATTGAAATGGCCACCACACATACCATCATGGGATTGAGAAATTGTCGATGATGCCTCTTAGGGCTCTAAGCAACAAAGGAGAACTCCATCATAGCTTCTTCGATACAAGATGTATCCTACTAATAAATATTTGACCACTTTCTATTTAAATGTGCACTTTGAGGCATGTGAAAATCCCTCTGGGATTATACTAAGCTTTAGGAAGTCTTTAATTTGTGACATCCAATTTTGATAAATCTCAGCTTCGACTGCTAAGTTGACTTGCTCCCCCTACGTATTTACTTTTGCAAATGTAAAATCAAAAACAACCCTATGGTGAATGGTAGTACCACTCCCCATGGGACTCTAAGAGGTTAATGACCCCTAGGGTTCCTTCTTAAGAAAGTCTTCTACTTTGCAAAACCATTTCGCTTATGGTTCTACACTGATCATATTGATCAATTCTCTATTATCATAGGCTACATGCTCTACTATTGGATGCGAGATCATCTTGACATGGATGGTAGTGAAATTAGTAGATGGATTTTGAGGGATTAAATATCCCAAATAATCCATGGTATCTGCAAACCTATTTGACGATCGAGGGATTACCTCAATGTTATACCATTCAATTTTGGCCAAATATGTGTCAACTAAAACTTTATAGTCTTTTAGTATGGGACACCGACACTGAAAAAGCCCCTTGACATGATTTACTATGAGAAAGGAGTCACCAAATATGTTCAATATCTTAATATTCTTGGCAAAAGCTATGTGGAGGCCCAGCAGTAGGGCTTCATACTCAACATTGTTGTTGGTGCACAAAAAAACCAACATGAATGACAAGGGCATTGGAGATCCTTACAGTGTGAAGAACACTATTTTTGCACCACTCGCTTGTTAGCACTTCGAACCATCGAAGAACAAAGTCATATCAGCATTTTTCTCTAGTTCTTCGGGTTCAGGAGCTTTAGATACGACAAAGACTGCATCATATGAAAGCTTGATTGTTAGAGTCCTACTATTTGATAGTGGAACCTAAGTTAATTGATATGCTATGACCTATCCCTTAATGCTCTTCTAGCTTATGAATTTCAGATCAAATTCTATCAAAAGCATGATCCACTTCATAGTACATGTATTGTGATAAGTCTTACTCATCATGTACTACAAAGGATTCTTTTTGGATATAACATACGTCGTATGACTTAACATATAATATCACAATTTCTTTGTAGCAAACACTACTGCTAAACACAATTTTTCAACATATGCATACCTGAGCTCATAGCTCATCAAATTTTGACTAATATAATATATGGTCTATTCTTTGCCTTGCATGTTCTTTTGGGCTAACATGGTTCCCAATGCAAAGTTAGTTGCTAATATATATAGTAGAAAAGGCACCTTTGGCCTTGGTGGAGCTAGCATTGGTGGTGTCACCAGGTATTGATTTATCTTAGTGAAGGCTGCCTTGTAGTCCTTGTCCCAGTTGAATTGGACCCCCTTATGTAGAAGTCGATTCATGGGTCGATATTTATCTGATAGTTGAGCAATAAATCACTTTATCAAAGCTACCTTGCCCTGAAGGCTCCTTAATTCATTAATATTGGTGGGAGGACGCATTTCCAAAATGACCTTGACCTTCACTGGGTCTACTTCGATGCCTCTCTTGGAGACGATGAACCCTAGTAATTTTCCAAAAGTCACACCAAATACACACTTCTTAGGATTCAACCTAATGTTGTCCTCTATCAGGTGATCAAAGACTTTTCTTAAGACCTCTGCATATTCTTCTTATAGAAATGACTTGGCTAACAAGTCATCGATATAATATTCAAGAATTTTGTGCATATAGTCATGAAAAATGTATGTCATGAACCACTGATATGTGGCACCAGCATTTTTGAGGCTGAATCGCATAACTTTATAGCAAAATATTCCCCATGGCATTATAAATACGGTTTTGTGCTGGTCTTAAGATTTAATCTGAATTTGATTGTAACTAGAAAAACCATCCATTAAGGAGAGAATTTCATGACCTACAGTTGCATCTATGAAAGCATCAATATTGGGCAATGAAAATGAATCTTTGGGTGTTGCCTTGTTTAGGTCTCTAAAATCCATGCAAATACAAATTCTTCCATCGGGTTTTCCCATGGATACCATATTGGACACCCATTCTAGATAATCAATGGAAATCATAAATTCCACATCCAACAACTTTTGTAGCTCATATTTCACCACCAAGGCTACTGTTGGGTGCATTTTCCTAAGATTTTTCTAGATTGACTTCTTCGTTAGATCTAGCAAAATGTTATGTGTAACCAATTTTGGGTTTAGACCTAGCATATCCTTGTATGACCAAGCAAACAAATTTGGTCTCTCTTTTAGTAGAGGGATGAGGATGGCCCGCTCATCTAGAGTGAGACTCTCTCAAAATTTAACCTTCTTTGCACTGGTGATATCATTACTAATATCCACCTCAAAGGTTTCCTCTATCGACATATGTGATCCCTCCTCAAGTTGGTGAGGCGTAGGAATCATATGGATGTCATCAGCCAGGTAGATTGGTTTTGTGTTGGAAGCATTTTTGCATGATAAACATCATATGCATAGCCTAGTGCAAAATGTAAAGGTTTCAACATTTCTTCATTGGGGAAGAAATACTCAGGCTCAACAGGTGAATCAACATGATCCTAGTCGATAGCATCTTTATTAAGTTACAACAGTTTAGATGGATCTGTTGGATTGTAGAGTGGAGTGGTCAAATCAATGGAGACCATGTTTATGGAATGGAATTGATATACAGGACCACATGGACTAACCTCTATGAAATTTGCATAGCCCTCATACCCATGATTTGGCTCTAATGGCACAGGTACAAAAGGTTCTTCTCTATGAGGACTACGAATAACTAGATCTTCCTTATGCATTGAATGCAAAATAGGATTATTTGGCTCACAAAGCTACATGTAGTTCGATGGAAGGGGATTAACCAACCAATGGATTTGATCCAATTTTAACCATCTTGATCTCAGACGTAGACCAAAATGTAGCTACTGATAGACCTCATCGATGTTGATGGGTTGATGATGGTAAAGCAAATAAGGAGGACCAAAGTAGTCCCTATCTAACTCATATTCTTCATCACTGTAATAATAGAATCCTTCATTCACCCCCACTCCTAGAGGGAACTCCTTAAAATGAGGTCCCATGAATCTTACTTCTTGCATGATGTTGTCATTATTCAGAAAAACCAGATAATTATACCTCATGTACGATGCTATCGAGAAAACTAGCTTGATATCTTCCCCTAAATGATCAACATTGGGAAGGATCACCTTAGTATCTTTAACTGACTCAATAGTCAATAGATGACATGCATACAAAGGCCTTACATAAGTGCCTTTGAATTCATCCTCAGATTCATTATTGTTTGAGGATTTCTCGTCTACATCATAGCCTAGTCCACTCATATCGGAGGTGGAATCCACTCCATATTCATTACAAAGATCTCCTAGCTTGAGATCACTTGCAGTAATGGGGTTACACCCATGCACATCTATGTCATCAACTGCATCTTAGGTTTGGTGTCCCAGTTGATCTCTGGGGTTCATTTCTATCTCAGTCTGCTCAAGGAACCTTTCACAATGATCTTCGAGTGGCTCAATGGTGATGATAGATATCATAGGGTGATTCCTATAGAATTTGGAAGGATTTGGATGATATGGATTAAAATCCATGTCATCCACCATACTGAGGTATAAATGATCTAGGGATACTATGAGCAAATCATCCTACCCTCATATATATAACCCTAGACCGAATCTATCAGTAACTAACTTATAATGAGGTTCTAGCAGAGTCCTCTTTCCTTGTTCAAAGAGAACAAGTCCGTATCCATGCTAATGATATAGCTGAAAAATATACATGGCATACTATGGATTAGACAAACAATGAACATTTACCATGAAATATTCCTCGTCATTTTCATCCATGGGCTCTTATGTTGGAAGTTGATCTAGCCCTACATAGATGAAGTTAGTTTGGTTAGGTGGCTCTCCTAATGGAACCACCGATCCAACTAGATAACGATGAGTGGATGGTTGGCCCATATCTTGCACAGTATTCAAAATTGGTTCGAAGGTCACATTTTTCACAAGGTACTCACCTAATCTGGTATTAGCGAGATGTACCATCACCTATGGTGCGGATGAACCTATTGAAGATGTAGGTGAGGTAGGTTGAGGTGCCTCCTTAGCTTTGTCTTGAGGCTCCTCAACATCCATGGGAATGGTAACCTCCTCGGTGATTGGATAAGGCTTAAAATATTTCTCTTTCTTGCTCATTTTCACCTTCAACTTCCTATCCTCCCGATGCATGACTAATGTTGATGATTTCAAGGAAGTGGCAGTGGTGTGATTCGATCTGTGTGACACATATGGTATTGGTTGAGCATGCACTACTAGTTTACCTCCTGGTTTCTTTATGGGCAACTATGGCCGAACATCCAGGTGCATTGATGGGATTATGAAATCCCCAAGCAAATTTACTAGGTTCAAAAACTTAAATGGCTCTTCATCCGATGCCACTACATGAACCAGTCCCTCGTGAATATATTTTATGCACTAATGTAGTATCGAGGGGACACAATGCATTTCACAAATCCAAGGCCTATCGAGTAAAATGGTGTACTACATGGACCCTTATATCACATGATACATTACTAAAATGGTCTTCAGACCCACCTATATAGGTAGAATAATTGTGCCGACAATCAAAAATAGTGCATCGTTAAACATTGTCAATGTAAATGTAGTTGGCATAATCTATGAATTAGGTAGCTTCAAATGACTCAGTGACTTGGTAATTATTATATTGATCTATGATCTAGTATCGATAAAGACCCTTTTAAATGGCATGTGATTCACACATGGGTTTATGTGCAACGGTGGATCGACCATAGTCATAGAAACCATCCTTATATCATGATCATAAAGTTGGATCATCGATTCCTGACACTGCTATACATGTCCCACAAAATTAGCAAATGCATGTGCATCCTAGTCCTGTACTTCAATGGACCTCAAAATATCCATAATAGTCTCCCTATGCCTCGGGGATTGTTGTATTAATTCATTTATTAACAACTTTGCAGGATGTTTCTACAGGTTTTGGACCAACCTGCTCCTTATGGTCACCACGGGTCTTGTCGATGGGCCTGGAATATTCTATATCGACCACTGATTTAGTGTGGCTTGTATTTTAATGGAAGCATGAGGTTGATTCTATTGTTCATATATCCCATACCTAGTGACAATGTTAACCATGCCTACGAACCCCTAGGTATGTGGTTCAACTTGCACCTGGTTAACTTGATCAATGTTGTTCTAAGGCACCTCATGATTTGGTAAAGGGTTCTTGTAAATCCCCATATTTAGATTATCGGGTTCCTACAGGTTGTATGGCACTACAAGATCACCTTTTTCAATCATATTTTGCACCAGTTGTTTGAAATGCCAACACATATCGATTTCATGGCCTTTCATTCGATTAAAGATGCAAAATAAATCGTCTTGAAACCCCTTTGGTTTGTGTTGATTAGGGTCTATAATCTTGACTTCGGGCAATCTGATTGCCTTGGCCTCGCATAACTGATGGAAAATTGATGTCAATAATTTTTTAAATGGTGTGAAATGGTGAGGTAGGCGTTGATATTTGTTCTTGCCCTTAAAATTGTTGTTGTGCTTGTCATATTACGTAGGGGGAGGTTGGGTCTAATAATTCTATTTTTGTTGCCCCTTGTCCTCCCATTGGAGATTCAATACCACTTGATTCACATGGTCCTACTTTCCCTATTTTTTTGTGGCACTCTCCTTTTGTCCCTCTCTCCTATTTTTGATCTTCAAGTTACCTTCCTGCAACTTGATGTCCTTGATCACCTTAGCTTGTGCCAAAGCCTCTTCAAATTTTGGGTACTATTGCAGCTATAGCAGTAACGATATGTGCTTGGCACAACTCTTCATAAACATTTGGGTTAACTCTGTGGTAGGAATATGGAATGGAAACTTTGCCATTAGTCTCCTCCATATCTTTTTTTATTGCTTTATTGGCTCATCATCACGCTAAGCTAGTGTAGTCAAATTAGAAATATTGGCCTATTTCTTGATGCCAAAAAAATAGCATTCAAGAAAGGCATCATCTAATTGCTCAAAAATTGTTACGCTATGTTTCTTTAGCTGATTAAAATGATATATGCCACTTATCACATATCTCAAATATTAGATTGTGATAAAATTAGAAAGTAACTAAAGCACTTTCTAATATTTGATAGATTGTGATAAGATTGGATTGTGATAAGATTTAGGGTTGTAGTAGAAAATCTTCTCTTTAAATAGGGGTGTTTTCTACTACATATCATCATATCTTATTGTATCTTGTCATATTGACTTTTTTTGTAGGTTATTTTGATGCATATTGTTGCATAACATTGAAGCATTCTTGTACTGTTGAATCATTGAGTAATATAGTGAGCTTCATAGTGGATGTTTCTCTTCATTTGAAGTAGGGTTTTACCACTTAATATTGGTGTTGTGGTTTTTCCTTTTTTGTGTATGATTGATCTTTTGGATCATTCTTCGATCTTGGGGAGACTTTGCTTGTCTCACATTACTTTCTAATATTTTCTAGAAAAGGGGGAATAACTTTTTTTTTCATAAATTAAATATTCCTAGCACCCTTATTTTATTTATTAATTGGGTAGGAATATTTTACATAGAATTATTTTCTAAATATTATTGTTTAGACTTTATATTTTAGTCTAAGAATAATTTACACAATGTTGCATTACATATTCCAACATAAACCACTCTCGGGATGACCCTAAAAGTGTCATGATGAATGTACGCAACAATAATGCATCGTTGCTTGCTATCTGAAAATAAGAATCCAAAAAGCTCGTGACATATTCCTGTGCATCTTCATCACCCTTAAAATTTTCCAAAATGGGCATATCAAAATGCTCAAGGTAAGCTGGAGTAGGCAACAAAGGATCCAAAGGCTCATTATGGATTTTTCTCAATATCGACTTTTGAATAGTTGTGCCTTGTCTCTCAATGGATTTAATCTTCTTGGCTAAGGCCTTATAGGCCTCTAAAGATAGAAATTCCTCATCCCTAAGTTGATGTAGAGGTGTTTTAGGAGGTACTATCTTCCTTGTACGAGATGGAGGTCATTTATCTTCCTCATCCTCAGCTCAAGAGCTCTCAAGATATTCTTGTTCGTATCCATCTCCCACTGCTGCTTCATGTTGCCTCTACCTTTGATTATTGAGTGGTGGTGGCTGCTCCCTCTATTTAGCACTAGCATGAGTATGAGCATCTCTATGCTCTTGATGCATATCAACTTGAGATAAATCCTTCCTATATACACACTCTCTATGCTCATCTTGAGGATATAGTCCAACCCTAGCTAACCTATCCTCCTACTCCACATGTTCCTTCTGGGTAAGGATACACTCTTCACGCATGCATTTCTCACATAACCTCTATCACATGAGCCTTTGTGCTTGAATATTTTCATCTTCAATGTGTTGCCTCTCTAGGCAAGTGACCTCCAATTGATCTTGGAGGAGTTGGCATTTCTACTCTGATTCCAATCTATGTGATCTATCGATCTGGTCGACCATGGGAGGCCTCTGGTATCCCTACTCTATAAGAGTGACCTTATGGGTTTTGTACCCATCATACTAATATGTTGTGCCTTTGCTTCCAACTGTGAAGATAGCATTGGCCTCCTGCTATATCCTATACTATAAACCACCATGCATAGATAGTGGGTGTGTGACATGAGGGTGCTTAGAAGCCTCCTCGTGTCCTCTAGTAGTGCAAATAACATGCTATGCTCACTCGTGGCATGAGTCAGTGGAGTAGAAGGATTGTAGCCTAGCTGCTCTAAAATACTACCTAGACCCTCTAGTTATCTAGATCACCATCGCTCATGTGGTGGTGTGCCATTATCTCCCACCTTTGATATATCAATGGTGATCTTGCGTGGTGGACCACGCATGGGAGTATGGTTAGATCTATGCTCGGTAGCGAGCCTATCTTCCTATCCCTGAATGGGTGAGTATCTAGTCCTATCCTTAGAAGGTGGAGCCATATATCCTTTAGTGGACTTAACATGTAGGGGCACAAACCTATTCCTCTACACAATAAACTCTTTGACCTATCCCATGGATGCGTATGCATTGCAGTCTCGATAATGGCTGTCAAGTGGAACACCCTCATGCTAAAAGGTTTCCTATTCTATCTTGTACCTAGAGGAGTGTACTGAAGCTCCTCTATTTGGGGTTTTCTCTACTTGATCCCATCATGTTGAGTTATCTCCTTGAATGCTAGCTGAACGATGTTCGATTTTCTCATGTGGTTGAGGAATTGACACGTATTGTTGTGAATTGGTTAGGGGTTGGTCATCGACATTGGCTTTGGATCTTTGCCAACCACCCTGTGTATCCACCATTATGTACCTAGATCCTAAATGTATAATTATTAAGCAAACAAGGTATACAATAATGATTATCTTGTTTTAAATTTTAAAATTGAGTCCTAAATTGTTTGATGTGTTTTCAATATTTGTTGTATTAGTGTAGAAACTCTTATCATGTTTTTCAAAACTTGTTGGTTTTTATTCTTAATTTAATGGATTTCACCTGTATGCTTGTAGCTTGACAACTTAGCTATGAACTCCAAGTCACATAAATCCCTCGTGTGTGGTAATGAAGCCCACACCTGGACAAGGAGCACAAGTCCTCCCAAATCCTCACCCGTTTTCCCCCAATCAGCGTTATACCCTCCAAAGAGAATACATGCAAATTTTCTAGGGTATGAAAGGTTCTTGGATTCGATATTGGTCTATATATCAAGGGTTAATAGGGTTTGTGCCAACGGATGGAAGTTATGCTGACCATAATTGAACCCTACTAGTGGTTGGATGTCAAGCCCAACTCATAGTGTTTAAGTGCCAAGTGGTGTGTGTGGTTCCTTTTAATGTACATAAAGGAAATGCATCATATAGCATACATGCTCATTTTCTAAATGCTATGCAAATGAAAGATGTTTCAAATTCAAAAAATGCAAGCTATTCTAGATGCTCTTTAATACTATGCACATTATGATGCTAATTGGCCACTAATTGGGCCTCACACATGCAAACCATCCACACATCTCTATCAAGAATGTTGTAGCCTATGGTGGACTGCAATCAGAGGTCCATTGTTCCCAGTAGTGCCTTTCTATTGAAAGTAAAATATGAAAGCAACCTAGGACAATTGATTTACCATTTTCTTAATTCTTTCCCTAATTTACATTCGAATTAACCTTATTGTAAAAAAAAAAAGAGCAGAAAAGTAACAGAGGCTTGAAAATAGGACCTACCTCAAGTCCTACATTGTCTAATATTCTAAACTTGACTATTTGTGTTGTCAGTAGGAGACAGCAAGTCTGATCTATGATTTTGACTATAAACCATCCTTTGTACCTGTGGTTTAGTTTTTGGGCTATAGTTGATAATTGTGGTTTGTACCTGCAAGTGCAAAAAACAAGTACAACATAGTCAGATCATAAAAATGCAAGGTTTCACCATGATCACCTTCTGTAACCACCAAAAAGGATCACACCCGATGGTGTTCCTATTGCAATAAATGATAAAATTATAACATGCATACAAGAACAAGAAATTAACAACAAATGAATCAAGAAAAAAAATGCTTTATTCCATTGTATTCAAATTCAAAATAAAATTACAGGTACATCCCTCTTGGGGATAATAATTTGATACAATATTACAATAGGAGTGCATAACTATTTCCCTCTTAAGGGTAGGTTTAATTTCCAAATACCTTTCAGGATGACACAAACTGCTCTAGGGTGGAGGTGCCCTCTTCTACGCTATGGGGAAGGAACTTAATAGTTGGTTCTCCTTTGAAACTATTCCCTACGGTCAAGAAACAACACAATAATGTCAAAAATATAGGCAGCCTCTCATGATGAGGCCCTTTTAGGTAAATTGCATAATGACACCATTAAACATGCATAATCAAGAAAACATGAAAAATGCTTCTAAGCTATGTAAATAAAATCAAGATTCATATAATAGAGTAAATATAAGTAGCAACTACACTATGCATGGATCAAATGTATCAAATAAAGCATAAAGGTGCATAAAGAACCATTAGTATCCTAATTTAAGCAAATACATAAAGAAACTAAACTAACCTAATTATATGATTAGAAGTCTTCTAAAATGTATTTAAACCATGAAAGTAACTAATCTAAACTAGTTAACCATATAGAAATGAAAAGAGGAAGGTGGTTATACCTCTACTACAAATCGTAACTCTGGTGAGTGGTCTGCACTATAAACCACAACTAAAAGCTATGGTTAGCACTCTGATAGACTTACCCTCAATTCCAAGGGTAGTGGCCTTGACCTCCTTGTCTAATTGATATTCAAGGGCTGACTTCGGTGTCCTTCTGATAGGTTAGGTGGTTGAATCACTGTGATGGGCCTTTGTTTGCCCAGATTTATGTTTCTTGGTTCTTCTAGGCTCCTAGAACTTCCATGGTAAATTGATCTTTGGATGAATAGCAAAGTGGCCTTTGAATGGACAAATTCAGTATGCTATTTGATAGGGATTTGTTGCTCACTTGATCAATTCACTCTCTCTTGATAATTCATCAACGCTTCGCTATAAAATCATCTATATCTTCTCCCCATTTGGAGGGGGTACTTATAAGATTCCCTAGGACTGGGGGTGGCTTCCTAGAGAAGCCAATATCAAGAAGAGGTGGTTAGGATAGTTGGAATGGAAGCCTCTAGAATCTTCTACCCATTAACCGCCTTCTCCTAGATCAAATGGTCGTTCCAACTGATTTGGCTTAGATTGAAGGCCAACTGAACTTCAATAAAAACTGTAGGTCACAATTGTAGTCTAGACTATAAACCATAGGTTTGGGATATGGTTTAGACTGATTAGGACAAGGATCCCAAATTGAGTGGTTAGAACCATTGCTCTATCTTGGAGTCTGTCCAAGATCTTCCATATGGTCTTGTAGCATGTCCATATGAGTAGTCACCCTCAACATGACATGTTTTAGGTGTCTACAAGACCTAATTATCACTTGATTAGGGTGAGTAGGAGTAATCTATATGAATAGGTGAGTGGCACAATGGTGATGGGTGATGATGTAAGTGAGAGGATGGTGAGGATTGTCAAACATGAGTTGAGGAAAGTGGTTGTTTAAGATCAGATGGGGTGATCATAACTAGGGGTAATATCGAGAGGTCCTACAAGGTGAGATCCAAGGATATTGTGGGTGTATGCATGGAATAGTGTATATCTACTAATGATGTGGTAGCTGATGATGTGAAAAATTGTAAAAACATACAAATACCCACAATATATAAATTATGCAAAAATAAATAAAATATTCCTGGTGTGAAACATCGTGTGTGAGGTGTTGTGTGTGATTTTTTCTGGTGTGCAATTTAATTATCATGTACATAACCTATGATGTCACAAACCTAGGTAGACTAGGCATTAAATACCTACAAGTGGATGATATTGGTAGGTTTAGATTCAACATGTCCTTCCAAATTTACCACTTGATAGACACCATAACTGATTCTATGTGTGATAATGTATGAGCCAAGCCATCTAAGAGCGAACTTGTCTCACTACTGGTGGGGTTGAATCATGATTTGCTAATTTTACTTTAGTACTAGATCACCAATTTGAAATTTGCATTGATGTATCTTACAATTGTAGGTATGGCAAAGGCAATCTTGATAAACTCACATGTGTTTGATGGCATGGATACACTGCTCATCTAGGAGTGTTAACTGATCAAGGTGGGTCTAACGAGTAGTATCATTATTAATGAAGTCTTTCATAGACACTCGTAAAGAGGGTATTTTGAGCTCGAGGGGTATGATGGCCTCAACTCCATAAACTAATGAGAATGGGGTTGCCCTAGTGGGAGTATGAATACTTGTGTAGTAATCCCACAAAGCCAATGGTATTTGGTTGTACCAATCATGGTGTGACTCTGCAACTGTATTACATAGGATAGAGAATATAGTTTTATTGGTGGCTTCTACTTGACCATTATCCTAAGGGTAATATGGGGTAGAAAAATGATGGTGGATGTGAAATTTGGTAAAGAGAGCATGGATAGTTTTATTCTTGAAATATTTACCATTGTAAGATATGATTTGGAATGGGATCCCAAAGCGGCATATGATGTGATCAATAATGAATACCATGATTTTGGCCCCCATGGTTTGAACAAGTGGGATTACCTCAACCCACTATGAAGTACTCTATGGTGGTTATGATGAACTTATGATTGCTTGATGAAGTAGGTGTGATTTTTCCAATAAGGTCAAGGCCCCATTGGGAGAAGGGCCACATGGATTGGATAGGTTGGAGCACTTGTGAAGGGAGATGTGTGATGTTTATGTGCTCTTGACACTTGAAACATCACTTTACATATTTATAGAAATCCTATTCCATTTTGGGCCAATAGTAGCCCATGCATAGGATACACTTTGTGATGGCCATGCCACTAAAATTGCCACCATAGGTACCATCATGAATCTCTTGCACTAATCATTGGGATTCATAGGGTTTGAGGTAACAAAATAGAATGCCATCATAACTACAATAATAGAGGATGTCCCCTAGTAATGTATAGTGAATTACCCCTTGTTTGAATGTTCGACAATGAGCATGTGGAAAATTGTATGGTAAGAATCCTAGTTTAATATAATACTTGATTTGAAAAAACCTAAGATCATGAGGTTCAATTTGGACAATGTGAATACCCTCATCATCTACGATGAGCAAAGGTATGATGGCATATTGGTTCAGGGTGTCAACCGACAAATGTGTGGTGTCATAAAGGGGATTTTTGGGTATGAGAGACCCTAATGAAGCCATGGTATCTATGAAATGGTTTGATGAAAGCAGGGTAGCTTTGATAACATACCACTCAAATTGGGTAAGAAGTTTTTGGGTAATATATTTGTATTGCTAAAAAATAGGGCAACAAAATTTCTAGATTTCTTGGATCTAATTAATAATTAAGAGGGAATCGACTATGATGTGGAGTCATCAAATGTGCATGGAGTGAACTTGTTTCAATTCCAAGATTAAGGACTCATATTCTACATTATTTTTAGTACATAGAAATCCTAATTTGAAGGAAAATGGGATGGGTTCCTCATATGGTGTAAATAAAATTATGCATGCACCTCCAGCATGAGTGCAGCAGGGGCCATCAAAGAAAAGTGTTAAATCCATTGGAATTTTAGGTTCAACACATTCTTTAGCTTCTATGACATGGAAGATAGAGTCATTATGAAGTTGGATGAGAAGTGGTTGGTCGTCATGTAATGGATATTTGGCCAATTGTTCTATGATGACCTATCCTTTTATAGATCTTTGTGAAATGAATTATAGATCAAATTTAGTAAGAAGTATGATCCATTTGGTTGTGCAATAGTTATGATAACTCTTGTTCATAATGTATCAAAGTGGGTTGTTGTGAGAAATAACAAAGGTAGTATGGTTTAGCATGTAATGGCATATTTTTTGGGTTGTAGAGACTATCGCTAGGTATAGTTTTTCCATATATGCATAATGCATATTGTAGCTAACTAAGGTGTGGCTAATGTAATAAATGGCTTGCTCATGATTGAGGGTATTCTTTTGTGCTAACAATGTACTAAGTGCAAAGTCTATAGTAGAGATGTATACAATAAAAGGTAGCTATGGGTGCGGAGGTAATAGTACTGGTGAGGAGGTGAGATAGGCTTTGATCAAGTCAAAGGATTGATGACATTCATCGACCCATTTGAAGGAGACTCATTTTTGCAAAATGTTATTGAATGGCTTACATTTATATGATAACTTAGTGATAAACCATTGGATTGATGTGATTTTATCCTACAAGCTACGTAATTGCTTAAGGTTGGTGGGAGGCATATCGATGATAGCCTTGACTTTTTTAGGGTCAACTTTGATGCCTCACTGAGAGATGATGAACCCTAATATTTTGCCTAATGTAACACCAAAGATGCACTTCTTTGAGTTGAGGCACACATTGTGCTCTAAGAGGTGATCAAAGATTTTACATAAATAAGATAGATATTGTGAGTATTCTTTAGACTTTATGATGATGTAATCTATATAATATTCTATGATCTTATACATGTAATAATGAAATATATATGTCATTGCATGCTAGTAGGTTGTGCCAATAATTTCGAGAACGAATGGCATGACTTTGTAATAGAATGTCCCCTAAGGGTTTATGAAGAATATTTTGTGTTGATCAGTGACCAAAGTCATGGGTAGACTGGATTGAAGGCAGATGCAAATGAGCATCCATGACATTGTATTTGTTAGAACTGGTGTTTATCATGGAGATAGAAACCTAGGGTGACATACACGTAGGTGAACAAGGTGAGGAGTTTGAGTCAGAAAATGATGATGCGAGCTGGGAATCTCAAATGGTGCTGATAGGTGATTAAAGTAGTTGATCATCAATATGGGTATCTTATTAATCCCAATCATAGCACTCGATATCCATAGATGGGATGGTATGATAATCATGTGGGAACTATGAGGGAGGATGGGTAGGTGTTGGTGATGACCTACGAGGGGATGTGAATGATCAAGGTCATAGGTAAAAGGGTAGTGGTGGCATTTTTGGTGTAGGTAAGAGAAGAGGTATCATAGAGGAAGATGGATGCGAGGTGGAAGTCAGCACTAATGAATATGAAAAGCCTATTTTCATTATAAATGGTGGATTTGTAGATGAAGAGGGTTGTGAAGGTGGTGGAGGTCATGAAGAGGGTGGTGAAAATGGTACAGTAGTAGGATAGGATATTTTACTAGATGATGAGGGTATGGACATTGCTGGATGTGAGTGCATACATGTCCCAAATGAAGGTTGTGGTGAAGGAAATAATGGGTGAGGATTAGAGATAGGAAGGGCTTGTGTCATAGATGAAAAAGGTCCAGGTGGGAAATCTGTGTGCAAAATTTGGAAGGGTACCTATCAGTAGGAATATAATGGACAAGCTTGTTATAGAGGTATTTAAGACAATGGTGCAATGTAGATGGCAAAAACTACATATCTCTAATCCATGGTGCAATGTAGATATTATAATTACATTTCTCCCTGAATAAAATGGAATAGAATTAGAATTATACATACATCGACACAAATGGGTAGGACAATGGATCCAACTATAGGTCACATTAAACTATCAAATACATGAAGATCTAGTGAGGGTGTGGAGAAGTGAGTAGGCAAAATGTGTAGGTGATGCAAAGCCGTGGTGGAGATAATGTTGATTGAGGAACTAGTATCAACAAGAACACATTTATAAGTGATGTTCTTGATGGTGGATTGAATGTGAAGGAGAGGATCTGATCCTTTTCCTGTGATTTCTATGATCTTGTGGCCATGGAAACTAATGGATGGCTGAAGGTATCATGGGATATTACCTACAAAGTTGGAAAATACATTGGTATCATGGGTCTCAAGGTTGATTGAGTGAAGGATATCATTTAATGCCTCATGATGGGGTTGATATTGTTGGAGGAGGTCGAAGATAGAAAATTTGGTAGGGGTATTACGCAGTTGGTGCATAAGGCTATCGTGAATTGTAATGACATTCTATGGAGGATGAGGTGGAGCTTGAGTAACCTTAGAAACTTGTAGGAAAACAAATAGTGCTGATGTAGAGGCTATCGATGCAGGTTGACATGAAGGATAACATTGATTTTAAGTGGTAAGGTTAATCATGCCTAATGAGCACCAAAAATTCTCATTTTATATACACGGTTAAGGAGAATTATCACTGGTTCAATTAGCATATGAGATGTATTTTATATAACTTATGCATATAATTGATAGAAAATCTGGTATTATGCTTGATTGGTGTTTTTAGTGGGAAATGTGTATAAATGCAGGTTTTATTACTAATATGGTGTTTTCCAGTCTACATCCACTTGGACCTGACATACTTCGCTTTCAGAGACTAAGGCAAGAGAGCAGGTGCCTTCCTCTTCAAGGAAGGTGCCCAACGAAAGTAGGCGCCTTCCTCTTCAAGGAAGGTGCCCAACAGAAGTAGGTGCCTTCCTTATAAGGAAGGCGCCCAGCAGAAGTAGGCGCCTTCCTTATAAGGAAGGCGCCCCCAGTAGGAGTAGGCGCCTTCCTTATAAGGAAGGCGCCCAACAAAAGTAGGCGCCTTCCTTATAAAGAAGGCGCCTCCATGCCTTCATACTTTGCAAGATTTACCAAGTCAACTTTGACTGGTTGACCAAGGACTATGGAGGAGGTTGCACGTGAAGACAAAGGAGATCTATTTTAATCATGCATTTATTAAATAGAATAAAGTGTTTGTTATTATTATCAACCGATTGGCCGGTTGACCTTGTAAAGCTCTTAAAGCATATTATTATTTTTAGGATGCATTAGTTTAGGATTTGTTGTTACGTACACCTAAGGATGTTTATATTTATCCTTCTGGTGAACGAACATACTTTAAAATAGAAGAATAAAATATGTGTAGAATCAATTGTAACTAAATCACATCACGTGATTAAAATAGACTGATTTGTTATTGTAATGAGATCTGGCTGCGCTTTATATAAAGACGCAGGCCAGATGAACAATGGGGGATGAATGATTAATTTTACACAGAACTTATTTTATTTTATTGTTTAATTAATTAAGAGTGCAACTCCTCTTATTCGAGCAAGCTCTACGTAGCTAGTCGGGTGGACTATCTACGGGAGCTTGGGCCCACTCCCTGTAGTAGTCCTCCCCTGTTTAATTTGTGCATTTGCTTTCTGTAGATTAGTTTACTGCTTTATTTAATTTCAGTTGTGTGTGTTTATTTCCTCGCATTTTATTTCCACATTTTATTTCCAGCACTTTACTTTTTGTTTATAATTTATTTATTTCATTTCCCGCACTTAGTTTATTTGGTTTGGCTGGAATCCAATTACACAAACCTCCCCACCAAACTAAATAAGGTACAACCAGATTTGTTCCCCAACACTGCAGGCATATATTGTGCATGACACTCATAAGTTTACGGACTTACCGGATTGATAATTTATGGAAGAGAAATGAATGTTTTTCGGGACGTGAATTTCTGCTCACCATTTTGGCGTCGTTGTCGGGGAGTGTCTAAACTGTAGTGTTCTGATTTATAGGTCAGATAAAAAGCCTATTTAAAATTACCTGTAGATATTTTACCTGAGAAGTGTGAGTCCACCAAGGGCCTTTTTATAAGGCCAAAAATAGTTGTCGGCACAGTCAGAGCCAAATCCCATAGGCAATTATTTATATTTTTTTAGCTTCTCAGGTAAACGTGGGAATGAACCTGATGTACCAAATTAAGTGTAGAAGTAGGAATAAAATGTGTTGTTGAAAAAAAAAAATTAGAAAAAATCTGGCATTGAAGGATTTCCATCATGTTCTAAATGGTTTCAAGAAATCAAAAGAAAAAGCACAACCCAAGTCTGATTGAAAATTTTTAGGGACGTGTTTTTATACAGAAACCATTGAAAAATTGTGCCTCTAGAAGCTTGGTTTTAAATTAAAAAATTTTACAGGCTTGAAATTTTTGCAACGTATTGGTAAATATTTTTTTATGATGAAATTAATAATGCAGGGAAAATGACAGAGCATAATTTAAAGAGAACGCCTTGTTATGGAGTATGCTCTTCACTTGCGCTTAAGGCGACCTGGTGAATCAGAAACTAGCATGTGTTTTTAACAGACTGCTATGCCATGTTTTCTTCAGGTTGCTAGCTCACGGATAGTCATTGGCTGGCCTGCACACTTTGCCATTACGTTGAAAGAAGTTTGGTTGCGAGGCCATGAAGGAAAATACTCTTCTCATGCTACAACATATCAGACTAGTTGAAAAAAAAAAAAGATTTCGAGAAGACTAGTTCAGATGTAGGCATGGGGGAGACCCCACCTTCATCAATGCCGCCAACAACACAATGAACGCTATTTATAGTGTTCGTGAAAAAAAAAAAGAGAAAAAATAAATCATCTGCTGAAAAGGCTCCAAGTTAATGAGCAAATAAAAAACAGAGTTTTATTTTGCTGCTTGTTGAAAGAGAGTATCCTCTTTCCCGAGGACCAGCTTGGTCCAGAAGGGAAATGAGAAATCTCCAACCGGTAGCTAAATAAAATAGGGAAAGAGCTTGGAGGAGATCAGATTTCAAATGTCTGCACAAAGGCCACATGGTGCTTGAGCACAAAAAAAAAAATGTGTGAATGGAGCTCAAGGTGGCTAGAAAAATAATAGCACATAAATCTCATCGAGGCATTTTATGAAGGCGTCACACTTGAACACCCGACACATGTTGTAGATTATGGAAAATATTTGTTTTTATCCTCACTTTGAGAAATAGAGGATCGTAGGGCCACTCTAACTCCACCTGCGATGTAAATAATTCAAAGTGGGAGATTATTCAGATGCACATGTGTCAGGATTGTGTAAAGATTACTTAATTGAAAAAGTGATGCGTTCAGGGGCACACGATGAGAAAATAGTGCACGAAGATTAATCCCTGCAATGCATACGGAGAGTCCAATACTTTGGATATGCATTAGAGCAGGATTAACATTTTTTTATGTGCTAATTGAGGAGGAGCTTGGTGTTTCAAAAATGTGAGTTGTTGGTTGTCATAAAATCCTTTCATAATGGTACATGGAATGTAACTTTCACACTATGGGCTGCATAGTTACTTGACTCACACGGCCTCCACTTTTGAATGCACAGTGCCAACATTACAGTTTTTATGGTAGCATTCTCATTCTGTTAAAATATGTGAAAAAAATATACAAAAGAGAGGCAGAGTCTCACTATGGTGGAAGATAACATCAACTTTGAGAGGATCTGAAACCATGGAGAAATCTGCTTTTCACAAAAAAGTGTGAGGGCAAAGATGTTTCAGTACATGGCACATTTTGCCAAATTCTTAGGATGGATCATTGACAAACCTCCAGATGTGAAAATCACCAACTCAAATGGTTGAAGTTGACATTCTGTTCTTTGATGCAGATGATAAAAAAAAATGATAATCCAAGATCTGTTCTGGTCAAGGCAGAATAGACCAAAAAAAAAAACACAGAGAAAAAAAATTAGTTAGAATTTTATTTTAATGCCTTTAGTTTAGATTTTTCTTTTATGTTTTGCAGGACAGCATGAAGTGCGATGTAGACAAATAAGGAGGTGTCTGTGAAGATTTTGTGAATTGAGATTTATACATGGAGTTCGTAATAACACTATACGAACTATCTCGTGTACCTAATCATGTAGCATCCAATCTAGCAGGTGAAAGCTAGCAGAGTTTTACCTTGGCAACATTAGCACCGGAAGACAGGCTAAGTAACCCTGATCAAGCGAAAGGCTTCCAGTCCAAGGTGCTTGTGAAACTTTGGGAAAGTTTTGCTGCAAGGTGTGTGACTGTTACAACCTGAGTAAATGATGAGCGGAGTCAAAGATGCTACACCACGTACAAGAGAAGAGTGTTGAGACAATGTTCGAGTAACGGTCAACGAGCTCCATTAACAATCACCTCACATTTGCGAGAGTGGATCAGACATCGGCATGGGGGAAACCCCATACCATACCAGTAGCTGGGATGAATGCTCAATCATTCATTTATCAAAAAAAAAAAAAAAAAGAGAAAAAAAAAAGAGGAAGAAAAAAAGGGAGGATCCGTGAAAAAAAAAAATGAAGTGAAAGATGCCTTGTTCATCAAGAAGGCGCCTTTCGCATGAAGAAGGCGCCATACATTGGAGGCGCCTTCCATAGGAAGAAGGCACCATACATTAGAGGCACCTTCCACATCAAGAAGGTGCCATACATTGGAGGCACCTTTCGCATCAAGAAGGCGCCATACATTGAAGGCGCCTTCCACCATCAAAGAAGCCATACATTGAGGCCTTCCACATCAAGAAGCCCATACATTGAAGCACCTTCCATCCACATAAGGCCCCGGGGGGGGCAAAAAAAAAAAGCATAGAACATGTCCTGCTTAGCATAAAAATTTGCTTTCTTATTGCTTTGCAAGGAATCATGAACCGAATGCAAGCTGCAGGCATCCTGAGAGCCAGGGCCTAACAGGCATGGAGTCATGACCCCTATTTTCTTGTTTTTGTGTGTATAGTTTCGTAGGACATGGCCGTGAACACAATCTGTAGGCAGAGCTGGCTTAAACTAGGCCTAACAGATGTGACATCCCGTGCCTTGCAATTAGGAGCATGGTAAAGCGGAAAAGGCACTTACTTCCCACTAGGAAGAGAGTGCCTACAATCAGCCCAATACAGTAGTGCCTTTTTCCATTTGGAGGAAGGTACCAATAAGCAATGTTCTTCTCCTTTGATGGAGGTTCCTATTGCTCAGTGTGGGACCTGATGTTCAGAGGGCTGCAGACCTATTGTACAGAGGGACCTGACACTGGTGACAAGGGCATCACCAATTTAAGTGGGGGAAGATGCGGGTGAACCAGAACCTCCCGTAATAAAAAAAAAACTTATGTTGTTTGACTCCCAATTGAAATGCAAATTAGAAACAAAGCTTGTACGGGAACACCAACAGAAGAAGGCTCAACCTAAAAAAAAAAAAAGGGGAGTTCGGAAGGTTGTTGTCATGAGGACGTGACAATTTTTAGACATGGGGGAAAGACGCCTTATTGTCGGCGCCTAACTTACTCCTATGAAAAAAAAAAACCTTTTGTTGAAATAGCTCCACAATGAAATGCAAATCAGAAGCAAAGTTTTATTTTTGCTGCCCGTTGGAAGAGAGTATCCTCTTTCCCGAGGACCAGCCTGGTCCCGAAGGGAAATGAGAAACCTCCAACTGGTAGCTAAATAAAATGGGGGAGGAGTTTGAAAAAAATAGATGTCAAATATCTGTTTCCTTTGGAATCAACGCATGGTAAGTAGGCACCTTCCTCTTCAAGGAAGGTTCTAGAAGAAGGTAGGCGCCTTCCTCTTCCAAGAAGGCACCAAGAAAATATAAGCGCCTTCCTTTTCCAGGAAGGCACCAATAGAAGGCCAACACCTTCCTCTTCTAGGAAGGCACCAAAATAATGCAAGCGCCTTCCTCTCATCGGAAGGCACCGATAGGAAGGCACCACAGGAAGGCACCGATAGGAAGGCACCACAGGAAGGTGCCACTAGAAGGCAAGCACCTTCCTCTCACAGGAAGGCACCGATAGGAAGGCGCCACTAGAAGGCAAGCACCTTCCTCATAGGGAAGGCACCCCTGTTCTTCGCTCGTTGACTAGACAAGCACGACATGGGCAACAAAAATTGGTGCAATTCCAACTCTACGTCATGTAGGTTAATTTGGGGATCGCACCAACGTATGAGAACATCCTACCAATGCCAGCACATACAACACATACATCTCAGCAATGCACCTGACAGATGCCATGAATGATGAAAGAAATATTGTTTTTCCTCACTCCAAAAAACAAAGGAATGCAGTGTTGTTCCAATTATGCATGCAAAAGAAATAATTCAGAGGGGAGATCATTTTGGATGCACACGTGTCAGAGGATGAAAAAAAAAGGGAGAGAGTCAAGATCTATTATGTTCATGGCAGAACAGATAAAGATACATATAAATAAATAAATAAAATCTCCAGGAGCACCAACGTGAAGACGTCTCACACCACCAACATCATATATATCAGATTCTATGAAATTCACCTGGGTATGTACTGATTTTCTTGTTAATTATGTGTATAGTTATTTTAAAATCATTTCTATGCTAATACCAGTCGACGCCTCCATAGTTTTTCAAAATCTCCCATTAGAATTCAAACACATGATGTGCCTTGAAAAAAAATATAATTGAAAAAAAAAGGAGAGGCTATGGCATCTACATGAATAAATTTGGCATCATTTTCATTGCCGCCTCCTGACAATGGTAGTCATCTTGAGCGAACACATATAAATGATGCTACTCTCTACCACAAAGGAGGTTCTGGAGATGCCAAATATGTTTTAGATGTGGGTAAAAGTAGTAGCTGGTGATTGCACTTGTTTTAAACAAATTTGGTCTCACCAAATCTGACTAATGTGCAACACTGGAAAATGCCAGCATTAGTGCAGTGGTAATTTGCCCTAAACAGTGTGGTCATGATTTAACTATTTATCCGCAATGATTAGTCAGGATGTGTTTCTGACTTTTGTTGGTGCCGCATCGCTCTATGGATGAAGAATAGCAACACTCAATGAAAAAAACACAGTGCTGAATAAAAAAATAGTACTGAGAAAAAAATAGTAGTGCTGAATGGAAAAAAATAGCAGCACTCAGCGACAGAGAAACAGAGATGTTGAAGGCCATTAAAATAAAAAAAAGAGGAAAAAAATATATATCCCAGGGGTTGTTGTCACGAAGACATGACAAACTTTTTGGCATGGTCAGCCTGCGAGAGGGATAACTTCACCTTTTGGTGCCACGAGGGCGTGGCACATGTTAGGCATGGGGGGATGATGAGCACCAAAAATGCTCATTTTATATACACGGTTAAGGAGAATTATCACTGGTTCAATTAGCATATGAGATGTATTTTATATAACTTATGCATATAATTGATAGAAAATCCGGTATTATGCTTGATTGGTGTTTTTAGTGGGAAATGTGTATAAATGCAGGTTTTATTACTAATATGGTGTTTTCCAGTCTACATCCACTTGGACCTGACATACTTCTGCTTTCAGAGACTAAGGCATGAGAGCAGGTGCCTTCCTCTTCAAGGAAGGTGCCCAACAGAAGTATGCGCCTTCCTCTTCAAGGAAGGTACCAAGCAGAAGTAGGCGCCTTCCTCTTCAAGGAAGGCGCCCAATAGAAGTAGGCGCCTTCCTTATAAGGAAGGCACCCCCAATAGAAGTAGGCGCCTTCCTTATAAGGAAGGCGCCCAACAAAAGTAGGCGCCTTCCTTATAAAGAAGGCGCCTCCATGCCTTCATACTTTGCAAGATTTACCAAGTCAACTTTGACTGGTTGACCAAGGACTATGGAGGAGGTTGCACGTGAAGACAAAGGAGATCTATTTTAATCATGCATTTATTAAATAGAATAAAGTGCTTGTTATTATTATCAACCGATTGGCCGGTTGACCTTGTAAAGCTCTTAAAGCATATTATTATTTTTAGGATGCATTAGTTTAGGATTTGTTGTTACGTACACCTAAGGATGTTTATATTTATCCTTCTGGTGAATGAACATACTTTAAAATAGAAGAATAAAATATGTGTAGAATCAATTGTAACTAAATCACATCACGTGATTAAAATAGACTGATTTGTTATTGTAATGAGATCTGGCTGCGCTTTATATAAAGACGCAGGCCAGATGAACAATGGGGGATGAATGATTAATTTTACACAGAACTTATTTTATTTTATTGTTTAATTAATTAAGAGTGCAACTCCTCTTATTCGAGCAAGCTCTACGTAGCTAGCCGGGCGGACTATCTGCGGGAGCTTGGGCCCACTCCCTGCAGTAGTCCTCCCCTATTTAATTTGTGCATTTGCTTTCTGTAGATTAGTTTACTGCTTTATTTAATTTCAGTTGTGTGTGTTTATTTCCTCGCATTTTATTTCCACATTTTATTTCCAGCACTTTACTTTTTGTTTATAATTTATTTATTTCATTTCCCGCACTTAGTTTATTTGGTTTGGCTGGAATCCAATTACACAAACCTCCCCACCAAACTAAATAAGGTACAACCAGATTTGTTCCCCAACACTGCAGGCATATACTGTGCGTGACACTCATAAGTTTACGGACTTACCGGATTGATAATTTATGGAAGAGAAATGAATGTTTTTCGGGACGTGAATTTTTGCTCACCAATGCCCACTACTCTACATGAAGGAGGATTGTGGTGGATATTTTTGACTTATCTTAGTGGGCCTAGAGGGTTATTTTGAGGTGTTTAGGGATTAGTCCCCTAGTTTTTAGGTAAGGGATTCTGATATATCCCTAGTGTCTTGCTCTATGATGCAAGAGGGTTTGAAAATTGAATGGCCCCTTGATCAATGAGATCTTGGACCATACCACAAAAATAGCAACATGATTCGATATCATGGCTGCGTTGTGTCTGGTATGCATAGTAGACTTGTTCAGCGTAACCCCAAGGCTTAGGTGCATTTGGATTGAGAGATCAAATATTCGATAGGGTGATGTGGCCTACATCATATAACCTATGGAATAAGGTTAAAAGAGGCTCGAAAAGTGGTGTTAAGTTACGTTGTGGATATGGGGGATGAGGTCCTCAAGCCTATTATGGTCTAGGTGGAAGAGGTGCATTGGTTTAAATTAGTTGTTGTTGTGGAGTAGGAGGTCATGGGACCTGTGGTGAGGTTGAATAAGTTGCTACCACTTGGTTGGCTTATGGTGGTCATGGTAAAGGTTGATTGGGCATGTTTCTTTTAAAGCAAAAGTTGGAGTTGTATGAAGGATTTTATCTTAGTTTGATTTTTCTATATTGGACTTTGATGTTCTCAATGCCTTTTACTTGACCAATGGCTTCCTCAAAGGTGTAACTTTTGTGAAGCTGTAGGGAGGTGGATATGTGTTTATGGTAGCTCTTTGAGAAGAGTGTAACCAAATCCACAAATAGAAGGCTATGAGTGAGGTCGCGTATGACCAATATCCATCTAGAGATAAATTTTGTGATTGGTTTGTCACCAGTCTATCATAAAGCATAGACATCAGAGAAGTTTGTCTTCTTTTTTAAGTTGATGTAAAAGTGCTCGAGGAACAAATTAGCCAATTGCTCAAAAGTGTAGAGGATGTGGCACGAGAGCATGTTATACTAGTCTAAGTCTTGTCCTCCAAGTGAAATGGAGTAGGTACTTAACATCAAAGGATTGTTACTATGAAGTTGGTAGCAAGTTAAGCGATAGTTACTAACATGTTCGTGTGGGTCCTCCTTGCTTTTAAACTTATCAAACTTTAGCATCTCGAAGAAATATGGATAAGGACGAATGGGAACTAAGGGATGTACTAGCTCGTTGTAGAGCTCATCGTACATGGGTTTATTTGGCCCATAACTAGTAGTGCAAAGGTTTAACATCTTAACTTCATCTCATAAGAGATGAAGTTTAGGTGTTAATTACATAGAAGATGGTGCTAATGGGGGTGAATCCTACAAGTGTAGGGGATATTGAAATTTATATTCTTCCCGATGTGGGGAGGAACATATCATAATAGATACTAAAGATATTGTTGTTGTGTGGGATAAGATGTCAAAGCAACTAGTATAGCTTTTTGTAGAGTAGGTGGCTACTGAGGATAGTAGTATTGTGGGTGGGCAGTCTGAGGTTGTTCTATGGGGGTTTGTTGGGGAGGAATATATTACAATGGTTATGCCATGGGAGGTGATTATCAAGAAGGTGGTGGTGTGAAAAATATGGTTCTAGCAAAGATAGGTGGATTTGAAGATAAGGAGTGTGTGAATTGAGGGTAAAATGAGGCATCTAAGGATGATGTCTGCATCTGTCTAGGTGGGAATTTTGGGAAAAATTTTGATTGATAAGATTGGGATGTTGGGTACATAGGCCATGAGGGATTTTGAGGCTTGAATTTGGATAAGTAGCTCAAAGTCAAAATATAAAATTATGAAGATGGAGGTAGCCAAAAGGGAGTTGTATATGATGATGGACTGGAAGAGGGTGCACCATACACTCTTGATGGATGATATGTAGGGGTAGTGATGATGAGGATGGAACATAGGTCTCCATAGTATGAACCTTGGGAGGTGGTGTGGTGAATGCATTTACACTGGCTTGAGAGGAAAAATTTTGTTGATGTTGTAGATATTATGTTTTTTGGGATTGTAGAGATGGTTGTGATGCAATATTGAACAATGAGAAAAATGATTGTTAAGGAAGGGATCACGGTGCTACTTTCTATTTGTGTTGATGTTTTGAAGTGGGTGGAGCCTATTTTTGTTGTAATGAATGCTATTCTAATGGGGATACATGTGCATTTGTGATAGATATCGATCAGTCTAAAATCATCCCTACAGGGTGAATGACATAATCTTTGGATGGGTGTGATTGAATAATGAAGAATCATTCTCAAAAAGGGATTGATCTAGATTTTGGAAAAAGGGATGAGCGAATGTAGGGAATGTGGGATGAACCTCTTCCTTGATAATGAGGGAAGGATGTGGTTGTATTGGTGTTGTATAGATGATGTGATCACAAAGAGTGGTAGAAGGATGAGGTTATGGTGGATGGGAAAGGAATGGATAAACCTCATCGAATGATGTGGAGAAAGCATATTTGTATGTATAGGTCTCACCATGAGATATAGTATTGAATGGGTCTAGTCCTACAAAGAGGTCTACTATGAGCATAGATCTACCCTTCTTGGCTAAAGGGGGGAGGATGGACTAGCTAGGAGTGCTAGTCACTTCTTCTATAAGGTGTGCTTGCTCACATGCCTTGCTATGGGTGATAATAGGCATGGTACCATATATTAATAATTGGTGCTCAAAATTATGCAAAAATGGAAATCTAGTGTTTTGAGTATGATCTATGTGGGGTTTTAATGCAACCCAGTAAGATCTATGAGGTTTCTTTGTCAAAAAATTGAAATCGTAGGCTAGGGGTGATCTGAATAGTGAATTAATGGGGTAGGGGGCAAACTGAACTGTGAGTGTGAAAAATATCCAAAAATAAAAATGATAGGCTGAAAAAATCCCTATGTGGGCTGTCAATAGGTGAATGTGCTAAAACCAGTTTGTGAGAGCATGCAAATAGTGTATGACTAGAATTAGTTCTAAATGCAAAAAATTAAAAGTGTTGCTTTTTTTAGTGTGTTTTGATGTTAGAATCTCCTAGGAAGTATCATGGGCAATGAGGTGAAATTCTAGATAAAAAAAACATTGTAAATACAGAACCTCTAGCAACACCCAAAGATGCACAAAATAGAACAATGCTTCAACATGTGAATGGTGACCTGTATGGAAGGTGCAGTAAAATGATAGCCTATAGGGGGAGAACTCAGAATGCTAAAATGAGTTCATTGTATCCTCTCACGAGAAGAGGTGGTAATGTTTAAGACTTGCTACTTGCCCAACCAAGATTTTTCTTCACTCTCGGGTGAGCTTAGTCAATGAAAATAATTACCATGTTCACTAATTATGTAAGCCTCATGAACAAAGGTATCTAAACCTATCCCACTCTAAAGGCTCCTTTTAGTGATGAAATCCAAAAGACCAATCTCAAAAGTGAGGGATTTTCTAGTGATGAAGTCTATAAAACCATTCCTTTGGGGCTACTAGGTGTCTAGGGGGGTGATCTGATGGAGGATGAACCTCCTACCTCACCAGTCTTGAGTGATGGATTGGGGATGAAATCCAATCTCACCACTTGTATATACCACATGAATGTGTGGGTTTAAGATATTTAGCGATGATGGGAAAGTAAAGTGCAACTAATTAAATGCCTTTTTGAAAATATATCTAGACCTAGATGCATATTTTGAAAAGAAACTAAGTATCTAATTGCATTTTCGAATAAAAAAAGAGAATCTAATCCTAGATGCCTTTTTGAAAATAAAATTGATCTAGGAAAGCGTGGAAATGGGTAAAATAGAATACATAAGAAGGAAGATGAACTATATACATGTATTATAAAGGATTGTAATTTTTACTTTGGATGTTTGTGTAAGGATAATGCGAGTTATCTTGAGGATTTAGAAAGTGATAAAAATTCCTTAACCTAGATGTGTTGTGAAAAAGAATGCAAGTGATGTGAGAAACATTTAGAAATTTTATGTTAGAAGAAATGTTTATAAGGAGAAAAAAAATAGAAATGCCTTTTTGAAGAGAACAAATAAATTTGTAGGGTGATGTAAAAGTGATTTTGAATCTAACCCTAGGTGCAAATTTGGAGAGAAATTATGAGAAATGTGAACTACAATTTGTTACTTCGAGTAAGAACAAAACCTGAAAACTTATATTACATGTGAATATGAAGAGAGGCTTGCTCTAAACATGCTTGAAAGGAATATTTAAAGGTGGTTAAAGAAGACATCAAGTAATCTATAAAATTCTAATCTAGTTATGTCTAAAAATAGTTTTGAAAGTAAACTATTTTGACTACATTTAAAATATTTTGAAACCCTAAGTTGTATTTAAATTAGGATTGTGAAATGCTAACATAGTATATGTACCAGAGAACTAGTCTTGTAAATAAATGATGGTACATAGTTATGAGTAGAATACCTATATTCTGAGGTGAAATTTTACTATTATGAAGTTTCTATTGTGATTCCTTGCTATTTTGGGGTTTGTAAAGCAATTTTATCAAAAATCATAGGTCAAGGGGTGATCTGACTATGGATTTTTAGGTCATGGAGTGAACCAAATTTAGGAGCCTGAAAATCCTATTCTATTGACCTAAGATGTCTCTCACAATTTTAGGTATCCTATAGTAATCATAGAAAACTAGAATTATACCATATTTGTAGTAAAATAACCTAATATAACTTACTTTGGGTGGTCCCACTAGATGTGCCAGAATGAATCATACCAAAATTATACCATTTGATCAAGCAAATTAACAATGATAATTTAACATGCTCAGAAATGCTTTAAACTTGTTTTATTGAGAAACTGATACAAAGGTTACAAGGTGAATCTCATTTTATTTCTTAACAAAACATAAAGCACTCTGATGGTTTCTCTTGGGGCCCCTCAAATGTAGGTGGGATTTAATGCATGTGATCCACCATTGTGTTTTGTTGCTACTACTATATTTGTTACTGTGATGGGTGTTTTGCTACTATTGGAAGGCCTACAAAATAGTGTTAGTTTGTTTAGGGGCCTATCATGGATCAGGCCCCGTATTGATAAAGATAAAATGACATTATAAACATGAAATTAGATCATAAATTAAGTGCAATTGCTATAAAAATATGAAATAAATCTTACCTAAGGTTTTTGCTACTGTAGATTAATTGTATAGCCATCTTGCAGGGCAGGGGTGATTTGGAACCCAGGTTCATAGGTCAAGGGGTGAACCCAATTGTAGGTGCTTTCTAATGGAGATACTTCATCTGGATTGACTCTTGAGGTGCTTACATGTTGTTTGTACCATCTACAATAAAAAGTAGGATTTTTGACAAGATTTTGGCAGATTTTTTGTAAGTTAGCTAAAAGGTAGAGAGAGAGAGAGATAATGAGAGGGGGGACCCTCTATTTATAGGAAAAGCTAAGGTCAGGGAGGGTGGTTAGGTAGACCAAAACCTAGAGTCTATTCCATGCTAGGTTGGGTTAGGTTTTGGGGAGGTGTCATTCCCACATTCCCTAAATGAATATCTCATACTCACACATGTGTGAGGAGAGATTAGGGTTAACTAGGATTAGCTAACTCCTAGGTTAAATTAGGGTTTAATTAGTATTTCGAGGAAATATACTAACTAACCTAATGTGCACACATGTGTGATGGAATAATTATGAATAATTTGGATTTAGGATCCTAATTAACCTTTTTAAGTCATGAAGTGCACTTAAGTGAAAAGTGACTTTACAATTAGAAATTCAATTAACTTAATTAGGAGTTCTGGGAAGTAATAGTCTTGTGGGGTCCTAATTAGGTGTAGGAAAGGGCTTATGTTATCTTAGGTAGTTGATATGTGACCTCCTACTATATAGAAGGTGGTTAGGACATGAATTGTGTAGTTTAGTAAGGTTTCATGCCTATAGACTAGTAAAATGACCTACATAGGTCTATAAAGGTCTATGATAATCTAGAGCAGTCTAGCGTTGGTCTAGAGTGGTCTACAGTGATCTACAGTGGTCTACACTAGTTTAAAATATTCTAGAGGGATATAGGATGGACTATGTAAACCTACAAGTGTCTGGTTAGATCTACAAGTACGTAGAGGTAGATATGTGTAACTTTTAGGTGTCTACAACTTGCCAAATTCTCCTCCTCCTGGGCTTGCTTTTGTATGGCAATCATTGTCCCAAGTACTTCACTATCAGGGGCTTCTCCTTGGTAGTGGAATTCTCCAATGAGTTCTTATTTTATGATTTCTTTAGCAAGGCTCTCCTAACCTTTTACTGGATGCTTATAGAGAGCTTGCCAAGGTATTTGATCTTGCAACTTCTTTTGGTCTTCCTTGAGACCTTATCTTAAACCTTCTACTTTTGGAAGTGTTGGTGGTGAGATCTTCTCTTGGATCTTTGATTTTGTTGCTTCTAGATTCAAGCAAGACTCTACTAGTCCTTCTTCATTTTCTAGAATTTATTCAATGAGATATCCTCCTGATTTCTTTTGCTTTAGGTGCTAGATTGATTCTAAAGACGCTTCTCTTCCTAAATTTATTGTAGGAAGCTTTATAAACTTACTAGATCTTCTTTACCTACAACAAAAATATTAGTACTAAAATCTACTTCTGAATTAAGTACTCTCTTCTAGAGTCTTCTTCAAGATAAAGGTATTTATGGCCTATTTCAGTATCAAGGCTTCTATGGACTTTTATTTAATATCAAGGATTTTGTGGCCTTTTCTTTAATATCAAGGCTTATATGGCCTTTTCTTTAATATTAAGGCTTCTATGGCCTTTTCTAGGCTTTTGTGGCCTTTTCTTATGGATCAAGGCTTCTATGGTATTTTCTTCTGAATCAAGGCTTCTATGGCATTTTTATTTTTGTGAATTTCTCCAATATAACAATGGAGATCTCCTATCTCCTGACTTCACCATGATTCTTTTCTATAAGATTCTTTTGAAGTATTCTCCTTTATAAAACAACTAATCTATGCACTATGAAGGCACTCCGACCTTTGGAAATTGAAGTTGAGGTATCCTAGCTTTCTATTGTAGGAGGTGTCCCAATAATATGAAAATTAATTCCATACAATAAAATAAAATTTAGGTAAATATATCCATATCTCTTAGATGAGCTTCACTAGTTGTTTCATCAAACTAGTGGATCAAATATTGAGTCCTAGTCTTCACAATTTTTTTTCAACTCCTTGGAAAGACTCTAGACATATGCAATATCAATATTTTTGAAACTAAGATATAATTTAGTCCTCACATATGGCTATCCCTAATTCTATCACGTAGAATCTTTTGAGATTTTTTTATGGTGACTGGTCCAATGGTGCATCATGTTGACAAAAAACCCGAGGTCAATGATAATAGTGATTTTCCTATTGATCTACTATAGGTTGATCTACCATATCTCTGATACCATTGTTAGATTTTGATACAACATGCAATGGGAGATGGCATTTACAAGATGTAAAATAATAATAAAGAAAGTAAATCTATGAGATGATTGACATATGCTATAAATAGAAATAATGGAAATACGTACAATAGTAGATATGGAGGAAATGAACACTCCATGATAGAAGCTACTACTCAATGAATGAGCTCTAACTTTATAACACACACACTACACTATTTTCTATCCTACACGTGTCCTACACTATTGTGTTATATCTTCTATATATATGGCCCTTTATATAGGAAGATAAATTCCTTGGACAACACTCTACATAGTTGTACAAGTGGACACCTTGCACATTACAACTTGCACATTGAGACTTGTACATTTATTACATTGCATGAAGTAACTAGATAAATTTCCCCTAAAGTAATCTAATGTCCTAAGTATGTACCAAGGAAGGTACATTTACATGATCTAAATAATATAATATAAGCTATTTCTAACAAAATTTCCATTCCCTAGCATTGATACACTCATAGATAGAGCTGCAGGTCATGAAATGCTTTCTCTCATGGATGGTTTCTTGAGCTATAATAAAATTCATAGATAGAGCTGTAGGTCATGAAATTCTTTCTCTCATGGATGGTTTCTTGAGCTATAATAAAATTTGAGCCAATCCTGATGATAATCCCAAAATAGTTTTTACCACACCAAGGGGAAAGTTTTGCTACAAAGTCATACCTTTTGGTCTAAAAAATGTTGGTGCTACTTATCAGTGGGTAATGGCATACATTTTTGATGACTACATGCATAATATTGTATAATACTATGTCAATGATCTGATAGAAAAATATTTATTTTGTCTTGACTATATTAATTTTCTACGTAAGGTCTTTGATCACCTCTTTAGCATAACATTCAATTGAATCCTAAGAAGTGTGTTTTTGATGTAACATCTAGAAAATATTTAGGCTTCATCATTTCTAATATAGGCATCGAAGTTGACCTGAACAAGGTTGAAGTAATATTAAACATACCTCCTCCCACCAATCTTAAGTAGCTTTATAGCTTACAAGGGAAGATACAAGTCATCCAATGTTTCATCCAACAGCTATCAGTTAAATGTCGGTCATTTAATCATCTTCTACAAAAGAGGTTGACTTTCCATTGGTATCAAGATTGTCAAAATGACTTCAAGGATATAAAGCAATACTTGGTTTCTACACCAATATTATCTCCTTCTTGACCTAGTGCACCTTTCCTATTGTATATATCAACCACTTATTTTGCCTTAGGGACTATGTTGGCCCAAAATAATGAGGCTAATAAGGAGTAGAACATCTATTACATTATTCACACCTTAGTCAGTTACAAAGTTGAAGTACACTTACATTGAGAATCTCTACTTAGTAGTGGTTTTTTCTACTAAAAAATTTGTCATTACATGATCAATAAAACAACGTATGTTATCTCTAAAGAAAACCCCTTGTGGTATATAATGAGTTGTACATATCATAATAGTCTCACCATAAAGTGGATCATTATTTTGATAGAGTTTGACCTTGAATTCATTGGCCAAAAATCTATCAAAAATCAAGTCATTGATGACTAATTACCAAAAGCACCTCTTCTCAATAATAATCCTCTTACTATTAAACTATCATATGATGTAGTCTTTGCATTTTCAAACTCAAAAGAACTAGATGAGCTAGAAAATGAAATTGATCTCATGTTGTTCTTTGATGGTGTGTGAACAAGGGGGTGGTGCCAAAATCATATTTTTCACACCTTAAGGGACTCCTATCCCCCTTTCATTTGAGCTTGATTTCCCATGGACAAAAAATAATGCAGTATGAAGCCCTCTTGATGGGTCTCCAAATAGATCTCACCATGGGTATCAAGAAACTTAGAATTTTTAGCAATTATAAGCTCATTGTCAACCAAGTCAAAGGGATTTATCAATGCAAATGCTCATTCTTAAATAAATTTAAAATCCTTATGCATAAATCAATGGTAAAATTAGAATGGTATGACATCGAGGCTATCCCTAACTTTTTCAATCATTTTGTAGATACAATGGCATCCTTAGGATTTCTAATTCTATATAACCCTTTCGATAATATCACAACCATTTATGCTAAAATGCTCAACCAATATGCACTTTTGTGAGATATTTCTACAGGAGAGCAAGATGTCCACCTAGTACAAGCAAAACCATATCAAAATTGGTTCTCCCAAATACAAGATTTATTAAATCTTGGTAATCTACCTTCTAGATTATTACATGCCGTAAATATGAATTTAAACAAAAACTAACTTGTTATCTTGATAGGAGATATATTGTACCATCAATTTTTTTATGGTCTCTTTCTTCATTTCTTGTAACCCCAAGAATCTACTTGGGTCATTTCTCAAGCTTATGATGGTACTTGTAGTGGTAAATTCAGTGGCATGGTTATCAAAAAATGCATCCTTAAAACGGACTATTACCAGCCCACCCTAGAATAGAATTGTTGTGCTTATGTTAAAAGGTGCATCAAGTGTCAGTATCATGCTAATCTATCACACATACCTTTGCAATTTTTACAACCAAATATTCATTATGGCCTTTATCATAATGGGGCTTTGGTTTAATTGGTAAAATATCTCCTCCATATTCAAGCTGACACACATTTTTCATCACGAAAACCAAATACTTCACCAAGTGGTTTGAGGTTATTCCCTTTACCACTATAACAAGATCATGCATTACAGATTTTCTACTACATAACATCATATGCTATTTTGGTATTTCATCTAATATCATCTTAGATAATGAGCCACAATTTTAAAATAAGGATGTTCAGGATTTATGCACTAAGTATCATATTCAACATAGCTTTTCAAATTCATACTACTTATAGAGTAATGGGAAGGCTAAGATATTTAATAAGATGATTATTGCCATCCTTAAGAAAATAATTAATGATCATCATAAGGATTGGCATCTTCAATTTTCTCTAGCACTATGGGCTTATAGAATGAGCATTTGAACATCTATAGGGGTAACCTTATTTTCATTAGTTTATTTTCTTGTTGTGCATATCATTACAATATTTCATCTATAATTATATCACACGATAGGCTCACCTTGATCAACTCACTCTTCTTTATGAACAATAAATTAATGCTCTTGATTACATTTGCATTTATCAATATCATATTAAGTGAGCCTATGATGCAAAGGTATATATTACAGAGTTTCAAGTCGATGATTTAGTGTTAAAAGAGAACCAATAAAATTCTGACATACCTATCCATTTGCATGAAAAATTCACTGCAAACTAGTTAGGTCCATTCATCATCACACACAAGCTAGGATCGAGAACTTATCGATTAGCTAAACTTGACGGTGTTAAGGAACCCAAACCACTTAATATTCTCCACCTACGAGCATTTTATGCATAAAAAAATTATAATAATAATAACAAGAAAAACATAACACAAAATTCCATACCACCATCCACCATATTTTTCATTTCACATCATTAATGCATTGCATATCACCATGTATTATAGTTTGTATTTAATCATCAAGGGTTATTCATGAAATTGGCTAGTTGCATTTTTTGTCACATTGCATTAGGCATTTTGTTCACCAAGGTGCATTCATCTTATATTTTGTTCAATATTTCATGTAGCATCATGTTTTTACAAGTATCACTTATCTTGATGTAATATATTTTATCTTGGGCATACACCCCATTTCATTATTCATATACATTTGCATTTCCATTTTGTATACTTACCTACCCCTTTCGATCATTCAACCATCCCCAATTTTTATTTTAGATTTTATGGTAAACCATATTAGTGTCTGGCGATAGGATCTCAATTTGGTCATACTTTTTTTTATCTTAAAATCCCAAAATATTCTCACAATATTAGTTATTATTTCTAACAAGGAAATATGGCACTAAAAATTAAGTCTTGCCTCTTAATAAAATAGTTTTCTTTGCTCTTCGTATCATGTGCATGGTTTAAAAATCTGAGAATTGACAAAAGCACAAGCTCACCCCCCAAAAAAACAAAAAAAAAGCAAAAATTCTCTTTTATCCTCTACAAAATAAGCAAAATCCCAAAATAAGTTCCCCTTGCTCCTTCATAAACTGAGAAAAAATTCCCAAAAAGCAAAATCCTCAAAATTCCAAAGAAAAAGAAGAAAAGAGCTTGAATCCTTAAATTCTCAATTTTTGACAACCATGGGGTAATCTCCATCAAGGCTATAGACACCTGATTGACAGTGAAGTAGCCTTACATGTGGTGACACATCTATTATATTAGTGACCTTATTTGTACAAACCAATGGTATCTTGTGGTTGATCAATATTTTAATGTCTCGCATTCATAGTAGTTAATTCCAACCGAGTATAAAATCAGGGTAATGAACTTCACTATACACACATAGGGATATTGAATATTTTGGTCTTCCTAGAAGATTTTTATCTTTCAGGTTCTTGCATGGTCAGTATATGACTTTTGATTGGTCAACTAGGGTGTTTGAGTCTCTTGAAAGCCCTATTATTCACTTGTGACTTCTCGCTTTTCACCATCCACTTCTTGCATGCTTCTCCATTTCATATTTATCCTTTCTTGGCTTCCATTCAAGTGTATGATCTTGATGAAGTCATTTAAATCTTGATTTGTGATACTTATACATTCTTTAGTGCTTGCAATTAATTTGTTTATTTACTGCAGATTCATTCATGTACACACTTTGCACTAATTAATTTGTTATGTGTCATTAGTGTATCACATACATACCTAGTTCTATGCATACATAATAGCTTTATCATATAAAAAGTAATTATTCATCTAACATACATGCATCATCATATCTACAAGTCTATATAAATATTTATGCTCATCTATCATTACATTCATTCATATATAATTTCACATGCATATGCACAATAAAAACCACAATAAGAATCAATAAACATCTCATATATATATATATATATATATATATATATATATCAAAAATCATAAGTACAATGATACACTATACCCATGAGCTACAATGTAGTGGGTCATCAGACCTCACATCAAAAAATAAGCAATAAAATAGGCTCCCTACTCAAGCTATCCCTACTCCATCACTCTTACCACTACCCTCAATCTCATCTCTACAAGGCTATATTTGTAAATACCTAGTTATTACATCATTGCAACTCCTCCCAATATTCACAACTATCTAGTTATTGCATCACCACAACTCTTCCCAAGATTGGGTTTGACTCTAGGGTTTTTATAAATATGGCTCTAGTTCCATATCCAAAATCCTTATATAAACCAAACAATCAAATACATATAAATAATAACATCTCTCCAAAAGCATTAAAGTTCTATTACATTTATAGATTCAAAATAGCACATTTCTAAACTAGTAGTTTAAATGATTTTCAAATCATTATACTATCATTTAGAAATTAAAATTAGAAAGAATGTGATTGCATATAAAAGAATTATAATAAAAAAAATAGGAATCATAATCCACCATAGCTTATAATTTTTATTTTTCACATAAATTATTTCAAGCTCTTACATAGAATAATTGCAACATATTCATATTGCACAAAGCTATACCAAAATTTACAATACATCCTTTCTTTCAATAAATCCATACATTTAATTCCAATCATATTTTCTTCAACAATACTATTACATAGTGTAGACACCAAATACTAACCATTTTTTATTTATATATTTGTATAGAGAGAGAGAGAGATAAATCCTAACCATCAATCATACCTTGATCCTAGCTTGATACTTGGCAATTCTACCTTGCCACATCCAAACCCTAACCCTAACATTCTAAAAGGTTATAAAATACCATTCACTTTTGTGAATGAGGGATCAAAAATAAGGGCCAAAAATCTGTAATGACTTTGCCAAAATCGTGTTGAAATTGTGAGTAACCTTAATCAAAGTTCGAAGGTTGAACCACTAAAGTTCTGAATTGAATTTTGGTAGTTCTGCAACTCATATCCAAACATGGTAGGGCATCTATTCTCTGCATCTAAATATACACAAGACTAAATTTAGACAATACCCAAACATAGCCTCATGTTTGCTCGATAAAATTTTTATCTCAAAAAGGCATAGATAAAATAAGGTATAAGCAAGGTAGTTTAATTTACTAATTTTCTATCTTTCATGATTTTTTTTTATGTTTTGCAAACATTCAACTTAGGTTTTTATAGCTTTATTAATATCAAAGAGGGCCTCATACAATGGAGGTCCTCCAAGTGCTACTAATATTATTCTTGTTTGCATGTTACACAGGTGCAGAAGATAGGTTTTTGAGGAGTTGTTGAGGCAAAGAGTGACCCACCTAGGATACACAAGCCCATTCACAAAATTAATTGTAGAAGAGGATATCTAAGACACTCATTTCTAGTCTAAGCGACCCAAGAGGGTTTTCACCATTCTTTGGATTTATTGTAATCTAAATACAAGAAAGCAAGATTCTTTTGTAATAAGACCCCTACAAATTTTGGGAATATTACCATTGTAAAAAGAGGAGATCAAGGCTCCTAAAAAGTTCAATACAAAGAGAATTTTATTTCACTGCAAATTACCTTTTATTTCTTGCATTATTTGGGTGTATCTTCATTGCTTACACATAGTAATAAAAAGGTTCCATTTCATTATCCACTCTTTCAAAATCATCCTTCATATAGCTCCTTTACCCATAAACTTAGTTTAGAAAACTTAGGGATCAAGACAACTCTTATATGGATATGCAACTTAGCATGCAACATGCATAAATGGATGCAACTATGAAACATATATTTTCAAAAAATCAAGAAGAGAATCCCATACTTCTATATATAATGGGTTCCTTACCTACTCAAGTCCTAGGAAACCATTATAATTATTTATCATTACCAATGCATTTCTATTTTCTTTACAAAGAAAATCCCATAGCCCAAAATTATAATCATTCACATCCTTTATACTTCCAATGCATCTTTCCACTATTACAAAAATATATAAAATAACTATAAAGCTTGCATATCCTTTAAGATAATAACATAGAATTTATAACACCTAATATCATTGCATAACTTGCTTTACAATCAAAGCCCAAAACTTAATGTACCCAACTAATTTTTTTTAAGAGCATTTTGCTATTAAATAAATTTACCTCTTTTTAAAGCTTAACTATAATATCCTTTTTATAAAGTAAGGTCTTAATAAAATATTCACCTTTCTTAAGAACCTTAATTAAATGAATCCCTTCCTTGAACTCAATATCATAGCAATATTAATAATAAAACTCAAATTTACCTCAACAAATTTCTTTCTTATTTAAAAACAACAATCATAATTGAAAGAAAAGTCAAACTTAAAATTTCATCCTTAACTTTAGATAGGGTGCTATTATAATAAAAGAAACCTTAACATTTTTGACTAAGATTTAGGTAAAATAAAAATAATAATCACTCCAAGCATACCACAAACAATACTAAAATCTTGATGGCACACCTCAGGTGCTATGCTATAAAGCAAGTTGAAACCCTTGGCGTGGCCAAACACAAGAAAAAAAACCAACTTTAACTAGAATAAGATTTACTCAGGCATAAAAGCTTAGAAGGGCATAGAAAAATAATGAAACCACCACAAGGGTATGCATAAGAAATGAACAAACTACAATACCTACATAGGCTATCCTACTCTAAAACATAACCATACAAGCCACACCATAAAATACATAAATAGCAAAGACTAAAGGTACCCAAAATGACTAGCACAAATCTCCATGGATCTTGACTCCCTATGCACTAAAGATATGGAAAATTATAGCACACTCAACTATTGATTGTCTAGTTAAATATTACGGCTAACTACTGTGACTTAGCCCCTCAGACCAACTCCCAAATTCTAACAAACACAAGAAAAATTAAAGAGAGATAGTTTGAAAATAAGAAACATAAAACATACTAGTGAAGCAACATCTTCTTCAAGACAAACTAGAAAGCAACTACCTCAAATAACTACTCCAGGCATTGCTTATCCTTTGGCTCTTATTCCTTGATCCTTAATCCTACTTTCTTCCAATCAACCTACCTTATCCAATTGCCTCCACCAACATTAAATAGGTACCTTCATCATGCATGTCATTTAAATGCATGAAAGTAATGGATGAGGCTACATTACAATATTATTGCCAATGTTACCCACTAAAATAACATTAGTAAGAATCTGTTAAGATCCTGCTATAAAATAAACTCAAATAACACACTCTCACACGATTGCTTGGAAATAAACTCACATAAACATCATATTAATATAACAAAAATTTGCATAAAGGAACAATCTCACAATAAGACATAATCGTAAGCCTCTTCGAGGGGGCAACCTCCTTCAATACTTCATTAATTTGCAAAAAATATGGTTACATTGGTGCATTTTCAGGTATTTAAGGAGTTTCCTTCCAAGGTTGGCTTACATGCAAAATGCCACATGGATTACATGCATAATGCTACCCGAATTACATGCATAGTGCCACTTTGAATTACATGCACAATGCCACTCGAATTACATGCATAATGCCACATGAATTACATGCACAATGCCACCTTACCTAACCTATCTACCATGTGTTACATAAAAAGGGTGCCATTTGTCATAGGCACTACCTAAGCTAAAACTTAGAACATTACAAAATATTAATCATGGGTACTACCCACGTTCACTAGGAATTATTACATCAGGGCAATTATTACTTTAAGGGTTAGGATGAGATCCTAACATGCCCTTCTCCTTGAAGAAGCTTTGTCTCAAAGTTGAAAATGAGGAAACTGTTGTTGGAGTTGATGGAGAGACTCCCATGTAGCATCCTTAGGTTGAAGTCCATGCCACTAAACTAGGACCTCTGTAATGGTATGGTTGCACAGAGTGTGATTTTGATGATCCAATAGTTTCTCCGGTGCAAGTAATATGGAGCCTTCTTCATCCAATTCGGGGAGTGTTGATTGAACCTGTACCTTTGTGCCCACAACTTTCTTGAGAAGAGAAACATGAAAAATAGGGTGGATCTTGGAAGTGGGGGGAAGAGCCAATTTGTAAGCCGTTGGACCAATCCATTGTAGAACCTGATAAGGACCATAGAATTTTGGAGCGAGCTTCTGACACTTGCGGAATTGTAGGGATGATTGTTTGTATGGCTATAAGCGAAGGAAGACCATATCACCCATATCAAAACTATGCTCAGAATGATGTTGATCAGCTTGTTGGTGCATCCAATTCTAGGCCATGTTCAAATTTTACTTGAGTTGGCAGAGGACCTCGATGTGTTGACTCAAAGCATTATCGACGGCCTGGACCTTGGAGCTGCCCAAAATTTAGGAGGAAGGAATGAGTGGAGGGTGCCTGTAAACTACCTCAAATGGTGTGAGTTTTGTGGCGGTATGATAGGAAGTGTTGTACCACCATTCGGCCAAAGAAAGCCATTTTGCCCAATGAGTAGGATGATCGAAGGCAAAGCAGTGAAGGTAGGTTTCCAAGCATTTATTAACAACCTCTGTTTGACCATCCATTTGTGGATGGTAGGCTAAACTCATTTTGAGCTGTCCCCTGCAACATAAACAACTCTTGCCAAAAATTGCTAGTAAAGGTGGGATCATGATCAGATACAATGGAGGTTGGCATGCCATGAAGGCGAAATATGGAGTCAAGAAAATTTTGGGCAATAGTGGATGTTGTGTAAGGATGGGTTAGGGCACAAAAGTGAGCATACTTTGAAATGTGGTCCACTACCACAAAAATAATAGACTTGCCTCCAGAATTAGGTAGCCCTTCTATGAAGTCCATGGAGATGTCAGTCCACACCTGATCTGGTATCGACAATGGTTGAAGAGTGCCTAGAGAGCGCATTGTTTCTCCTTTCATCCTTTGACATGTGTTGCAGTCTACTACAAAAGAGCGAATTTCTTGTTTCATACCTTTCCAAAAGAATGTGCGCTTGAGTCACTCATAAGTTTTTAAGAACCCTGAATGGCCAGCAGATGGAGTAGCATGTGATTCCTTCATGAGGAGCTCTCAAAGTGGGGACTTAAGAGGAAGAACTAGGTGTTTATGGTAACACAGATCCTGGCCATCCCAACTATATCCTGGTGTAGACTTTAGATCATCCCTAAGTGAAGCAACCAGGTCTTTCAAATCTACATCCTAAAGTATTTCCTGACATAAGGGCTCAATCCATTGGGGAAATGGTGCAGATATGGCACACAACATACTAAAGGTCTCAAATTGGCGAGAGAGAGCATCTGCCACAAGATTTTCCTTCCCTTTTTTGTACGTGATGTCATAATCATAGCCCATGAGTTTTGATACCCACTTTTGTTGCTCGGGGGTGGCAACCCATTGTTCTAGAAAGTATTTTAGACTCTGGTGGTCAGTTTTGATGGAGAAATGGTGCCCAATGAGGTAAGGTCGCCAATGCAGGACTGCATGCAATATTGCCAACATTTCCTTGGCATATGTGGATTTCCCTAAATTGCGATCAGATAGGGATTTGTTGGTAAAAGCCAAAGGGCATCCTTCTTGCATCAATACCGCCCCAATACCATGACCAGAAGCATCACTTTCAATGACAAATTTTTTAGAGAAGTCTAGCATGGCTAAAACTGGAGTGGTGGTCATGGCATGCTTGAGGTCCAAGAATGCTTGCTCAGCTGGCCTTGTCCAAGTAAAATAATCCTTCTTAAACATGGAGGTGAGGGGGGTGGATATATTTCCAAATTGTAGACAAATTTACAGTAATATCCTGTAAGCCCTAAAAATCCTTGAAGCCCCTTGAGTGTGCGAGGTTTCGGCCATTCTTGGACTGCTTGGATATTCTTAGGGTCAACCTTGACACCATCCTTTGAGACAATGTGTCCCAGATACTCTACTTCAGTCAAACCAAAGGAACACTTGGACATTTTTGCAAATAGTTTATGGTCGGCCAGTAGTTGGAGGGTTTGATCTACATGCTTGAGATGCTCTTCCCATGTGTGACTGTAAATCAAGATGTCATCGAAGAACACAAGGATGAACTTCCGCAAAAAATGGCGAAAGATGTTGTTCATTAGGCTTTAGAATGTAGAAGGAGCATTTGTGATACAAAATGGCATTACCAAGAATTCATAATGACCTTCATGAGTGCGAAAAGCAGTTTTAGGAATATCTTCATCCCTGAGCCGGATCTGATGGTACCCAGAGTGGAGGTCTAGCTTGGTGAAGTACATGGTCCCATGTAATTCATCAACCACAGGGATAGGAAATTTATCCTTGACAGTTATCTTGTTGAGTTCTCGATAGTCAATACATAATCACCAAGAGCCATCCTTCTTGAGGACCAGTAAGACTGGTGTAGAGTAGGGAATAGTATTAGGCCGAATGACACCCGCCTTGAGTAATTCTTGTATCATCTTCTCAATCTCTGACTTCATGGCATGGGGGTACCTGTATGGTATGATATTGGGAGCTGTACTATCTAGCAATAATGGAATGACATGGTCGTGAGAGCAATGCGGTGGTAGTATGGTTGGTTCTGAAAATATGGCCTCATGTTTGTGGAGAATTTGTTGCATGTCTGGTGGGATTTCACCCATTGGAGATGTGGATGGTTGGATGGAGAATAGTTGTGCAATGACCCCATGTGATGATTTCTTTAGCAATTTATCCATGTCGTTTGAACTGATAATTTGAGGTGTTCCTGTCGAGGAGCCCTTGATGATGTGTGTTTGTCCGTTCTGGGAGAACTGCATCCAAAGTTTAGCAAAGTTCCAACTGATAGTGCCCAACGTACTCAACCATTGAGATCCCAAAACAATATCACATCCACCCAACTGGAGGGCAAACATGTCCTGCTTGAGTTCATAGTCCCCTATATTGATTTTAACATTGTGACACTTTCCTTTACAAGGTAAGGTTCCCCCATTGGCTACCATGACCTCAAAGGAATTACAAGTGTGGATATAGCAATTTGCCCACTGAGCAACTCTAGGGTCAATGAAGTTGTGCGTGCTTCCCGAATCCAGAAGGATGGAAATATGTTGGCCCTTAAAAAATCCTGTAACCTTCATGGTTTAAGGAGTAGTAATACTTGCAAGGGCATGGACTGTAATTGCTGTCTCAGGTTCCTGTTTCACTTATTCTTGTGGAGGAGGTGTTTCTGGAGGGTCCTCATCCTCATCACTCTCGTTAGAGGTATCAGGTTCTTCAACATCTATCAAGAACAATTTTTTGTGTGCACATTTATGCCCTTTGAAAAACTTTTCATCACAATTGTAGCATAATCCTTGGGCACAACGTGCATCCATCTCTTTGGTGGTGAGGCACTTGGGTGCAGCAAGTTTATTATTAGCTGGGTGTTGGGCTCTAGGAGGAATTGAAGGTCTATTTTGAGGAAACTTTGATGGGCATCTTTGAGCAGAGAGTTTAGATTCGGCCAAATAGGCCAAACTGATAGCTTCCATCATAGTTTCAACATTTTTACTTCCACTTGGAGTTCCACCTTCAACCCATTGATATAACAACTCTGGAAGAACCCTTCACTCAATCCTCTTATCTTATTGGCCAATTTTTCAAATTGAGCTTGGTACTCTCGGACTGACCCTATTTGTTGTAGTTTGGTCAAGGCTCCTGTAAATTCCTCATACTCACTAGGACCAAATCGAGTGAGTAGTTGGGATTCAAAATCCTACCAAGAGAGATTTGGGTAGGCAACACGTAACCATTGAAACTAGTGTAGAGCCTTAGACTCCAAGTTAAAGGAAACCATCTGGACTTGATGAAATACGGGTACATTATGAAGTCAAAAGAATTGGTCAACCCGACATAGCCACCCATCAACATCCTTCCCACTAAATTTGGGAAAGTCCAATTTGGACATTCTAAAGGGTGAACCATGGTCATGATTCCTTGCAGAACTCTCAGCTTGGTATTCTGATTTGGGTGGTCCTCTTTTTAGTTTGTTGTCTACTTCTGTCAATGCTTCTTCTAAGCGGTTGCTATAAAATAAACTCAAATAACACACTCTCACACGATTGCTTGGAAATAAACTCACATAAACATCATTTTAATATAACAAAAATTTGCATAAAGGAACAATCTCACAATAAGACAGAATCGCAGGCCTCTTCTAGGGGGCAACCTCCTTCAATACTTCATTAATTTGCAAAAAAAATGATTACATTGGTTCCTTTTCGGGTATTTAAGGAGTTTCCTTCCAAGGTTGGCTTACATTCAAAATGCCACCTGGATTAAATGCATAATGCCACCTGAATTACATGCATAGTGCCACTTTGAATTACATGCACAATGCCACTCGAATTACATGCATAATGCCACATGAATTACATGCATAATGCCACCTTACCTAACCTATCTACCATGTGTTACATAAAAAGGGTGCCATTTGTCATAGGCACTACCTAAGCTAAAACTTAGAACATTACAAAATATTAATCATGGGTACTACCCACGTTCACTAGGAATTATTACATTAGGGAAGTTATTACATTAAGGGTTAGGATGAGATCCTAACAGAATCTTCCCCCCATCATATTCCAACCTTAATAAATTTAGAGGTTAAAATTAAATTTCTTTTTCCACATTAGAACTTTAGAAATATCTTTACAAAGATATAATTTTTCAATTGATATTATTAATACTTAATAATGAAACCAATACTAATTAATTTTATTACATCAATAATTAATATTAACCATTAGCATCAATATAAATATTCTTAGGCATTAATAATACAAACTTAACAACACTATCAAACAATAAATTCTATCCTTTGAATACAAGCACAAATGCATCTCAAATAATAATGCACACAACATTATTTTTCCTTAAGTAGGTGACTTTTAAGATACCTAAAATGTTATCACCTACCTACTAAGGATGTCTATTTTTATAATAGCAACCTCATTGCCCAATGGTTTAATCACATAAGCATGTATGCAATTCATCTATATGAAGGGTATTCTTTTACCCTTGAGTTATTGATGAGAATTTCATCCATCATTTCCTATTTTATCTCAACTCTTGTGGTTGTACCATACCAATCCACTAGTGAAAGTACCTAGTCTTGCAACCATAAATTCTATTAGCAGCACCATAATCTAAAAATAGTATAATCAAAACATAAATGGCAACTATCAACATGTCCTAATAACATAAAATGATATTATGCATTAGATATCCACACATCAATCCATAAATCAAGTATCAAGATCAAGTCCTACCAAGGAGGGCCATTACATACTCCTCCCCTTAGACTAAACATAATCCTCTATGTTTCTTGAAAATAAAGCATATACATTTCATTCAAATCAATATGGGAATTGCTTTCTCATCTCTTCAACATCTTCCCAATTTGCACAATATTTAGAATAATAGTTCTTTTGGACCTTATATTTATCTAGGGTTAATTTCCTCAAAGCATCTTGGAATAAAACTCTAGAATTCTTACTAGTCACACCTCAATTGCTAAGGGATATTCCATCTACAATTTTAAAATATTTCAAATATGAGAGGGATGAACAACGTATTTCCTAAGAAGGGATATATGGAAATTATCATAGATATCTGGTAGGTTGGGTGGCAAGGCAATCCTATAGGCTACTGGTCTAATCTTATCAATGATCTCAAAATGCCCAACAAAATGAGGATCATGTTAGAGTAGATTTTTATATATTTATTACATCATTTGTTAATAGGTTCATTGCATCTCTCGAACCATAAGTTCATTGCATCTTGAACCATTGGTTAATGCTAACTTTTCCTTCATGCTATCAGAGTGGGAGAGTGAGTATCAAGTGGTTTTAATTCTTAGAGGTGAGTGGAATCCCATGTAGGACAGACACGGACCGACTCGACAAACCAGATAGGAACTAATCGACTAGAGGCTGACACTCTAACTAGTAGATCCGATAGCAACTATCGACCATTTAGAATTTTGCATGCATCCTTGGGTATAGATTTTGAGGAGCTAATGTGGAACCCTACAGGAAGATACATGGTAGAGCTAACGTGGTGGAAAATACATGGATCAAGGTTGATATGATGGTGTGAATCATTAGATAATGTGGTAGCAGTAATGTGGCAACATATTATTGGTTGTTGACTGGACATTTATGTGGTAGTCTGGTGTGCTAATGTGGCACGAAAAAATATTTTTACTTCAACATGTGGTAAATATCAATAAGTTTTTGCATGAGAATAGACTACCCAAAGGCAATCTAACTTCCAATGGGTGAGCTTGTACTTTTATTTTCTCACAACAATAAATCCCACTGCATGTGGGATAAATAATTTAGAATTTTGTTTCTAATCTTCTTGAGGTGGCATCTTCAAATATTCTATGCTCTCCTTCAAAGCACATCAGGAGAGTTATCTTGAATGGAATATTTGTCCCATTCTAATGTACTTAGCAGGATCTTGGGGGATCAAACCCCGTGTAGTATCAAAACTAGCATTGTTTTTGCTAAAACACACAAAAGAGTTATTTTCTTTGTTTTGCAATAAGCTTGATTTTTTTTTCAAAAAAACCAAAAACAAGGGGGCACCAATTTTTCTTTTGGACCATTACAAAGCAAAAATGTAAATTTATTTTCTAAAAAGGAGGGATACCAAACAAGTATTGCACATTTTTTTGCAAACTGAAGAGGGATATTGAAATTCCACCACCACTTGTTTATTTTGCAAACAAAAAGGGGGGACAAAATTGTATTCTTTTTTACAAAATTATAACACAAAGGAGGTAATTATGAATATCAATTTTTTGCATTTTCAAAACAAAATTTCTTGCAAAAATTATTGTAAAAAGGTGCATTTTTTATTGCATTCGACACCTTAAAATTGGCATTGTAAAAATAGGTGCATTTTCGGTGGAATCTGACACCTATGATTTAAAATTTTTGGGTACTTTTGATTGTATGCTACATTTAATGTCCTAATATTTGCACTTACATCATAAGTTAAAATTCAAAAGCAACATAAGACCACAAATTTTAAACCCTTTTATCCAATTTATTGCACAACAATGTTCGGTATTTACGATACCTCTGGCCCATACTTATAGGTAAATTTTTTGTGCTTTGGGCTACTATATCTAATTCCTAATATAGCTGCAAAAATTATGTCTAAGCTATTGTTCTCTATAAATCATCAAGGAGAAATAAGGAAAGCTAATTTTATTTTTATATTCACTGCATCATATACCCTAATTCACTCCTATTGCTTGGTTTAATCTCCTCAAACTGATCATCCTTCTTTGGAAGTATTTTTAGGTAGGTGCCATCAATTTGAGTGAATTATATTTTAGTAATAATTTGTGGTATATCAAAAGAGAGACCATTTTGGTGATATAAGGAACCTTCATAATGACCACTATACACAAATAACTTTCAGATACACATTTATTTCAGATACACGGTTGCTTAAAGGTTCCAATTTTGCTCCATGGAAAACCAAAATGAGAGACATTCTATAGGTTGAATATTTGTGGGATGTAGTGACTGGCACTATTAAACATCTCACTACAGTAGGTACAGATCAGTAAGCATATGATAAAAATGATATAAGGTCCCTCATGCTTATCTTGCTTGCTACTACTAATGAAGTAAAACCTCACATTTGTGATGCTAAAAATTGTAAATATGCTTGGGATGCATTAGTTAACATATATAAGGGAATAATAAATCCACCATTATTAACCTTCAATCCCAACTTCATACTCTCAATATGAAGTCTGGTGAAATGGTAGAATTGTTTCTTTGTAGAGTGGTAGAATTGAAGTCCAAGTTGAATGCTTTGGGAGAAACAATAGAGAATAAGCTCTTGAATTCAGTAATTTTAAGATATTTACCAGATTCCTACAAGGTGTTTATCACATCCATTCAAGTGTCCATGAGACAATTTATTTTTATAGAGTTGGTAAATTTGCTTCAAACTGAGGAAGCAAATCAACTTCAAAGAGATGAAGTGACAAATAATGCACTTTACTCAAAATAGGGATCAAGAAAATAGGGTCACTTTTAGAAGGAGGGATCTTCTTCCAAAGGTTTCAAAGGTAAACAACCTCAACAAGTACAAAAAAAGTATTGCAAAATTTGTGATATGGACAACCATGACACCAACAGGTGTTGGTTCAAAAATAAATGATGTAGGAGCATCCAGTGGTGTAAGAATGATCTTGCATAATATAAAATTTGTAATATTTTGATTTTATGTTCTAAGTGTATTTTTTAGGGGATGGAAAAATAGACGTAACAGTGAAAGAATCACCCCAATATCCTGAGCGGTTTGGGAGATATGCCAAAACTAGTGGAAATCCTGCTAGTAAAACTTGGAGGCCAATTTTAAAGGCCTTAAAGGCCTTTTTAATGGCTAAAATATAGCGGTACTATGCCCAAGCATAGTACCAAGATTCATACCAATTCGAGAGCTTTCCAAAAATGTGCAATAATAGCCATTTTGATCAACAAGCGAGGAGTTATGACCTCGGTAAGTTTACCCCCGAAATTCAAATTTTAAATACATAGTTTTAGGTGGGAAAGGGGAAAACATGGTATTTGGAGGGAATTTCAAATTTTTAATGAGTTAGTCTCTGTAAGCTCCATTTTTTTAGATAGTAATACAAGAAAAATGTTTGGCTCCTTTGCATTTTATCTGCTTTGGGTGGATTGTATGTGTTTTTGTTTAATGCAACTCTGCTTCAAGTGGCATCAGATTCAAAGTTCCTAAGTGTGTAAATGGATCACTGGACGTGATGTAGTTTACACTAGGATTTGTGGTTAGGGTCTGAGAGAAATGTGATCAGAATACCTCCATGAAGAAACCATGGTGGTGGGAGAAATATGGTGCCAAAATAAGATTTTAGAGCTTTGCAAAGACAAGTTCAGGCTTTGCAAGAGGAGCTGCATAGAGGTTTTGAGCCAAGGAGAGAATATGGGAGTGAAGATGAATTTGAAGAAGAAGAGGCCTAGTTTGAGGAATAATAATAGGTAGTAGATCTTATACAAGACATATTGTATAAGGCCATATCTCAGATTGGGAAGAGATCAAATTTTTATGTCTCTACGTATTCTGAAAATCTCAACCTAGAAGAGTTGATGGACTTGATCAATGACATGGAATAATACTTCAAGTACGAGGAGGTGGAAGATCCTGAGAGGGTCAAATTTGCTAAGACCAAGCTAAAGGGTCATGCCAATATTTTGTGGAAGGGAGTATAGTTGGATAGAAACAAAAGAGGGAAAGAAAGGATAACAAGGTGGGATCAAATGGTGGATAAGTTGAAGAGAGTTTATGCCAGCTGATTAAGATTTGGATCTACTTAAGAAAATGTAGGGTTTGAGGAATTCAAGCAAGTCTATCAAGGAATACACATAGGAGTTCTATAAAATTTTATTATAATAGACAATTATGAGGCTAATAATAATAAGGTAGCCCATTATATAAATGGGTTGAGATCAAGTATTCAAGAGGATTCGAGTCTGGTCAGGATGATCACCATAGAATATGCTTACCAGTTTGCCTTGAAGGTAGAAGAGAAGCTAAATAGGAGGTTTGAAAGCAAACAAAGAGGAAGAGGTCATGGTGGAAGAACTAGCAGGAGAATAAATGGAGGACAAAATGAGGACCAAAAGAAGACTAGGGAAACAAGCAACAGTCAGTACCAGAAGGGGGAGAATGCTTACTGCTCATGTGAGTAGAATAATAGCTAACAAAGAGGAAGAGGGAGATTTGGATGAGGGCCTGGAAGAGGAGGATTTTGTGGAACCTATGCCCATAGCACCAAGGGGGAACAAATAAGAGACCTGAAGTTAATGCTCAAGTTGTTGTTGTAGATAAAGGTGATAAATTTGAGTACTCTGAAGAAGTAGAAAGAGAAGAAGTTATGGTCACAAGGAGAGCCTTTCTAAATGAGGAAAATGATCCAGATCAGAGGAAGATCCTATTTTGAACAAGGTGTAAATATGTAGGTAAGGTGTGTAATGTTATCATTGATAATGGTAGCACTGATAACCTAGTTTCGAAAGGAATGGTTACCAAGTTACAGTTAGAGAGAAGGAGGTACCCGCATCCATATTGGATTGCTTGGTTGTAGAAGGACCATAGGGATTTGGTCAGTGAGTAATATTTGGTAAAGTTACATATTTGTAATTACCATGATGAAGTCCTATGTGAAATCCTACCCATGGATGCTTTTCATTTGTTGTTGGGAAGGCCATGGTAGTTTGATTGGTGTGCAATACATGATGGGCATGCGAACACTTACTCCTTGACAAAGGATGGAGTGTGCCGCAAGCTAAATCCCCTGAAGGAGATGGATGAAAATATGTAGTAGTTCCAAAATATATTTAGTAGATGGTAGAAAAATTTTTTATGGCCTAAAGCATGAGCATATGTGCTATGCATTAATTCCTAGATTTAAGGATGAGCAATGCAAATATATCCCAGTAGAGGTCTCAGATATGTTAGAAGAATTCCTAGATATTATATCAAATAAAGTACCTGAGGGTTTACCACTAGTGAGGAAGATTAGTCACCACATATATTTAGTACTAGCAGCTAGTTTATCTAACAAGGTAACCCATAGAATGACTCCTGTAGAAAGTGAGGAGCTAAACAGATAAGTCCAAGAGCTATTGAAAAGGATTGATTTAGGAGAACTTAAGTCCATGTGTAGTACCTAGAGTACTAGCACCAAATAAATATGGGGAGTGGAGAATGTGTACAAAATCCCGAGATATTAACAAGATCACCATAAAATATAGATTTCCATTGCCAAGGATGGATGACATTATGGACTGTTTGAGTGGAGCCAAGTACTTCACCAAGATTGACCTGAAGAGTGGGTATCTTCAAATTTGTATCAGAGAATAAGATGAGTGGAAGATAGCATTCAAGACCAAAGAGGATTTGTACGAGTGGTTGGTCATGCCATTTGGGCTGACCAATGCACCAAGCACATTCATGCGACTGATAAATGAGGTATTGAAGGAGTTTTTAGAAAAAAAATTCATTGTCTATTTAGATGACATTTTATTTCTTAGTAAGGCTTTGGAGGAGCACCTGCTACATATTCGACAAGTTTTTGAGAAGATGAGGGAGGAGTAGTTGTTGATTAATTTTAAGAAGTGAAATTTTGTGAAGAAGGAGTTGGTGTATCTGGGATTTTTCATCTCAGCTAAAGGTTTTAAAATGGACCCAAAAAATGTGAGATATATCATTGAATGGCCTACCCCAACGAGCATTATAGAGGTAAGATAATTCCATGGTCTAGTCAGTTTTTACAAAAAATTCATTAGGAATTTTAATAGTATTTGTGCACCCCTAACAAAGACAATGAGAGGGGATAAGGAGTTTAAGTGGACTCCAAGAGAATATAAGAGCTTTGATATATTGAAAAAGAAGGTCACAAAGCAACCTATTTTGGCACTTCCATATTTTATTAAGGTATTTCAGGTAGATTGTGATGCTAGTGGTAGTGCCATAGGAGTTGTATTGATTCAAGAAGGTAAAACTATTTCTTATTTTAGTGAGAATCTCAATGATGCTAGGAAGAAGTATTCTATTTATGATCAAGATTTTTATGCTATAGTTCAGGCTTTGAAGAAGTGGAGGCACTATTTGTTTCCAAAATAATTTGTTCTATATACTGATCATCAGGCCTTACAGTATATCAATAGCCAAGGGAAGCTAAATCAGAGGCACCTAAAGTGGGTTGAGTTTTTGTAGAGTTATACCTTTGTGTTGAAGCATAGGAGTGGGAAGTTAAATAGAGTTTTAGATTCCTTAAGTAGAAAGTAAAACTTGTTGATAGAAATGAAGGTGGAGGTTATAGGGTTTGATGAACTTAAGAGTTTGTACACTGAAGATCCAGATTTTACAAAGGCTTGGAGAGCTTGCTTGGCACCTGTTACTTTGGATAAGACTAAATGGTTGGATTTTCTAATCCATGATGGAATGTTGTTTAAGGGAAACCAATTGTGTATTACAAGGAGTTCGATGAGAGAGAATTTGGTCAAGGAGAAGCATAGTGGAGGGTTGGTTGGACACTTTTATCCGGATAAGATCTTTGCCCTCATTAGTGAGATCTACTATCAGCCATAATTACAGCAATATGTGAAGATATTTGTATAGGGTTATAGAGTATGCCAGAGGGCAAAGGATGTGAGGTAGAACACTTGATTATATCATCCATTACCTGTACCAGAGAAACCATGGGAAGACATCAACATGGATTTTTTTCTTGGCCTACCAAGGACATAGAGGGGGAATGACTCTATATTTGTGGTGGTTGACAAGTTTTCAAATATGGCATATTTCATTCCATGCCAAAAAACTAATGATGCAGTTCATGTTGCAGGGTTGTTTTTTAAAGAGGTGGTATGACTGCATGGTCTACTAAAGAGTATTATTTTAGACAAGGATACCAAGTTTTTTGGGTATTTATGGAGGATCTTATGGAAGAATTTGAAGACGGATTTGAAATTTAGTTCTACGTACCACCTATAGACTTATGGGCAAACAGAGGTGGTGAATAGGATTTTGGGTAACCTACTGCAATGCTTGGTAGGAGATAAGCCCAAGGGATGGGAATTGGTTTCACCATAGGTAGAATTTACTTATAAAAAATTTGTCAAAAAAAGTACCAATGAAACCCTATTCTAGATTGTATATGGGAGTAGCCCAAGGAATTCTTCTAAGTTGAGGAATATGGATAGAGGGGAAAAGAGTAGTGTTGAGGCTAAGGACTTTGTAGAGCACCTAAAGAGTTTGTGTGAGAAGGTAAATAAACATATTAACAAGATGAAAACTTAGTACAAGACAAGGATAGAGTAGAAATGATGGTTTAAGGAATTCCAAGTGGGAGATGAAGTTATGGTCCACCTGAGAAAAGAAAGGTTTCTTGCTAAAACCTATAACAAGCTAAAAATGAAGAAGTTTAGACCATGTAGGATCATAGAGAAACAAGATTCAGGCAATGCATATGAAGTGGAATTATTGAGTGGGCTTAACATATCACCTGTGTTCAACATTTCAGATTTGGAAAAATATCATGAAGGGTACAATGATGAGGGACCAATAACATAAATTTGGGATATTCCAGTGTCTACTCTAGAGAAGGAAGAGATAGAAGAAATCTTGGACACCCACATTGGTAAAAGTACAATAAACATGTAGTATGAAGAATATTTGGTTAAGTGGAAGGGAATTCCTATTGAATATTCATCTTGGTTGTCAAATACAGAGGTTTACCACCTTGGTTTTCCTCCAACAACAAAGAAGTGAAGGTCACTTCTCAATTTACCTTGGGTGTCTGATGCAGGAGCATCCAGTGGTGTAAGAGTGATCTTGCATCATCCAAAATTTATAATATTTTGATTTTTATGTTCTAATTATTTTTAGTTGTTAGGATATGGAATAATGGACCTAAAAACAAAATAATTTCCCCAATATCCTAAGAATTTTGGGAGATATGCCAAAACTAGTGAAAATCCTAGTGAAAACCTTGCCAAAACTAGTGGAAATCCTACTAGTAAAACTTGGAGGCCAATTTTGAAGGCCTTAGAGGCATTTTTAAGGGCTTAAATATGGTGATACTATGTTTCCACATGTTATTAGGCTTCCTACCCCTTTGAGAGATTTCCGAAAAGGTGCAAAAATAACTATTTCGAGCAACGAGCGAGGAGTTATGACATCGACAAGTTTACTTCTGATATTTTAATTTCAAATACATAGTTTTAGGCAAGAAAGGGGAAAACAGGGTATTTGGGGGGAATTTCAAATTTGTAATGAGTTAGTATCTGTAAGATCCATTTTTTTTGGGTAGTAACACAAAAAAAACTTTGGCTTCTTGGAATTTTCTCTATTTTGGGTGGATTATATGTGTTTCTATTTAATGTAACTCTACTTCAATAAACAACCACATGACCAAGGTGAAAAGAAAAAGGACAAGTTAAAACCACAAAAGAAGTATAAGCAACCAAAGGTACATGTTTCTTATGAGGAATAAAACTCTGATTCTAAGAGGGTACACAAGGTTCTTGTGAATCACACAAATTCTCAACAAAAGGATCCTATGTGGTATATTGATTCCAGAGCTAGTAAACACATGACTGGTGATAAATCATGGTTTGAGACATTTGAGTCTAAGGAAGGCAAACCAGTTACCATAGCTTATGATAAGACCTACAAAGTCTAAGGTGAATGAAATTTTTCAGTCACTCTTCCAGATGGAAAATTTTAGATTGAGAAAGTCCTTTATGTTCTAGTATTGGCAAACAATTTGTTGTCAGTACCTCAAATCTTGGATAAAAACATGGTGGTTGATTTTAGAGTTGAGGATGAAAAAAAAGAATTGCTTCATCACAAGGAAGGGCAAACATGTAGCAACAAATTCCTACAAGCATAGCTTGTTTGCTTTAGATGCTATTTCTACACCTCATGTTGCCATGATGGTAAACACAAAAGAGGCCACTTCTCTTTGGAACATAATAAATGGCTATCTTAGTTCAATATATGTTATGGTGAAGGTATTCCTACCCTTTCCTCTAATTTTCTAGTTTTTTCAAATTGCTTAGTATGGAAGCAACACTGAGTAACTTTTGAGTTGATATCCTCATAAGCCAAAAAACCGTTGGAGTTGGTACACATTGATCTATGCATTCTTATGCTAAATAGTTAAGGGGGAAAGAGGTATTTTTAGTTTTTTTTTTATGACTACTCATGAAAGATGTCGGTTTTATTTTTACATATGAATTTTGAGGTCTTCATGATTTTTCAGTAGTTCAAAAAATATGTTGAGAAGAAATCAAGAAGTTATATTCAGACTCTTTGCTCAGATCGAGGGGGGAATGTACTGCAAAATAAATTTTCACATTTCTTAGTACACATGGGATTAAGAGATAGATTACTATAGTCTATAATATACAAAATAATGGAGTTTCTAAGAGGAGAAATCATTCCATCATGGATTTGCTTATGAGGGCACATCTTGAGAAACAATATTAGGTAGAATATATCAATACAACAATGTACCTCCTAAATATAGCACTCATAAAAGATCTTAATGGAATGACTCCATAAGAATCATGGAGTGGTAGAAAGCCCTCTATTTCTTATCATAGGATTTTTAGGTGTAAGGCATTCATGCACATTCCAAAAGCAAATAGAAATAAGTTAGATGAGAAATTCCTGTAGTGTATTTTTATTGGTTATGATGAGTATTCCAAGGGATATCATTTGATAGATAATAAAACCAAGAAAAATCACATTAGTATAGATGTGGTATTTGATGAAGCTTTCACACCATATAACACATCTTTAGCTATATACCTGGATTATGAGGAGCCTAAGAAAGAGACTCTTCCCTCATAGAAGAAGATTCCCAAATGGTATACCAACATAATGAGAGACTCAAAAGTGACTACACCTCTAGATATAACTTTAGATTGACCTCATACACGTAGTATGAATCATCAAAAGAGAGTAGAAGCATTGGCTTCAAATGTTGAAGAGCTTTGCCAACACTTTGAAGAACTATCTATAGATGCAGATGAATATAAAGGAGAAGAGATGGGCATGGATGATGATAGGGTTTTTATATCTTCATTGGATGAGCATGAACCTACCACATTCCAAGATGCACTTGGTGAGCCTCAATAGAAGGTAGCTATGGATGCAAAACATATGTCTTTCATCAAAAATAACACTTGGAAGCTAGTTGATGTACCTTTTGGAAACAATCCCATTGGTTGCAAATGGGTATACAAAGTGAAGTATAAGGTATATGGAACTATAGACAAGCATAAGGCCCACATTTTTACAAAGGGCTATGCACAGATGTAAGACATTGACTATGAACATACTTTTACACCCACTTCTACCATTTGTGTACTTTGTGCTATGGCAACGTAGTTTGGATGAAAGCTACATCATATGGATGTAAAAAGTGCCTTCTTAAATGGTGATCTCAAGGAAGAAGTGTATATGACTTAGCTAGAAGGATTTGTGGTTGAATGGCAAGAGAAAAAGGTTTGCAAATTGGTTAAATCCTTGTATGGGTTAAAACAAGCTCCACGAGCTTGGTACATAAAAATTGACAATCACCTATTGCAACATGGTTTCAAGAGAAGTCCTTCAGATGCTAATCTCTATTTAAAGAAAATTGGTTCTAAAATAGTGATTCTTGTACTCTATATTTATGATTTGATTATTACTGGTAGTTCAGAGAAATTGATAGATGTAGTGAAATATGAATTGAAAAAGTTATTTGATATGATAGATCTAGGACTTCTTCATTATTGTCTTGGTTTAGAAGTGGAACAGAAGAAGAATCACATCAGAGTGACACTAAAGAAATATGTCAAGACATTGATTTAGAAATATCATATGACTGATTGCAAGCCTAAAGAAACTCCAATGGAAATAGGGCTACAATTATCATGATATGATACTTCTCCACATGTATATGGCACTATCTATCTCTAGTTGATTAGAAGTCTCATATATCTGACCAAAACCACTCCAGATATTAGTTTTACTATGAATTATATTTCAAGGTTCATGCAGGAACCTAAGGTTAGTCATTGGAAAGTAGTAAAATGAGTTCTTCATTATGTTCATGGTAGTACAAAATATGGCCTAGAATACAAGAAGAATGACAACTTTTTCTTGCAAGGTTACATGAAATTTGACTATATCGGGTCAATTGATGATAGGAAATAAACTTCAATATATATTTTTCATCTTGGATCTGGTCCTATCTCTTGGTATAGTAAAAAGTAGCAAGTGGTTTCTTTATCATCTATAGAGGTAGAATATCACACAGCACGTGGATCAGTATGTGAGGTGATATGGTTACATCACATTCTTTCAAGTATGGATCTTCCTAAGAAACTTCCAATCCATTTGTTTTGTGATAACCAAGGTGTTTTGAAGCTCGTAAAGAATCCAGTGTTCCATGAATGCACAAAAAAAATTGACACTATCATTTTAGTCAAGATGAAGTTCCAACAAACAAGATACAACTCCAGTACATTCCCATCGATGAACAGGTTGCGGATATTTTCACTAAGGCAATTGCACGTGTCAAATTTGAGTTTTTTCACAACACTCTTTATTTTTCAAAATAATGTAATAATGGGGGGATGTTAGGATAGATTTTTATATATTTATTATATTATTTTTTAGTAGGGTCGTTGCATCTCTCAAACCATAAGTTCGTTGCATCTCAAACCATAAGTTCGTTAGGCCATGTATTATTTATGGAATCTCTTTCAATATGATTGGTTAATAATCACTTTCCTTTAGATCCAACTAAGTTGAATTGATGGAACATTTCATGGGTCATACCTTTAAATAAAACTTTATCCCCCATAGAGAATTATCTTAGTGATATTTTCATATCAACATAGCTCTTTTGGTGTTTGACAGCTTCCTCGACCCATTGTTAAATCACTCTAAGCTACTCCACCTCTTTGTTAGTGTTTGGTCCGATCACCACCCAATATTTTAGAGTGTCCCGTGATATAGGTATTTTGCATTTTCTATCATAAAAGGCTTCAAAGGGAGCTATTCTCAAGGATGCATGGTATCCATTATTATATGCAAATTTAACTAGATGTAAAATTCTTCCCACTTAGACTCTTGATCCATGCAATACAGGTGAAGCATATCTTAAAAAAATTGGTTCACCCTCTATTTTTTCCCATCTATTTCTATATGGTAAGAAAAATTAATATTTAATTTAGTTCCCACTACATGTTGAAGATCTTGATATAACTCTGATGTAAACCTAGAATCTCTGTATGATATGATCACCTCAAGAAAACCATGTAACCTAAAAATTTCATTGGAAAACTAATTTGCCACAACCTATGCATCATCCTTGATGTTTCCTAGAATGAAATATGCAATCTTGGTCAACTTGTTGACCACCACAAGTATTACATCATGTTTGTACCTAGTCTTAGGTAAACCCACAATAAAATCCATGGATATAAATTGCCACTTTTGAGTAGGTATATTGTGTGGGTACAATTTTCCTATTGTATTTTGATGTTTGGCCTTAACCCTTTGGCACTCCAAGCATCTAAAAATAAACCTAGTGATATCAGGTTTCATTCTTGACCAATAAAATATATTTTTCACGTTTTCTATCATCTATGACCCTCCTGTATGAGAAAAATATGGATAACTATGCACCTATTACATAATTATTCTCCTTAAATCACCAAATTTGGGTATGAAAACCCTATCCTTGAAATTTAAAATTTCATATTTATGTAAAAATCCTTGTTTTCCTTAGGATTTCTCTTAAATTTTGCTTGGATTTTAACACAAAATTGATCCTATAGCTACATTTTTTTGACTTTGTCCATCAATTATATATGGCTCTATGTCAATGCTACTATATCCCTTCTCCTACTCAAGACATCCAAAACCTTGTTTTCCTTTCCTTTGATATATTCAATACCAAATTCATACTCAACTAGGAACTCTATCCACCTTTATTGTATTGCATTCGTCATAGGTTAGATAAAAATATACTTTAGACTTTGGTGGTTTATCCTTAGCTCAAATGGTTTCCCTATTATCTTTTGATGATATATATTAAAGGAAATACAACCACAAGATCTAAAATGAGCAAGCAATGTTAACTATATGATAATATAAATATAATATGCATGAAAACTATATGAGAAACTTCTACAATAACTCAAAAATAGCCATTAATTAAAGATCACAAAAATAGAACAATGTAATATAATGGAGGTCTTAAACACTTCAAAAATTATATCTACATTGTATCTACCTTCTCTTCTCATCACTATGCTCTACTATTCTATATGATTCTCTCTTGCATTCTCTCTTTTGCTTCACTATATCAAAGTCCTATATATAGGGATATATGTCCCTTGGTATTTCATCTACCCATGACTCTTCATCTACCTAACCTATGACTCATGTACATGTGGACTACATGCACATTTACATCATTGCACTTTCTAACACTTATGCATCTATTACATTTGCATGAAGTAACTACTCAAACCTTAATCTACGATAAACTCCTAATCTAAATATGTAACCAAGGTGGTACATTGGCATGTACCAAATAATGTAATATATTCCAACACCCCCTTGTATTATATTATTTAGGGAGTGAATACTTTAGTCTTCAATATGGTCTTCATCCCAGTTATAGAATTGGAACTCTTCTTTTATACTTTCTTCATTTTGCTTCTTGTTTGTATCTTGACAAGTAAATATTTAGTATCTTCATGAAATACTATTTTAGCAAAAATATCTTTGACTTCATGTTCATTTGTAGGTTTTTCCAATTCCTAAATTTCTTGAACTAGGTGTCCTTTTTGTTTTCTTTCTCTATATTGTAGTTGAGGAAGATTGTATTGATTCTAAGAGGTATATGGACCCTAAAATTGTTGTTTATGTGGATTATATTGGTTCTAATATTATCTTGGTTGGAATGGCCTACTTGATTGGCTTCTAAAAATTGTCTAATTTTCTTAAAACTGATTTCTTGGGTTGAATCTACAATAATTTGTACTATGTCCTTTCTTTCTACATACTTGATAATATCTACTATTCCATTTAGATCTTCCTTTTGAGAATAAGACAATGTTTACTTATGGGTTATATTTTGATACTAAAGAATTGTTAGTCATTTCATATTTTACTAAGTTTTCAACGTTATATTCTTGTAGGATATTGACTAACTCATCAAATGATGTATCTTTATATAGAATTTATAAATATGTGATTAGATGCTTGTAGCTATTTGGAAGTGCTCTTAGGATTACTTGAACAAGAAACTTGTCTTCAAAAAATTCTCCTAAGGTTAATAATTTTCCTTTTATATATACTACTTTCCTTAGGAATAGTTCTATGCTTTCACCACTATTAACTTCTAGAGAATGTAATTGAGTTTGAAGATTCAATATAGTGGCTTTGTTCCTCCCTTCGAATATCTTGGCTAAAATTTTCCAAGCTTCTGTAGAAGTTGCTATGAAACTAATGTATGGTTGTATTTCATGTTTAATTGCAAAAGTATTTATCATGAGTGCTTAGCTTCATTTATTTCAAACTTTTGAATTTCACTATCTCCTATAGGAGGTTTAATTTTTGCTCCTTTAAAAATATGCCAAATATTTTCAACTATCGATATTGACCTCACTTTTTTTTCCATGAAGTGTAATTATGTCCTTTAAGTAGTTGGGATTCTGAAAGTATGATTTTTTTTGTAGCCATAATAATACTTGTAGACTACCTTATATCTCCCTAGTTTTTAGTATGTGATCAAGCTTGATAAAATATTTTCTAATCTCAAGTTTTGTAGAACCCCTTATATCTCCCTAATATTTTGAGTGTACTATAGTTTTGATAAAGTGCTTAGCTCTCTTAAGATTTTTTTTAGTTGAATCCCTAATGTTCAACTTCTATTTTTCACCTTATTTCTTCCTATTTGTGAAATCTATAACTAATTTTAATGCAATTTCAATTTGATAATGTTCTCTATTTTCCAAGACCCTATAGTTGGATTCCTTTTGTACCTTCAATTTTTATAAGAGACTAGTATCAACAATGATTTCTAAATTTCAAGAAATTCTATGTTTTGCTTCTATTATCCTTGAATTAATGATATGGTTTCTAAATTTCAATATTTTTAATTTGGTGTTAAAATACTTATATATCCCTAATTTAGAAATTTATAATATGATGATATTTACAAAAATAATGTTTCAATTTCACGATGAAAAACCTTATATCTCTTAGTTTAATTATTTGTAAATATTTTTATAATTGAATATCAAATGATGCAATTTGAAATAGCTCTTAAACATATAACCCCCTTGCTTTAATTGCTTTCTAAACCATCAATGATTAATCTAAGGTTGAAATTTCCTTATATCTCCATGCAATAATTAGCTAAAATTAAACTTAGAAATAATATACCTTATATTTCCTTGCACTTGATGCAAAGAAAATATTAATTCAATGTAAATATACCTCTCTTTGATGTGATGCGCTATGTGTAAACTGGTTTCTTCCTTACTTTCAAAGCTTTTAAATATTGTATTCTCCTTAGTCTTCAAGGTATGACACTATGCATTAATTACACTATATTCTAGGGTGCACTCTAGACTATCCTCTTCTCCCTTCAATACTTTTTGACCTATGGAAGCTTGATATGTGTGCTCTTCTCAGGTAGGGCTATTAATACTTCTCTATCTTCCTTTGGTATGCATTCCACATGGCATTTGTGTTTCCCTTGAATGTAGATCTCCTTGTTATGTGGCATAGGAATGTTCCAGTATTTATAATACATTTATTTAGGTGGCGTAGGTGTTATCTCTCCTTATGTATATTGAAGTAATGATGTTTTATTATTTTCTTTCTTGAATGGAGCATTACTTTAGACTTGGATGCTCTTCTCCTTGCACAAGCATTATATTTTTTAGGCATTACTAAGAATTCATAGGTGCTCTTCTCCTTTATTGTACAAGATTCCTTTGTTTGGTGTGGCAAGTGGAGGCTTCTTCCCTTGCATATAACCAAGAACTCAACATCACTTATCTCCTTAAAACTCTTGCTAACTTCTTACAAGTTGTTTGGATTATCTTACAATAGTAGTATGATTTCTCCAACATATGATGGCTCCTCTCCAACAAAGGTGGCTCCTCTCCATTGAAGGTGGCTCCTCCTATGATGTTTCAATACTCTCTTCTAGGTTTTTGTTCATATAAGCTTCTATTCTCTTTCACTTGGATAACACTCCTTGTTAATTTTATATTTGTTATGTTATTCTCCTTGCAACTTGCACCTTAGTTGTGTTATACTATCCTTGCTATTGGTGTTATACTATCCTTAGTCGTATTTATTGTTGTAGGTTCCTTTTGCACTATGAGCCCTACCTTCATAGAACTATGGAATCGTATTTGATATATTTAGACACCTTGAATAAGATGATTTTGAGCCCTTAGTTTTCCCTTTTCCATTTGCTTCGTAGCTTTTTCCTTAGACTAGATAATGCTATCGCCCAATGATTACAACTTTATGCTACTTTGGTGTCTTAAGACACTTTAACTTTTATCTTCCTTTTGCTACTTTGGAAAAGACAAATATGGTGATATTATGGACTACAAATAAATCTGCTTTAAAATAATATAGAATACCTTAGTTGCACCTATATTTTAATACTCTCTTAGTCTTTTTATGTAGCTTTCTTCCTTATATTTAGTAAGGTAGCACCTTTTCTATTCCTTAGTGGTTGTAGTGCTCCTTTGGTGGATTCTTTTCACCAAGACTTATTGTAGTTTAACCTATGCTTAATTGTGGATTCAATGTTGCATTATCCTCCGTGGCAACTCTCTCCTAAGTCTCCTTGCTTGGTTAATATTTCAATGATGATTCCAAGATTTTTAATCATGCAAATACTGTACCTTTAGATGGCTATGCTTTGCACTACTGTATATCAAATATATGCTTGAGAATAATGTCTTCTTTGCTTTCAATAGATAGTAGGAAGTTGATATTATTCTTTTCCTTTGAAAAATATCTAACTCCTCTTTCTTATGTGTAGGTTTTACTCCTTGTAAAAACTATCTTCTACACTTCCTTGAAGACTTAAACTAGAAACCTTTATTTTGCAACTTTAAACTTTGAATTTGGTGCTTAATAAAACATAATAATAATATAAATATAAATGTTCAATTAATGAACCTTTTGCACCAATGTTGCATACCTTTTTGATCTTCGTATGGTGATCACTACAATGGAATTTGACCATTTTAAATGGGGTCTCATTGGTTATTTATAGCCTTACAATTTCAAATTGTTAGTGCTTTACAGTTGTATTGATGAGTTGTATGTCATTGCCTAGATAGATGATGTGTCATCTTAAGGTTCTTCTTGATCTTGATCATCAAATTTCATCCATTTATCTCTAACTACTTTGATAGCTTCTCTATGAAGATTATTATGTTGAATTGGCATGCACCTACTGGTCAGGATCAAGTTTAGGTTCACTGAATTTTCTCTAAATCTTTGTTGGGAAATTAGTTTACCTCTAAATTTGTTAGTGCTTAAGCCATTTTCTTAATTTCTTCTTTTTCTTTTTCTATAATTCACATGTAGCTAGAATTACCCTTTGTCATTTATACCATCATACAAAATAAACATTCAATTATATTTTTAATACATGTTATAAGTATTTATATTTATATCCCTTTATTATTTTCATTCATTATCTTATGAGTCTAACAATGTGTCTTTAATTATTTAAATACCTTTAGGCTATATTAGTCATTATGTTTTATCATATATATATATATCATTATAAATTGCTTATACCTTTTAACTTGCCTTTAATTTTATCATTTAATCTTATAATGTCATTATTAATCATTTAAATGACTTAAGCATTATTTGCCATTATATCTCATTTTATAGAAGAAAACATTTATATTGTTAACACCTTTTTTTTTTATTTTATTTTAGTATTTACAAACCGGGTTTTGAAAGGAACCCAAAACCATATTACAATTAGTGCTAAACCGCCGCATGTAGAACCAACATTTTCAAAAAAGTGCTACCACCCACTCCAAAAACCCTCAATGACCTAGAGGGAAGATCACTAAAATAGAGAATCAAAAGGAAAAGAAAATAAATAGTAAACAGATAAACCACCTCTAAAAAATTGGTTTCCTTCAGACATGGGAAAACCCCAAGAACTTGTTGAAACATATTCAAAATTACCACTTGACCACTAACACAAAAACATTTTTTACAGCAAAACAAAACTAGACTTCACGTCATCGCCCTAGGAAGAGAGTCCCACTTTTGTCAGTTTTTACCATCTTCCTTTTTCTTTGCAACATAGCGGGTCAACATCTTGGACGCCTCCTCCAAGTATTTGATCGAGGTGCAGATAGTGGATGCCACTAGCTCCAGAAACATCTGGGAGCTCTTATCATCCCTGTCACACTAGGATTAAAAAATAATGTGGGTGGAGGATGACGATAGCTCCACCTTAGGTTTTTTAAGCCTGGTTGAAGATCTACCTATCGGAGAGGTGTTAGATATTGATGCTCATTTCTTTAGTTTAATTTTAATACCAAAGCATTAAATTTAATATTAAAATTCCATTTCATTTCTTAATGCCAAAGTATTAAAACTAGTACTAAGGTTTTCATTATTTATTAAGACCCCTAAGTGAGTTTTAGGTTTTCGTGGCATGACATTTATCCATTTTTGGCTCTTATTTTATATTTTTGTAATGTATAAGGTTTTGATCAAATTAAAGCATTGGAAGAAATTCCTTTTTTTAACTTATATTATATGATTTCTAAGGTTTAAAATATTCCAATTATTTAATGCAACCTACTTAGGGTTTCCTTACAAAATGCATGGCTTAGATTGAATCATAAAAAAAAAAAGGTTCAAGTCTTTAAATCATCCAATGAAACCAAGTTTAGAACCATGATGTAATAAAAAATTTAGATCAAAACCAAAATTTCAAGTGGGTCCCCAAAGTTAGGGTGAGTTGTGCAATGGAAACAACAACCTTATTGTTATAAATTGTACTAACCTCAAATAGTCAAGAAGAAAAAAAGGATAAAGCATATTCATATTTTATAAAATGAAACTCTTTCAATTATTTGCTCTGTCTTGGCAGGTTCTAGAAATTAAAGGGTCTATAAATGGTTGTTTCATCTGGACAAGCTCACAAAAAATTTGGCACTTGCAAGCTTGTTAAGCTTACTATTATCTCAAATTATCCCTTTTATTTTCTTCTACTTTTATATTTGGAATTCACTCTTTTGGTATAATCTTGGTGTTCATGAGAAAGGAAATTTTTTAATTGCCAAAAAATTGTGGTTATTCTTGCCAAACTTCTTTACAAGCTAAGAGACATGTAGATATTGTCAATGGAGGAGCAGTTTTGATAATAACGAGTATAATATTAGCTAGCACCAAATGGTTTTAGCTAACACTGAGATTTCTCTTGAGCTACCATTAATTTTAATGTTTATGTTAGCTAACACCAAGAAGGTTATGATTGGTTATCATTTTATTATGGTGCTTTGCATATATTTTAGGTGTAAATATGTTCAAAATTAATTTTAATTTTAGCTTAGGGACATTGCTTGTCACTACCTTCATTTTTTACTAAACCCTATCCACCATACACCCTTGAGATAAAAATACTCCTCAGGAGAGATCTGATGCTAAGAGAGAAAACTCCCTTTATATAGAATCATCTCCTTAGGGGTGTTATCGTATGATTTTCCCTATCAACCCTCTTTTTTATTGAATGTTTTGCATTGGATCCATATTTTCTATGCCACTAGATTTTTAATCCTCATAATTTATTACTATATATATAATGTCTAGGGCTTTCTACTATACTCCTTTTCTAATTGCATTATTTTTTAAATGAATATAACCTTTTATTTATCTATCATCCTATTTAGATAAAATTGTGCACATCTTCACACATTAGTGGTTCTTGATTTTTAGCTCTTGCATCAAAATATATAGTGACCCAACTCAATCATGTAAAATTTATACTTTTATATTTGGTATTTATCTTGGAACTCACAATCTATATTGTTTGGATCCTGATTTTGATATGGCTTAAATGATATTTTGTTTTCAAATATTATTCAACATAAACATTTGGAAATTAATATGGAATGTTTTTCTAGAGGGATCCAATCATGAGATCTCCATTTTCCATGCACTAGTTTGACAATAGTTATTTATAGATTTAAAAAAAGCATGTATGTTACTAGTTTTGACATTGTCTATTTTATCTCATTTTTGGGCCAAGTATGTTGTAACTCATGATATTCCTTTTATCTAAAGGCCCATGATAGTATTTTGAGTTTGACTACATTTCCCAACCTAATAACCTTTTTTTGAGAGAGAATTAAGCTATAGAATTTTTCTTGCTCGTCTTGTGTTCCTTGTATCTTTGTATATGATATGGTTTGAGCCCCTAATTGAATATTCAAATCAATATTTGGATACAATGGATAACTATATGGCTATGATCTGAAAACAAGTGTTCCCCTAATTGCCTTGGAAATTATTTTGACAAAGACATCATGGATAGGGATGGTATATATGTAATTACTATATCTTGGGATACTGCAAGGTCTAGGCATTCATATAATAATATCAAGGCTTTTTAATGAGGCTTATTGCTTTAATCTATGTCTTATTAAAATACATTAGCTTGGGTTTCCATCGGATGTAATCTATCTCTCAAGGCATTATTGCAATGTCTAATTTTGGATTTACAACACAGTTTTGTAATATCTAACCCTACAAGAAAAGAGATAGATATAAATAGGGAGACTACCCACATTTTAGACTCAATAATGACTACCCACTTGCTATATTTTAGGGGTTGTCTATTTCTTGTGGTCCTTCCAATGCTAGTCCAACTAGATTTACTTATTCAAGTACCAAAAAATATTTCCTTAGGCTTCATTCCTTTTCAGTAGAGTAGCTTAATGATCTTGGTTATAGGTTTGGTGATTTAAAAATATTTTGGTATTTTTCATCTATTCCTTCTCTTTGTGTTAAATTCATAGCATGAAAATACAACTTTTAGTACACATTAATCCTTTGTTGGTTTAGTTACCTTGTTTCTAGACTTGATGTTCCAGCATGCAACTCTGGGTTTTCTTCTCCTTGTTGAAAATTTTATGAATTTAATGTTTGATCCAACTCTTTTCTCTAATATTTTTATTTATTTTTCCACTTCTTAGTTTTCTAATTGCAGGTTGGAATATGGATGGTAACACATTCCTCACTCTTATCTAATAGATTATTTGCAAGAAACTTCCCTTATGGGAAGAAGTGTTTTAGATTTGTTGTAAGAGCTATCACACCTTCTATTTTTAGATTCATATTTGAATAAAAATATAGTTGGTAGTTTTTATCCCCATAACCTATGTCAACCAGTGAAGAATCACATATGATCGAATCATGAAAATGTTCTTCTCTGCTAACTTCATTACTAAATATTAGTTAACTTTTTAGGATTAATTTGTTGAGGTGTTTCAATTTGATTTTGACTTAATCATGTTGCTCTTTTGTTCTATCAATATCTTTAGTGATTTGGTGAATTATAGATTTTAACTCAAAAGCTATATGGTGTTGTGACACCAATATGGTGGAACTGAATTTTGTCATGAATGGAGGAGATGGACATGATTCTAATGTATTGTGGTGTTGCAGGTGAGATGTATTTGGAAGTTGGACTTGAGGCTTATCTAGGTGATTTTGAGGGATTTTAAATAAGGTGGTTCTAGAAGGAATATTTTTAGCAGTAATAAGCATATTTTCTACCATTATAGCTTCTTGGAAAATTTGGAAATTTTTTCTCTTTGGTTTACTGAATTAAAATACTTGGGTCAGGGTTTAAGGTATGGATATAGTAAATATATGCATGGGCTTGGGATGGATGGATCTCTTGGGGAATCCTATTTGAATTCCTTTTGAACTAAATATTAAAATCCATAATGCTTTCATGGAGGGTTCTTTGAATAGAGGAAAATTGGGTAAGTAATAGAAACGAATCTCCATAATTGTTAAGCTTTGTTTATGAAATATTTGACTTTTTTTCCCTAGGTTTAAATACTCTTATATTCTAAATAATGGTATAAAATCAATAATTTACCTCAAAAATATTGAACCAATGATTTTATCATTACATATTCAAAGGAAATATTATATGTAGTGGCTAATGCGGCTACATCTTGATAGTGTTCTTAAGATTTTTTTGGCTACCATGGTAAATTGGTAGGGTTTTTAGAGTGACTTTAGGAGTTTCATGTAGGGTTGGGATATCAATAGGGCCAGTACCATCCCAATAAGGGTAGGGTTTTTTATCCATGTTTGAATAAATGAGATCCCTTCTATGGTGGGTGAGGCACAACGTCCCTCTTTAGATAATTTTAGATTTGACTGCTAGAAAAGTCAATTTTTTTGTTGTTTCATCAGTGGAGTTGCAAAGTGAACATACATTCTCTACTTATGAGGTTAAGACTATTCATTAGATCTTGATTTCTCTGAGTAAATCAGACAATGAATGGGATGCCCCATTGGGTATGCCAAAAAAATATTTGGTGTAAAATATTCCTAGTCAAGGAAGTGCACCCTAGACTTTATCCAAAAATTTTGGATGAATGATATTTATCTTAGTTCAACCTCTAGAAAAGTTTGGATCCTTGAAATACTTGAAAAAATAAAATAGGGGTTTAAGCTGAGGCTAAGAAAAGAAATAGTTAGGAGAGAGTAAGGGTTTAGAAAAATGAATAAATGGTGGATGGGGTATAGCATAACAACATTGGGTATATACTACAAGAACCTACAACAATTAACTTGCAATGATACTTAGTGGACTACTCATTATAAAGTGCATAATAGAGTTAATTAAATTACAAAAATGGGATTTAATCATTCCAAATACTTTAATGAAAAGTAGTCCAACAATGATCCAAATATCATAATTTTCTTTAACAAAATAGACTAATCATAAAGTGTAACATAAATAAATTAAAACATAAAATCATTTGTAAAAATTTACAATAATACTACTAATGGAGGCCAAACAACTATCACTTCTCATTATTGGTAGTAAAAATTATATAGCATACATCCAAGAAAATGCTATAGAGCCAACCCCTCACTTAGAGGTACCATTGTGTATTTATAGGATTTTTTTAATCTTATAGTGGATTATTTACAATGGTAGTTATAGTTCTATTATGAAAACAACCTAGTAGAGGGATTATTTGATAGCTCATGATGTGGAGGTGGCTAGTTTAAATTTCATCCTTGTGTTTGAATTTGAATGTCTACAATTTGCTCTATAGATCTTCAACTACTATAAATGGTTGGGTCATTGTAACTAATCTATCAAAGATACCATTTTCATGCTTTAATAATATCAACTTAAACAATTGGAAGAAATTAATGTAGTTTTAACTTTGACAGAGATACTTCAAAGTGTTGTGTATTGAATCCAAACTTTTAATCTACTTGAAGAGTTCTTTAGAAAAAATCTGGATCTTAGGAATGCTTTGAAGATGTCACTTTGGGTGAAATTCTAACTTTGTTCATATTGGTATTTTGGATTTGTGCACTATTTGGCTTTGTTGATACTTTGGTACTGATAACCTTGGATTTATTCAATTGTAATGTATTTTGCACGATATCAAATTTCAGTGTGGGGTTGCCAATGTCATTACCCAAAATAGTCTGTAATTGTTCTCCTTGATATTTGAATAGGGAGTGTATTCTATGATCAATTTCAGGGATGCACTATCCTATATTCTAGGAGTACAAATTTGTTTAATAATTTTGGCTTTGTGCAATTAAATAATTTTGGATTTTTTTGCCTTTCTATTGATGTCACCTACTTCAAAGGTTTGAAATTGTTCAACTTTGGATTTGTGCACTTGGGTATTTCAGTGAGCATTGAGTATGGCTTTGAAAAATGTTGGGCTTGCATGATGTTCAAACCTTTGTGGACTTAGCCATTTTTTATTTTGCATTTCCTCCAATTTCTTACTTTCTAAATAGGTTCAAACACCTAGCCAGCCTTCTAAGATATTCAGATATTCAAATCTTGATTCATGAAAATTGGGTATGAGGACATTTTGACCTATGATTACATTCTAGTATATACAGTTCTTACATTGCATTGCATTATGCTTGGAATGATTATGTAGATATTTTTTGCATGCTCATTAGAGCAAGTGTAGGGAATGGGTGTTGCTTTTAGCTTAGCTATACTTAAATGGTCTAAGCATATTTTGTTGATGTGTCAAGCTCAAATTTCTCTTGAGAAGTTGGCTTGTGTGTTATACCATCAAATTTTGAGCACCTTCTGATAGGTTTTCTTGTTTCCACTTCTTTCTATTGCATTGATCCAACCATGTAGGGATAGGTGTGTGATGGATAAAAAATTAGCTATTGAGATCTCTAACAGTGATGATGCTAGATGAATGGTTGGTATGCATAAATTATGTTGACTAGGATAGGTATAAGAGCTTCTTTAGAATATAGTCATGTGATACTAGTGTCATACTTTATGCTTTAGTTGAATTTAAAGTTTGGAAACTATTTCTTAATGCCATATGCTTTTTCCTTTTTGATGACATTAGCTACTTTAATAGTTCAACGCTCATCCAAAACTTAACCAAATTTTCAATTTTCCTTATAGGATTTTAGACTCTTACACTCACATTTATAATGTCATCACCTTAAAATTCCAACCACCTTGCACACTTAGTCACTTTTTTAGGTGTTTCTAGGTGCCAAAAATGCTTCTACTTCAAAATTCTTCACCTTATGTTGGGCTTCATACCTTAAAAAAAATTGGATCTAATCTTGGCCTTCCTCTATTCCAGACTTTGTATGTAGCTTATGATGACATCAAATCCTAAAAAATATAGCTAGCTTCTATACCTAGCCATAATTTTCCATCTGGTAAGGGGTTACCTTGATGTTAGACATCACAAATTTGTTTGCTTTGTATAATGCCAACTGCTCTAGTAGCTCAAACTTCATTTGGACACTTAGCCAAATATTCAATATAAATTTACAAGTATCAAAATTTTTGGACTCCTTTTAATATTTTAGCATCTTAAAAAGTATGACCAGCCTTCATACTTGGAAAACTTTGAGTTTGGCATTATAGAAAAATACCAAAGTTTAATACCTTAGTCAATCTTGAGACTCAACTATATCAAATGCCAATTTTTTATTATTGCTAAACTTTCTTTGGTTCCTTAGAAATTTTTGTAGCTTACTCATGTGTGTTGTATTTTAATATCTTAGTAAAATTTCAACTCTGGCACTTCTACACATTGCCCAGCTACCTTAGCCAAATTCCTATATTTGATTAGGCACTCTTTGTGTGAAGCTAATTTACAATATTTTAGCCTACATTTTACCTTTTATTAATAGTTGAATCTTCATCAAGATCATAATCCAGTGCTCAAATTATGCTTAAAAATATTCTTTGAGTGTAAGTGGTGTGTCAGTTCCTTCGAAAAATCATGACAAGACTTGAACAAAATCATATTTCGGGTTGTTTACAAGGATTTGTGATTGTGGGTAGTGAAATGTATCTACAATAATCACCAAGGAACACAACCTATCCAAGGTTATCAAGTATTATCCAATTAATATGCAAGCCATAAGGTACATTCTTAACCAACTCAAGAATTTATTTACATACTTAAAGGCTAATACAATAGAGACCAGTAAAAGGCTAATACAATAGAGACCAGTACTTCCAAGGATGGAAAAATAACCCAAGAAAAGTAAGGATTGCTTAACTCTTAGGAATTATGACTACACAATACTTTAGCTTGTTTTTCTTTGTGCCAATCTAGACTTGCCAACAAATAGGATAATTTCATTACTACTTGTAGTGTAGGGCTTACTCATGGAAGAAAATCTAAATTATGGTATTATGACCACTAATAAACCAACCTTGTGGGACTAATAACTTAGGATCACACACATAAAAAAGGATGCCTATAAATCCAATAATATGTACCATTTATAGATTTTAGAATATACAATAGACATATTCACATTTATAGGCACTAGGGATATAATTTCAACCTTTAATTCTGTCCACTTGGCATTTTAAGGACTAGCACCATATCTAGAATATGTGGAATTAGTAGATTTATATCTACAAATGAAACTACTTAATAAATTAGAAGTTAAAGTGCTTCACCTTCCAACTACTTTATAATTGTTGTGCATTTGTATATAGATTAGGAGTGTTTTAGCTTAGGTATTTTTTGTTCCTCTAATTATATCCTACTAATTTTCTCTTTTCTTCACATATTTTTCATCTCTATCAATATATTTTTCTCTTCCATAGATTATAGATATCCTAATAGTGCCTAAGTTTTTATTTTGCTACTTATTTCATTATACAAGAACATAGTTTACATGTTCCTAGAGCATCAAACACTTCATATACTAAACATTTATATTTCTATTGAGTTTTCTATATGAGACTTGTATTAAATAGTACATTTATATTAACACTATATATAAATTAGGTTTTATTATTTCTAAAATATTTAATAATATCCTAATTTATTGTAGAACTCTAAAGCATAACTCATTTGGCACCACAAGCTAGTTCAAGGAGTTAACCTCCATGCCACCACATTGTAGGCCATACAATGCAAATCTAATAGAGAGGTAAAAGAATCATGAAGGGTCTTGTAAGGGATCCTCTATGTTTCCCCCTTTATTACCTTGAGGATAGGGGCAATTTATTGAGACCGAGTAAGTTTTTATTTATTTAGTTATAGAACACATATATTTCTCCTAAGATTTTACTTTGATAAGGTTAACCTTAATCTAGTATTATCTAGCTACAAACACATAAAACAATGCAATAAACAGGTCCTATAATCTAAAATGCTTTTTGTTTTCAATGATAAATTAAAAGCATTTCTTTTCTAGACCAAGGATTTAATAGGATGACACAACAAACAAGCCCTAATATGACTATATGTAATTTTTTTTAATGAAATGCAAGATTAAATTTGGCTACCTAATTATATTAATTTTAACTAAGTCCTTCTTTCCCTTTTAACTTTAATGGTAAAATATATTAAATGTTGAAATAGAAGTAGATATAGAATAGGCAGTAAGTAGACCTATGATCTAAGGTGCTATTAACAAGAGATTGGAACATGAAACTTAGATTTTCTACCTCAATGGTAGGAGAATTATTGTTCTATAAAAGTATCATTGATAAAAGTATTATTGTTTCCACAAAAGCATTATCAACATTATTTCTTCCTAGTGGTATTTTTTGCTAACCTACAAAGTAGTTAGAAAATAGATGAGTTAGTAGCAAAAGGGTCTGCATAGATTGGAGGAGAGGGTCCCTTGACCAAAATTACCCCCCTACTTAAAATATATGATAAATATCTATAAAATGATAAATTAATTACTAAGTACTTAGTAGAAAAAGTATCACTAGGTAAATGATAAAATCATCGCTACTTTTACCAGTTGGTAGTGCTTTTTCTTTCTATGATTGTGGACTTAGTTTCTATCATATTGGAAATAGAGTTAAATAGTGCCACTATACCTATAATTTAGTAGTACTTTTAACTATGTATACAATACAATTTGTTTGGATAATGAATGATGTAATAAGGATCCCTAAACAAAAGGTGTACAGGTCTTGATAGAGATAGTATGACAAGCTAATTGATTATGCAAGATGTAAACTAATTATGTAAGAAAAACAAATGACAAGTATATGAGATGTGATATGCAAACAAGGTTAGTGTGCGATAATAAAAAATGATTACAAAGAAGTAAAGTTAATGATATGGAAAAGAAAAGAGGGAATAGAGCATAATAAAGCAAGCTTGTAATCTCAATATGCCTTGGTTGATATTACCTTATGATGATGAAGTAGACGAGATTGCTTATTGCTTGATATAAAATTTACCTTCAAAATAAAACATCAAAATTTTGAGAGAGTTTTGCTATGCTTCATAAATTATTGATCAGGCTCTCTAAAGTGTTGGCTTTATAGAAAGATATGGATCCTTGGGGGTGTCTACATTGAAGTTTATGGGACTGTTTGAAGGAAATTTTTAAAATGGGATCAACATGTAATTAATAGATGGAAGAAATAAAGTATATAAATTTTTTACTTTGGATTTGTTTTGGGGCTATGGATCAAACTTATGTGATTAGATCTATTTTTTGTGGGTGGATTGGAAGGTACTAATTTTTAACCTTTTCAATTTTAGTGTCTAAATTTTAGTAGTACTAAACGCAATAGTAATGGAAATGCTAATGATCCAAATGTTAATTATAATATGATCATTTTCATTCAATTTAGGTTGAAAATTATAAAAATATTGAAGTTATGCAAAAGTGCTAGTAGGGAGTATAATTACTGCCAAAACTATCGCTACGGTATTGACACTTTTACTTTTTTTGCAATAAGAAATCTTAATTTAGCTTAGAGATAATTAATTTGATTTGAATGATTGATTGATTGATTGAAGATATTGGTATATTTGGATACTTTGATAATGCACTCAAAATTGAATGTCTATATTTACCCATTTTTTATACATTTATTAGATGATGAATACATAAAAAAATAACATTGGTATCCTAATTTTGAGATAGACAAATTTATTGTTGTGTAGGATTTGTGATTTAATATGACTTGTTGATTGGTTGACTAGTGTTGACATTAATTTTACCTTATTGATATTTTTAAATGTTATCATGCCTCAGTGTGCCCCCTCAATTTTTAGAAAGAAAATAAATTTTGACCTAGGAAAATTGACTTGACCATGTTTCACATTTGTGCTATAATGAAATATTGAGGATAAATAGAAAAAATTAGCTTGAGTGGGTTGGGGATGAATTGGTTGGGTATGAGAGATAAAAACAAAATTATTTTTCCCATAGATAAGGAGAAACAAGAGCTTGGATACTTGAGTGAAATAGAGAATTTTATAGCTCAACACACCATACTATTGCATTGGATAGATATGGAAAGACCACCTCTACCATAGGCAGAGGATTCCATGTTTAAGTAGGGACTAAAAAAACTTATCTCATTTTTTATTTTGATCTCAAAAAGTGCACCCAAAATAGATGTTAATGCTTTTATGCATGAGTTTTGCTTTAGCATTAGCACAAGAAAATGGTACTTTTTCCATATGATAGTGTTTTTTGATGTAGGAGCATCCACTGGCAGCATATCCATTTTCGAAAAATTGGCTAAGGAAAGAAGATGTCGCGACTTCACGACATGTCGCGAAATCATGACCAAAAGAGGAAAGAGAAGGTGAAGAAGGAAAATGTCACGATATCATGACATGTCGTGATATCGCGACCCAAATGAAGAGAGAGAAGATAAAGAATGAAAATGTCATGATATCGCGACATGTTGTGGAATCGCGACCAAAGGAGGAGAGAGAAGCTACGGAGAAAAGATATCGCAATATCGTGACATGTCACATTATCACGACCCGAAGAAGAGAAAAGACTGAGGAGAAAAAATGTTGTGATATCGTGACAACAAAAGTGTCACAATATCGCGACTGAAAAGGAGAAAGAGGAATCGAAAAGGAAATATTTTGCGATATCATGACATGTCACGTTTTTGCAACTCAAGAAGGAGAGAGAAGGAGTGGCACAAAAAGTGTCACGATATCGCTATAGGAAAAAGTGTCACAATGTCACAACATGTTGCATTTTCACAACTCGAGAAAGGCAGGAAGGACGAAAAGAAAAAGTGTCGTGATATTACGACATGTCACATTTTCGTGACCCAAACAGGATAGGAATGCAGAGAAGCCAAAAGTGTCATGATATCACGACATGTCGCATTTTCATGACCCAAATAGAATAGGAAGGTAGAGAAGCTGAAAGTGTCGCGATATCGCGACATTTGCATTTTCATGACTCGAAGAGGACAGGAAGGCGGAGAAGCCAAAGGTGTCACGATATCATGATATGTCACATTTTCATGACTTGAAGATGTTGGAAGGCAAGGAAGCAAAAAGTGTCGCGATATCATGACATGTCGCATTTTCATGGCCAAACAAAAGAAAAGAAAGCACAGGCAATTACAGGAGCCATTATAGAGGAAACGGTCGAGCGGTGGTATACCGAACGTCATCAATGGTTGGCAGGAGGACCGAGTCTATAGTGGCAGCACTGGACAAGCACGTGGCACCAAGGTGCAGTGAAAGAAAACAAAGATGAAGAGTCGAAACATTTTGAAAGCCAGAACAACGAAGAGGCACGGGAGATGAAACAGAAGCATCAAAAAAGGGAGACGGAGAGTCATGCTAGAGATTTTAAAAGGAGAAGCGAAGGCATGCACAAGGGGTTGGAAAACCTACAGTTGCAGAGTTGCACAATCGAAGGCAGAGGGCCACTCGAACCGGCTTGGAGTGCATTTTCCTTCCAAAGTTGTAGAGTTAGGGAATCTTTGCAATAGAGAGTGAAAGAACTGTGCCTGTGTGCCAATTTTTGTAAAGCCTATGGGCTATAAATGTAAACCTTTACAAGTTAATAAATGAAACATTAGGATTTCTATTTCTTGTAAAGTGTGTTTCCAATTTTTTGCGTGAAAATTCAGATTTTTTTGATGTTAATTTTTTTACCCCCATCAAGTGGTATTAGAGCCAGAATATTCTAAGCGTGTAAGCAGAGCGTCGAACATGAGGTAGCTTGCACCAGGATCTGGGGTTAAGGATTGTGAGAAGAAAGTGCAGAAGAATGCCTCCATGAAGAAACCATGGTGGTGGGAGAGATATGAGATCTGAAGATTCACAGTTATAGATGTTCAGATCTTTGCAGAGGCAAGTGCAAGCCCTGCAAGAGGAGCTACTCAGAAGAGATTTGCGGAGGCAAGTGAAAGCCCTACAAGAGGAGCTACACAGAAGGCATGAGGATCAACTAAGAAGTAGAGGCCAAGGTGAAATAACTGGTGGAAGAGAATATGGAGTGCACCACAAGTTGAAGCCATTGAAGACAGTGTACAAAAAGGTGTGTAGCAGTGCCAGAACCTATTTGGTAGAGGGAAAAATTTATTTTTATGGCCAAAATATAGAGTTGAAGCAGACTGTAGATGCAGGTGCGCATTTGGAGATGTTTTAGAAGGCAGTGATTGAATAGCCCATAAGTGAAGGTCACTTCTCCATCAACCCCGGGTGTCTGATGCAGGAGCATCCACTGGTAGCAGATCCATTTTCAAAAAATTGGCTAAGGAAAGAAGATGTCGCAATTTCGTGACATGTCATGAAATTACGACCAAAAGAGGAAAGAGAAGGTGAAGAAGGAAAATGTCATGATATCGCAACATGTCATGATATCACGACCCAAATTAAGAGAGAGAAGATAAAGAATGAAAATGTCACGATATCGCAACATGTCACGAAATCGTGACCAAAGGAGGAGAGAGAAGCTACAGAGAAAAGATGTCACGATATCGTGACATGTCGCGTTATCATGACCCAAAGAAGAGAAAAGGCAGTGAGGAGAAAAATTGTCATGATATCGTGACAAGAAAAGTGTCACGATATTGCGACCAAAAAGGAGAAAGAGGAACCAAAAAGGAAAGATGTCACGATATCGTGACATGTCACATTTTTGCGACTCAAGAAGGAGAGAGGAGCGGGGCAAAAAGTGTCACGATATTATGATAGGAAAAGTCTCACGATATCGCGACATGTCACATTTTTGTGACTTAAGAAAGGCAGGAAGGTCGAAAAGCAAAAGTGTTGCAATATCATGACATGTCACATTTTTACGACCCGAACAAGATAGGAAGGCAGAGAATCCAAAAGTGTCGTGATATCGTGACATGTTGCATTTTTGTGACCTGAACAGAACAAGAAGGTAGAGAAGCCTAACGTGTCACGATATTGTGATATGTCACATTTTTGCAACTCGAAGAGTATGGGAAGGCAGAGAAACCAAAGGTGTCACGATATCATGACATGTCGCATTTTCATGACTTGAAGAGGCTAGAAGGCAGGGAAGTAGAAAGTTTCGCGATATCGTGACATGTCACATTTTTGCGGCCAAATAAAAGAAAAGAAAGTGTATGCAGTTACAGGAGCCGTTACAGAGGAAACGGTTGAGCAGTGGTATACTGAATGTCATCAATGGTTGGTAGGAGGACCTAGTCTACAGTGGCAGCACTAGACAAGAACATGGCACCAAGGTGCAGTGAAAGCAAACGAAGACAAAGAGTCAAAACATTTCAAAAGCCAGAACAATGAAGAGGCATAGGAGATGAAACAAAAGCATCAAAAAAGGGAGACAAAGAGTCATGCCAAATATTTTAAAAGGAGAAGCGAAGGCATGCACAAGGGGTTGGAAAACCTGTAGTTGCAGAGTTGCACAGTCGAGTTGCAGAGTCGAAGGTAGAGGGCCACTCGGACCAGCTTGGAGTGCGTTTTCCTTCTAGAGTTGTAGAGTTAGGGAATCTTTGCAATAGAGAGTGAAAGAACCTGTGCCTACGGGCTGTAAATGTAAACCTTTACAAGTTATTTAATGAAACATTGGGATTTCTATTTCTTGTAAAGCGTGTTTCCAATTTTTTGCATGAAAATTTGGATTTGGTTGATATTATTTTTTTTTACCCCCATAATTTTCCCACCTAGGTGTTGCTTTTTCATATGGGGGAACTTTTATCACCTGATGGTGGTTTTCCTTGCTTTAATATTTATGTTGATTTTACAAGTTTTAGGGTTGATAGGTTTATGGGTTTGATTGGTTATAGGAGAGACTGCAAATACTTGACTATAAAGAGATATGACCCCATGCATTAGAGACCATACAAGGGCTACTATATTTCATTGATCATGCATTTTTGGTAGTAGTAGGGATATACCATGTAGCCTTAATGGTCAAGGTATATTTTGACAAGGCATTGTTGACTTCCCTAGTAAATCATTGATATTTGAAGATAAATACCTTCCATATACCTTGTGGTAATATGACCATCACACTAGAATACATGTGGTAGATCTTGATGGTGTTAATTAGAGGAGCACCTATTCATATAAGCTAGGAAAAATGAAGGAGATTGAGGAGATTGAATCAGTATGCAAACTTCCCAGTCTGAGGTCTAGCATTGACATAAATGTTGCCTACCCTAGGGGTTGCCTAGATTGATAAATGGATCTATCATTTTCCTTAGTGCCCATATTCCTTATTGGTAATATGATTAGGAGGTTATTCCACTAGGGGTGGTATAAGATAGTGGTAGAAATTCTCAAGGAGCAAACCATCTATCCTTAGGGCCTAATTATCTTATTTTAATTATACCATTCATTATAGTGGGTCATCTACAAAAGGAATAAGAGCATATCCTATTACATGCTACTCTAGGTGTCGGCTTGGGAGCATATAGAAATGATGAGACCACAAAGGCTACCAAGGTATGTGGAAAATTTAGAGGAAACAATAGCATACTATTGGACCCAATATTTTAAGGTTAGATGGGAAAACCCCATAAGGAAGTTATGGGATTGACCTAATGGTTTATTAATTATTTATGCTAGTATCATATCACTTGGTAGCCATTTAAATATGATACAAGGTGGAGAGATGATGTCTTCAAACTAGCTCAATGTTGGCAATTTTGGGTACCTTGAGTACATTGCCTTTGCTCAAGTATAGTTGTTGTCATTGATGTCAAAGGAGCTCTTGGTAGTTGTTGTCTTTGATGTCAAGGAGTTCTTGAAGCAATTTGATTAGTTGTCCAAGCATGTGTTTTGATGAAGGTTTCAGTATGATCAGTAAGTTTCTATGTAGCCCAGTTGCAAAAAGATCAAGAAAAAGACAAGTAAGAAGAAGTATGCAGGCGACTGGCAAAACTGTCATGATTTCGTGACATGTTTTAGGAGAGAGAAAGCACTGGCAAAACTGTCACGATTTCGTGACATGCTGGAAGGCAGAGGCAAAGCTGGAAAAACTGTCATGATTTCGTGACATGTTTGAGGAGAGAGAAAGTTTAGGCAAAACTATCGTGATTTCGTGACAAGTTGAGTTAGCAGTGTTGAGTTGCAGGAAGTGTCACGATTTCATGACAGGTTTCAAAGAAGTTGTACGGATGCAGAAAGTGTCACGATTTCATGACAGGTTGAGTTGGCAGCTTGCAGTTGGCGAAAGCGTCGTGATTTCGTGACATGTTCCAGTTTTGTGAGCAGTTGGCAGAAAAGAGCTTAAGGCAGTGAAAGCGTCATGATTTCATGACATGTTCCAGTTCTGAGCAGTTGGCAGAAAAGAGCTTAAGGCAGCGAAAGCATCATAATTTCATGACATGTTCCAGTTTCATGAGCAGTTGGTAGAAAAGAGCTTAAGGCAACGAAAGCATCACGATTTCATGACATGTTCCATTTTTGCTAGTGCAAACCGAGAAAAGGTTGAAGAAGCAAGAAGTGTCACGATTTCACGATAGAGTTGCTGATGACGTCAGCAAAAGCAGATGTGTCACGATTTCATGACAAGAGCAGAGAAGAAGGCCTTGCAGACTAAAGCATCGTGATTTCATGACAAGAATCATGATGACATCAGCAAAGTCAGGGAGTGTCACGATTTCATGACAACAGGCTAAAGCAAGGCGTAAGGCAGACTACAGTGTCGCGATTTTGTGACAACAAGCTAGCGAAAGTGTATGGTAGGCTGTAGTGTCACGATTTCGTGACAACAAACCAAAGAAGGCGCACGACAGGCAGTAGTGTCATGATTTCGTGATAGCAAGTAATACAAGGTGTACGACAGACAAAGGCGTAGCGATATCGTGACATGTTGTAGTTTCACAAAGAAAAGCTACAGGACAGCAGAGGCGGTTGAAGCCGACAGAGTTAACCTTTGTCGACGAAGTGTAAGGTTGTGCAGCCGACGATTGTTTTAAGGATATACAGTCGACTAAGATCAAGAATTTAATCATGAATTATTGCTATATAAGGAGGACTATTTTCGAGTTTCAGATATCGAATGTGTGTGTCGAGTTTGTGCAAGTGAAGTCTATTGTGCGCAAAGAGCAGTCGTATCGAATCGATCGAAGTGTGCATTCAAAGTGCGACTTTCACAGAAGCAGAGTGTAGGAAGAAGTTCGATCGAGGAGAAGCAGACTGTGCGAAGAGGGTGTTGTTGTGGCTGCACATAGGCGCATAAGTTGTTGTGCGATCGAGTGCTACAGTATTTACATAGACTATGTAAAGAAAGCAGAGTGTGCGAAGACTGCACTGCGGTGGATGTGCAACGGAGTAGAAGCTAAGTTGAGAAGATAGTGCTGCTGCATTTTGCGAAGATTGCACTACTGTGTTTGCACAGAAGTTGAGAAGATAGTGCTGCTGTAATTTGAGAAGACTGTGCTGCTGTAGTTGCATAGACAGTGAAAAGTTGTTTTCAACCAAGTGCAAAAAAGAACAGAGGAAGAGGACAATTGTGCCAGACCGAAGGACTGTGTTTGGTGCAGATAAGAGGACCAGATTTGCAGTGATAGAGTTGAGGACAGAGATCTCCAACCAGAGCAGGGAAGACAGGTGTCTTCTATGGATAGAGTTCCACTTGCTAAGGGCAAAGGAGATAGAGGTCTTCTAGAGGATCACCAACAAAGCAGAATTAGGGGAAGGTGTCTCCTTTGAGCTGAGGCTCATAAACATTGTAATCGGGAAGGATTCCTAGAGGACTTTGATACAACTTTTAGAAGAAAAGTTTTATCCGTGGAGTAGCCCACCTTGGGTGAACCACGTAAATTGCTGTGTCTCTTTGTGGATTGCATTTTGTGCATTGTTTTACTACTGTTATTACTGCTATCTTATTCTGCATGTTAATGGTTTGAAAGCTGTATTGATAGATAAAGTTAAAAGTGGTCTTATACTGTTCACCCCCCCTCTCAGTATAAGCTTGTGTTCTTCAATTGGTATCAGAGCCAGTGCCTTCGAAAAGTTTAACAACTTGAAGGAAAAGTTTGCAAAGAACACAATGGACTACTCGAGTGGCAATGCAGCACCTATTCTTGACGGATCAGATTTTGGCCTGTGGAGTGCAAGAATGAAAGTCTATCTAATGGCACTTGGTAATGAGGTATGGGAAGTTATTGAAGATGGGTACACCATTCCTGCAAATGGTCCTTACACTAAAGAAGACAGGCTTCTACATCACAACAACTCAAAAGCCATGAATGCAATCTTGAAGGGTTTACAAAAGGCAGATCTCACCAAAGTTATTCACTGCAAGACAGCTAGTGAAATGTGGAAACAATTGCAAGTTGTTCATACAGGTGATGCAAATGTTCGAAAGGCCAAGTTGAGACATTTTAAAGGTATGTTTGAACAACTCAAGATGAATGATGATGAAAATATTAGTGACTACATGCTCCGGATGGATGAAGTTGTTAATTCTATGAAAGACTTAGGTCTTGAACTTGCTGAAAATGATGTGTGTGATAAGATTTTAAGATCCCTTCCTAATAGATTTAGTGAAAATATTTCTGCTATTGAGGAAGCTAAAGATTTAGATAAATTGAAAAAGGATGAGCTCCATAGTATTCTTGCAGCATTTGAGTTGAGAACTCAAGTGAAAGCTGATGTAAAGAAAGAGGCAGCTTTCAAAGCTACCAAGAAATCAAAAGGCAAACAGATTCAAGAAAGTGATGAGTCTTCTAGTGAGGAAGAGGCATATTACAACAAGAAAGGCAAGTTTTCCAGAAAGCACAAAAGCAAGAAAAATATAAGATGTTTCAATTGTGGGAAATTTGGTCATTATGCTACTGACTGTACTGTTTCCAAAAATGAAAGTGATGAAGATATACAGGATGTTAAGAGCAAGGATTCTGAAAAGTATAGGTATTACAAGAAAAGCAAAGATGAGTACAACAATCATGGAAAGAGGCATTCTCACAAGAATAAGAAGAGCTTCTACTTAGACAAAGCAAGTAAGTGTTCTAGCAAGTGATAGTGACAGTTCTTCTAGTGATGATGAAAATGAGATGTTGTTCATTTCAAAAAAAGAGGAAGAACCGAAACATAAATTCATTATCATGAAATGTTTTAGATGTGGAAATTTTGGGCACCTTGAGGATGATTGCAGAAATAATGATTTGGCTGCTAGTATGTATGAGGATGCTTCAAAAAACTACAATGAAGATGCATGTATGGTTTTTGAAAAAGGTAGCACCTCTAGTGATAAGAAATCTGAAAAAGGCCGTGATAATTCAAAGTGCCATCAAATAGAGGATCTTGAATGTGAACTCAATAATGCTCTTAGTGTTTTGAAAAAGGAAAGAAAGAAGAATGAGAGACTCAAGATTAAATTAGATGAATGTTGTATGGAGAGAGATGAACTTATAGAAAATCTTGAAGTCTCTATGGCTAAGTCACAAGAACTCAAGAATGAGTTAGATTCTAAAATTCTGGAGTATAGTGAGTTAGAACAGGAAATGGCTTCTTTGAAAGAAGAAAATAAAGAGTACAAGGATAAGCTATACAGATTTCAGGATAGCTCCAAGAAGGTGAAATTTCTCATCAAAGGACAAAGAAAACCAACAGATAAAATAGGTCTCGATTTTGTTGAGCCGCACAAGGAACAGGTTGGGGAATCTAGCAAGAGATTTCAAAAGAAAGAGAGTTCTGTTGAAGAAAGTATTTCAGATCATGAGTCCGTAAGTGATAGATACGTAGAAATAGAAAATGATATTCAGATTGAGAAGAAGAAGTTTTCGGGACCCATGAAGTCGAATAAAAGAAAATTTCACGGCACATGTTTTGCGTGTCACAGATTTGGTCACATGGCTGTACATTGCATGACTCAAGTGAAGAAAGTAAATAACAGTTTCAGGAGACGTAATTTCTTTCAAGGGTATTGCTACTCTTGTCAACAATTCGGGCACAAGGCAATTTTTTGCAAGGCAAATAACAAGAACTGGGTTAGTCAGAACAGGCGGATTCAAAGAATAGCCATGCCTGAAAGAAATAATATTGTTACTTGCTATAAGTGCAACAATGAAGGTCACCTAGCTAGACAATGTAGAGCTGATCTTCCGAGATACGGGAACAAAAACAACAGTATGAACAAGTCCAAGGATCAAAGCATGGATAAGAACAGGAATGACAACAAAAATAGGAAAAGTGATATGAACAAGTCCAAGGATCAAAGCATGGATAAGAACAGGAATGACAACAGAAATAGGAAAAGTGATATGAACAGGTCCGAGGATCAAAACAATAACAAGAACAACAATGTGGAAAAAGAATTCAAGAGAAGGCCCGACAAAGAAATTGTAGACATTAATGATGATGAGTGTCTAATGGGAGTTTCACTCCCAACCCTATTTTAAATCACCTTAATAGAAGGTGGGGGAGGGACTAAGCTAAGAGACTCATTCTTAGTCCCAAACCCCAAAGGTGACCCTTTGCCATTGATGACAAAGGGGGAGAGATTTGAGTAAGGGGGAGAGATATGAGTAAGGGAGAGAGCTTCAAGTGAAGAGGAAAGCTTCAAGTCAGGGGGAGCAAAAACTTCAATTGCAGAATTCTCAGTTGATGGATCAGTTGGTTCAGTTTTGGCTCTTGAGATATGTTTTAAGTTAAAGGTTGCCATCAATGACAAAGGGGGAGATTGTTGGCAATTTTGGGTACCTTGAGTACATTGCCTTTGCTCAAGTATAGTTGTTGTCATTGATGTCAAAGGAGCTCTTGGTAGTTGTTGTCTTTGATGTCAAGGAGTTCTTGAAGCAATTTGATTAGTTGTCCAAGCATGTGTTTTGATGAAGGTTTCAAGTATGATCAGTAAGTTTCTATGTAGCCCAGTTGCAAAAAGATCAAGAAAAAGACAAGTAAGAAGAAGTATGCAGGCGGCTGGCAAAACTGTCATGATTTCATGACATGTTTTAGGAGAGAGAAAGCGTTGGCAAAACTGTCACGATTTCATGACATGCTGGAAGGTAGAGGCAAAGCTAGCAAAACTGTCACGATTTCATGACATGTTTGAGGAGAGAGAAAGTTTAGGCAAAACTGTCACGATTTTGTGACAAGTTGAGTTAGCAGTGTTGAGTTGCAGGAAGTGTCGTGATTTCGTGATAGGTTTCAAAGAAGTTGTACGGATGTAGAAAGTGTCACGATTTCATGATAGGTTGAGTTGGCAGCTTGCAGTTGGTGAAAGCGTCATGATTTCATGACATGTTCTAGTTTTATGAGCAGTTGGTAGAAAAGAGCTTAAGGCAGCAAAAGCGTCACGATTTCGTGACATGTTCCAGTTTCACGAGTAGTTGGCAGAAAAGAGCTTAAGGCAACGAAAGCGTCATGATTTCGTGACATGTTCCAGTTTCATGAGCAGTTGGCAGAAAAGAGCTTAAGGCAGCGAAAGCGTCATGATTTCATGACATGTTCCATTTTTGCTAGTGCAAACCGAGAAAAGGTTGAAGAAGCAAGAAGTGTCACGATTTCATGATAGAGTTGCTGATGATGTCAAGAAAAGCAAATGTGTCATGATTTCATGACAAGAGCAGAGAAGAAGGCCTTGCAGACTAAAGCATCATGATTTCATGACAAGAATCATGATGACGTCAGCAAAGTCAAGGAGTGTCACGATTTCATGACAATAGGCTAAAGCAAGGCGTAAGGCAGACTGCAGTGTCACGATTTCGTGACAACAAGCTAGCGAAAGTGTACGGTAGGCTGTAGTGTCACGATTTCATGACAACAAACCAAAGAAGGCGCATGATAGGCAGTAGTGTCATGATTTCATGATAGCAAGTAATACAAGGTGTACGGCAGACAAAGGCATAGCGATATCGTGACATGTTGTAGTTTCATGAAGAAAAGCTACAGGACAACAGAGGCGGTTGAAGCCGATAGAGTTAACCTTTGTCGACGAAGTGTAAGGTTGTGCAGCTGATGATTGTTTTAAGGATATACAGCTGACTAAGATCAAGAATTTAATCATGAATTATTGCTATATAAGGAGGACTATTTTCGAGTTTCAAATATCGAATGTGTGTGTCGAGTTTGCGCAAGTGAAGTCTATTGTGCGCAAAGAGCAGTTGTATCGAATCGATCGAAGTGTGCGTTCGAAGTGCGACTTTCATAGAAGCAGAGTGTAGGAAGAAGTTCGATCGAGGAGAAGCAGACTATGCGAAGAGGGTGTTGTTGTGGCTGCACATAGGTGCATAAGTTGTTGTGCGATCGAGTGTTATAGTATTTACATAGACTATGTAAAGAAAGCAGAGTGTGCGAAGACTGCGCTACGGTGGATGTGCAATGGAGCAGAAGCTAAGTTGAGAAGATAGTGCTACTGCATTTTGTGAAGATTGCACTACTGTGTTTGCGTAGAAGTTGAGAAGATAGTGCTGTTATAATTTGAGAAGATTATGCTGCTATAGTTGTGCAGACAGTGAAAAGTTGTTTTCAACCAAGTGCAGAAAAGAACAGAGGAAGAGGACAATTGTGCCAGATCGAAGGACTATGTTTGGTGTAGATAAGAGGACCAGCTTTGCAGTGACAGAGTTGAGGATAGAGATCTCCAGCCAGAGTAGGGAAGACAGGTGTCTTCTGTGGATAGAGTTCCACTTGCTAAGGGCAAAGGAGATAGAGGTCTTCTAGAGGATCACCAGCAAAGCAAAATTAGGGGAAGGTGTCTCCTTTGAGCTGAGGCTCATAAACATTGTAATCGGGAAGGATTCCCAGAGGACTTTGATACAACTTTTAGAAGAAAAGTTTTATCCGTGGAGTAGCCCACCTTGGGTGAACCACGTAAATTGTTGTGTCTCTTTGTGGATTGCATTTTGTGCACTCGTTTTACTATTGTTATTACTGCTATCTTATTCTGCATGTTAATGGTTTGAAAGCTGTATTGATAGATAAAGTTAAAAGTGGTCTTATACTGTTCATCCCCCCCTCTCAGTATAAGCTTGTGTTCTTCACTCAATTCAAGTGAGTTACATGGATGGTGGGGCTAGAGGGAGAGAAAGAACTCTTCTAACTTAACCAAGTGGTTTACTAGTTTTTATGCAAGAAGGGATTTTGGCAAGGTTGGTATAGCATAGGACAACATGGGAATAGGATTTTGGGACTAAATTAGACCTATAATTCTATTTAAAGGTAGATATAGATGATCTTGTCATATTAAATTTATATAACAATGACCCTAGGGTTAACACAGGCTACTAGGGGTGGTACTAGGGAGAAAGCCTCAAGGGGAACAAAAAGTAGCACCATCACTACTGAGATATTACTATGAGTACCTTAGAGGAGGAAAAGGAAGGTATCAATAGGAGTTACAGTAGTTTCAATCGTAATGGTAGGTGAGGTAAGACCTAGTATATCACTCTAGTCTATCATGGAGGCAAAGAGGGATGCACTAGCACAACATATGACTAGACTTTAGGTTGCACTAATAATAGCATAGGAAAAGGCAACAACATAAATAGTAGAGATAAAGTGGTTGGTGCAAAAAACCTCAACAATATAGTAGAAAATTTTGAATTTGAATACTAAGAGGGATGTAGCTATAGTGAAGGCCATCATAGTAAGAGGAGCTAGTGATTTTAGCTAGTATAAGCCATTCTAGACCAAATTACTACCATACAATAGTGACATGTGATAGAGATAATCTAAATTTAGGTGGAATTGATGATAGAGGTTGAGAAATCGACCTATTACCATATTGATTATCATAAAGTAGTCCTAATAGACCATCATCTTCCTTCATTGGTTGGGTTATGGGCATAAGCATAGATGCATTGATGGTCTATGACTTGACATTTATAGTAGTCAATGAGGATGCTACCATTGTCAAGAGTAGGAGTAGGAGTGTGAGACATACAGTCCTATGTTTTTTTTTTGGTAAATAGTGTAGCTTATATTAAAGGGTTTTTTCCTGAATCCCAAAACTAGTAGTTACAAAAACCTCAAGGTAGGCTAGCATCTTAGAAGACTAAACTTTAAAAATGTTTTTTGGTACATGGATAACCACCATTCACCATACATTTATTAAAAACTAATAATCCTAATAACAAACACCCCAAACAGTATTAATGCAGATAATATATGGATAGCCCCCAAACAAAACTTGCAGTGATCTTGATTAAAAGATGATAAGCCTAATAGAAAACACCCTAAATAATATTTATGCAGATAATATATGGAAAACACCCAAAACAGTGTTGATGCAGATAATATATGTAAAAAAAACCAAACAGAATAGTGTTGAGCCGACCCCACTGATATTCAAACTTGCACTGGTTAGTTCGACCCGTGATTTGCCCACTCTTGGTTGGCTTCATTGACAATGTTTAAGGGTGGATTGTTATCCCATGTAGACAAGGAATTATGACTAATTCCCATGTTTTCTAAGAGGTTAGCTGATCTATTTGCCTCCTTGTACACATATCTGCATATCATGCCACCCTATCTTTTTAGCATGTTTTTGCCTTCCCTAATGGCATTCATGACCTTCCATGAAGGATTGGAGCTATTGTTGATATAATTTATGATGTTTATAGAATCCCCTTCTATTTCATAGTTTCCTTTGTACTTTTATATGATACTAAGACATATCCACAGGGCATGGATTTCTACTACATTATTAGTTTGAATGCCTAGGTTCTCTGCAAAGGTGACCACAATCTTGTTGCCGCTATCTCTGACCAGTCCTTCTACCCCTGCCATGTCTGGGTTTCCTTTAGAAGCTCCATAGAATTTGAGCTTGAGCCATATTGCTGGGGGGGTTTCCATGAAGAGGTGTGCCTTGGGTGGGGATTAGTGATACGAGGATTATCTTCCCTGGGGATATTAAGAATGTTGAATAGAAAAAGCTTCAATTCCACATCAAAGGATTTTGTGCAAGGGATCAGCCAGGAGTTCTGTATGGTGAAGCTGATGATTTTAGTAGCAAATGAAGTAGGGTCCTTGGGAGTTTTAGAGAACACCCTACTATTTCTTTCTAGCCATACCTACCATAAGAAATGGTGAGTGCACATTTTCCACAAGGATTTCAATTGAGGTTTTTTGAAAGGATTGGACCATTGGGTGAAAATATCTACTAGGGAGTTGGGTTGGACCCAGTTGATGTGGAAATTGGAAAATAAGTTACTCATCACAATATAAGAGAAATCATATTTAGTGAAAATATGGTTGATGGATTCCCAAGCTTTATAGTACAAGTGGCATCTGTTGGGTACCATAATACCCCTCTTTATGAGTTTATCAATGGTTAGAATCTTATTTTGAATTGCTAGCCATGAAAACACTACCACTTTAGGATGAGGTACTTGATCCATATTTGGCTAGGAGAGAAGGGAGCTTGCTATGGATTGAGGATAATTTGGTAGGCATATTTGATAGAAAAACATCCACTATCCATTTCTTTCCAAATTATAAAGTCTTCTCTTCCATATATCGAAATAACTATAGTATTTAGCATAAGAGCCAAAGCCCTCACTACCCTGGTTATATGACCATAATTTGACCATAAAGCCAAAGAGCATAAGAGGTCTTTCTAGTTTTTAGACCCATTGATTTTTTGGATGAAGTTTGCTAATTTGCTACATATTGTGCCATAAAGGATAGGTTTTATGATAGATATATCATCATCTTCAACTAGGAGTTGATCACTGACCCACCTCTCTATCCAAAATTTTATGCTAGTACCTGTTTCCAATTGCCACCTTGAACCTTTCTGGATAACTTCTCTGACTTGAATAATTGACCTCCAAAAAGTTGATACCTCTTTGGGGATATCTTCATCAGTAAATTCTTTGTGTTGAAGGTATTTCCTCTATATTATTGATGTCCATTCTACATTAAAACTTGTGTGGATTTTCTAGGCTTGCTTAACTAGCAGAGCAGTGTTCATATGCGTTATTCTTCTAAGTCCTAGAACCCCTTGGTTTTTTGGCCGACAAACCTTTTCCCATCTAGCCAAATGAATATTTTTCTTCTCCTCTTTGCCTCCCCATAGGAATTTTTTTTGTATTTTCTCAATTTGGGTGTAAACTAAAGCAAAAGCTTTGAATACTGAGAGGAAATAGGTTAGGATGCTTTGGAGGCATGTTGCTATAAGAGTGATTTTACCTTCTTGGGTTAGAAAATCCCCTTTCCATCCAGCTAATTTTTTGTTTATCCTTTCCACCACATGACTCCACATAGATAATTTGAGATGACTGTAAAAGAGAGGAAGCCCTAGATAGTGAGTAGATAATGCATCAATACTACATTGAATAATACGTCCAATTTTAATCTACCTGGAAAGGGGGGCATTGATGAAGAAGCTTTTACTTTTATTATAGTTGATTTCTTGCCCAACCGCTTTCTTATATAGATCAAGGATTTTTTTATCATCTTGGCCTCCACTACTTAAGCATAGGTAGTGAATATTGTGTCATCCACAAATTGTTGGTGTGATAGCGGGTTTAGACTTGAGGCAGCCCTAATCCCTGTGATAGTTTTCTCATTGACAACACTCTTAAGTGCTCTTCCTAGAGATTCAATGAGTATTATAAAAAGGATGGGTGATAGGGGGTCTCCCTGCCTGATGCCTCTACCACTAGGGAAATAACCTATGGGTGATACGTTAACCAAGAATGAGAAATAAGGGTTGGATATGCAACCTCTGATTACATTTATCCATTCCATGTGAAAACCAAATTTCTGAAGAACAACTAGGAGGAAACCCTTTTTTACTCAATAAAAAGCCTTACTAATATCTAATTTGATAAAAAGGGATGCTTTCTTATTTTGGGAAGCTGAGTGGAGGACTTCATGTAGGGTGATTATGCCATCATGAATGGACATTCCTTTGATCGAGCTGCCCTGGCAAGGATCTATAATTAGCGGGAGTATTTCTTTGAGTCTTGTTGTCAGGGCTTTGGCAAGACTCTTGTATATGACATTAAATATATTGATGGGTATGTAGTCATTCATGGATTTGCACTCGGGGCATTTAGGTATTAAGGCAATGAAGGTGGATTTGGTGCCACTAGGGATGGCTTTGGATTTCTACATGTGAATAATGGCTTTGCAAATGTCAACCCCTATGATATCCCAGTAAGTTTGAAAAAACCTTGGGGAGAAGCCATCAGGCCCTAGAGCTTTATCAGGGGCCATGGAGAAAACAACTTGCTTTATTTCTTCATTGGTAATGTCCTTGATGAGCATGTAGTTCATTTTAGGGGATACCAAATTTGGAATATGCTAAAGAAGTTGATCTTGGGCCTATTTAAAAATAATGGAATTTGTTCCCAACATTTTTTAAAGGTGACTGCTTCATTTTTTATGAGGTGGATGTCTCTCATACTTGTGCCATCATTGTTTATTAACTCCCTGATCTTATTGGAGCTTCTATGATAAAGAGTGGAAGCATGGAAAAATTTCATGTTTGAGTCCCCGTCCTTGAGCCATAGGGCTCTAGAATTTTGTCTCTAGTACATTTCTTCCTTGGCTAGAATGTTGTGGTAATTGGCAAGGAGCTTTTTCTCTTAATTCATGATTTGTATGCTCATATGCCCTTTCTGAATTTGTTCTTATATGACTTTGAGCTTATTGGTGATTTGCTCCTTATTTTTAAAAATATTACCAAAGACTTCCTTATTCCAAATGTTGATGTGGTCTTTGATTATTTTAAGTTTTTGGGTAACTTGAGCGATAGGGAATCCATCCACCTGATGTTGCCACCACCCTGTAATTTGATTATGTAAATCTAGGTGGAGAACCCACATTGCCTCAAATATGAAAGGGATCCTAAAAATTGGAGTCTTGTTAGCTTCGATCAGGAGAGGACTATGATCCTATCCAATTTTGGGTAGGGAAGTGAGGGAGGCATCACGAAATAGAGGTATGTATTCTTGAGATAGAAAGAATCTATCTAGCTTAACTTGGATTAGACTGTTCCCTATTCTTCTATTATTCCATGTGAATTGAGATCCCAAGATATAGATATCCATTAGATTATTCTCAGTACAAACCCATGGAAGTCCTAAATACTTTTGGTAGGGATGTCATTGCCTCCTACATTATCTGATGGGTAAAGGGGGGAGTTGAAATCCTGAGCCAAAACCCAAGGGAAATTCCTGAAAGCCTACCTCATTTGACTTAGTTGGTCCCAAAAATAACTCTTATTGAGGGGATTATTTGGGGCATAGATATTAGATAGGATCCAACATTGATCATTTCTTTGCAAAAAAACATGATATTTATAACTCTATCTAAGGATGATATTACTCTACCATCCACTTTCTCTGGATCCCAAAGGTACAAAAGACCCCCAGATGGACCTTGGTTGGGACTAAAAATGCTTCCACTATTTTTCCAAATGGTGTTGCTCTCCTAGCATGCTTTTGACTGATTTAACTTGGTCTCTTGAGTAATGAGGATTTTTGATTTGGTTTATTTTCTGACAGTGCTAACCAACCTCTACTTGGCCGCACTATTGAGGCCCCTCACATTCCATGATAGTATCCTCATCTGGAAACTTTAGATGATTTCTTGCCCTATTTTTTCTGTTGCATAGGGGGTTTGGGTAATTTGGGATCTTCCTTTAGGTGAGTAAATATTTTAGGGACAAGGGTTTTTTTGACTCCATTAGCTATGTCCTCAGTAGTTTGGCTTCTTATTTGCTCTTAGATATTGGGCCTTCACCTTTTATTGTCATTGCCAACAATGACATAGGATTTTTGGGAGTTTCGAGTGTTTTTGGGACTAAAATCTACTTTTTTTTCTCAATAGCCTCTTGGGAAAGAATATTTTTAGGGAGGATCAGGTGAAACTAGCTTGACTGGAGATAAGACAGGGCTACTGGTGGGAAGGGTATACTACATAATTTCTTTGATGGTGGGGATTTGGAGGTTAGCATTTGGATCTAACATATCAATTTCTTGCTAAGTGAATAACCCTTCATTTATTTTTGTATTAGAGTGGGTGGTATTTCTCAAAATATCAAATCGATTAGGATGAGCGAACATGGATCTTACCTAAGCTTGGTCCTCTGATTGTTTTGGCTACACTTTTTTCTTCCCTTTTTTTGCTATAATAAGGATTTTTATTATAGATTTGCTTGTTCTTTTGCATTAGGGGCTTCCCATGGAAGCGAACACCTTGGTTCCTATAGATATGGTTACCATAATATACCTCCTTCTATGGTCTTAGTGAGAAGCAGTGGGACTTGAGGTGCCCTTAATTTTGGCATTGGATATAGAAAGCCAGTTTTTTTTCATACTCTATGGCTTGGAAGTGGCAGAAGGAACCATAGACTAGATTGATTCAAGTTGGGAGCTAGGAATCAAGATTTGTGTTGACGCATATTCTAGCTTGGGTCAACCTAGTGTGAGCTTTGGTGGTTGAATCCATGGCCACAATTTCCCCTATGTATCTGCCTATTCCTTGCAGTATGTCTTCATGCAAAAATTGCCTAGGGAGTCCTAGAAGATGAACCCACACTAGAGTGACATTTATGCTTTAAGTTTTGGTATTGAAATATTCCTCCCATATATGAATAAACAAAATATTCTTCCCATAGAACCACGACCCCCCTTTTAGAATGTAGGTTGCCTCTTCAGGATTGTTAAGTTGGATTTTAAAGAACCCTCTAGGGAGAGCTACAATCTCAAGATTCCCTAAAAATTTCCACCTGGTAGTGGCCCACCGTCGAATGGATTCCATGTCCATTCTACAACCCATGAACTTCCCAATCAGATAATGTTCTTCTAGGGAGAGATATTCGACTATTAGGATTTCTAAAATCACTAAGTCTTCTTCGAACACTATCAAAGAGCTTTGGTCCATGGTATATTTATGTGATTTGGTACCCATGACCTTTTCAATATAAGATGCAAAAATGGAGGGCCCAATGACTATCCCACCTACCTTGGGATAGCCCTCATTCTTGTTCAGGGGTTCTTCCCTAGGCCTTTCTCCCACATAGCAGAAAGGTTTGTTTCAACATCAATATCTGACTCATCAGTGCCCTCCCCTATAGCAAAGTTGGGGATCTCACCTGTTTCAAGGTTCCCCGTCCCTACTGCACCTGATACATTCCTGCCAAAACTTACTTGAGAGAAAATGCTCACCCTATCTTGAACACTCCAACTGCTCAACATAAAGTCCTATAGTTAATTGCCTCTATCAGGTTAAATTTTTTAGATGTTGTTGTAGTTTTGATGTACACATGATGAAAATTACAATATATTATATATACATACATATATACATTAATGTTTATGCTCTCATAATTGATGTGTCAAATTTTGTGTGATGATTAATTCTTTCTTTATTTATGTTATGTTTGATTTGAAGTGTATGATTAATGATTAATTATATTATTTATGACATATAATTATATTATGATGGTTATCTTAGATGATATGGTTATTAATTGATAAATGATGCATAATTGAATAATATCAAATGTGGTAATGATATAGTGATTAGATTATATTATATGCGATGATTGAATAAAGAGTTTTATTAGATTTATTAATTGAGTTAATATGTATTTCTTGATAGAGTTGCAGGATTAGATTAAATAAGTAGGTTTATTATGACACAATAGATATGTGCTTAATATTGGAAAGTGATATGCCCAAGGGGAATTTGGATAATTCTGAGGCATTGCCATAATACACACTATTTACAACCATGTATAAATAATTTTATATATATATATATATATATATATATATATATATATATATATTCAAGGGGGGTGGTAAGACCCCAAGGTCTTACTATAAAATTATTAACAAATTAATGTAAATGTAATCGCAGGCCACTCAAAGAGGGCTCCCTTGTAATCGCTTTGCCACTATAGGGGACTCCCTCCTTAGAATCTATGCTTATTATTATTATTCTTGGATGATTTGATATGGATGGCCAACCTAATATATATATCTACCCTAAAGCTACATTGGTGAAGAGACATGATGGTTCACGTATGAAGAGATGTGATGGTTCATGTTATGAAGGGTTGTGATGGTTCACTTTATAAGTTAATAATATAATAATTAAATGATTAATAATACTAACTAATAATGTTAGGATTGAGGATCCTAACATGCCACCCTTATTAAAAAGAGCTTTGTCCTCAAAGCTCAAAGTGAGAAGCTTTATCCTTTGTTTTCCAAGAAGGATTTGTGTAAGTTCTTGGACTATTTTAATGGCATCCTTTCGTAGGTAGGGATATCGAGAAGGATAAATCATTAGTGGGAGGTTGCCAAGAACAATAGTAGAATCTTCCTTAGGAAAATCATGATGACGATGGGAGGGCAACCCTTGGGGTTCCTCAAATACTTTAGAATCATGCATCAAAAGTGATGGTAATGATTTCATATCCTTTTTTGGTTCCTTGGTAGAGCCAATGGAGAAGGAGTGTGTAGTCACTCTGCGTTGGTTCCAAATAGGTTTGGTCATATGGCAAGAACACACTATTGGTGAGGAAGGTATGTGTAGGTCTTGTAGAGTGCATGTTTGGCTAGCATTGATCACTTTGGGTATGTTTACCTCATCCTTACTTGGTACATCAATCACTTCTTTCACATCGGCCTCATTGTCTTCATTGTGGTGAGTAGGTGCACTGGTCGCTTCAAACACAACTACCTCATTTGCTTGCTCTATGGAGATACAATGATCAACTTCCTTTAGTAAATACAATGTTAGTGTAGCACATTTATGGTGGGGTCCAAATTGTTCATCACAATTATCACAGAGTTCTTTTTCTTGTTGTTCCTTCATCTCCTCAAAGCTAAGATGTTTAATTTGTAAATTTTGGTTAGATTTGGGGGTTGTGTAAGTGCTTTGTGCCCTTACATTATGCATAGGTTTGGGAGTGATGTAAGTGGTTGACAATTTTTCCATAAGTGGTTTCCCTAATCCTTATTGTGCATTGATTTTATCTTTAGCTAATTTTGCCAATCCATAGGTCTGCATCATGGTATAGGGATTGAACCTTGTCACCTCCATTCTACTTTCCTCTTTTAATCCCCTAATGAAGCCATTAATGAGAATTGATTCATCCAGTATTGTGTTGTGTTTGGTGATATCCTCAAACCGAGTTTGATACTCACACACATAAGTGATTTGATGAATATCTTTGAGAAATTCCCACATGATTGGTTCCCACATGGCTCTAATACCAAATGGTAAGACCCCAAGGTCTTACTATAAATTTAAAAACAAATTAATGTAAATGTAATTGCAGGCCACTCAAAGGGGGCTCCCTCCTTAGAATCTATGCTTATTATTATTTTTCTTGGATGTTTTTATATGGATGGCCAACCTAATATATATATCTACCCTAAAGCTACATTGGTGAAGAGACATGACGGTTCATGTATGAAGAGATGTGATGGTTCATGTTATGAAGGGTTGTGATGTTGAGCAAGGTGAAGCAAAAGTATTGTCATTGTTGTCAACATAGATAGATGGATCAGTTGATGCAGTGGATAGGAGTTCAGAGGTAAGTCAGAACATGTACAGTGAATTTCCAAGAAGACATAAGTGGCCCAAATTTAAAAAATCAAATAAAAATACAAGTAAGAAAACTGTCGCAATACCACGACATGTTTTTTGTCGTGATTTCACGACATGGACAAGGAGAGAGAAGGCACAAGAAAAATTGTTGTGATTTCGTGACATGGCCGAGGAGAGAGAAGGCACAAGCAAAATTGTCATGATTTTGTGACATGAACAAGAAGAGAGAAGGCACAAGCAAAATTATCATGATTTCATGACATGGACGAGGAGAGAGAAGACGCAAGCAAAATTGTCATGATTTCGTGACATGGACGAGGAGAGAGAAGGTACAATCAAAATTATCATGATTTTGCGACATGGACAAGGAGAGAGAAGGCACAAGGAAAACTGTCATGATTTCATGACATGTTGGCAGAGAAGGAGGCAAGTAGAAAAATTGTCATGATTTCGTGACTTGTTGGCAGAGAAGAAGGCAAGTAGAAAAACTGTCGTGATTTCATGACATGTTTGAAGAAGAGACACAGGCAAAGAAAACTATCATGATTTCATGACATGTTTAGAAAGTGCAAGGAATACTGTCATGATTTTGTGACATGTTTAGAAAGTGCAAGGAATACTATCATGATTTTGTGATATGTTTAGTTAGCACAAGGAAAGCTATCACGATTTCATGACAGGATCGAAGAGAAAGCACCAAGGAGAGAAATTTTCATGATTTCATGACAAGATCAAATGGAAAGTGCCAAGTAGAGAAAGTGTCACGATTTCACAACAAGATCGAAGAGAAAGTGCCAAGGAGAGAAAGTGTCATGATTTTGCAACATGATCGAAGAGAAAGTGCAAGGGAGAGAAAGTATCGTGATTTCATGACAAGGTCAAAGAGAAGTGCAAGGAAGAGAAATATGTCACGATTTTGTGACATGTTCTATTTTCGCAGGCAGAAGGAAGAAAAGGCACAAGGCAGAGAAAGATGTCACAATTTTGTGACATGTTTCATTTTCGTGGGCGAAAGGCAGAAAAGGCATAAGGCAAAGAAAGATGTCACGATTTCATGACATGTTTCGTTTTCACGGGCAGAAGGTAGAAAAGGCACAAGGCAAAGAAATATGTCATGATTTTGTGACATGTTTCATTTTCACGGGCAAAAGGAAGAAAAGGCACAAGGCAGAGAAAGATGTCATGATTTCATGACATGTTCCATTTTCACTGGTTGAAGCCAAGAAGAGTAGTGAGAAGGTGAAAGTGTCACAATTTCATGACATGTCTGGTTTTTGTGAGTGCAAGCAAAGAAGTGGACAAGGAGGCAGAGATTTTCATGATTTCGTGACATGTATTTTCATGGGTAAAAGGCGAGAAGGGCAAAAAGATACAAAAGTGTCACGATTTCACGATAGGTCGCAATAGCACGATAACAAATAGTTAACTGGAATAGAACAACAGTTAAAGGGGTAGTTGTAGAGGAAAAACATGCTACCAAAATAAGAAGAGTTAACTAGAGTAAATGTAACAGTTACAGATGTAGTCATGTAGCTTTTTAAGAACTGGAGTTAACTGGAGTAAATCAAATAGTCGCATTAATAGAATCATAAAATAAATGCATGCATAGAAATGAATTCATACAGCCATGGTAGAGATATACATTGCATGTAACGTAATAATGCACACTCTATAAATACAGAAGGAGTTACAGTTGACAAGTTGCAAAAGAGAATATTAAAAGAACAGTTACGGATTGCATGCGTAAATATGGAAGCTAAAAATAGAGACTTATTTGTTATAAAAGTAGGTCTGCGTGAAGTATATTGTTGCTACTGTAAGTGAGAATTTGCTATGTAAAGAGGGTTAGAAGAGGGCTGAGAGAGAGGTAAGCAGAGTCGTAATAGTGTGCAGAGTTAAATCAAGTTTAATTAATTGCAGACCAGTCAGGATCATGTAAATAGCGAAGGCATCTTTATGTCATTGAATTAAATCAAAATTGTAGTCCAAGTTTGTGCTTGGCATTAGGGGTTGGTGCTCCTATCTGTTGCAGTAGAAAAACAAGGGGTTGGTGATCCTTTCAGTGGGTGCTGGTAAAGTGCTTGTAAAATTGGTGTTTTGTAAAGGCTAGATTTGGATTGAAGTCCAAGCAGTCATTTTTGAGGAGTAGCCAAATTGGTGAACCTCGTTAAATTATGTGTTGTGGTGTGCTCTCTTGTGATTATAGCTTTATCTATTTTCTAGTTCTCTTTGCTTCAGGTTTAAGAATTGCAGATCAGATTTTTATCTACATTGATTCACCCCCCCTCTTAATGTCATTGTGAGAATATCAATTGGTATCAGAGAAAGGTTTCTGAATAAGCTTAATTAGCTAAGGTGATCTTGGAAGGAACACAATGGTAGGTAGTGAAGGATTCTCATCAAACAAAGCTTCTTTGTTCAATGGAAATAATTACTCATTCTAGAGACTCAAGATGCAGACATATCTGAGTGCATTAGGATACGACATTTGGGAGTCAATAGAAAGTGTATACATAGCACCCACTACTCCTCCAACAGATACTGCTAAGAAAAAAAGGGCTGAGAATAACTCCAAAGTAAAGAATTCCATAATGTGTGGGCTAGTAGACAGTGAGCTGATAAGAGTCATGAGCTGTAAATCAGCAAAAGACATGTGGGACAAATTGAAGAGCATCCATGAAGGAGAAAACAAGATCAAGGAAGCCAAGCTGCAAACACATCGAGCTCAGTTTGAGGCATTACAAATGAATGATGATGAGAACATAGAGGCCTATATGCTGAGATTCAATGGAGTCATTAATGCAATCAGAGGACTCGACGAAGAGATCAAATATGTGGTTGTCATGAAAAAGGTACTTAGAAATCTTCACAAAATATTTAATTCTAAAGTTTTTGCAATAGAAGAGGCTAAAGATCTAAACAACTTTAGCATGGATGAGATGCATGGTTCCTTGGATGCATACAAAATGAGAATAGGACAAACTAAGCCCATAGACAGAGAAGTTGCTTTTAAAGCACACAAGAATACAAAAGCTAAACAAGAATCTGAGGATGAAGAGACATCGGATGAAACAAAAGATAATTTTGTTCAAAAACTTACAAAGAGAAAAGGAAAATATAGAGGAAAGTTACCATTTAAGTGTTTCAATTTTAGAGGGGTCGGTCACTTTGCAGCTAAGTGTCCAATTAATGAGAAAACCAAAAGTGATGAAGGGTCACACCAAGAAAGAAGTGACTGGAAGAAGAAACCAAACTTTAGGAAAAGCAATTTCAAAAATAAAAGTTTCATATCCAAGAATGTCAGCTCTTCTGAAGATAGCTCAAGTGAATATTATGAAGAAGAAACAAGTGAAACTCTATTCATGGCATTTGAAGAAGCAAAAACAAAAGAAAAATAGGAAGGTGATACAAAAAGTAAGGATGAGGTTGAAGTTTATCTGGAAGGAGAGTTGGTTGCTGCACTTAAAGATTTGAAGACAAAAAGGAAAAAGAATAATAAGGTCTCAAGAAATCTTAAGGATGCTATTGACATAATAAACAGTTTGAAAGTATAGACAGAAGAATTTAAGAAAATGTCTAAAGAACTTGAAGTATAGTTAACCATGAGAATAGATGAGTGTAGCAAACTAGAAGAAGAGATTGTTGTTTTAAGAATGCGGCTAGAAGAAAAGAATAAAAAATTGAGTTGCTATCACAAACTTGAAGGAAGTTCTACATAACTTGAAAAGATTATAAATAGTCAGAGGACTACAGGCATCAAGTTTGGCTTGGGGTTTGTCAAAGAAGAATCATCAAGTGGATCAAAGGCCATAACTGTAGAACTAGTAAATAAAGAGGATACAATAAAGGTTGACCAAAGAAAAATGAATCTTGCAAAAGAAAGCAACAATGCCAGGCATGAGAAGACTGTTGACAATGAGGGATTCACAAAAGTCACACATCAAAGGAGAAGAAAATTTGTGGCTCCTAATACAAATTGGCAAAGACCAACTCCCAGGTTCAATCATTCCTTTTCTGGCTATTGTTTTAAATGCAATACTTACGGTCATAAGATTTTAGACTGCATTTATAATATAGGACAAAGAAATTTTTCCAATAGAAATGTATTTTCACCCTTGATGGATTATGTAGTAGAATGCTATAATTGTCATAACTTTGGTCACATTGCAAGAAACTATAGAAGCACATATGTATCAAATAAATATCAGGGAAGAAGAACTCAACCTAACAGTTTAAGGCAAAACAGAAAATTCCCAAATAAACATGCATAGGCCACTAACAAAGAAAAGTCTAAACAAGTGACCAAAACTACAGTCAAATTAGAATGGAAAGAAAAAGAGCAAATCAAAGAAGAAAAGGAATCCTTTATTGTACAGACAGCATTCAAAGCACATAACAAGTCTGCACCATGGATATTGGATAGTGGATGCTCCAGTCACATGACAGGAGATAAACAAAAATTTGAAAAATTATAGAAATATGAAGGGTGCTCTGTAAAGTTTGGAAATAATGATAGAGCAAAAATAGTTGGCAAAGGATTAGTTAAGATAAGTTATGGAAAGATCAATTCCAAAGAAGTTTTTTTTGTAGTTGGTTTGAAGCACAACTTACTAAGCATAAGTCAAATCTGTGATAGAGGTCATGAAGTCATCTTTAAAAAATAGGGCTATGAAGTCAAAAAAGCACATAGTGGGAAGCTAATAGCTACTGGATCGAGGACTTCTAGAAATCTATATACTCTCTCAGAAACTTTAGAAGGATCATGCTTGATTGGATAGGAAGATGAAAACTAGCTATGGCACAAGAGGCTTAGTCATATTAGCTTTGACAATCTAGTAAAAATAAGTTCAAAAAGAGTAGTAAGAGATATACCTACCATTGGAAAACTAGTAAATAGCATTTGTGCTTCATGCCAAAAAGGGAAGCAAACCAGATCCACATTTAAAGCAAAGGAATACTTCACCAGCAAACCGTTAGAGTTGATACATACTGATTTATGTGGACCCATGAGAACACAAAGCATAAATGGTGACAAATACTTTATGCTATTCATAGATGACTACTCCAGAATGACATGGGTACTATTTTTAAAGCTTAAATCAGATGCCTTTGAGATGTTCAAGATTTTTAAAAAATAGGTTGAGAATAAAATTGGAAAAATAATTAAATGCCTAAGATCAGACAGAGGAGGAGAGTTTATCTCAGAGGAGTTTGCAAAATACTATCAAAAATATGGGATCAGAAGATAGTTTTTAGCAGCAAGGACACCTCAGTAGAATGGTGTTGTTGAAAGGAAGAACAATACTGTGCAATAAATGGCATGGACAATGTTGACTGAGAAAAAAATAGCTGACAGATTTTGGAAAGAGGCAGTACATACTGCAGTTTACATTCAAAATAGGTGCATGCTAAGAACGCATGAAAGCAAAACACCGTATGAGTTGTGGTTCAGCAAAAAGGCAACAACAAGATATTTCAAAGTGTTCGACAGCAAGTGTTACATCAAACGAACTGAAGATAATCTCGATAAATTTGAAGATAGAGCTGACAAAGGTATTTTTCTTGGATACTCAACAAAAAGCAAAGCCTACATGTGTTACAACAAGAGGCTAAAGAAAATTGTGGAGAGTGCAGATGTTAAAGTTGATGAAGGTAGAGATCGAGAAACAACTTATCAAGAAAACTACCCTATTTATGAAGAAGTCATTGAAGGAGATGAACAAATGGAAATAGAAGAAAATCAGAAAATTTACCCAGCTGATTTGAGAATTGACTCAGAAGAAGAAGAGAACAAGAAATTCAAAACAGGTAGCTGGCAAAAAAATCATCCCAGAGAACAGATTATTAGGGACCCAACAGTTGGTATTCAGACAAGAAGAGCAGTAATACAGAACTACTCTCTATTATCCAGCATAGAACCCAAAAATATTGTTGAAGCAAGCACAAATGAAATTTGGATGAAGGCAATTAATGAAGAACTAGATCAGATTGAGAAAAACAAAACCTGAGAATTAGTACCACATCCAGCAAATAAAAACATAATCGCTACTAAATGGATTTTTTGAAATAAATTAAATGAAGACAGACAGGTTGTCAGAAATAAGGCAAGATTGGTCTGTAAAGGCTATGCTCAGGTTGAAGGCATTGATTTTGAGGAAACCTTTGCACCAGTAGCCAGACTAGAGGCAATCAAAATGTTTCTAGCTTTAGTAGTCCATAAAAATTTCAAAGTATATCAAATGGACGTAAAATCAGCATTTTTGAATGGAAAAATGGAAGAAGAGGTTTACATTGAATAGCCAGATGGCTTTCAACTCGATGACAATCCCAATTTTGTTTGCAGGTTAAAGAAAGCGTTGTATGGTCTGAAACAAGCACCCAGAGCATGGTATGCAAGGCTGGATAACTATCTTATTAAACAGGGGTTCAAGAAAGGTATGGTGGATAGCAATTTATATATCAAAACAGAGAATGGCCATCTTATTGTACTTGTTGTTTATGTAGATGATATAATATTTGGCAGCAGCATGGATGAATATTGTAGAGACATAGCAAATGAAATCAAGACAGAATTTGAGATGTCAATGATTGGTGAACTTTCTTATTTCCTCGGACTGCAAGTCAATCAAAGTAAAAAGGGCATTTTTATCTCTCAAGTAAAATATGTGAAAGAAATGCTGAAAAAGTTCATAATGGAGGATAGTAAACCTGTCAGCACTCCCATGACAACAGGTTGCAAGTTGAGCAAGGATGACAAATCTCCAAATGTAGATCAAACCATGTACAGGTCTATGATTGGAAGCCTGTTGTATTTGATAGCCACTAGACCAGATATATTACAGGCAGTATGCATGGTAGCAAGATTTTAGGCTAGTCCCAAAGAGACTCATGTGACAGTTGTAAAGAGGATTTTTAGGTACCTCAAGGGTACTATGGAGTATGGGTTGTGGTACCCAAAAGGTAAGGACTTCACTCTTATTGCATATTCTGATGCAGATTGGGCAGGATGTATTGATGATAGAAAGAGTACTAGTGGAGGAGCATTTTATCTTGGAGATAGGCTGGTAGCTTGGCACAACAAGAAACAAGAATCAGTCTCTCTATCCATAGCAGAGGCAAAATACATTGCAACAACAACATGCTATATACAGATATTATGGATGACAAAAACACTAAAAGATCTTGGTATTCACTTCAAAGAGCCAATTTCAGTTAAATGTGATAACACCAGTGCTATAAACATATCAAAGAATCCGGTTATGCATTCTTGAACCAAACATATTGCAATCCAGTATCACTTATTGAAGGATAAAGTTGCAGAAGGTGAGGTCAAATTGGATTTTGTTCTGACTATAAAGCAAGTAGCAGATATATTCACAAAACCATTGCCAAAGGAATTTTTTGAGTACCTTCAGAGTAAGTTGAGAGTAGTCACATTTCTTAAGAACTGACTATCAATTGGGATCACATTCTCAGGGGGAGTATTTATGCCTATGTTTATAGTTTTGCTCATATTCATGATTTTTGCTAACTATAACAATGTGTATCTGAGAATTTTGTGCATAGACTCAGGGGGAGTCTGCAGCAGCCCTTTGGTATTATTGTCAAAGGGGGAGAAGAATTACAGGAAATTGCATGAGTGTTGCCAACAATTACAAAGGGGGAGATTATTGATCAAGGTGCAACAAAAGTATTGTCATTGGTGTCAACACAGACAGATAGATCGGTTGATGCAGTGGACAGGAGTTCAAAGGTCAGTCAGAACATGTACAGTGAATTTCTAAGAAGACAGAAGTGGCCCAGATTTAGAAAATCAAAGAAAAATACAAGTAAGAAAATTATCACGATATCGCGACATGTTTTCTGTCACGATTTCGTGACATGGACGAGGAGAGAGAAGGCGTAAGCAAAATTGTTGTGATTTCATGACATGGCCAAGGAGAGAGAAGGCACAAGCAAAATTTTCATGATTTTGTGACATGAGTGAGGAGAGACAAGGCACAAGCAAAATTTTTGTGATTTCGTGACATGGACGAGGAGAGAGAAGGCACAAGAAAAATTGTCACGATTTTGCAACATGGACGAGGAGAGAGAAGGTGCAAGCAAAATTGTCATGATTTCATGACATGGACGAGGAGAGAGAAGGTGCAAGGAAAACTGTCATGATTTCGTGACATGTTGGCAGAGAAGGAGGCAAGTAGAAAAACTATCACAATTTTACGACATGTTGGCAGAGAAGAAGGCAAGTAGAAAAACTGTCATGATTTCGTGACATGTTTGAAGAAGAGGCACAAGAAAAGAAAACTATCATTATTTCATGACATGTTTAGAAAGTGCAAGAAATACTGTCGTGATTTCATGACATGTTTAGAAAGTGCAAGGAAGACTGTCATGATTTCACGACATGTTTAGTTAGCACAAGGAAAGCTATCGTGATTTCGCGACAGGATCAAAGAGAAAGTGCCAAGGAGAGAAAGTGTCATGATTTCATGACAGGATCGAAGAGAAAGTGCCAAGGAGAGAAAGTGTCACGATTTCACGACAGGATCGAAGAGAAAGTGCCAAGGAGAGAAAGTGTCATGATTTCTCGACAGGATCGAAGAGAAAGTGCCAAGGAGAGAAAGTGTCATGATTTCATGACAGGGTTGAAGAGAAGTGCAAGGAAGAGAAAGATGTTATGATTTCATGACATGTTCCATTTTTGTGGGTGAAAGTAAGAAAAAGCACAAGGCAGAGAAAGATGTCATGATTTCGTGACATGTTCCATTTTCACGGATGGAAAGCAAAAAAGGCACAAGGCAGAGAAAGATGTCGCAATTTCGTGACATGTTCTATTTTTGCGGGTGAAAGGCAGAAAAGGAACAAGGCAGAGAAATATGTCACAATTTCACGACATGTTCCATTTTCACGGGCAGAAGGAAGAAAAGGCACAAGGTAGAGAAATATGTCGCGATTTCGTGACATGTTTCGTTTTCGCTAGTTGAAGCCAATAAGAGTAGCGAGAAGGTGAAAGTGTCATGATTTTGTGACATGTCTGGTTTTCATGAGTGCAAGCAAAGAAGTGGACAAGGATGCGAATACTGTCGTGATTTCATGACATGTATTTTCATGGGTAAAAGGCAAGAAGGGCAGAAAGATACAAAAGTGTCACGATTTTGCCATAGGTCGCAACAGCACGATAACAAATAGTTAACTTGAATAGAACAACAGTTAAAGGGACAGTTGTAGAGGAAATGCATGCTACAAAAATAAGAAGAGTTAACTGGAGTAAATGCAACAGTTATAGATGCAGTCATGCAGCATTTTAAGAACTGGAGTTAACTAGAGTAAATCGAACAGTCACATTAATAGAATCGTAAAATAAATGCATGTGCAAAAATGAATTCGTACAGCCATGGTAGAGATATACGTTGCATGTAATGTAATAATCCACACTCTATAAATACAAAAAGAGTTACAGTTGACAAGTGGCAAAAGAGAATATTAAAAGAACAGTTACAGGTTGCATGCGTAAATATGGAAGCTAAAAATAGAGATTTATTTGTTATAAAAGCAGGTCTGCATGAAGTATATTGTTGCTGCTGTAAATGAGAATTTACTGCATAAATAGGGTTAGAAGAGGGTCGAGAGAGAGATAAGCAGAGTCGTGAGAGTGTGCAGAGTTAAATCAAGTTTAATTAATTGCAGACCAGTCAGGGTCATGTAAACAGCGAAGACATCTTTATGTCATTGAATTAAATCAGAATTGTAGTCCAAGTTGGTGCTTGGCATTAGGGGTTGGTGCTCCTATCTGTTGTAGTAGAAAAACAAGGGGTCGGTGCTCCTTCCAGTGGGTGCTGGTAAAGTGTTTGTAAAATTGGTGTTTTGCAAATGCTGGATTTGGTTTGAAGTCCAAGCAGTCATTTTTGATGAGTAGACAAATTGGTGAACCTCGTTAAATTGTGTGTTGTGGTGTGCTCTCTTGTGATTATTGCTTTATCTATTTTCTAGTTCTCTTTGCTTCATTTTTAAGAATTGCAAATCATATTTTTAGCTACACTGATTCACCCCCCCTCTCAGTGTCATTGTGAGAATATCATGTGATGGTTCACTTTATAAGTTAATAATATAATAATTAAATGATTAATAATACTAACTAATACTAACTAATAATGTTAGGATTGAAGATCCTAACAGGGGGCTTTAGCTAGATAAAATATGTTCCCGAGGGACTTTAAGAAATATAATATTTATTTTAGGGAATTTTAGCTACGATGCAAGATATATACAAATATATACAAGTATAGATAAAATATTTACCTATGGAGGACATTAGTTAGATAAATTATTTTTGTAGGGGTACTTTAGTTAATTAAAATATATGCCTAGGGGGACTTTAACTATGATACAATTGATATATATATATATATATATAGATATATTATTTTTTATGCCCCCAAGAAAATACCAAAGGAATCAAATGGCATTAGATCAACTAGTTATACTACTCAACTTTTAGGGAGGAGACCCAAATTCAAATCTTGCCAAGTGATACATGCATAATTGCAAAAATAATTACCAAAATATTGTAATAGTACAATGTTACGATGGGGCCCGTTTTAATCCCATATAACCAATTAAAAAAATACCAAAGGAGCATTTTATGGTCTATTTAAAAGTAGTAAAATATATTTTCCATTAGACAAATGTCTAAATCCTTTCCTAGAGGACTTTTGATTAGATATTTACCTTTAAATAAATATCTTTTTTGAATTTTGTAGAAGACTTTTGAATATATATTTTGTTAGAGTTAGAGTATATTACATCATTTGGATCATGTAAATGTACCACCTTTAGTACATAGTTAGAGTAGGAAATTACTTTAGTTGGAAGTTAGCTAGTTACATAAAGAAATGTAATAAATGCACAAGTATCAATGTGTAAGGTGCCCCCTTGTACAACCAGGTAGAGTGTTGGCCAAGTAATCTATCATCTTATATAAAAGGCCTCATAGAGACATATCAGATATCAAGTTCATATATCAAGTGCATTATAGTAGAGTAGTTATATAGTGGTAGAACTCCTAAATGGAGTACAATATTGTTCTTTATATTATATTAATGGAGTGACCATAACCTCCATTCTACATTGCATTTTCAACACTTTTTATTTATTGTATATTTCAGTCATATTGCAGAATTTGATTCTTTCATATTTTTTGCATCTTATTAGGACCTGTGATAGATCTCTCCCACTGCATATATCCTCAAAATCTAATAGTGGTATCATAGCCAAAATTATTTTAGATAGGAATTGGGAGAGTCACAAGTGAGGATTGAAGTAAATCTCAATTACAAAAAATTTGAGATTACATCTAGCTAGAGTCTTTCCATAGAGTTGCAAGGAAAAGTCATGAAGACTAGGACTCAACATTTATTCCACTAGTTTTGTTAGGGTATCTAGGAATAGATATTTGGGGATATATTATTATATTGTATAAGGATTAGCATGGGCCACACATAATCCAAGGATGATTGTATTATAATATTATATTAGTAGTAGGCTCCCCAAAGTAGAATAAGAAGATGGATATATAAAGAAGAGATATTTGTCATTGTAATCATCATAGATAACAATCATATGTAATAGTATTTTCCCACAAAGTGGCTTAAGACAATTTTCCCTCCTTAAGAGGCTCTCTCATATTGGGAGATCTTGTGGAGTTATTCCTTAAGGATTATTATTGGTGTTTGCCTACCTTAAGGGTATTATCTATCTCTCTCTCATTTGTGGATTGTTATTGTGGATATTTCTAGATGAACAATTTGATATTTGCATATTAGTGAATTATTTCTATTAATGATAATAATGTTATGCAACAAGTGGTATCAGAGCAATGATTTTGGAAAAGTGGAGATTTTTATGTGAAATTACAAAATTAGGGCAATTTTTTTTTGGAAAAATGCTTCATCTTTTAGGAACCAAATCTCTGTGAAAGTTTATCTAATTCAAGAAATTCTTGGATTAGTTTGTGCAAAATCTGAAGATAGTTAAAATGAGTGGTCATATGAAGGAATATGAGCAGTATTTAGGGAGATATAACCTTTTTAAGTCAGCCATATGGAAAAAGGACAGTGATGAATTTTGCAGATTTTTTTTGGAAAAATATCTCATCTTTTAGGAGCTATATCTCTATGAAAGTTTATCTGATTTAGATGATTCTTAGATCAGTTTGTGTAGAATTTTAAGATATTTAAAAGAGTGTTTATATGAAGGAATTTGAGTAGTTTTAAGGGAGATATGGCCTTGTGAAGTTAGCCATATAGAACAAGGGTAGTGACAAATTTTCAATTCATGAATTTTTTTGAAAGACAAAATTTGTTTAGTTCAGGTAAGCAAATAAGTTGCAATTTATTTTTTTTGGAAGAAAAATTGTAGGTATAGTTGTATCAATAGAATTTTAGCTTTAAATCAGTGGGAAGATGTTTATAAAACCCTAGTTTGCATTAGGGTATCAACTATGGAGCTACAAATTTTTTTTGGAGAAGATGATATTGATGTTAGGGATTGGTGGAAAATTTCTAAATCATTGTATCATCATAATTTTCTTTGGAAAATTGTGCTTCCTCTCTATATTGGAGAAGAACCTCTCTCTTGATTTTATAGTTTTAATAGTATCGTCACTTGGGATGAAATGGAGCATGCATTCTTCACTAAATGGGACCCATATTAAAAGATAGCTAGTTTTAAGGATATACTCAAGGATGATAAAGATAAAATAAACATACTTCAATAAGAACTAGAAAAAGATATTTAGGAAAGGGATAAAAATATAGATAGCTTGATGGATAAAGAGAAACTATAGGGATTTCAAAATGAGCGAAATAAAGAGAAACTATAGGGATTTCTAAAGTTCTATTTTAAAGGTTCATGGAAGCATTCAAGAGGAATAGGTTATTATTTCCTTTGACCCTAGCAACAGATATAATTTTATTAATAGTGCTTTGGCTAAGAGGTTGCAGATTCAAGAAACAAAAATTAAGGAAATACATCTTGAGGGTGAGAATGTTTAAATTTTTGAATATTTGAAGATCACCATGGATAAATACATTTTACATTTATATTTTCATGCTATTCATATAGATGATTAGAAAATTATTCTTGGTTATCCTTGGTTAGATTCTTTGGGTATTGTTAACATTGATGTGCAAAAGAAGTTTATGAAGTTACGATACAAGAAAAAGAAGATAGCATTGCAAGATATTTCTTATATTAAGGAGCAAGGATCCAAGGAAAATCAAGAAGTGGTTGGAGAGAAACAAATTGAAGAACCTGAAACAGAATCCAAGAAGGTAGTAGCAGCAATAAAATACATGGAAGAAGTAGCAGTAACTAAGTTCATAGAAATAACAGTAATAAAGTCTAAGGAACCTTTGATAGAAGAGCACAAGGATACATCAAACAAAGAGAACATGAAAGAACAATGTGTATAAGAATTTAAAACAATGGAGACAAATGTTGAAAAGTCAAAGAAGTGAGAACATCAAGTTAAGGTTGCATCATATCGCGATCCACACCACCATAAGTAGCAACAATATTGGAGGTATGGTTCAAGGTAGAAATATTATGGTTCTACATGGAATCATAAGGGCACCAACTATGGCAATGTTTGGCAGATAAATCATAGTGATATTTGATTTTAGAGAGATTCATCAACATCAAGGAACAAGTGGACCCATCATTCAAGTTATCAAAATATAGCAACAAAAGCATGGATCCAACAAAGCATATTTGGATACTCAAGTAACAAAATGGCATACCAACATCAATGTGTTTCACTTGGATGGATGGATGATCAAGATTGGTACCAGTTGCTAATATTGCTTAGCAAATCATATTATCTTATTTCTTCACATATTTTGAGGGTGAAATATTTGTAAGAAGGGTGGCATATTAGGGTACCTAGGAATAGATATTTTGGGATATATTATTATATTGTATATGGGTTGGCATGGGCCACACATAACCCCAAGGTTGATTGTATTAAAATATTATATTATATTATAATATAACATTATATCAGAGCTTCTCGGGTATTTCTCTTTTTCTAAACCCTAGCTCTTTTTTCTCTTGTCTGCGTAAAACTGAACCTCACTAAGTAATGGGCAAAATGAACCTCACTAAACATGTTTGCAATGAAAAAACTCCATAATTAGGCTTAGCTTACCCTTTGCTATGGTGGGTTAGTCCCCAATTTTGTTTTCTATTAGTGGCTTTAGCCTAGGGTTTTTGAATTTTTTTGTTATTCACCTACTATCACCATTTTGAGCGTTTTTGAACTTAGCTTAGTTTTTTTTATGCTTGAGTGGGAATATGCTTTCTATATTTTTTGTTTTTCCCTCCCTTTTGTGTTTTTTGTCACTTTGTAATTTTGCAATTTTTTTTATTTTTCTGGCCAAGGGTTCTATGTCATCCCTTGGCCGTTGTCACTCACAGCGACCGGTTATGAGCTGTTGTCTCTCAGAGCGGCCAAGTTTTAACCCCAATGGTAAAAAATTTGACTATTGGGTCTTGGTCACTACTGCCTCCAAATTTTTTCTTGTATTTTTGTTGAATTTTTATGACATATTTGATTTTTTTGAAATTTTTGAATTTTTGATCTGTTTGATTAGGTGCAATCTTATCTCTTTGCTTAGACAAAGAATAAACCATACTCTTTTGCAATATTTTCATGTTTATTGTGAATTATACCTTATATGTACTGTAGTTATATTTTCTATTTCTTCTACTTTACTTATATCCTTACTGCTAGGGCTCGGGACCCAAAGCTCCTGCTTGACTTACTTCCTAGCTTTGATGATATAGACTAGGCATGGTTCAAATCCTATAGGTTACAGTACATCATTAGGCTACCTTACATTATGGCATATCAGGCTTACCTTACGGCTCTGGCCCATCGTTAGGACCTGTGAACTAATACCTTCCACCTCCAAACCGGTGAGATGACCATTACACTGGAGGATGTATATAGGATATTTCAAATTCCATTTGATGGGGTGGCCATTTTCTCTTCGGTCACTAATGAGCAGGTGGTTTTCTTCACTCGGGTTTTTATAGGACACTCTAGGAATGCTCTCAAGGACAAGTTTGGAGGAGTGTCCATCAACCGCTGGCATGAGGAGGGAATATTTATGGTGAGGCATACCATATTGTTGATGGTGATCAACAATGTTCTTATCCCAGACTACTCGTGTTTGAGGTTCCTATGGAACCTTCTAGCGATGATGCAGTATCTATTGGATAACGAGGAGCCTATCATCTATCCATGTGGTAGATAACTATTGGCTCAGTGTTATGATGAGTTGTACCACATCCATTGGTGAGTACATGTCAACATTACTTGTAACTTGCTCCTACAATTTTGGGGATGGTAGCGTATTAGGGTAGATCGCCCTAAGAGACTCCTAACTAAGATTACAGTGATCGATGCTTGGACACAGTGCTATGTTGCTAGATGGGCTCGAGAGCATGAGGATTTCAAGAGCTACACTTTCATAGGGGAGCTATCCCATTACACTGATGCTTTCACTAGAATTTTGGTCAAAGATGTCATATGGTGGTCTTACCATGAGTGTCCTACTTGGGATGACCTAGCTAGTTTTACTGCTAGGACATGACGCAAGCGATGGCTTGTTGGCCATAAGGTTGCCATATAAGAGTATTTCTTCTACTCACAGGTTCTTTGTCAGTATGGGTTGTAGCAAGATGTGACTTTGATATCGTTCTTGTATAGGCACATCACAACAAAGAAGGACCTATCTTCATGGTAGATTATAGAGCTTTCAGATGAGGAGGATGCCCTAGCTATTGAACCTAGAGTGGTTGGGGGCATTATAGAGGCATACACTTAGTTGTGGGGTGATCGGATGTGGCATGGTATCAACAACATGGGGCACGATGATGATGGCAAGGGTGATGGTACAGATCCTATAGGATGTAGAGTTCAAGCCAGGACCGAGGTATGGGGCCAGCTAGCAGAGTAGGTGGTAGTGGAAGATCCTAATGTTCTTGAGGAGGAGGAGTTAGAGCCTGAGGAGAGAGACTTTCCTCTGATAGCATAGCTACATGAGGTCGAGGTTGATATTTAGGCCACTAAGATCCAAGTACATCGATGAGATGCTACCATTGAGAAGATCACAACATATATACAGGCTCTACAGGCTACTATTGGGGGTGGCGATGCCAAGATACATTTTGTTGTTCCTCATTATACACCACAAGAGGTTCCAATGGTAGGTTCATGAGTAGATGTGGGACAAATTTAGTCTTTGTTGGATGAGCATGAGGAGCAGATCTGGGGACTTGTGGATCATGTCACCACTCTTTAGATGTAGCTCAAGAGACATGGGATTATTCCTAAGGATCCATATGGTATGGGTGGTTCGTAGGTCATTGGGTTCTCCACCTCGGGGTAGTCTTCCACTCATCCTAGCCAGAGGATCCAAACTTGGATAAAGAGATTGACATACTCGCATAATTTTACTCATGACACTACCACAGGGGGAGGGGCACTAGAGGAGGTGATGCAGGAGGATCAAGCCTGGTACTTGATTGATGCTTTACTTGGTCCTTGATCTATTTTTGAGGTTGACTGACCTATATGACTATCGCCCACAAGAATTTTTTATACATCCATGGACTTGACACACATACTTTTATGATAGCTTTTCATTATGACTCATTATGTGTATCGTTTATTGCTCATATTTTTGTTGTTATTTTGTTTTATGATGTGATGTGATGATGGCATTATGATTATATGATGTATATGTTAGATGATAGATGATATTGAAGATGCTTAGATGGATGTTTAGATGCTTATATGATTCGATGATATGGTGTGATGTATTTTTATGATGAGTGATGAATTTATGATTGTATGCAAATGGATGTTGCCTATATGTTTTATGATGTGGTTTATGGATGATTAATGACTTTTTTTTGTGGATATGATGTTGTTAAATGCATGTTTTAACTTTGCTTTAGTTGTATGCATCTAACTTATGTGGTGGAATGGTATAAAAAAACATGTATGCTCTAATCACTTAAAACATATGGAATGCATATGACATTGACAATCTTAATGGGTGATACCACAAAAAGTAAAAAAATAATCATGAATTTAAATAATCACTCTTATCATAAGAATTGATTAAGTATTCATATATGAGATGTAATGGTGTGTAATGTATTTTCTTAATAAGTTTCTATAAATTAAAAGATATAAAGTAGTCAATGGCCGTCTATATACTATTTCTAATATATATGCGGTATCTATCCTACTATGTTGATACCCCCTAATTTATATAATCTTATAAAGCAAGTGATGGTGTGAATGATGTTATGATTTATTGCTATTTAAGAATTTTTGGGACTTTTCAGAGATTCAAACACTCTAGTGACCATATCAACAGTTGTCTACTGGCCACTTAGACTTTTGAAAAGTATGGCTTTTACCATGGACATGGTTTTTCATGATCTCTATGTGTGCATGTGATTGTATATTTTGAGGTAGAACTCAATCATTTACTTTGATTTCAGGAAGGATTCTTTCAGCCCATTGCTAAGATCAGGGATCCTCAAGTGTTCATCTCCTCCTTATGTTGGACTTAGTTGGACTATACCACTAGGAAATATTGGGTTACCTAAGCTAGCTCATCCACATTCAAACACTGGTCTACACAAATGCATGAAGCAATTATAATAGATATATCGTCATGCATAAGGATTTCTCCTTCCAATTTTGTACAATGCTAAGAATTCTAGGGATTCAAGCTTTATTCCTTTTTTGGCTTATTTTTGGCTTTGGATATTTGCTCATATGTAGTGATGAAAATCACTATTTATTTTTTATTGATTTTTTTTTAGCTATGTTTTTTTCGTTTTGAATTTATGATTTGTGTATCAGATTATTGCTTTGAAATCTGGACTATATGCTTGGCCTTTTGAATATGTACTTTGCTTTGGGATTTTTATTATTTTGATTTAAGAAAGGGATTTGGATAGGGTAAAGCTTGTCCTTTTGCCAATTCTTAGCACCTTTAAATCGGTTTCACAGGGGGGTAAACAAGAAAGATCCTTTTCGCTTAAGGTAACCTAGACCACTTTGTAGCTTTCATATTTTTCTTGTACCATCTAGGATTTTAGTGTTTCAATTAGTGACAGGATCTTGAATATCCAAGGTATTATCACAACTAGACCTTACCTTCTACTAATCAAAGTTGTTTTCCTCAAAATTTTATAATATCACTAGGTGTGGTTTATTAACCAAAAAACCTTAGTATATTATTATAGCACCTTAAAATTGGCACAATAAACCTTAGAAAATAATTAAAATTACCTTAGTAATAATTCAAATTCAAAATTTAACCCCAAAACTACTCCCAAACTGCCTGCTACCCATTTCCTCATTTTCCATGCCATTTTTAGAGTTTGTTTCATCCGTTGGATGATATCATCTCCGATCAGATGATATCACCTTAGATCAGATGATTTCTTCTGGAGCAGAACGTCCAGCCGATTTCGTCCCAAAACTAATTTTTCATAATTAGCTTATATTTCAACGGTGTCTCTAATCTGGGCAGAAGCATGTCTGCACCGTTAGAGACCTCCCCTGTTGGAGATCTTCCATATTAGGATGATATCCAACCTCCTAACCTCCCTCCTAAGCCTATTTAAACCTTAGGACCCCCCTTGACATCCCCCTGGCTGAATTTTTTTGCACTTCGAGTTTACATGCATTAGAATATTCTAGACCATTGTTTGCCTTTGTCTCTTTTTGAATTTTCTTGCAGGAACTTTGTTATTCTTCAGTTGGAGCAAGATCAGATCCTCACAGACGATCCTGTCCAATTCGAGATGATTTCGTACCAATCCGAGATGATTTTGACTACAGTCAACATTGGGGGCAATCAGTGCCCTGAGTTTGCATTCTTTCTCCATTTTTTACTGTATTGCTTTGCATTAGTTAAACTTATTATTATTTTGCATCCTGGAGTTCACCCATATAGTCTTAATGCATAATAAAATCATAAATTGTCATTAAATCATTGTAATGCACTCGTGTTTTTGTTTATTATTATCATTTTAACATTATTATTGCCATTCTACATCATTGCCCTCTGTTGGCATAGTTGCATTTTCTATATTTTGTATCTATTTCTATGATTGCAGGTCTTTAACGTATTTGTTTGACGGATTTTTTAGATATCATATGATCCTGTCAGATCAAAGACGATTCTGTCAAATTCCAGATGATCTTGACTGCTTCAAAAATCAAAACCTCCATCAGAAATTCAGAACCGAGTATGGATCTCTTCACTTAATTATTCTCTGTGTTTTCTGTTTAAATCTATTTTTTGTCTTCATTTAATTTGCATTTTCATAATAAAACAACTTAGATTCATCTGGCCAAACCTAGGACTTGGATGTTTAAAGATAAAACTGAACACATCAAACACATTCCCAACCTAGGCGTGGAAACTGCCACTAAACATTTCCTGGTGAACCCCACCATCCGTCAAAAAATCACCTTAATACCCCTCCCTCGAGAGGCGGGACCTTCAAAGGGCCTCTCAGTCCAAGGTATTGTCCCATCCTTTTCCAATCCTCCTTCCGGGCACGGATCCTTTAGCCTGAAGGTAAGGATGCAAAAAATTTGGAACAATACATTTTGGTGAACCCGACGTGAGTTGGAGGGAGATATTTTCCATGATGTCTTCATTGAAGAGTTGTTACACAATTGTTTTTATTTTGATGGTTCTATACCTACTATAGCCCAACTTGAGGCCACGACTCCTCAAGATGAATTCTCCAATTTAACCTTAAAATAATTACAAGAATTGGGTGTTTCACCTGCCCCACCTAATTTTGAAAGAGATCTACACATGGAAGTATAAAACATCATTAAAGTTAACATTGGAATTGAGGATAATCCTCACATAATCAATATTGGATCAGAATTAATTCAAGAAAAATAAAATGAATACATTACATTTCTTAAATATTATGAAGATGTCTTTGCTTGGACATATGAAGACATGCCAGGTTTGGACCCTTATGTAGTCATGCATCATCTAGTAGTCCATCCGGATGCTAAACCTGTTAAAAAAAAACTTAGAAAAATGCATCCCAAAGTGGCCTTGCTAGTCAAAGAGGAGTTAGAAAAACTCTTGAATGTTGTTTTTATACAAGATATTGATTATGCTGAATGGATCTCAAATGTAGTTCTAGTAACCAAGAAGGAAGCTACCAAAGTTAGGGTTTGCACAGACTTTAGAGATATTAACACCGCATGCCCTAAAGATGATTTTCTTCTTCCAAACATGGATCAAATCATTGACTTTACTGTCAAGAGTGGAATGATGTTCCTAATGGATGGATTTTCTAGCTATAATCAGATCAGGATAGCTCCTAAAGATTAGGCTAAAACAACCTTTATTACCCCTTGGGGTACCTTTTTTTGGAAAGTGATGTCATTTGGTTTAAAGAATGGAGGTGCAACATATCAACGAGCTATGACTTATATCTTTCATGATATGATGCATGATATCCTACATGATTATGTAGATGATATTATAGCTCACTCTATTAAAGAAGATGATCATTTAGATGATTTGAGAAAAGTTTTTAATTGGTTAAGAGAATACCTTATTCGATTAAATCCAGCCAAATGCATATTTGGAGTTAATTTCGGTAGACCATTAGGAGTTTTAGTTTCTTTACGTGGTATCAAAATTGACCCCCTCAAGATTGCAACTATCACTGATATGCCCACACCTACCAATATATCTGAGTTACGAAGTTTACAAGGTAAACTTCAAGCCATTTGTCGCTTCATTGATAAGCTGGCGGAAAAAACCGGTCCCTTTCTTAAGCTGCTTAAGAAAGATGTCCCTTTTAATTGGGACGACGAATGTAAGGAAGCTTTTGAACTTCTCAAACAATACCTCCTTAACCCACCTGTGCTTTCACTACCTAAATCTGATCGTCCTTTTCTCTTGTATATTTTAGCTTCAGATTCTGCCTTGGGAGCTATGTTAGCTCAACTTGATGATGAGAAGAAAGAACGTGCTAATTATTATATCAGCCAAACTTTAATCAGTTATGAAACCCACTACACAGCATTAGAAAAATTATTTCTAGCAGTCATATTCTCTACACAAAAACTACGACATTATATGCTCAATCAAAAAATGTATGTCATTGCTAAATATGATCCCTTGCGATATCTCATGAGTTGACCTTATTTATCGGGTCACACAACCAAGTGGGTTCTTTCTCTAAGTGAGTTTGAAATCATGTTCATAGGATAGAAGTCTATTAAGGGTCAAATCATAGCAGATCAATTAGTTGCTACACCCTTAGAGTCTACCCATCCCCTCATCATTGAGTTTCTTGATGAATGCCTTCAATTAGAGGCAGACCATATTGAACAATGGTCCTTATACTTTGATGGAGCCCGATGCATGAGTGGGGCTAGTGCAGGTATTATTTTAATATCTCCACAAAAACACATTATACCTATATCCTTCAAATTAACATTTTATTGCACCAATAATACTTCTAAATATGAGGCTCTAATCCTTGGATTACGAGCTACCTTGGCATTAAAAATCAAACATATGCTAGTTTTTGGTGATTCTCAACTTGTTATAAACCAAATTAATGATTTTTATCAAACTAGAGATGATAAATTACACCCATATAAAGCATATGTTTTGCAATTGTTATCCTTGTTTGATAAATTCACTTTGGAAGCTATTCCTCGAACTAGCAATCATGCATCTGATGCTATGGCCGCAGCTGCATCTCTTCTACCCTTGGAGTTAGATGATGAATATGCCACCATAATTATTCGTCGACTCCAGGAACCCACTTCAAATAAGTCATGCTTAGAACCTTTGGATGTGTTTCTAATCAATAAAACTACTCTTGAACCTTGGTATATGGAAATATCTGATTTTCTTCAAAATGGGACTTTTCCTATCAATTCTAATAGAAACCAACGTCGATTATTATGTAGACGAGCAAGTCAATTTGTAATAATTGGCAATACTTTATATAGGAGATCTTTTGAAGGTATCCTATTGAGATGTTTGAATCTAGAAGAATCCAAATCAGCTTTAAGTGAAACCCACGATGGATCTTGTGGAGGAAACTTCAATGGTAGTGTCATTGCTAAAAAGCTCCTTAGGATAGGCTACTTTTGGCCTACCCTGGAAAAGGATGCACATGATTATGTGCACCATTGCGATAAGTTATAGAAACATGCTGACCTTGTCCATGTGCCTACACAAGAGCTACAGGCTATTTCATCTCCTTGGCCCTTTTAAAAATGGGGCTTAGACATTATTGGCAAAATTAATCCTATGTCATCTGATGGACACAAATTCATCATAACCGCCATTAAGTATTTCACGAAGTGGGTTGAAGCTATGCCTTTAGCTTCCTGCACTGGAACACAAGTCTCTAAATTTATTTTTAATCAAATTATTTGTAGGTTCGGAATTCCTACAAATCTCATCTCAAACAATGGAACTTGTTTCAAAAATAAATATGTTAAGAAATTATGCCAAAAATATAAGATTCAACATCACTGGTCCACTCCTTATTATCCTCAAGGTAATGGTCAAGTAGAAGCATCTAACAAAACCTTAATCAAAATTCTTAAAATATTGGTCAATAAATATGGCCATGACTGGCACATTCAATTATATCTAGCTTTGTGGGCATATCACACTAGTGTGCGTACTCCCATAGGTACTTCACCTTTTGTCTTGGTTTATGGCGCTGAAGCTATTTTTCCCTTTGAATTAGAAGTTCCTTCTTTGGCTCTACTACTTCAAGACACCGAAGTAGGAGATGAATATCGAGCTGGAAGACTCAGTCAGCTGGAACTCCTAGATGAAAAGTGCATCAATGCTTTGGAGCATCTTTGTGCCTACCAAAACAAGCTTAAAATATCATATGCCAAGAAAGTTCGTCATCGATCCTTTGAGATCGGCGACCTTGTTTTAAAGGAAAATAAAAAAAATACTAATGCAACTAAAGACCTTAAAGGTAAATTTGAGCCCAACTGGCTTGGACCATATATTATAACTACTAAATTTGAATCAGGAGCATACAAATTAGCTACCTTAGATTGTAAATATTTAAAAGAACCTATGAATATTATGCATCTTAAGCGATATTACGCATAAAATTTGGTTATTCCATCATTGTATATATTTTTTTGTATATTATTTCCTTTTTTCTCTTATATAAAAAGTTTCAAAAAAAAAAAACAATCACATTGTATTTCTTTCAATTCCTCAATTAAGATCAAAATACAAAAACATCAAAATTATCAAATTCCTCAAAAATATTTGTTGTATATATTTCTTCTTAAAGTATTGCAGTTATATTTTCAAATTATTTTTGGATAAATTAGCATTTATTTGGAATCCCTCACTATCACAAACACAAAAATAAATATTTTGATTTTATCTGGCATGATTACTAATCTCTCTTATATTAGAGTCCACAAAATCTAATTAAATAAAGTTTGAGCATAGAGAATTGATCTTGTTATTTACTTAAACCAAGAATATATTTTCATAATAAAATGATTATATTTGTAATGTCCATACTATGCTACATAGTAGAAGTGGTTTCTTGAGCGAAAAGTTTCCCCTACTATCCTATCATGCACATGGTCTAGAATCTTTGAGAATTGGAAAAAGGACAAGCTCACCCCTACCCAGAATAAAAATCCCTTGCTCTATAGCTAATCCAAGAAAGTATCCCTAGCATAGGAAGAAAATAAAAGTTCAAGAAAAATATAAAAAGAAACAAGTTATTTTAGCGCTATCTCAAATATCAAGCCAAAATACAAAAGTACAAAAAAAGAAAAAAGAAAAAAAGATCAAAAGAGAAAAGCAAAAGCAAAAGCAATAAAATCTCTTTCCCTACCCATTGAAAAGAAAATAAGGGTTGATGAGCTTGAATCCCTAGAATTCTCAATTATTCGAAAACTGTGAGGTAAGCCCCATAACAGGTGGTTTGTGCCCAACCCGCATGGCCTTGGGTAACTCCTAGCGTGGTGATATGTCTGTCACATTAGCAAACTTCTTTTGTATAGACCTATGTCTACTTATGGATTAGCTAGCTCTTGATAACCCGACCTACATAGTAGTTTGGTACGGTTATATGCATCTAAATCATGGTTAATGAACACTTATTTGGTTCTTTCAAATCACTTGTATCAAATTATCTTGCTCAAAACTGGTAAATGAACAATGCAATTGCACACACATTTGTATTTGAGAGATTTTGTGTATCATTATGATAAATAAATATTGGTAATGAACTCACATACGCACATGGGATTCCTTATAAATCTAACTGTTGTCTTTAAGATACTTTGAAATATTCTTGCAAATTGTTTGGAATAAATTCATTTTCTTCTTTGAAGAACAATTGTTTAGTATAAAGACAAATACATGCATTATCAAAAATCAAAATCATTTTCAAAAACATGCAATCAAGTTACATTTATATATAAATTTTGACTTTCGCAACAATGGTATAGTTCCAAAACTAAAATTGGAATTTTATGACTAGCGCAAGTCCTCATCTTCATATTTTCTGACTATTTTCAAAAATTAAAAATCAACCATGCAATAAAACTATTATATTATTTTCTTCTTTGGATTTCGTGATGATGGTATAAGTCTATACCTAAATATTCTATGCCTAGCGCAAATCATTGTACCAATTTTATTTTCCATTTATTTAAAATCATAAAAACATATGACTTAAATCATTATGTTACACAATTATGCTTTAAAACAAATAAACACTTATTCTATTTCATGTCATTATGTCAAACTTCAATTTTGCAATGATGGCATAATTCCTAGGGAATTATCCAAAAAATTTATCACACTTAGAAATTTATGCCTAGCAAAATCATTTTAAACTATTTCATGCATAATATTTTCATGGAAATCTGAACACAAATCATCATCATCATCATCATTTGCATCATCACAACAAAGTCTTAAGACAGTCTCTTAAGCACTCTTTTACTTTTACCAATATTTTTATACTGGGATTATCTTGACGACCGAGTGAGCGGCGACTCCATGAAATGGTCTATAATAGCGACAATGTCCTTTAAAATTATTGTTAAAAGTCCCCTTTTATTTTTATCAAATTATCACATCACAACCACCAATTGTTTACATCATATTATTTCATTTAAATTTTAAAAGCATGACATTCAAACCATAATATTTCCAAACTACATAATTACATGAATCATCAAATTAATCACACAAAAACATTAAAGCATCATACAAATACATAAGACAAGTCATATGATCAAAAATATCTCATCTATATATATATCAACAACATCTACATCATCTCAAAACTGGATCGGTATGCCACAATCTGTATCTCAGCATACTCAATCCTATATCAAAAATAATAATAAGCACTATGTATCAATCTGTGCAGTGCAATCTATAGCAGCTAGCCTCAAGAACCCCTCGAGCTCTCAGCCTCATCTCTTCCCTTGTCCTGAGGTGGATGAGGTGGCCCCATCGTAGTCCGTGTGGTGCTATGAGTCTTGGACTCTGATCGTGATGATGTCCTTGATGACCTCATCACGACAGGCTCCACAATATGGGTTGACAATGGTAACCTCTACCCCTCTGGCACCATATGGTGGTATAGTGTTTGATAGAATGTGACCTGGGCAATAGCCCATGCTAAGTCTCGAGTGCTCACCCCTCCGCTCCATGCTCTGAGGCATGCAATATCATATCTGAGTTGTGTAGCCTCAGCTCGATGGCATGTAGCCTCATCCTATAGAATTTGCACCTGTGCCTGGAGACGGATAGTCTCTGCCTAGAGAGTAGCCATCTCACTACTCTCTCCTGTGTCCACACCCTTTCCCTTATCAGGCGATGGTGGCCTCTCTCTCCATGGAGAAGGGGGTCTCTCCTCCCTCCTCTCCTGCTGTCACGGCCTCTACTAAGCCTGTGGCCTCCTCTGCTCTCTCTCGATGTGACCTTATGCCGCCTTAATGGCCGCCTGGTGCCACCTCCCCATCCAATGCACAACTACATAAATTGACCCCTAAGCCCTCGTCATCCAAGGAGGACGAATGTCTGTGTACTAGGCATCGTAGCAGTCGGCTACCCCTGTTTTGTCCCCATCCACTAGCTGAATGGGGGCATTGTCTATGTCCTGAATCTAGAACCGTTGCATATCTGGAACCCCACTAACTGTAGTGTTATCCCAGACGGTTCAGGAAAAATTGTAGTCTCTGAGATATGGGATCCCATGTTGTAGACCGAACCACCTCAAAACTCAGCCGTAGTAGTGGAGCTCCACCTCTCCCCTCTCCATCCTCAGCCAACAGGTTCACCTAATGTGAGCCAACTCTTGTCTATCCTCAACCCACCCTAGATGATCTATCTAAGGCCTCCAGGTGATCTGGTCAAAGAAAAGGTCATCAAGTAGTCTCTAAGACATTGGTAGATCTATCCGCTGCTATGACCCTCTTTGGAGCCACTAGTAGAAAGCTCGGGGCCTCTCCCCATCAATCCCTATTAGTGGGAGCCCTACCGGCCTCCGCATCGTGATGTGCTCCTAGCACCAAACCTGTAGTAGTGATGTCATAACCAGATATCAGCCACCCATGTATACGACCCCATGCAGGATCTTATACAATTGACATAGTACAAAACTCCCCTAAGAAAACCTATACCTGTGGTCTCTCATGTTACAGACCACATCTGTCAGTAGCCATGGTACTCTGCATCCACTTTGATGGCATAGCAGCAGACCACCTACAACCCCAGCCAAAACCTATGTCATTCTAGATGCCCCAGGTATCTGGCATAGCAACTTGATGTTCACTCTGCCCTTCTCCAAGGTGAAGCTCAGATCTCTACACGGTCACATCATCGTGTGGCCCTAATTGGCCATGAGAGTTATTAGTCGTCCTTATATGGGGATCCTCAAAATCCTCCATACATTCTCTAGTGTGGGAGTCATCTCCCTTATTGGTAATTGAAAACAAGAAGAACCTAGATACCACCTCTCTGCTAGGGCTATCAACAACCCCATATCTGTAGAAACCTATGGCATATCTGTCACATGCTACAAGCCGACTTGAGCGAACTGATCTCATTCTGCCTGAGATAGAGTGGCCAAGTCATCCCTCAGTCTGTCATATTTCCATTCTCTGCTCTTTAGTAATCCTCTCTGCAACATAAACAACAAAATAATAAAAATCATTAATAAAATAGTGATTAAAAATGCAAGTAACACAAGTTCAATTTGAGCAAATTCATCTCCAATTTTGTAAGCTGAAATCATCCCTTATTTGATGAAATCATCCCCATTTCATCGATTTTGCCCCTGGACGAAATCGGCGATATCGAGACGATTTTGTCCCAACGACGTCGACGGCCCAAAAATGGCCATGATGCTCAAAAATCATTTAAAATTAATCTAAAAAGCATAAAAAATCAAAATTAAAGCATTCTAAACTAAGTTAGACCCTTACCCGTAGCCCATGTCGGACCTCTGTCGATCTGTGCGCTGTCTCGACCATTTTGTTTGTAGAGCTCCAAAAACCAGAAAATAAAAATGAATAGTAACAATGAATTAGGGTTTTTCCCTATTTTTCTTAATTTTATTCAAAAACAATTAACAACATTTAAAAAAAACAAAATTTCCACGTTTTTACCTCAAATGTTCGATTTGGGTAAAAACACGGAGGGGGCACCATAGTAAGTTGTTGTACGATTCGACCAATAATCGTCGCCTAAAAATGGGAATAATTTTTGCTTTCTCGTAAATCGAGAAGAACTCATATTTAACGCATTTTCTTTAGAAAAATTGCTAAAGATGGGGCAAAATGTAGCACCCTAAAATTGACACAATAAACCTTAGCAAATAATTAAAATTACCTTAGTAATAATTCAAATTCAAATTTTAACCCCAAAAATGCTCCCAAACTGCCTGCTACCCGTTTCCTCATTTTCTGTTATTTTTAGTGTTTGTTTCGTCTGTTGGACGATATCGTCTCCGATAAGATGATATTGCCTTAGATTGGACGATTTCATCTGGAGTAGAACGTCCAGCAGATTTTGTCCCAAAACTAATTTTTCATAATTAGCTTATGTTTCAACAACGTCTCTAATCTGGGCAGAAGCGTGTCTGCACCGTTAGAGACCTCCCCCGTTGGAGATCTTCTAGATTAGGATGATCTCCAACCTCCTAACCTCCCTCCTAAGCCTATTTAAACCTTAGGACCCCCCTTGACATCCCCTTGGCTGAATTTTTCTACACTTCGAGTTTACATGCATTAGAATATCCTAGACCATTGTTTGCCTTTGTCTCTTTTCAAATTTTCTTGCAAGAACTTTGTTATTCTTCAGCCAGAGCAAGCTCAGATCGTCGCAGACGATCCTGTCCAATTCAAGACGATTTCATACCAATCTGAGATGATTTCAACTGTAGTCAACATTGGGGGAAATTAGTGCCTTGAGTTTGCATTCTTTCTCCATTTTTTATTGTTTTGCTTTGCATTAGTTAAACCTATTATTATTTTGCATCCCGGAGTTCACCCATATAGTCTTAATGCATAATAAAATCATAAATTGTCATTAAATAATTGTAATGCACTCATGTTTTTGTTTATTATTATCATTTTAACATTATTACTATCATTCTACATCATTGCCCTCTATTGGAATAGCTGCATTTTCTGTATTTTGTATCTATTTCTCTGATTGCAGGTCTCTGACGAATTCGTCTTACGAATTCATTAGATCTCAAATGATCTTGTCAGATCGGAGATGATTCTGTCAAATTCCATATGATCTTGACTACTTCAAAAATTAGAACCTCCATCAAACATTCGAAACCAGGTATGGATATCTTCACTTAATTATTCTCTATGTTTTCTGTTTAAATTTGTTTTCTGTCTTCATTTAATTTGCATTTTCATAATAGAAAAACTTAGATTCATCTGGCCAAACCTAGGACTTGGATGTTTAAAGCTAAAATTGAACACATTAAACACATTCCCAACCTAGGCATGGAAACTGCCACTAAACGTTTCCTGGTGAACCCCACCATCCGTCGAAAAATCACCTTAATACCCCTCCCCGAGAGGTGGGACCTTCAAAGGGCCTCTCAGTCTGAGGTATTGTCCCATCCTTTTCCCATCCTCCTTTCGAGAACATATCCTTTAGCCTGAAGTTAAGGATGCAAAAAATTTGAAACGATACAATTATGTATAGCAATAGATAATGGTTGTGTTGAAAAACATAATTACAGACGTGTGTTAATGGAGGTATGGATTTGAATGATTTGTACGAAAAACTGTGGTATCACTTGTAAGGCTCTCATGACATATGAAATTATAATGGATATGAAAATGCAATGCAATGATGTGGATGTGAGATGCGAGATGCAATTTTTTTTGTATTTTTGATTTTATATTGTTTCTATATTTTTGATTAATTTGACCAAAGGGCTTATTATGCCTTTGGGGCTTTTTGTATTGATTCTAACCAAGCGGTTTGAATTACCCTTGGAGCCTTTGAATTGATGTTGACCAAGTGGTTTGAATTACCCTTGGAGCCTTTGAATTGATGTTTGACCAAGCGGTTTGAATACCCTTGGAGCATTTGGAATTGATTTTGACCAAATGACTTAAATGCCCTTGGAGCATTTTGAATTGATTTTGACCAAACAACTTAAATTCCCTTGGAGCATTTTGAATTGATTTTGACCAAGTGGTTTGATTTACCCTTGGAGCATTTTGAATTTATTGGATTTGACCAAGCGGTTTGAATTACCCTTGGAGCCTTTTTGAATTGATTTTGACCAAGCGGCTTGAATTACCCTTGGAGCATTTTATTGATTGGATTTGACCAAGCGGTTTGAATTACCCTTGGAGCCTTTGATTTTATTTTGACCAAGTGGTATGAATTACCCTTGGGGCCTTTGATTGTATTTTTGAAATTTTATGTTTTTATGCTTTGTTTTGTTTTTGGCATATTTGAATGTTTTTTTGAATTTTGACATATTTGAATGTTTTTATCTTTTATGACATATTTGAATGTTTTTGAATTTTGACATATTTGAATGTTTTTGTGCTTTATGTGTAGAATGCATTTAAGTGAATGATATTGAGAGGTTAAGGCTCTTCAAAACCATATAATGATATAAGGTGATATACTCTAGGCCAAACTCTCTATGAAATCATGTATGGACCTATCAAGTTTACCGTGAACTTGTCTCGCAAATGCGAAGACAGATTCAAATTATTCTAGTTTTCTTTGAAAATTATATCTCCAACCTTGAATTCCCTTAAATTGACTTTACTATTGTAAGGTCGAGCAAGGTAATTTTGGTAAACGTAAAGATGCTCTAAAGCATTGACTCAGTGTTCATCAAGAAGCATAAACTGATCAAGGCGGCCTTACCGTGCAACATCATCATCTATGAAGTCCTTTAATGCTATGCGTAGAGTCAAAATTTCCAACTCTAGTGGCATGATGTCCTTAGTGCCATATATTAGTGAAAATGGTGTTGCCCCAGTGGACGTCCGTATACTAGTCTTGTATGCCTATAGTGCAAGAGGTAACTACATGTGCCAATTCTTGTGATTGTCTTGCACCGTCTTCCTCAAAATGGAGACTATTTTTTTGTTTGAGGATTTCACTTGCCCATTTGCTTGCAAATAATAAGGCATTGAAAAATTGTGCTTAATATGGTATTTTTTTCATTAAATCGCACACATTTTTGTTCTTGAAATATGGACCATTATCCGATATTATCTTAGAAGGGACCCCAAAATAAATTATGATATTGTGGAGTATAAACTCCACAATCCTTGGTCTAGTTTTTGATGTTAAGGGGATCACTTCTACCCATTTAGTGAATTATTTTATAGTTGTTATGATGAATGTGTGTCGGCCTGAGGATGGGGGTGAGATATTCCCAATAAATTCTAGTCCCCATTGTGAGAATGGCCATGCTGCCTGGATGGACTGCAAAGCTTGCAATGGTAAGTGTGTTAGATTCACATGATGTTAGCACTTACTACATTTCTTGACATACTCGTAATAGTCCTTTTCCATGGTGGGCCAATAGTAACCCATTCTCAATATGCACTTAACAATGGCCATGCCACTAAAATGCCCTCCACATGTACCATCATGAGCTTGCAAAATTGCCCATGATGCTTCCTGGGGCTCAAGACAATAGAGTAATACTCCATCATATCCTTGTCTGTAGAGGATTTCTCCTAGAAAGATGTATCTTGTTGCTCTCTGTTTGAACATTCACCTTTTAGTATGTGACAAACCTTGAGGTACTATTCCAAGCTTTAGGAAGTCCCACAGTTGGGAAAGCCAATCCTGATAAGCCATGACTTCTATAGAAAATACAACTTTCTCTTCATGTATTTTTGAGCTAGTGAACATAAACTAAGGAACAACTCTATGGTGTATGGTTGCACCACACTCCATAGGTCCTTGGGAAATAAACGAACCCTAAGGTACTGTTTGCAAAAAATCTCTCACTGTGAAGGACCAATCTTGATTTGGTTCAATGTTGATCATGTTGACTGATTTTTGATTGTCAAAAGCTTCTCGACGTATTGCTGAGTGCAAAAGCACTTTCACATGAACGGTTGTAAAATTAGCAGATATATTATAAGGGATTAAGGATCCCAAAGAGGCCATAGTGTCTACAAATCTATTCGGTGTACGAGGGATTACCTTGATGTCATACCATTCCATTCGGACTAGGTAGGTGTCAACAAGTTCCTTGTAAGTCTTCATGAGTGGGAACCTACATTGGAATAGTCCTTTGACCTGGTTTACTATGAGCAAGGAGTCACCAAAGATATTCAATATTTTAATGCCCATTGCTATGACTGTTTGGAGTCCTAGGATCAATGCTTCATATTCTATATTTTTGTTTGTGCATAGGAAGTCTAGTTTGAATGATAAGGGCAATGGAGCACCATGTGGTGTTATAAAGATAATCCTTGCTTTGCCTCCTTGTTCACACTTCGAACCGTCGAAGAACAATGACATGTCTCTTTCTTTATTAGGTTCTTTAAGTTCTGGTGGATCTGATAATGCAAATACTGCATCATCAGGCAATTCTATTGTGAAATGCTTGTTATCTTGAAGAGGTGCCTTTGCTAATTGATCTGCTATGACTTATCCCTTGATGGAATTTTGGTTTATGAACTCTAAATAAAATTCTATCAATAGAATTATCCACTTTGCAATACGTGTATTGTGATATGTCTTGCTCATCATGTACTACAAAGGATTTTGTTTTGATATGACATAGGTTGTATGGCTTAACATGTAGTGTCACAACTTTCGAGTTGCAATATATGGTTTGCTATTTGTCTTGTTCATTATTTTGGGCTAACATGGTTCCCAATGTGAAATCAGTAGCTGATATATATAGTAAAAATGGTATGTCTGGCCTTGGTGGAGCCAATACAGGTGGCATTGCCAGATAATTCTTGATATATGCAAAGGATTGATGGTATTCTTTGTCCCAATGAAAGGGGACCTCCTTGCGTAGCAATCGATTCATAGGTCGACATTTATCTAATAATTACATGATGAATATTTTGATGGATGCTATCTTGCCTTGTAGGCTCCTCAACTCCCTAATGTTGGTAGGGATGGCCATTTCCAATATAGCCTTTAACTTTGCAAGATCTACTTTGATGCATCTCTTGGATACGATGAATTTCAAAAGCTTGCCAGAAGTTACACCAAATACGCAATTATTAGGATTCAATCAAAAATTGTGTTCTATGAGGCAATCAAAGATTTTTCTAAGGACTTTGGCATGCTCTTGCCACAAAAGGTACTTGGATAGTAAGCCATCCATGTAATCTTCCAAGATTTTATGCATATAGTCATGGAATATGTATGTCATGGCCCACTGATATGTGGTACCAGTATTTTTGAGACCGAATGGCATCACTTTGTAACAAAATGTTCCCCATGGAGTAATGAAAGTAGTTTTATGTTGATATTTGGGCTTAATATAGATCTGGTTGTATCCAAAAAAATCATCCATTAGGGAGAGTATATCATGACATACGGTTGCATCCACAAGAGCATCTATGTTTTGCAATAGGAATGAATCCTTTGGTGTTGCTCTATTTAAATATCTAAAATTCATGTGGATACAGACTCTTCCGTCAGGTTTCCCCATGGGTACCATGTTTGACACCCACTCAGGGTAGTCAATAGGAACTATGCATACTATATCTAGTAGTGTTTGCAATTCGTTATTCACCATCAAAGCGATGGTTGGATGCATTTTCCTCAGCTTTTAATTGACTGGATTCTTCATGGGATCCAATGAAAGGTTGTGAACAACTAACTTTGGATCTATCTATGGCATGTATTTGTAAGTCCAAGCAAAAATATTTTTCCTCTCCTTGAGGAGAGTAATTAGGATGGCTTGTTCCTCTGGAGATATAATTTCTCCAAACTTGACTTTTTTTGGTTGGGTAGAATCATCATTGATGTCCACATTGCAAATCACTTCTATAGCCATATGTGACCCATCCTCTAGCTGATGAGACATGGGTATCAAATGAATGTCATTAGCAAGATTTATAGGACCTAGTGACTCAGGTTCCAAACTGAAGAACATGGACTTATACTGAGAGGGGGGTGAACAGTATAAGACTTAACCAATTAATAATTTTAACTTTAGATAGCAGTGGCATCAACACAACATTAATCAAGACAGAAAGCATCACACATTGAAGACCCATTTTTAACGTGGTTCACCCAAAATGGTTGGGCTACGTCCACAAAACTTTTCTCTAAAAATTTCCTCAAAGTTCTTTGGGAATCCTTCCCAATTACAATATTTATGAGCCTCGGCCCAAAGGAGATACCTTCCCCTAATCAGAATTTATGAGCCTCTCGCTCAAAGGAGATACCTTCCCCTCTCGCTCTGGAAATGATCCCTCGAAGATCAACCGCCTCTACCTCTTGCCAAAGACATGGAACTCCTTTCCACCGAAGACCTCCTGTCCTCAATGCTTAGCCTAAGAGACCTCTCGCCTTCTATGATCACGTCCACAGCAGCTCAAGCAACCTCGTACCAAACACAGTCAGTCGGTCTAGTACAAGTCTTCCTCTGGTCTGTCGAGATCTGTCCAACGCTTAAGCTTGAACAAATCAATCCTCTGCACACAAGCCTTCTCAAAGACTTGCCAAATCTGTCCTCAGGTTCTTCTCAAAGAACCAAGTGCACCTCTGTCCTCAAGTTCTCCCGATAGAACTATCAAACTCAGCTCACAAGTCCTCTCGCTAGGACCTCGTCCAAATCTGCTCACAAGTCCCCACAGAAACCTGTCCAAGACCGCTCACAAGTCCCCACCGAAACCTGTCCAAAACTCAAGCAAGCTCACCAAGAAAAAAACTTTCTTAGTAGGAAATCACAAGGTGAATTTTTAGAGACCCAATGTGATTTTTCAAACTCATAGAAGCATAAAGAGAATTGTTAGAGACTCAATATGTTCTATACTCAACTCCCAATCTCAAAACTCAACTCAAATCAACTCAGCTCAAACTCAATCTCAAATCTGAAAACTCAACTCAATATCTGAAATGGATAGGATAGAATGCTTTCTTTCAAGAACATGAAACCCCAACAATTGCCAACTATGCAAAGAATCACATAACAATGATACTCATGTTCTTTTCACCATCAATTAGGGCTTCAACAACAATGCTCATCAAACAAGGTTCAATCAACACCATTCAACTCAAAACACAACCTTGAAGCATTTCACAATCAACATCAGAAAAGGAAACAAGTAGAACTCCTTTTCTCTCCAATATTGTTTGAACAAAAAGCATCCACCAACTCAAATCACAATAGCACAAAACAACTTTTCAAATCATCAACAAAGGAGTAAGCCCAACACTTTAACCAAGTAAAGAATAGCTTGATTATTACCAATTTAATGAAAGCAAATGTCAATCTCAAAGCTGCCCACTTAAGGTTTCACAACTTCACACAAGAAGCAATTTTAACCTTAAAACATCATGCTTTCATTTCCATAATCAACCAAAAGCACTCTCAACATTACAAGAAAAATTTATCCCTTATACACCTTATTTCTCCCTTATAGTCTTATCAAAAATAAAATTTATCTCTCATAAGAATGCAATAAGATATTTCAAACAACACCTTCAAAAGAATATTTTATCAAAATAAAACAAGCTTTAAACTCCTTATAACTCCTAAGCTGTTTTTCCCTCTAATAAACTTCCTCCATCCGCAAAATACACTTAGCAAAAATTAATTTCGAAAATACCTTGGCCAACATCAAAAATCGTGCTATGGAGAAATTGCGCATGAATTCTAACACCACCCACTGCGTCCACTTCATGATGAAAAACCCTTTCGCGTTATTCGAACGTGGAACCTCCCGTTTGGGTAGCGCGCCAACAGCCTAGCCGCTACCGGTGCGCCAAAGGCGCCCGGTGAGGTTTAAACCTCACGCTGTTAGCCTTGTTCCTTCTATGCCAGGGATTAAATAAAACAATAGTGCCTCCCTTTCTTCTGACGTGAACACGAAGATGAAAACCTTACGACGGATTTACGACAAACGACGAGTACAAAAAAATGAACAACGGATTCACGAAAACGGCGAAGACACAGTCGAACAGTAGATCACGAATTCACAACGAGCAACTCTTTTCAAAATGTGGATGGGATCATTCTTGATTTTCATCGAGGGAGATTTATATGCATTTTTACCATAAGCTCTTGACGTCGACGAGGAGTTTAACACGTCGACGGAGGTCTTGGCTAGCGCCCACAATCTTAAAACATAGCGCCATGGGTTAGGATAACCCATTGCAAACAATAATTTAATATTTATTTAAAAATAATTAAAGGGAACCTTAACAAGGTTTTTAATTATTTAAATAAATACTTCCTCCTGGACCCAAATGCATTAAACTAATGCATCCACCTGTAATCTTTAAACCTCCCAACTTGGGGTTTACAAAAGACCTTTGAAACTGTCATGCCGTAACCTTCATCAAAACAAATTATTTGACATCAAATCAAATTCCTTCAAGAGCTTCTTGACATCAATGACAACTTATACACTTGAGCAAAGGCAATGTACCCAAAGTACCCAAAATTGCCAACAATCTCCCCCTTTGTCATTGATGGCAAACCTTTACTGAAAACACTTCTCAAGAGCCAAAATTGAAACCAACTGTGCTAACAACTGACCAACTGTGCCCACAACTGAGAATCTTCCTTTGAAGTTTTGCTCCCCCTGACTTGAAGCTCTCCTCTTCACTTTGAAGCTCTCCCCCTTACTCATATCTCTCCCCCTTTGTCATCAATGGCAAAGGGTCACCTTTGGGGCTCGGGACTAAGAATGAGCCTCTTAGCTTAGTCCCTCCCCCACCTCCTCATGAGGTGATTAATTCTGGGGTGGGAGTACAACTCCCAATTTCTCCCTTAGATACTCAAACGTATCTCTTGGAAGAGGTTTGGTGAAGATATCTCGCAATCTGCTCTTTAGTAGACACATACTCTACCTTGACCTCCTTGTCTTGCACTTTCTCCCTTAGAAAGTGATACTTGATGGAAATATGCTTTGTCCTTGAGTGCATTACCGGATTTTTGGAAATACTTATGGCACTTGTATTATCACAAAGTATGGAGATGGGTTGTTCATGCTTGACTTTGAAATCCTCCAAGGTGGTTTTCATCCATAAAACCTCGTGTACACCCAACCACCGCTGCTATGTATTCAACCTCTGCTATAGATAAGGAAACTGAAGGTTGTTTCTTACTTAGCCAAGAAACCAAACTCTTTCCCAGAAAGAATGCTCCACCACTAGTGCTTTTCCTGTCATCAATACTGCCTGCCCAATCTGCATCTCGTATAAGCTGTGAGAGTGAAATCATCACCTTTGGAATACCAAAGCCCAAAGTCCATAGTGCCCTTCAGATATCCGAATATCCTCTTAATTGCTATAACATGAGAATCTTTAGGAGCTGCCTGAAATCTTGCTACTAACCCAACTGCCTGCATGATATCTGGTCTCAGTAGCTGTAACATATAATAAACTGCCAATCATTGATCTGTACAACCTCTGATCTGCCACTGGAGATTCATCATCTTTACTCATCTTGCACCCTGTAATCATTGGAGTACACACTGGTTTGCTGTCCATCATCCCAAATTTCTTCAACATTTCTTTGATATACTTTCCTTGAGAGAGAAATATACCATATTTTGATTGAGCAATCTGAAGACCTAAAAAGAATGACAGCTCTCCAATCATAGACATCTCAAATTCCTTCTGCATGGTGTTAGCAAAATCTTTGCACATCTGAGTATTATTTCCCCCAAAAATAATATCATCAACATAGACAACCATAATCAACATATCATCACCTTCATTCTTAATATACAAATTGCTATCTCGCCACACCTTTCCCGAAGCCTTGCTCATGAAGATACCTGTCAAGTCTTGAGTACCAAGCCCTAGGTGCTTGCTTTAACCCATACAAGGCCTTTTTCAGTTTACACACATAGTCCGACTGTTCCGAGAGAGACACTCCTTCTCGGCTGTTCTATGTAGACTTCTTCTACCAACACCCCATTTAGAAAAGCTGACTTTACATCCATTTGATATACCTTGAATGATTTGAAGCTTGAAAGGGCCAAAAACATTCCGATAGCTTCAAGACGAGCAACGAGAGCAAACGTCTCTTCGAAATCAACACCTTCTACTTGAGCATAACCTTTGCAGACTAACCTAGCTTTGTTTCCGACAATTTTTCCATCCTCATTGAGTTTATTTCTGAATATCCATTTTGTGCCAATGACATTCTTGTCCTTAGGTCTTGGAACCAATTCCCAAGTTTCACTTTTCTCTATTTGATTTAGCTCTTCATCCATTGCTTTTACCCAAAACTTATCTCGCACATGCTTCACTGAAATATTTTGGCTCAATCTGAGATAATAATGAAACATTTGTAGAATCATGTGAGGGAATGACTCTTCTTCTTGTTTTGCTCGCTATTTGGATCACCAATGATCAAATATTTGGGATGATGTTTCTGAACATATCGTGAAGGAGTTTTGGGAAGCAGTTGTTGTCTTTCCTCTTCTTCATCTGAAACCTCTTTCGAATTCTTCTTGACAAATTTCATCACCGAGTTCCTGGACCCGGTTCTCTTATCCTCGTCTTTTCATCAATCTGTTACATTTATGCTCTCTACAACTCGTATGAGTTCTTTTGTTGAAGCATCTCGTAGGTCTTGCTTCTACTGGAATACCCAAGAAAGATTCCCTCATCACATCCAGGATCAAACTTACCCAAATTCTGATATTCCCTTCTGATGAAGCACTTACTCCCAAACACTTTGAAGTATTTTACTGTAGTCGGTCTTCCTTTCCACAACTCATAAGGAGTTTTATGATGATTGACTCTAAGTTGGGCCCTGGTGATAATGTAGACTGCTGTACTGACTGCCTCTTTCCAAAAGCCATCTGAAAGTTTTGACTCATTTAACATAGCTCTAGCCATATTTTCAATAGTTCTATTTTTCCTTTCAACTACTCCATTTTGTTGAGGAGTTCTTGTTGCTGAATATTCTCTTTTGATTCCTTGTTGCTCACAGTATTCCACAAATTCATTTGAAGTGAACTCTCCTCCTCTATCTGATCTTAAGCATTTGATTCTCTTGTCGATCTCATTTTCAATCATTTCTTTGAAAGCTTTAAATTTTTCAAAAGCTTCAGATTTTTCTTTGAGAAAAGTAACCCAAGTCATTCTAGAATAATCATCTATAAACAAGCATGAAGTAGCTTTCTCCCTGAATGCTCTCGAGTTCTGGTAGGTCCACATAAATCAGTATGAATAAGATCCAATGGTTTTGAAGAAGTATACCCTTTTGATTTGAAACTGGTTCTGGTCCGTTTTCCATGTTGACAAGGACCGCAAACGATGTTATGGGGCCTTTTTATTTTGGGCAAGTCTCTAACTGCTTCCTTGTTACTAATATTGACAAGATTATCAAAGCTCAAATGCCCCAATATTTTATGCCATAACCAACTCTCATCTTCTTGAGTTAGAAAACACTTTTCCTTTTTTATCTCACTTAGCATGTAAAGATTGTTTGGAGTCCTTGTAGCACTAGCAATGAGTTTTCCATTTTTTTCTTTACTTATCTCACATCTATCTGAAAAGAAAGATACTATGTGCCCTTGATCACAAAGTTGACTCACACTTAGAAGATTATGTCTTAGGCCTTCTACATAAAGCACATTTTTTGTTTTGGATTTCCCATCCAAACTAAGAGTCCCTTTACCACAGATTTTAGCTGACCTGTTATCTCCAAAACTGACTGTTCCTCTGTTTGTTTCTTTTAAGACCAAAAACTTTTCCTTTTCACCAGTCATATGTTTTGAACAACCACTATCAAGATACCATTTCTCTACTTTGTCTTGAGCATGAAAAGCAGTTTGAACTATCATTGACTTAGATTTGATCTCATTTCTCTTTTTAGTGAACTCAAGGCTAGATCTATCCAAACCGCACATCCTTGCTATATGCCCAAAATTATTGCACTTGTAACACATGACATCTTTATTCATAAGAGGTGCAAAAGAGTTAACATTTTCCTTACTATGGCTATTCACAGACTTATTGCAATGCATAGCTTTGTGACCAAATTTCTTGCAGGAAAAACAATAGCCATGGAAAGTATTATGTAACCTGTTTTGATGCCTTGGATGATTGTTCTTCTTGTGACCAACTGGAATCCACCGCTCTTCAGGATGAAGATTGATCTTGCTCGAAGCCCCTATTTCTTGAATGGTGATACCATCCTTCTTTTGCTTTTCACACGGAGTATTCTGTCTGAGAGCCAACTGTTCCAACTTCACTCTAAGAGACATAACCTCTTCTTCTAGTTTCTCGCAATCAGCTTCCTTTCCTTTGAGAACCTCTCTCAGAACCTGTTCAACCTTCTTCCCTTCTTCAGCTAGAATTTTGAAGTCTATAACACTTTGAGACAATTTTGATCTTGCTATCTCTTCTTCCCGACATTGATGCTTGAGAACAGAATTCTCTTCCCTAAATTTCTCAAGCTTTCTTAAAGCCAAGAAGAATTCACCTTTGAGATCGAACTCAACCTCTTCATCTCTTTCTGAATCAGTATGTTCCTCTGATAGATCCTTCTCCAAGCTGTTAGGCTCTTTCCGGAGAGACCTGCTCTGATACCAATTGAATAACATGGACTTATACTGAGAGGGGGGGGTGAACAGTATAAGACTTAACCAATTAATAATTTTAACTTTAGATAGCAAGTGGCATCAACACAACATTAATCAAGACAGAAAGCATCACACATTGAAGACCCATTTTTAACGTGGTTCACCCAAAATGGCTGGGCTACGTCCACAAAACTTTTCTCTAAAAATTTCCTCAAAGTTCTTTGGGAATCCTTCCCAATTACAATATTTATGAGCCTCAGCCCAAAGGAGATACCTTCCCCTAATCAGAATTTATGAGCCTCTGCTCAAAGGAGATACCTTCCCCTCTGCTCTAGAAATGATCCCTCAGAAGATCAACTGCCTCTACCTCTTGCCAAGACATGGAACTCCTTTCCACCGAAGACCTCCTATCCTCAATGCTTAGCCTAAGAGACCTCTGCCTTCTATGATCACGTCCACAATAGCTCAACAACCTGTACCAAACACAGTCAGTCGGTCTAGTACAAGTCTTCCTCTGTCTGTCAGATCTGTCCAACGCTTAAGCTTGAACAAATCAATCCTCTGCACACAAGCCTTCTCAAAGACTTGCCAAATCTGTCCTCAGGTTCTTCTCAAAGAACCAGTGCACCTCTGTCCTCAAGTTCTCTGATAGAACTATCAAACTCAGCTCACAAGTCCTCTGCTAGGACCTGTCCAAATCTGCTCACAAGTCCCCATCGGAACCTGTCCAAGACTGCTCACAAGTCCCCATCGAAACCTGTCCAAAACTCAGCAAGCTCACCAAGAAAAAAACTTTCTTAGTAGGAAATCACAAGGTGAATTGTTAGAGACCCAATGTGATTTGTCAAACTCATAGAAGCATAAAGAGAATTGTTAGAGACTCAATATGTTCTATACTCAACTCCCAATCTCAAAACTCAACTCAAATCAACTCAGCTCAAACTCAATCTCAAATCTGAAAACTCAACTCAATATCTGAAATGGATAGGATAGAATGCTTTCTTTCAAGAACATGAAACCCCAACAATTGCCAACTATGCAAAGAATCACATAACAATGATACTCATGTTCTTTTCACCATCAATTAGGGCTTCAACAACAATGCTCATCAAACAAGGTTCAATCAACACCATTCAACTCAAAACACAACCTTGAAGCATTTCACAATCAACATCAGAAAAGGAAACAAGTAGAACTCCTTTTCTCTCCAATATTGTTTGAACAAAAAGCATCCACCAACTCAAATCACAATAGCACAAACAACTTTTCAAATCATCAACAAAGGAGTAAGCCCAACACTTTAACCAAGTAAAGAATAGCTTGATTATTACCAATTTAATGAAAGCAAATGTCAATCTCAAAGCTGCCCACTTAAGGTTTCACAACTTCACACAAGAAGCAATTTTAACCTTAAAACATCATGCTTTCATTTCCATAATCAACCAAAAGCACTCTCAACATTACAAGAAAAATTTATCCCTTATACACCTTATTTCTCCCTTATAGTCTTATCAAAAATAAAATTTATCTCTCATAAGAATGCAATAAGATATTTCAAACAACACCTTCAAAAGAATCTTTTATCAAAATAAAACAAGCTTTAAACTCCTTATAACTCCTAAGCTGTTTTTCCCTCTAATAAACTTCCTCCATCCGCAAAATACACTTAGCAAAAATTAATTTCGAAAATACCTTGGCCAACATCAAAAATCATGCTATGGAGAAATTGCGCACGAATTCTAACACCACCCGCTGTGTCCACTTCACGATGAAAAACCCTTTCACGTTATTCGAACGCGGAACCTCCCGTTCGGGTAGCGCGCCAACAACCTAGCCGCTACCGGTGCGCCAAAGGCGCCCGATGAGGTTTAAACCTCACGCTGTTAGCCTTGTTCCTTCTACGCCAGGGATTAAATAAAACAATAGTGCCTCCCTTTCTTCTCGACGTGAACACGAAGACGAAAACCTTACGACGGATTTACGACAAACGACGAGTACAAAAAATGAACAATGGATTCACGAAAAACGATGAAGACACAGTCAAACAAGAGATCACGAATTCACAACGAGCAACTCTTTTCAAAATGCGGATGGGATCATTCTTGATTTTCATCGAGGGAGATTTATATGCATTTTTACCATAAGCTCTTGACGTCGGCGAGGAGTTTAACACGTCGACGGAGGTCTTGGCTAGCGCCCACAATCTTAAAACATAGCGCCATGGGTTAGGAGAACCCATTGCAAACAATAATTTAATATTTATTTAAAAATAATTAAAGGGAACCTTAACAAGGTTTTTAATTATTTAAATAAATACTTCCTCCTGGACCCAAATGCATTAAACTAATGCATCCACCTGTAATCTTTAAACCTCCCAACTTGGGGTTTACAAAAGACCTTTGAAACTGTCATGTCGTAACCTTCATCAAAACAAATTATTTGACATCAAATCAAATTCCTTCAAGAGCTTCTTGACATCAATGACAACTTATACACTTGAGCAAAGGCAATGTACCCAAAGTACCCAAAATTGCCAACACAAACCAACATGGAAGACATCATATGCACAACCTGATGCAAAATGGAACGACTGTAACATCTCTTCATTGGGGAAGAAGTCTTTCGACTCTATGGGTGAATTAGCACGATCCCAATCAATAGCCTCTATATCAAGATGCAATGACTTGGTAGGATCTACTGTATTATGAAGTGGAGTGGTAAAATCAATGGAGATCATGTTTATGGATGGAATGATGTCTCCAGAACCACATGGGTGCAATCTTGTCTCAAGGGTTTCCCTTCCATACTCGGGATGAGGTTCTGGAGGAATGGGAATTTCTAAATCTGGCCCATGATCAGGGTGGACAATAGGATCATTGGGCTCTAATCATTATCTAAATGTAGGTAGAGGGGGATTGACCATCTGATGAATGGTAGCTAGGTCAACAAGTCTTCCCAAAAATCATAAATTAGGGTCTATGGCATGGAGTGCCACCTCTCTGTCTACTAGCTCGTTCACTTGCCACAAGTGGTGAGGTCCAAGATAAGCCATATCGGTCTTATCCTCAAAGTCATCATCACTTATCCAAAAACCGTTAGCATTGGTATGCAACCCTAAGACAAGGGGCTCATGTATTAGCCCTAAGTAGGCCATCTCTATTTTATCTTCATATTATTCATCATTTATGAAGAATTCATTTGCATTTGTCTCTTGCCCAAATTCAGGGGTTGATGGCTTAAGCCTAAGTAGGCTCTTTTTGTTGAGTCTTCTAATTCATAGTCACTTTCATCTGATGTATATCCACTCTCATCATGGATGGACCATGTGAATATTTGTAAATAGTGAGGTCCCTGATAGGCTAAGCCAAGTTGCACCTCATCATCACTTGCTTCATATCCATTCTCCTCATCCCATGAGTTGTACCCTATTGGGGTGGACTCAATTGAGATTTTTGGATGGTAAACTTTTGGTGGTGGTATGTTTACCGTGGCCACTTGTATGTTGCTAAAATTTCCTATTCTTAGGGGATGATAAGGAATGAAATCAATGTCTTCTCCTAACCCTAAGCTTAATATTTTCAATGCTACTACAAGAGAGTCATCTCGACCTCTGATATAATAGCCTTAGCCAAATATGTCATAGGGAAGCTGATATTATGGCTCGTATGGCCGCCTGCACCCCTTCTCATATATGCCAAGGCCATAGCCATGCCAGTGGCAACACTCAAAGTAGCTTAGAGCAAACTTGGGGTTAGATAGGTAACAAACATTGATCATGAATAATTTTCACTATCCTCTTCTATATCTAAAGACTTATGAGCACAGTCCAGGATAGCATAGACAAAATTAGTTTGGTTGGGAGGGATTCCAAGTGAAACCACTATTCCCATGAGTGGCCTCAAGTCCTTGGGCCTTCCTATGTCTTGTACAAACTCAATGATAGGTGCAAAGATGATGTTCTACACAAGGTACTCCCCTATGCTTGTGATTGCCAAGTGTATTGATGCATGTTATGTGGATGAACCTACGGATGACACTGGAAAAGTAGGGTGATAATCACTATCTTCATATTGATCCTAAAGATCTTCTTCTTCCATAGAACTTGGAATTTTAGTGGTGGCTATAGTTAGCACTTCCTTGGATCATTCTTACTTAACTAAGGGTGCCTTTAGCTTCTGATTGTATTTTAGTTTTGATGTTGATGGTACTTTAGAAGCATTGACTACTTTGAGTGCACCAGGAGGTGTTGAAGTGCATGGGTATTTTCTTACCCCTTTGTCTTCGTTATCCACTTGTGTGGTTGGGGATGAAGGTGCCACATACAGGTGAGTAGATGGGATTACAAATTCTCTTGGAATGTCCACATGATTGATGTATGTAAAAGGCTCTTCATCGGCTAGAACTACATAGAATTTATTCTCATGCAGATACTTGACACACTGGTGTAAGATCGAATGCACACACTTCATGGCCCTTATCCAAGGGTGCCCTAGGAGGATTTTGTACTACATAGCTCCTTCCAAGATATGACACATCATGAAGATGGTATTGTGCCCCACCATGATAGGTAAGACTATCATTCCCATGATATTGCATAAAGCATCATTAAAATCTCTCAATGTATAAGCTCCTAGAATGATATTCGACTTGGGGATATTGAGGTGCTCTATTGCAGTTGTTGTGATAATGTTTATCGATGAACCTATATCGACCAAAATCCTCTTGAAATTTAAGTTGTTTATTACTACTACAATATTTAGCAGAGGGTCTGGTAAAGCAGCAGGAACTATCTTAATCTCATGATCATAAAATCAAATTACAGGTTCTTGGCATTCTTGTACTTGTACCACAAAGTGAGTGAATGCATTCGCATCTTGTGGTTGGAGCTCAATTATCCTTAAAATATCCATTAGAGTCTTCCTATGCTTTGGGGACTGTTGTATGAGCTCATAGATGGATAACTTAGCTGGAGTAGTCAGTAGGTTTTGCTCCAATCTACTCCAAATAGTTAACACAAGTTGCTTTGGTGGACTTGGAAGGTTGTCTTGCCTTTTCCTAGGAGCGGTTGGGATGTTCATGGGAGTTACAGGTGATTGAAGTTGACCATAACATCTAGTATTTGTTGCTATGTTAAAAATCTCAACCATCCCAACGCATCCGTGGGTAGGTATTGTATCGCTCCAAATTTTTTGCACCCTTACCTTTAGGCTATAGGATCCGCGCCCAGAAGGGGGATGGGAAAAGGATGGGACAATACCTTGGACTGAGAGGCCCTTTGAAGGTCCCGCCTCTCGGGGGAGGAGTATTAAGGTGATTTTTCGATGGATGGTGGGGTTCACCAGGAAACGTTTAGTGGCAGTCTCCACGCCTAGGTTGGGAATGTGTTTGATGTGTTCAGTTTTAGCTTTAATCATTCAAATCCTAGGTTTGGCCAAATGAATCTAAACTGTTCTATTAGGAAATGCAGATTTAAATGAATACAAAAAATAGAATTAAATAGAAAATACAGAGAACAAGCTAAGTGAGAAAAACCATACCTGATTCCGGATGTCTGATGGAGGTTCTAATTTTTGAAGCAGTCCAGATCGTCTGGAATTTGACAAGATCGTCTCCGATCTGACAAGATCATCTAAGATCTGGAAAATTCATCAGACGAATTCGTCAGAGACCTGCAATCAGAGAAATAGACATAGAATACAGAAAATGCAGCTATGATGACAGAGGGAAATGGTGTAAAATGGCGATAAAGATGTTAAGATGATAATTGCAAATAGAAATGCAAGTAAATTATCATGCTTTAATAGCTAATCATGATTTTATTATGTATTTAAGCTACATGGGTGAACTCCAAGATGCAGAATAGCAGAAAATAACAATAAACTGATCTAAATGCAGAATGAAATAGCAGACGAAAAGGGAAAAGTGCAAACTCTGGGCACCGATTGCCCCCAATGTTGACCGTAGTCGAAATCGTCTCGAATTGGGGCGTGATCATCCGAGATTGTACAAGATCGTCTGCGACGATCTGAGCTTGCTCCGGCTGAAAAACGATGAAGTTCCTGCAAACAAACTTGGAAAAATACGAAGGCAAATGGTGATTTAAGATGGTCTAATGCAAATAGAACTCGTGTTACAGGAAATTTCAGCCAGGGGAATGTCAAGGGGAGGGCCTAAGATTAAATAGGCATAGGAAGGATGTTAGGAGGTTGGAGATCATCCCAATTTGGGAGATCTCCATCGAGGGAAGTCTCTAACCGTGCAGACACGCTTTTGCCCCGGTTAGAGACGCCGTTGAAACAGAAGCTAATTATGAAAAATCAGTTTTGGGACGAAATCGTCTGGACGTTCTGCTCCAGACGAATTCGTCCGATCTGAGGCGATATCGTCTGATCGGCGACGATATCGTCCAACGGACAAAACAAATCCTAAAAATGGCACAAAAAATGAGGAAACGGGTAGCAGGCGGTTTTGGAGCGGTTTTGGGGTTGAAATTTGAATTTGAATTATTTACTAAGGTAATTTTAATTATTTGCTAAGGTTTACTGCGCCAATTTTAGGGTGCTACATTTTGCCCCCTCTTTAGCGAATTTTTCGAAGAAAATGCGTTAAATATGAGTTCTTCTCGATCTACGAGAAAGCAAAAATTATTCCCATTTTTAGGCGACGATTCTAGGTCGAATCGTACGACAGCCTACTATGGTGCCCCCTCCGTGTTTTTACCCAAATCGAACGTTTGAGGTAAAAACGCGGAAAAGCAAAATTTTAAAATGTTTTTAATTGTTTTTTGAATAAAATTAAGAAAAATAGGGGAAAACCCTAATTCATTTTTACTGTTCATTTTCCTGGTTTCTAGAGCTCTGCAGACAAGATGGTCGAGACAACGCATAGATCGACAGAGGTCCGGCATGGGCTATGGGTAAGGGTCCAAACTTAGTTTAGAAGGCTTTTATTTTGAATTTCATGCTTTTTAGATTAATTTTGAATGATTTTTGAGCATCGCGGCCATTTTTGGGCCGTCGACGTCGTCGGGACGAAATCGTCTCAATTTCGTCGAAATCGTCTCGATATCGCCGATTTCGTCCAAGGGCGAAATCGGTGATATGGGGACGATTTCGTACAATAAGGGACGATTCCCTCTTGCAAAATCGGAGACGAATTTGCTCAAATTTTGGACGATATCGTCCAATAGTGGACGATATCATCATTTGTATGAAATTGAACTTGTTTTACTTGCATTTTTAATCACTGTGTTATTAATGATTTTTATTGTTTTGTTGTTTATGTTGCAGAGAGGATTACTAAAGAGCCAGGAATGGAAATACGATGGGCTGAGGGATGACTTGGCCGCTCTATCTCAGGCAGAGCGAGATCAGTTGGCTCAAGTCGGCTTGCAGCATGTGGTAGATATGCCACAGGTTTCTACAGATATGGGGCTATTGACAGCCCTAGCAGAGAGGTGGTATCCGGGTTCTTCTTGTTTCTGGTTACCGACAGGGGAGATGACTCCCACATTGGAGGATGTATGGAGGATTTTGAGGATCCCCATACAAGGATGGCTAATAACTCCCATGGCCAATCAGGGCCACGCGATGATGCGACTGTGCGGAGATCCGAGCTTCGCCCTGGAGAAGGGCGGAGTGAACATCGAGTCGCTACGCTAGATGCCTCGGGGCATCTAGACCGACACAGGTTTTGGCCGGGGTGGTAGGTGGTCTCGTTGCTATGCCATCGGAGTGGATGCAGAGTACCATGGCTACTCGACAGATGTGGTCTACGACATGAGAGACCACGGGTACAGGTTTGCTTGGGGGAGCTTTGTACTATGCCGATTGTATAGGATCCTGCATGGGGTCGTATACAAGGGCGGCCGATGTCTGGTCATGACATCACTACTGCAGGTTTGGTGCTGGGAGCACATCACGGTGCGGAGGCCGATAGGGCTCCCACCGATAGGGATTGATGGGGAGAGGCCCCGAGTTTTCTACTCGGTGGCTCCGGAGAGGGTCACAATGGCGGATAGATCTGCCAATGTCCCGGAGACTACTTGACGACCTTGTCTCCGACCGGATCACCCGGAGGCCTTGGAGAGATCATCCAAGGTGGGCCGAGGATGGACAGGAGCTGGCTCACATTAGGCAAACCTGTTGGCTGAGGATGGAGAGGGGAGAGGTGGAGCTCCACCGCTACGATCGAGTTTTGAGGTAGTTCGGTCTATAGCAGGGGATCCCATCTCTCAGAGACTACGAGTTTTCTTGGACCATCCGGGATAACACTATAGTCAATGGGGCTCCAGATATGTAGCGCTTCTGGAGTGAGGACGCGGATGATGCCCCCATTCAGCCAGTGGATGGGGATGATGCAGGGGTTGTTGATGGCTATGATGCCTGGTACGTAGGCATCCGCCCTCCTCGGATGACGAGGGCTCAGGGTCCGATTCATGTAGTTGTGCATCGGATGGGGAGGCGATGCCAGGTGGCCATTGAGGTGGCACAGGGTCACGATGGGAGAGAGCAGAGGAGGCCATAGGCTCAGCAGAGGCCATGACAATGGGAGAGGAGGGAGGAGAGACCCCCTTCTCCATGGAGAGAGAGGCCACCATCGCCCGATAAGGGCAAGGGTGTCGAGGTAGGAGAGAGTAGCGAGATGGCTACTCTTTGGGTAGAGACTGTCCGTCTCTAGGCTCAGGTGCAGTCCTTGCAGGATGAGGTTGCACGACATCGAGAGGAGGCCACACAGCTCAGAGATGAGGTCGCATGCCTTAGAGCATGGAGCGGAGGGGCGAGCACTCGGGACTTAGCATGGGCTATTGCCTAGATCACATTCTATCAGATGCTATACCACCATATGGTACCAGAGGGGCAGAGGTTACCGCTATCGGCCCACATTATGGAGCCTATCATGATGAGGTCATCGAGGACATCATCACGATCAGAGTCCAAGACTCATAGCACCACACGGACTACGATGGGGCCACCTCCACCCAGGTGGGGGAGGAGATGAGGGCCGAGAGCTCGAGGGGTTCTCGAGGCTAGTTGCTATAGATCGCACCGCACAGATTGATACATAGTGTTTATTATTTTTGATAGAGGATTGAGTATGCCGAGGTACGAATTGTGGCATACCGATCCAGTTTTGAGATGATGTATATATTGTTGATATATATATAGATGAGATATTTTTGATCATATGACTTGTCTTATGTGTTTGTATGATGCTTTAATGTTTTGATGTGATTGATTTGATGATTCATGTAATTATGTCATTTGGAAATATTATGGTTTGAATGTCATGCTTTTAAAATTTAAATGAAATAATCTGATGTAAACAAATTGGTTGTTGTGATGTGATTTGATAAAAATAAAAGGGGACTTTTAACAATAATTTCAAAGGACATTGTCGCTATTATAGACCATTTCATGGAGTCGCCGCTCGCTAGGTCGTCAAGCTAATCCTGGTATAGAAATATTGCTAAAAGTAAAAGAGTGCTTAAGAGACTGTCTTAAGACTTTGTTGTGATGATGCAAATGATGATGATGATGGTGATTTGTTTTCAGATTTCCATGAAAATATTATGCATGAAATATATATTTTTTTAAAATGATTTTTGCTAGGCATAAATTCCTAAGTGTGATAAAATTTTTGAATAATTCCCTAGGAATTATACCATCATTGCAAAATTGAAGTTTGACATAATGACATGAAATAGTAACAATGTGCGTTGTTTGTAAAGCATAATTGTGTAACATAATGATTTAAGTCATATGTTTTTATGATTTTAAATAAATGGGAAATAAAATTAGTACAATGGTTTGCGCTAGGCATAGAATATTTAGGTATAAACTTATACCATCATCGCGAAATCCAAAGAAGAAAATAATAGTTTTATTGCAAGATGCATTTTTGATCTGTGATAAACAGAAAAATAATAATATGAAAAGTTTGTTTGAAATTATTTATGAGATTTTGTGAGAAGATGTATGTAATTGCTTTGATACAAAACAAAAATTCTGAAATAAAAGGATAAAATTATTCTGAAAAGAGTTATAGAAATATTTTAAATTATCTCAAAGAGAAATGTAGATTTATAAGGAATCCTCATGTGCAAATGTGAATTCATTACCGATCTTGATTTATCATAATGATACAAAATCTCTCAAATACAAATGTGTGTGCGATTGTATTGTTCATTTACCAGTTTTGAGCAAGATAATTTGATACAAGTGATTTGCCTTAACCAAATAAGTGTTCATTAACCATGATTTAGATGCATATAACCGTACCAGACTACTATGTAAGTCAGGTTATCAGGAGCTAGCTAATCCATAAGCAGACATAGGTTTGTACAAAAGAAGGTCGCTAATGTGATAGATATATCACCACGCTAGGAGTTACCCAAGGCCAAGCGGGTTGGGCACAAACCACCTGTTATGGGGCTTACCTCACAGTTTTCGAATAATTGAGAATTCCAGGGATTCAAGCTCATCAACCCTTCTTTTCTTTTCAATGGGTAGGGAAAGGGATTTTATTGCTTTTGCTTTTGCTTGTTTCGCTTTCTTTTTTTTTTCTTTTTTTTTTTTGTATTTTGCTTTGATATTTGAGATAATGCTGAAATAGTGCTAAGAGAGTACAAAATGATTCTGAAATAATGCTTCTTTTTCTCATGATTTTGCTTGATTTTTCTTTTTCTTTTGCTTCCTATTCTAGGGATACTTGCTCGGATTAGTTGTAGAGCAAGGGATTTTTATTCTGGGTAGGGGTGAGCTTGTCCTTTTGTCAATTCTCAAATATTCTAGACCATGTGCATGATAGGATAGCAGGGGAAACTTTTCGCTCAAGAAACCACTTCTACAATGTAGCATAGCATGGACATTACAAATATAATCATTTTATTGTGAAAGGATATGCTTGGTTTAAGTAAATAACAAGATCAATTCTCTCGTGCTCAAACTTTATTTAATTGAATTTTGTGGACTTTGATATAAGAGAGATTAGTAATCATGCCGTATAAAATCAAGATATTTATTTTTGTGTTTGCAAAAGTGAGAGATTCCAAATAAATGCTAATTTATCCAAAATAATTTGAAAATATAACCGCAATATTTTAAGAAGAAATATATACAACAAATATTTTTGAGGAGTTTGATAATTTTGACTCTCTCTTTCTCTCTCTATATATATATATATATATTGGTTTCGAAAGAGTCAATAATATTGTTGTTTGTTTTTGTTTAAATAGTTTTATACATTTTTAAAATGAGACAACATGCAAAATATATACAAATGATGAAATGACCAAATTTTATGCGTAATATCGCTTAAGATGCATAATATTCATAGGTTCTTTTAAATATTTACCATCTAAGGTAGCTAATTTGTATGCTCCCGATTCAAATTTAGCAGTTGATAATATATGGTCCAAGCCAGTTGGGCTCAAATTTACCTTTAAGGTCTTTAGTTGCATTAGTATTTTTTTTATTTTCTTTTAAAACAAGGTCGCCGACCTCAAAGGATCGATGACGAACTTTCTTAGCATATGATCTTTTAAGCTTGTTTTGGTAGGCACGAAGATGCTCCAAAGCATTGATGCGCTTTTCATCTAGGAGTTCCAGCTGACTGAGTCTACCATCTTGATATTCATCTCCTACTTCGGTATCTTGAAGTAGTAGAGCCAAAGAAGGAACTTCTAATTCAAAGGGAAAAATAGCTTCAAGCGCCATAAACCAAAACAAAAGGTGAAGTACCTAGGAGTACGCACACTAGTGCGATATGCCCACAAAGCCGGATATAATTGAATGTGCCGATCACGGCCAGATTTATTGACCAATATTTTGAGGATTTTAATTAATGTTTTATTGGATGCTTCTCGCTTGGCCATTACCCCGAGGATAATAGGGAGTGGACCAACGATGTTGAATCTTATATTTTTGGCATAATTTCTTAACATCTTTATTTTTGAAACAAGTTCCATTGTCTGAGATGAGATTTGCAGGAATTCCGAACCTACAAATGATTTGATTAAAAATAAATTTAGAGACTTGTGTTCCAGTGCAGGAAGCTAAAGGCATAGCTTCAACCCACTTCGTAAAATACTCAATGGCGGTTATGATGAATTTGTGTCCATCAGATGACACAGGATTAATTTTGCCAATAATGTCTAAGCCCCATTTTGAAAAGGGCCAAGGAGATGAAATAGCCTGCAGCTTCTTGTGTAGGGGCATGGACAAGGTCAGCATGTTTCTGGCACTTATCGCAATGGCGCACATAATCATGTGCATCGGTTTCCATGGTAGGCCAAAAGTAGCCTATCCTAAGGAGCTTTTTAGCAATGACACTACCACTCAAGTGTCCTCCACAAGATCCATCGTGGGCTTCACTCAAAGCTGATTTGGATTCTTCTAGATTCAAACATCTCAATAGGATACCTTCAAAAGATCTCCTATATAAAGTATTGCCAATTATTACAAATCGACTTGCTCGTCTACGTAATAACCGACGTTGGTTCCTATTAGAACCGGGCAGGGAAAGTCCCATTGTGAAGAAAATCAAATATATCCGTATACCAAGGTTCAGGAGTAGTTTCATTGATTAGAAACACATCCAAAGGTTCTAAGCATGACTTATTTGAAGCGGGTTCCTGGAGTCGACGAATAATGATGGTGGCATATTCGTCATCTAACTCCAAGGGCAGAAGAGAGGCAGCTGCGGCCATAGCGTCAGCCGCACGGTTGCTAGTTCGAGGAATAGCTTCCAAGGTAACTTGATCAAATAGAGATATTAATTGTAAAACATATGCTTTATATGGGCGTAATTTATCATCTCTGGTCTGATAAACTTCATTGATTTGATTTATGACAAGTTGAGAATCACCAAAAACTAGCAGATGTTTAATTTTTAGCGCCAAGGCAGCTCGTAATCCAAGGATTAGAGCTTCATATTCGACAGTGTTATTGGTGCAAGCAAATGTTAATTTGAAGGACAGAGGTATAAGATGTTTTTGTGGAGATATTAAAATAATACCCGCACCAGCCCCACTCATGCATCGGGCTCCATCAAAGTATAAGGACCATTGTTCAACATGGTCTGCCTCTAATTGAAGGCATTCATCAAGAAACTCAATGATGAGGGGATGGGTAGACTCTAAGGGTGCAGCAGCTAATTGATCTGCTATGATTTGACCCTTAACAAACTTTTGTCCTATGAACGTGAGTTCAAACTCGCTTAGAGCAAGAACCCACTTTGTTGTACGACCCGATAAATAAGGTCGACTCATGAGATACCGCAAGGGATCATATTTAGCAATGACATATGTTTTTTGACTGAGCATATAATGGCATAATTTCTGCGTAGAAAATACGATCGCTAGACATAGTTTTTCTAATGTTGTGTAGCGAGTTTCATAACTAATTAAAGTTTGGCTAATATAATAATTAGCACGTTCTCTTTTCTCATCATCAAGTTGAGCTAACATAGCTCCTAAAGCAAAATCTGAAGCTAAAATATACAGGATAAATGGGCGATCAGGTCTAGGCGGTGAAAGCACAGGTGGGTTAAGGAGGTATTGTTTGAGAAGTTCAAAAGCTTCCTTACATTCGTCGTCCCAATTAAAAGGGACATCCTTCTTAAGAAGCTTAAGAAAGGGACTCGGTTTTGTCCGCCAGCTTATCGATGAAGCGACGGATAGCTTGAAGCTTACCTTGTAAACTTCGTAACTCAGATATATTGGTAGGTGTGGGCATATCGATGATAGCCGCAATCTTGAGAGGGTCGATTTTGATACCACGTAAAGAAACTAAAACCCCTAATAGTTTACCGGACTTGACTTCGAATATACATTTGGTTGGATTTAATCGAATAAGATATTCTCTTAACCGATTAAATACTTTTCTCAAATCATCTAAATGATCATCTTCATTAATAGAGCGAGCTATAATATCATCTACATAATCATGTAGGATATCATGCATCATATCATGAAAGATATAAGTCATGGCTCGTTGATATGTTGCGCCCGCATTCTTTAAACCAAATGGCATCACTTTCCAACAAAAGGTACCCCAAGGGGTAATAAAGGCTGTTTTAGCCCTGATCTTCAGGAGCTATCCCGATCTGATTATAACCGGAAAATCCATCCATTAGGGACATCATTCCACTCCCAGTAGTAAAATCAATGATTTGATCCATGTTTGGAAGAGGAAAATCATCTTTAGGGCATGCAACGTTAATATCTCTAAAGTCTCGTGCAAACCCTAACTTTGGTAGCTTCTTTCTTGGTGACTGGAACTACATTCGAGATCCATTCACAGCATAATCAATAGCTTGTATAAAAACAACATTCAGGAGTTTTTCTAACTCCCCTTTGACTAGCAAGGCCACTTTGGGATGCATTTTTCTAAGTTTCTGTTTAACAGGTTTAGCATCCCGGATGGACTACTAGGTGATGCATGACTACGGAAGGGTCTAAACCTCGGCATATCTTCATATGTCCAAGCGAAGACATCTTCATATTCTTTAAGGAATGCAATGTATTGCTCTTGTTTTTCTTGACTTAATTCTGATCCAATACCGATGATGTGAGGATTATCCTCGGGTCCAATGTTAACCTTAATGACGTTTTCTACTTCCATGTGTAGATCTCTTTCAAAATTAGGTGGGGCAGGTGAAACGCCCAATTCTTGTAATTCCTTTAAGGTTAACTTGGATAATTCATCTTGAGGAGTCGTGGCCTCAAGCTGGGCTATAGTAGGTATAGAACCATCAAAATAAAAACCATTGTGTAACATCTCTTCCACGGAGACATCATGGAAAATATCTCCTTCCAACTCATCGTCGGATTCAGCAATCATTTCAGGGTAGGCTATGGATAGCATATTGCAGGTAGAAGAATTATTCTTGGGATACAAAGAATCTTGTTTATCTAGATAATCTTGATAACATATGAGTTGATCATCATCTTCAAAAGGGAAGGGTTGATCCTTACTAGGAAATAGGCCCACACCACATCAGGTGGGCCATGGTTCTACCTCAAAAGGTTCTTTCATACCATCTTGGAGAGGTCCCAAGCCTTTCCCTTTATAGCCCAATTTAAGCATTATGGGTTTAGCTTTAATATATTCATTAGCAAAATAGCATCGAGCATATCCATCACAATGCGTCTTGATGTTCTGGGGTATTCTTCCCCAATCATATCCTTTATAAATAAAAGCACAACTCCCGACTTGGTAGATACTTCCCATAGGTTGTGGGAGGCCCAAGGTACGAGGAGAAGGCGGCAAATTACTTAAGATAATGGAATTTTGCATAGAAGCATTTGTTTTTTCTGATATAAGAATTTTAGATAAATCAGGTAAGAGTTCATCAGTGAGAGCATAAGAGGTAGAAGGAACATTTCCTATATCTTTAGATGTGGAAGGTATGATAGATGTAGAGAATGTGGAGGTGTTAATAAATGGGTCTATAGGTTTTGAAATTATAGGGATGGAACATGAAGGATTGGTTGTGGATTTAAGATCTTTTTGAGGTTCTAGTGTGGTTTGTTTAGAAGATTGTTGAGCTATATATGAGGGTGAAATTAATGGGGGAGAAATAGATGAAGTTATGGGTGTGTGTTTCACACGTTTAGATGAAAAATAAGAATTAGGATGTGTGGATGACAGAGCAGGGCAAAATTGAACTCCAACAGGTTCTGCCAAAGCACACATATCAAAGGGTCTAGGATCACCATGGATAGTGACCAACTGATTTTTAAATTCGAATTTAACACATTGGTGTAAAGTTGATGGGACAGCCCGCATTGCATTGATCCAAGGATGACCCAAGAGTATATTGTATGATGCGGGGCAATGTACAATAAACACGGTCGTGTCTAAGGTTCTCGGACCAACTTGCAATGGGATGGTGATAACTCCACATGTTTCTTGTGTTTCGTCATTGAAAGCTTTGATAATCATATCCGTTCTTTTCATCTCGTCACTCCTAAAGCCAAATATTTGGTAGAAGTCAAAAGTGCAAATGTTTAGAGATGAACCATTATCAATCAAGACCCTTTTGACTGCTACATCTCCTATTAGGGCAGTAATATATAAGGGGTTATCCTTATGTAAACTATGTTGTGGGATATCTTTATCTCGAAAGTCAATACAATCGACTTCTCGAGTGATGATAGTATTGGACATGGCTTCAAAGTTGAATATTTTGAGGTACCATCATTTGGCTTAATGTGAGCATTAATTCATCCCTATGGGTAGGAGAAGATCTTAACAAGTCCAACAAGGAAATTCTGGTTGTAGTATTGGATAATTGTTCATTAATATTGTAAGGAGGTTTAGGTTGAACATTAGACATATGATTCCCTTTATTGGGATTTTTCAAAATAAATGGAGCTGATCCATCATTTTGAGTTTGATCCTGTTGAGAGTTTTGAGCCTGTTGTCTGGTAACAACTCCGATGGTACCTACAATGTTATATTGAAGACGCTGAATTGGTATCGGTCTAGCATTTATGGCTTGTTCATTAGGAAGGAACTGATTAGAAGAAGGTCGAGTAGTAACTCTTCTAGGAAATGGTTCTTTCGAAACCATAGCATCTCGTGATAGGTTGAATCGGATCTGATTCATTTTTAGAACTATTCGATTGGTTTGAGGTGATGTCTATTTCACTTTCAGTATCCGATTCTACATCACTAGGATCCGGTGTTTGAGTATTATATAGGGGTCTGGACGTAACCATGGAGAAAGTTGTGCCAAATATTTGAGGATCCTGAATAGATAATTGTCTGCTAATAGTCCCTACATATCGGGTAGGAGGGGGAACATTATGATGTTCAATTTGATTGGCCACCTCTTTACCATGTTTTGGTAAAGGATGTTGAAATATATCTAATGATTGATTAGCATTTTGATTCTGATTTTGGGGAATGTTCTTTTGAGCATTATTAGGAGGATTTTGTTTAGGTTGAAAGGCTTGCACCTCCATTTCATTATTATCAATCAAGTCTTGTATTTTATGTTTCAATATTTTACAAGAGTTTGTAGCATGTCCAGGTCCTCTATGAAAATCACAATGTAAATCAGCTCTGTATCCGGGTATAGTTGGATCAGGTTCCCGGATAGCTGGTAATTGAATCAAACCTCTTTCGAGTAATTGGGGTAGAATAGTTGATAATGGTTGATTCAATCTAGTAAACTCTCGAGGTGGTTTATCAAGAGGTTTTAATATAAACTTCTCCGTTGTTTTCGTAGTATTAACATTAGCAATGTTTCTACTATCAATGACTCCGTCACCTACAACTTGTTTGTTTTTATATTGATTTCTAGATGTTTTCTCATCATCTTTCTTTTTAAGCTGACCTCTTCTAATGAGAGCATCTTCCACCCTTCGAGCTAAGTCTATAGCTTGATCGAAGGTGGTCAAGGTAGAAGTTGATAATTCATAGGATAGTTGTTCTTGCAAATTATTAATAAAAATGTCCAACATTTCCCTATAAGGTAGCACAAAGTGTAGTTTTCCTGTCAACTGCCTCCATCTAGCTAAGAAATCAGCAAAACATTCATCTTTGTCTTGTTTTAAGTTGTATAAATCTTTAATGGTCACGTGTCTCTCGATGTAGGCACTAAATTGATGGACAAAAGATTCAGCTGTTTCTTCAAAATTCCTCAAAGAATGAGTGGGCAATTGATAGTACCACTCTAATGCCATTCCTCCTAAACTTTTTGGGAACATTTTTAGTAATAGCAAGTCATCATGTGATATATCATGACATGCTATCCTAAACATGCGAAGATGCTCTATGGGATCTTCAGTTCCTTTATATATAGGCAAGACGGGCATGGGAAAGTGCTTAGGGTATGGCTGTGCTACAACTATGGGATCCAAAGGTTGACTACACATCTCTCGATAATTATACGAGGGACGGTAGGGATCTATCTGGTCCATGCGGGAAGCTAACTGTTTCACCATGGCTTCCAGATTATCGGGTTTGCCCACCATATTGGTTCGGTAGGGCATTAATATGGGATTTGTGAGCATATGATGGAGGGACATGAAGATTAGATGCTATATTGCTATTGTGTAAATTGTTGGTAGGAAGGGTGTTATGAAGAAGTTTTGAAGTTGTATTATGTTGTATCCCGGATTGTTGAAAATTGGTGTTTGGCTTCATTTTAGGTTTTTGTCGATTTGAAGCATATTGATCAATAGTTTGGCGAAATAAAGCAGTGAATGAAGGTCTCTTTTGTGTGGGAATGATTTTAGGCTCAATAACAGGTTCCTTAGGGGGTTGGGTAACCTCGTTGTTTTTGCATGTTCTGAATCATAGTAACCATATCTATATTGGATGGTCCAGCTTTATCACTTTCTTGATCAACAAAGGACAAGGGATTAGTGTGTATGTTAAACATATCTTCCATGGCTGCTTGAGTGTCACTAATTTGGCCTCTATCAATACGAACTGCCATATTAAGAGCACCAATATTATTACTAAAGAATTTCCAGAAATGATCTAAGTTATCAAAAGTAACAGTTCCATCTGGAGCCATTCTAGGGGATGAGGATCCTTCCTCTTTAACATTTTCTTCTTGTTCATCTAAAACCAGCTCATCTTCTAGTCTGTTCTAGAGTTTCTCCTTCTGGAATTGGATCCTCAAGAAGGGCATTTGATTTTTTTGTTTTCTTTCCTAACCAATCTTCTTCTTCTTCTTCTTCAGTTTGTTTACCATTCCTAAGTCTAGTCATTGTGCTTAAACTTAGATTTCAGCAAATATATATATAATATAAATATATATATATATATATATATATATATATATATGCAACAAGCTTAAGAGGTATATATTTTAATTATATACCTACTATAGTATTTAAAATAAAATGTTTTGGTTTTGTTATGTTTTTGGTTTTTCTTGTTTTTTTTATAACAATATTATAAAGATAACAAACAACACACTAAATGCAAGAAATAATAATAATGAAAGCAATGATCTAGTTTTCTATAAACAATTTATAAATATCATTAACGGGCTCAAGTTCTTCAGGAGTCATAAAATGTTCTTCTTCAAATTGAAAATTTTCTTTCAAGAATTTGACAAAAAGTGCTATAGTGATATTATCTGTCTTAGACTCTGGTTGGTAGAAATAAAGTTCGTGGCAATACTCTCGATATAACACAGCTCTAGGAACTCTCCTCCATATTTTCCTATCCATAAGAACAACTTCTTGGTCCTCTATACGACCTAGGAATTGGTGCACTATGGCTGCATTCTCGAGGAATTCCTCAAAGGTATACAACTCAGAAGACACAAGGGCTCTTCTATAAGCTAACCACCTATGGCAAGCTCTCTGAAGTTCATGATACAAAATCACTTGATCGGGATCCAGGATTCTATCTAGGACAAACCTCTTGATTTGTTTAAGTTCAGTTGCTCTAGATGAAATGAGATCTAATCTCCTATTAAGTTCGTCCCACAAAAGTTGGTTTCTATCTGTTTCAGGCACACTAAGCACATAATTAATTTCTATGGTTGCTAATTGGTTTTCAACATTTATAGTGACAACTAGTCTTTTCTTAGGAGCTACCATCTAAACATGATATGCAACTTAGTAGTTTTCTAATGATTTTAAATGCATCTATGTTTTTTTTTTTTTTTCAAAAGGTTTTAGTTTCACGTCGGGTTCACCAAAATGTATCGCTCCAAATTTTTTGCACCCTTACCTTCAAGCTATAGGATCCACGCCCGAAAGGGGGATGGGAAAAGGATGGGACAATACCTTGGACTGAGAGGCCCTTTGAAGGTCCCGCCTCTCGAGGGAGGATTATTAAGGTGATTTTTCGACGGATGGTGGGGTTCACCAAGAAACGTTTAGTGGCAGTCTCCACGCCTAGGTTGGGAATGTGTTTGATGTGTTCAGTTTTAGCTTTAATCATTCAAATCCTAGGTTTGGCCAAATGAATCTAAACTGTTCTATTAGGAAATGCAGATTTAAATGAATACAAAAAATAGAATTAAACAAAAAATACAGAGAACAAGCTAGATGAGAAAAACCATACCTGATTCCGGATGTCTGATGGAGGTTCTAATTTTTGAAGCAGTCCAGATCGTCTGGAATTTGACAAGATCGTCTTCGATCTGACAGGATCATCTGAGATCTAGCGAATTCGTCAGACGAATTTGTCAGAGACCTGCAATCAGAGAAATAGACACAGAATACAGAAAATGCAGCTATGATGACAGAGGGAAATGGTGTAAAATGGCGATAAAGATGTTAAGATGATAATTGCAAATAGAAATGCAAGTAAATTATCATGCTTTAATAGCTAATCATGATTTTATTATGTATTTAAGCTACATGGGTGAACTCCAAGATGCAGAATAGCAAAAAATAACAATAAACTGATCTAAATGCAGAATGAAACAGCAGACAAAAAGGGAAAAGTGCAAACTCTGGGCACCAATTGCCCCCAATGTTGACCGTAGTCGAAATCATCTCGAATTGGGGCGTGATCATCCGAGATTGTACAAGATCGTCTATGACGATCTGAGCTTGCTTCGACTGAAAAACGATGAAGTTCCTACAAACAAACTTGGAAAAATACGAAGGCAAATGGTGATTTAAGATGGTCTAATGCAAATAGAACTCGTGTTACAAGAAATTTCAGCCAGGGGAATGTCAAGGGGAGGGCCTAAGATTAAATAGGCATAGGAAGGATGTTAGGAGGTTGGGGATCATCCCAATTTGGGAGATCTCCATCGGGGGAAGTCTCTAACCATGCAGACACGCTTTTGCCCCGGTTAGAGACGTCGTTGAAACAGAAGCTAATTATGAAAAATTAGTTTTGGGACGAAATCGTCTGGACGTTCTGCTCTAGACGAATTCGTCCGATCTGAGGCGATATCGTCTGATCGGCGACGATATCATCCAACGGACAAAACAAATCCTAAAAATGGCACGAAAAATGAGGAAACGGGTAGCAGGTGGTTTTGGAGTGGTTTTGGGGTTGAAATTTGAATTTGAATTATTTACTAAGGTAATTTTAATTATTTGCTAAGGTTTACTGCGCCAATTTTAGGGTGCTACAGGTATATCAGCTCAAACCTGATTGACTTGGTCCCCTTGCTCTCTAGGGACCTCATGATTGGGAAATGGGTTTTTGTATATGCCCATGTATTTGTTATCAGGAGCCAATGGGTTGTCAACTTTGAGTTCTCCCGTCCTAATCATGTTTTGAACTTGATGCTTAAACCCAATGCAAGCCTCAATGTCATGCCTCGATATCCTGTGATAATGGTAAAATTGATCTTGCCTATATCCTTTTGGATTAGGATGGTTGGGATCTATAACAAGTATATCAAGAAATATGATCCTCCTAGCCTCTCTCAACTAATTAAATATTGATTGCATTGATTCTATCAAAGGCATGAAATAACGAGGTGGCTTGCATTCTTGATTTCTTCCCTAATTGTTCTTTTGGTCATAGTTGGCCGGTGGGGGATGTGCTTGATAGTTGTACACCCTCATATTTGGGTGTAGCAAATACAATTTGATTGACTAGAGCAGGGTTGCCCTACTTCTACTTGTACTCTGGGTCATTCATTACCACCCTTCTTGTATCCACTTATTTTTGTTTCGATCTTTAATGGTTCTCGTATCGCTCCAAATTTTTTGCATCCTTACCTTCAGGCTATAGGATCCGTGCCCGAAAGGGGGATGCGAGAAGGATGGGACAATACCTCGGATTGAGAGGCCCTTTGAAGGTCGTGCCTCTCGGGGGAGGGGTATAAGGGTGAATTTTTGATGGATGGTGGGTTCACCAGGAAACTTTTGAGTGGCAGTTTCCATGCCTAGGTTGAGAGTAGGTTTGATGTGTTCATTTTGTGCTTTAATCATTCAATTCCTAGGTTTGGCCAAGATGAATCTAAGCTATTCTATATGCCAATGCTGATTTATATGAATACAAAGAACATGAATAAGTGCTAAACATAGAAAGTATGCTAAATAAGATAGAATATACCTGATTTCGGATGTCTGATGAAGATTCTGAGGTTTGTAGAAGTCAATATCATCTCAAATCTTACATTATCATCTGAAATTGAATAGAATCATCTCAAATCTCAGTCGGTCATCTGAGATTAGATGAGATCATCGTCGATTCGAATTCATCAGACGAATTCATCAAAAACCTGCAATCATAGAAATAGATACCAAAAACCAAAAATGCAACTGCAAAAGCAAGGGGAAATGATAGAAATGATAGTAAATTTGCCTAAATGATAGATCCAGATAACAATTAAAGGAAATGCATTAATTTAATAATTTATTTTAACTTTATCATGCATCTATGCTAAATGAGGTGAACTCCAGGATGCAGAAAATAGAATAAAATAAGTTAATGCATAAAGGAATGAAGAGAGAAGATAAAGAAATGCAAACTTTAGGCTCTGATTGCCCCCAATCTGGACTGTAGTCGAGATCACCTCCAATCATACGAGATCATCATCGATCTACGATAGGATCATCCAAAATCATCTGGAATCATCTGCGATGATCCGAGCTTGCTCCGACTGAAAAATAGTAAAATTCCTGCAAGAAAACTTGAAATACGCAATGCAAACGAAAGTATGAAGGTGTTCTAATGCACAAAAAGTTAAAGTTGTAGGGAAATCAGTCAGCCAGGGGGTTTAGGGGGATAAACTGAGAAAATCCTAATTTATATAGGATTAGGGAGAGGTTAGGAGGTTGGAGATCATCCCAATTTGGGAGATCTCCAACGGGGAGACTCTAACCTAGGACACGCTTTTTGCCCAAGTTAGAGAAGTTGTTGAAACAGAAGCTAATTATGAAAATTTGGTTTTGGGATGAAATCGTCTGGACGTTCTATTCCAGATGAATTCGTCAGATCTGGGATGATTTCATCTGATCGGCGACGATATCGTCCAACGGTCAAAACAAATCCTAAAAATGGCATGAAAAACAAGGGGAGCGGGTAATGGGCGGTTTTGGGTTAAAATTCAAATTTTTATCTTTTTACTAAGGTTTAACTGTGCCAATTTTAGGGTGCTACATTTTCCCCCTCTTTAGAGAATTTTCCAAAGAAAATGCATTAAAGACGAGTTCTTCCCATTTTACGAGAAAGCAAAAATTTACTCAATTTTTTAGACGACGATTCTAGGTCGAATCGTACGACTGTTTACTATGGTGCCCCCTCCGTGTTTTTACCCAAATCGAACGTTTGAGGTAAAAGCATGGAAAAGCAAAATTAAAAATTGTTGTTTTTAAATAAAATTAAGAAAAATAGGGTAAAACCCTAATTCATTTTTACTATTCATTTTTACTGTTTGAGAGCTCTACAGACAAAAATGGTTGAGACAACGCACCGATCGACAGAGGTCCGACGTGGGCTACGGGTAAGGATCTAATCCTAGTGAATTATGTTTGAATTTGATTTGTGCAATTTTTTGTTTTAAATTTTGACTATTTTGGGGCATCGCGGCCATTTTTAGGCCGTCGACGACGTCGAGATGAAATCGTCCTCATTTCATCGAAATCATCCCTAGATCGTCGATTTCGTCTGAGGGTGAAATCGATGAACTAGGGGCGATCCCGTCCAACAAGGGGCGATCCCCAAGTTGCGAAATCGAAGATGATTTCATCCTACAAAGGATGATTTTACCCAATTTAGGATGATATCATCCAATGGTGGACGATATCATCATTTTTATGAAATTAAGCTTGTTTGAATTGCATTTAATTGACTTTAATAATTGGTTTATTAATGAATTTTATTGTTTTATTTGTTTGTAGAGGGGATTACTAAAGAGTCGGGAGTGGAAATACGGGGGCTGAGAGATGACGTGGCCATGCTCGACCAGGCGGAGCGAGACCGACTAGCACAGGTCGGACTACAACATGTGGTAGAGATGCCACAAGTATCGACAGACATGGGGCTACTGACAACCCTAGTAGAGAGATGGTATCCGGGGTCATCCTGCTTCTGGTTACCGATAGGGGAGATGGCTCCCACACTAGAGGACGTATGGAGGATCTTGAGGATCCCCATACAGGGATGGTTGATGACTCCTACGGCCAATCAGGGCCAGGCTATGATGAGGCTGAGCGGAGACCCGAGCTTCACCCTAGAGAAGGGCAGAGTGAACATCGAGTCTCTGAGGCAGATGCCTGGGGCATCTAGGTTGACTCGAGTTTTGGTCGGGATAGTGGGTGGCTTGCTGCTATGCCACCAGAGTGGGTGCAGATTACCCTAGCTCCTATCAGATGTGGTCTACGACATGAGAGACCATGGGTATAGATTTGCATGGGGTAGCTTTGTACTATGCCGCTTGTATAGGATCCTACATGGGGTCATATACAAGGGAGGCCGATGTCTAGTTTTGACATCGCTACTACAGGTTTGGTGCTGGGAGCACATCACGGTGCGGAGGCCGGTAGGACTCCCACTAATAGGGGTTGACCGAGAGAGACCCCAAGTTTTCTATTGGTGGCTACAGAGAGGGTCACAATGATGGATAGATCTATCGATGTCACAGAGGTTGCTAGATGACCTCATCCTAGACCAGATCACCTAGAGGCCATGGAGAGAGCATCCAGGGTGGGGAGAGGATGGACAGGAGCTAGCTCGCATCAAGTGAGTCTATTGGCTGAGGATGGAGTGGGGAGAGGTAGAGCTCCACCGCTACGACCGAGTTTTATGATAGTTCGGTCTTCAATAGGGGATCCCTTCTCTCAGGGATTACGAGTACTCCCAGACTATTCGAGATAATACTACACTGAGCGGGGCTCCAGATATGCAATGATTCTAGAGCCAGGACATGGATGATGCCCCCATCCAGCCAGTGGATGGAGATGACATTAGGGTCACTGATGGATATGATGCCTGGTACATAGGCATCCACCCTCCTCGGATGATGAGGGCACAGGGTCCAATGCACGTGATTGTGCGATGGATGGGGAGGTGGCACCAGGCTACTATTGAGGCAGCACGGGGTCACGGAGGGAGAGAGCAGCGATGGTCTCCATAGGAGAGATGCTAGAGGATGCCACAGGCTCCATAGAGACCATAGCAGATAGGGAGGAGGGAGGAGGGATTCCCTTCTCAATAGGGGGAGAGGCCACCATCGCCCGATAAGGGCAAGGGTGTCGAGGTAGGGGAGAGCAGCGAGATGGATGGCTCTTTGAGCTGAGGTTGCCCACCTTCGAGCTCAGGTGTAGACTCTACAGGATGAGGCTACATGGCTCAGGGCTCAGAGTGGAGGGGCGAGCACTCGAGATCTGGCATGGTCTATTGCTCAGACCATATTCTACCAGGGATTATACTATCATATGGTTCCAGAGAGGCAGAGGATACTACTACCAGCTAGCATTATGGAGCCGATCATGATGGGATCATCGAGGACATCCTCATGATCGACGATGAGGACCCGAGACACAGCACGGACCTCTATGGGACCACCTCCTCCACCTCAGGGTGGGAGAGGAGATGAGGCTGAGAGCTCGAGGGCTTCTCGAGGCTAGCTGCTATAGATTGTAGATTGTATATATTATTATTACTTTTTGAGAGGATTGAGTATGCCAGGGTATTGATTGTGGCATACCAATCCAAATGATGTACATATATTTATTGATATATATATGATCTTTTTGATGATATGACTTGTGTATATGTTGTATGATGCTTTAATTTTGGATTTGTTGATTGATTATTCATGTAATTATGTCATTGAAAATAAATTATAATTTTATGTCATGCCATAAAATTTAAATGGAATAATCTGATGTAAACAAATTGGTTGTTTTGTGGTGTGATTTGATGAAAAATAAAAGGGACTTCTAACAATAATTTCAAAGGACATTGTCGTTGTTATAGACCATTTCATGGAGTCGTTGCTCGCTAGGTCGTCAAGCTAATCCCAGTATAGAAATATTGCTAAAAGTAAAAGGGTGCTTAAGAGACTGTCTTAAGACTTTGTGTTGTGATGATGAAAAATGATGATGGTGATGATTTGTTTTCAGATTTTCATAAAAATATTATGCATGAGATATTAAAAGAAATATGATTTTTGCTAGGCATAAATTCCTAAGTGTGATAAAATTTTGAATAATTCCTTAGGAATTATACCATGGTTGCAAAATGGAATTTTGACATAATGAAATGAAATAGAAAAATTTGTGTTCTTTTTAAAGCACAATTGTGTAACATAATGATGTAAGCCATAAGTTTTTATGAATTTAAAAATGGATGGGAAAATAAAATTAGAACAATGGTTTGCGCTAGGCATAGAATTATAGGTATAGACTTATACCATCATCACGAAATCCAAAGAAGGAAATTGATATTTTAGTTTTATTGCATGATTGATTTTTGATTTTTGAGATAAATAGAAAATAATAATATATATAAACATGACTTTATTTACTAGGTTTTTGAAGATGTTTGCGAAAGAAATTTTTGGATTTGTGGAAAGAAATATATTTAATTGTTTTGATGCTAAGCAAATGTTCTTAAATAAGAAGATGAAATGGTTCTAAAAGAATTGCAGAGATATTTTAAATTATCTTAAAGACAAAATGTAGATTTATAAGGAACCCTCATGTGCAAATGTGAGTTCATTACTGATCTTGATTTATCATAATGATACAAAATCTCTCAAATACAAATGTGTGTGCAATTGTATTGTTCATTCACCAATTTTGAGCAAGATAATTTGATACAAGTAATTTGAATTAACCAAATAAGTGTTCGTTGACCATGATTTATATGCATGTAACCGTACCAGACTACTATGTAAGTTAGGTCATCAAGAGCTAGCTGATCCATAAGCCGACATAGGTCTGTACAAAAGAAGGTCGCTAATGTGACAGACATATCACCATGCTAGGGATTACCCAAGGCCAAGCGGGTTGGGCACAAACCGCTTGTTATGGGGCTTACCTCACAGTTTTCGAATAATTGAGAATTCCAGGGATTCAAGCTCATTCACCCTTCTTTTCTTTTCAAGGGGTAGGGAAAGGGATTTTATTGCTTTTTGCTTTTTCTTTTCTCTTTTTTTTTTTTTTTGTATTTTTTCTTGGAACTGAGATAATGCTGAAATATTGTTGCGATGGTACAAAATGATATTTTTCTTTTTCTCATTTTCTTTGACTTTTCTTTTTCTTCCTATGCTAGGGATACTTGCTCGGATTGGTTGTAGAGCAAGGGATTTTTATTCTGGGTAGGGGTGAGCTTGTCCTTTTGCCAATTCTCAAAGATTCTAGACCATGTGCATGATAGGATAGCAGGGGAAACTTTTCGCTCAAGAAACCATTTCTACTATGTAGCATCATATCGAATTTGCAATGAAATCATTTTAATGTGAAAAGATATACTTGGTTTAAGTAAATAACAAGATCAGTTCTCTATGCTCAAAACTTTATTTAATTCAAATGTGGACTTTGATATAAGAGAGATTAATAATCATACAAAATAAAATCAAGATATTTATTCATGTGAGTGTGAAAGTGCGGGATTCCAAATAAATGCTAATTTATCCAAAATAACTGGAAATATAACTGCAATACTTCAAGAATTGACGAGTACGAAAATAAAAGATGTTTTTGAAGATTTTGATGATTTTGAAGTTTTTATATTTTGATTTTAATTTATGAATTGAAAGAAACACAATGTGATTTTTTTTTGAAATTTTTATATGAATGACTAAAATGAAACAACATGCAAAATAACAATATATATAATGATGAAATGACCAAATTTTATGCATAATAGCATTTGAGATGCATAATGTTCATAGGTTCTTTAAGATCTTTACCATCTAAGGTAGCTAATCGGTATGCTCCTGAGCCAAATTTAGTAGTGATGACATATGGCCCAAGCCAGTTAGGTTCAAATTTACCTTTAAGATCTTTAGTTGCATTAGTATTTTTTTGATTTTCTTTTAAGACAAGGTCACCGATCTCAAAGGATCGATGATGAACTTTCTTGAGGTATGCTCGTTTAAGCTTGTTTTGGTAGGCACGAAGATGTTCCAAAGCATTGATGCGCTTCTCATCTAGGAGTTCCAGCTGACTAAGTCTGCCAACATGATATTCATCTCCTACTTCAGTATCTTGAAGTAGTAGAGCCAAGGAAGGAACTTCTAATTCAAAAGGAAAAATAGCTTCAGTGCCATAAACCAAAACAAAAGGTGAAGCGCCCGTGGGAGTACGAACACTAGTTCGATAAGCCCACAAAGCAGGATATAATTGGATGTGCCAATCTCGGCCAGATTTATTGACCAGTATTTTGAGGATTTTGATTAATGTTTTATTAGATGCTTCTGCTTGGCCATTACCCTGAGGATAATAGGGAGTGGACCAACGATGTTGAATTTTATATTTTTGACATAATTTTTTGACATCTTTATTTTTGAAACAAGTTCCATTATCTGAGATGAGATTTGCAGGAATTTCGAACCTACAAATAATTTGATTAAAGATAAATTTGGAGACTTGTGTTCCAGTGCAAGAAGCTAAGGGCATAGCTTCAACCCACTTCATGAAATACTCAGTAGCAGTTATGATAAATTTGTGTCCATCAGATGACACAGGGTTGATTTTTCCAATGATGTCTAAGCCCCATTTTGAAAAGGGCCAAGGAGATGAAATAGCCTGTAGCTCTTGTGCAGGCGCATGGACAAGGTCAGCATGTTTCTGGCACTTGTCGCAATGGCGCACATAATCATGTGCATCATTCTCCATGGTAGGCCAAAAATATCCTATCCTAAGGAGCTTCTTAGCAATGGCACTACCACTAAAATGTCCCCCACAAGATCCATCATGGGCTTCACTCAAAGCTGATCTAGATTCTTCTAGATTCAAACATCTCAATAGGATGCCTTCAAAAGATCTCCTATACAAGGTATTACCAATAATTACGAAGTGACTTGCTCGTCTACGTAATAACCGATGCTGGTTGCTATTACAACCTTCAGGGAAGGTCCCATTTTGAAGAAAATTAAATATATCAGTGTACCAAGGTTCAGGAGTAGTTTCATTGATTAGAAACACATCCAAAGGTTCTAAGCATGATTTATTTGAAGTGGGTTCCTAGAGTCGATGAATAATGATGGTAGCATATTCGTCATCTAACTCCAAGGGCAAAAGAGATGCAGCTATAGCCATAGCATCAGCCGCACGATTGCTAGTTCGAGGAATAGCTTCCAAGGTAACTTGATCAAATAAGGATAATAATTGTAGGACATATGCTTTATATGGGCGTAATTTATCATCTCTAGTCTGATAAACATCATTGATTTGATTTATGACAAGTTGAGAATCACCGAAAACTAATAAATTTTTAATTTTTAGTGCCAAGGCAGCTCGTAATCCAAGGATTAGAGCCTCATATTCAGTAGTGTTATTAGTGCAAGCAAACGTTAATTTGAAGGACAGAGGTATAAGATGTTTCTATGGAGATATTAAAATAATACCTGCACCAGCCCCACTCATGCATCGGGCTCCATCAAAGTATAGGGACCATTGCTCTGGATGGTCTACCTCTAATTTAAGGCATTCATCGAGAAACTCAATGATGAGGGGATGGGTAGACTCTAAGGGTGCAACAGCTAATTGATCTGCTATGATTTGACCCTTAACAGACTTCTGTCCTATAAACGTGAGTTCAAACTCGCTTAGCGCAAGAACCCACTTTGCGGTGCGACCAGATAAGTACGGTCGACTCATGAGATACCGCAAAGGATCGAATTTAGCAATAACATACATTTTTTGATTGAGCATATAATGGCATAGTTTCTATGTAGAAAATATGACTGCTAGACATAACTTCTCTAATGTTGTATAGCGAGTTTCATAACTGATTAAGGTTCTACTGATATAATAATTAGCATGCTCTTTCTTCTCATCATCAAGTTGAGCTAACATAGCTCCTAAGGCAAGATCTGAAGCAAAAATATACAAGATAAATGGGTGATCAGATCTAGGTGGTGAAAGCACAGGTGGGTTAAGGAGATATTGTTTGAGGAGTTCAAATGCTTCCTGACATTCGTCATCCCAATGAAAAGAGACATCTTTCTTAAGAAGCTTAAGAAAGGGTCCTGTTTTGTCTGCCAACTTATCGACAAAGCGACGAATAGCTTGAAGTTTACCTTGTAGACTTCGTAATTCAGATATATTTGTGGGTGCGGGCATATCAGTGATAGTCATGATCTTGAGAGGGTCAATTTCAATGCCACGTAAAGAAACTATAACCCCCAATAATTTATCGGACTTAACTCCGAATATACATTTAGCTGGATTTAGTCGGATAAGATATTCCCTTAACCGATCAAAGACTTGTCTCAAGTCATCTAAATGATCATCTTCTTTGATGGAACGAGCTATAATATCATCTACATAATCATGTAGAATATCATGCATCATATCATGAAAGATATAAGTCATGGCTCGTTGATATGTTGCACCTGCATTCTTCAAACCGAATGGCATCACTTTCCAACAAAAGGTCCCCCAAGGGGTAATAAAGGTTGTTTTAGCCTGATCTTCAGGAGCTATCCTGATCTGATTATAACCAGAAAATCCATCCATTAGGGATATCATTCCACTCCCAACAGTAAAATCAATGATCTGATCCATGTTGGGAAGAGGAAAATCATCTTTAGGGCATGCAACATTAATATCTCTAAAGTCTGTGCAAACCCTAACTTTGGTAGCTTCTTTCTTAGTTACTGGAACTACATTCGAGATCCATTCAGCATAATCAATGGCTTGTATAAAAATAACCTTCAGGAGTTTTTCTAATTCCCCTTTGACTAGTAAGGCCACTTTAGGATGCATTTTTCTAAGTTTCTGTTTAACAGGTTTAGCATCCGGATGGACTACTAGGTGATGCATAACTACGGAAGGGTCTAATCCTGGCATATCCTCATATGTCCAAGCAAAAACATCTTCATAGTCTTTAAGAAATGCAATGTATTTATCTTGTTTTTCTTGACTCAATTCTGATCCAATGTTGATTATGTGAGGGTTATCGTTGGTTCCAATGTTAATTTTTATGACGTTTTCTACTTCCATGTGTAGATCTCTCTCAAAATTAGGTGGGGCGGGTGAAACGCCCAATTCTTGTAATTCTTCCAAGGTTAGTTTGGATAATTCGTCTTGGGGAGTCGGGGCCTCAAGCTGGGCTATACTAGGTATAGAGCCATCGAAATAAAATCCGTGATGTAATAGTTCCTCAATGGAGACATCATGGAAGATGTCTCCCTCCAACTCATCATCGGATTCGGTGATCATCTGAGGGTAAGCTATGGATAGCATATTACATGTAAATGGCTTATTCATTAAATGCAAGGCATCACGTTTATCCAAATAATCTTGGTAACATATGAGATGGTCATCATCCTCAAATGGGAAGGGCTGACCCTTACTAGGAAATAGGCCCACACCACATCGGGCGGGCCATGGTTCTACCTCAAAAGGTTCTTTCATACCATTTTGGAAAGGTCCCAAACCTTTCCCTTTATATCCCAATTTAAGCATTATAGGCTTAGCTTTAATATACTCATTAGTAAAATAACATCGAGCATATCCATCATAATGTGTCTGGATGTTTCTAGGTATTCTTCCCCAGTCATATCCCTTATAAATAAAAGCGCAACTCCCAACTTGGTAAATACTTCCCATAGGCTATGGGAGGCCCAAGGTACGAGGAGAGGGTGGCAAATTATTTAAGATAAGGGAATCTTGCATAGCAACGTTTGTTTTTTCTGATATAAGAATTTTAGATAAATCGGGTAAGAGCTCATCAGTAAGAGCATAAGAGGTAGAAGGAACATTTCCCACATCTTCTGATGTGGAAAATATGCCTTTAGTGGATGTAGATGGTGTAGAAATGTCGATGGATGATTCTATAGGTATGGAAGTTATAGGAGTAAAACAAGAAGCATTGGTTGTGGGTTTAGGATCTTTTGGAAGTCCTAATGTGGTTTGTTCGGAAGATGGTTGAACTATATGTAGAGGTGGAGTTGATGGAGAAAAAGTAGATGATGTTATGGGTGTGTGTTTCACACGTTTAGATGGATGATTAGAATTAGGATGTGTGGATGACAGAGCAGGGCAAAATTGAACTCCAACAGGTTCTACCAAAGCACACATATCAAAGGGTCTAGGATCACCATGAATGGTAACCAACTGATTTTTAAATTCGAATTTAACACACTGATGTAAAGTTGAGGGAACAACTCGCATCGCGTTGATCCAAGGGTGACCCAAGAGTATATTGTACGATGCAGGGCAATGTACAATAAACACGGTCATGTCTAAGGTTCTTGGACCAACTTGCAATGGTATAGTAATAACTCCACACGTTTCTTGTGTTTCGTCATTGAAGGCTTTTATGATCATATCAGTTCTTTTCATCTCATCACTTCTAAACCCAAATCTTTGGTAGAAGTCAAAAGTGCAAATGTTTAAAGATGAACCATTATCAATCAAGACTCGTTTAACTGCTACATCTCCAATTAGGGCAGTAATATATAAGGGGTTATCCTTATGTAAACTATGTTGTGGTATATCTCTATCCCGAAAGTCAATACAATCGACTTCTCGAGTTATGATAGTATTGGCCATGGCTTCAGGTTGAATATTTTGTGGTACCATCATTTGGCTTAATGTGAGCATTAATTCATCCCTATGTGTAGGAGAAGATCTTAAAAGGTCCAAAAGGGAAATTCTAGTTGTAGTATTTGATAATTGTTCATTAATATTATAAGGAGGTTTAGGTTGAACATTAGGTGCATGATTCCCTTTATTAGGAACTTTCAAAACAAATGGAGCTGATCCATCATTCTGAGTTTGATCTTGTTGAGAATTTTGAGCCTGTTGTCTAGTAACAACTCCGATGGTACCTATAATATTATTTTGTGGATGATGAATGGGTCTTGGTCTAGCATTTATGGCTTGTTCATTAGAAAGTAATTGGTGAGATGATGGTCGAGTAGTGACTCTTCTTGGAAATGGTTCTTCTGGAACCATAGAACTTGTGATAGGTTGAATAGGATCTGATTCATCTTCAGAGCTATTCGATTGATTTGAAGTGATTTCCATGTCACTTTTAGTCTCATATTCTGTATCACTAAGATCAGGTGTCTGAATGTTATATAGAGGTCTGGTCGTAACCATGGATAAAGTTGTGTCAAATATTTCCAAATCATGAGTAGGTAAATGCCCACTAATAGTTCCTACATATCGGGTAGGAGGGGGAACATTATGATGTTCAATTTGATTAGCCACTTCTTTACCATGCTTTGGTAAAGGATGTTGAAATATGTCCAATGATTGATTGGCATTCTGATTCTGATTTTGGGGGATGTTCTTTTGAGCATTATTGGGAGGATTTTGTTTAGGTTGAAAGGCTTGCACCTCCATCTCATTGTTATCAATTAAGTCTTGTATTTTATGTTTTAATATTTTACAAGAGTTGGTAGCGTGTCCAGGTCCTCTATGGAAATCACAATGTAAATCAGCTCTATATCCGGGTATAGTTGGATCAGGTTCCCAGATATTTGGTAATTGGATCAAACCTCATGCTAATAATTGTGGGAGAATGGTTGATAGAGGTTGATTTAACCTAGTAAATTCTCGAGGTGGTTTATCAAGAGGTTTCAATATAAACTTCTCCGTTGTTTTTGTAGTATTAACATTAGCAATGTTTCTGCTATCAGTGACTCCATCACCCACAACTTGTTTATTCTTATATTGATTTCTGGATGTTTTCTCATCATATTTCTTTTTAAGCTGACCTCTCCTAATGAGAGCATCTTCCACTCTTCGAGCTAAGTCTATAGCTTGATCGAAGGTGGTCAAGGTAGCAGTTGATAACTCATAGGATAGTTGTTCTTGTAAATTATTGATAAAGATATCCAACATTTCTCGATAAGGTAACACAAAGTGTAATTTTCCTATCAACTGTCTCCACCGAGCTAGGAAATCAGCAAAACATTCATCTTTGTCTTGTTTTAAGTTGTACAAATCTTTAATAGTTACATGCCTTTCAATGTAGGCACTAAATTGATGAACGAAAGACTCGGTTGTTTCTTTGAAATTCCTCAAAGAATGAGTGGGTAATTGATAATACCACTCTAATGCCATTCCTCCTAAACTTTTTGGGAACATCTTTAGTAATAACAAGTCATCATGTGATATATCATGACATGCTATCCTAAACATACGAAGATGCTCTATGGGATCTTCGGTTCCTTTGTATATAGGTAGGACAGGCATAGGAAAGTGTTTAGGATATGGTTGTGCTACAACTATAGGATCTAGAGGCTGACTACACATCTCTCGATAATTGTACGAGGGACGATAGGGATCTATCTGGTCCATGCGGGAGACTAACTGTTTCACCATGGCTTCCAGATTACTAGTTTGTCCACCATATTGGTTTGGTGGTATTTGAGCGTATGATGGCGTGACGTAAGGATTAGATGCTATATTGCTATTATGCAAATGGTTGGTAGGAAGAGTATTATGAAGAAGATTTGTAGTAGCATTATGTTGTATCCCAGATTGTTGGAAATTGGTGTTTGGTTTTATTTTGGGCTTTTGTTGATTTGAGGTATGTTGATCAATAACTTGGCGAAATAGAGCAGTGAATGAAGGTTTCTTTTGTGTGGGAATAACTCTAGGCTTGGTAATAGGCACTCTAGGTGGTTGGGTAACCTGTTGTTGTTGCATGTTCTAGATTATAGCGGCCATATCCAAATTGGATGGTCCAGCTTGATCACTTTCTTGATCAACGAAGGACAAGGGATTAGTGCGTGTGTGATATATTTCTTCTAGGGTTGCTTGAGTGTCACTAATTTGATCCTTGTCCATATGGACTGCTCTATTAAGGGTGCCAATATTAGTATTGAGGAACTTCCAAAAATGTTCCATGTTCTCAAAAGTAACAGCTCCTTCCGGAGACATTTTAGGGGATGAGGATCCTTCCTCTCTAACAGTTTCTCTTTGTTCATTTCCTTCAACAAACTCTTCTTCTTGTTGGTCTAGGGTTCCTTCTTCCTGAATTGGGTCTTCAAGAAGGACATCTAGTTTATTTACTAGTTTTCCTAACCAATCTTCTTCTACTTCAATCTGTTTTCCATTCCTAAGTCTAGTCATTATGCTTAAACTTAGATTTTAGCAAAAATATATATATATATATATATATATATATATATATATTTGCAACAAGTTTGGGAGGTATATATTTTAATTATATACCTACTATAATACTTAAAAGAAAACGTTTTAAATTTTTGTTATATTTTTGTTTTGTTTTTGTTTTTATGTTTTTATGATAATATTATAAAGACAACAAACAACATACTAAATGCAAGAAATAATAATAATAAAATAATGGCTTAGTTTTCTATAAATAGTTTATAGATGTCATTGATGGGATCAAGTTCATCGAGAGTCATGAAATGCTCCTCTTCAAATTGGAAATGGTTTTTCAAGAATTTGACAAAGTGTGCTATGGTGATGTTATCTACTTCTGACTCTGACTTGTAAAAATAGAGCTCATGGCAATACTCTCGATATAACACAGCTCTAGGAACTCTATTCCATCTCTTTCTATCCGTAAGAACGACCTCTTGATCCTCTATACGAGATAGAAATTTATGTACTACAACTGCATTGTCGAGGTATTCCTCAAAGGTGTACAACTCGAAAGACACAAGGGCTCTTTTATCTGCTAACCACCTATGGCAAGCTCTCTGAAGTTCATGATATAAGGTCACTTGATCAGGATCCAGGATTCTATCTAGGACAAACCTCTTGATTTGCCTAAGTTCGGTTGATCTAGATGAAATAAGATTCAATCTCCTATTAAGTTCGTCCCATAAAGGTGGGACTCTATATGTTTGAGATACTCTAAGCAAAGAAGTAATCTCTATGGCTGCTAATTGATTTTCAACATTAATGGTGACAACTCGTCTTTTATTATAATCTACCATCTAAATATGATATGCAATCTTAATTGTTTATCTGATGATTCTAAATGCATTTATTTTTATTTTTTTTGGATTGTTTTCAAAAGGTTTTAAGTTTTCACGTCGGGTTCACCAAAATGTATCGCTCCAAATTTTTTGCATCCTTACCTTCAGGCTATAGGATCCACGCCCGAAAGGGGGATGCGAGAAGGATGGGACAATACCTCGGACTGAGAGGCCCTTTGAAGGTCGCGCCTCTCGGGGGAGGGGTATAAGGGTGAATTTTTGATGGATGGTGGGTTCACCAGGAAACTTTTGAGTGGCAGTTTCCATGCCTAGGTTGAGAGTAGGTTTGATGTGTTCATTTTGTACTTTAATCATTCAATTCCTAGGTTTGGCCAAGATGAATCTAAGCTATTCTATATGCCAATGCTGATTTATATGAATACAAAGAACATGAATAAGTGCTAAACATAGAAAGTATGCTAAATAAGATAGAATATACCTGATTTCGGATGTCTGATGAAGATTCTAAGGTTTGTAGAAGTCCAGATCATCTCAAATCTTACATTATCATCTAAAATTGAATAGAATCATCTCAGATCTTAGTCGGTCATCTGAGATCAGATGAGATCATCGTCGATCTGATGAATTCATCAGACGAATTCATTAGAAACCTACAATCATAGAAATAGATACCAAAAACCAAAAATGCAACTGCAAAAGCAAGGGGAAATGATAGAAATGATAGTAAATTTGCCTAAATGATAGATCCAGATAGCAATTAAAGGAAATGCATTAATTTAATAATTTATTTTAACTTTATCATGCATCTATGCTAAATGAGGTGAACTCCAGGATGTAGAAATAGAATAAAATAAGTTAATGCATAAGGAAATGAAGAGAGAAGATAAAGAAATGCAAACTTTGGGCTCTGATTGCCCCCAATATGGACTACAGTCAAGATCACCTCCAATCGTACGAGATCATCGCCGATCTATGATAGGATCATCCGAAATCATCTGGAATCGTCTGCGATGATCCGAGCTTGCTCCGACTAAAAAATAGTAAAATTCCTGCAAGAAAACTTGAAATACGCGATGCAAATGAAGGTGTGAAGGTGTTCTAATGCACAAGAAACTAAAGTTGTAGGGAAATCAGTCAGCCAGGGGGTTCAGGGGGATAAACTGAGAAAATCCTAGTTTATATAGGATTAGGGAGAGGTTAGGAGGTTGGAGATCATCCCAATTTGGGAGATCTCCAATGGGGAGACTCTAACTATGCAGACACGCTTTCTGCCCAAGTTAGAGAAGTTGTTGAAACAGAAGCTAATTATGAAAATTTGATTTTGGGATGAAATCGTCTGGACGTTCTATTCCAGATGAATTCGTCAGATCTGGGATGATTTCGTCTGATCGATGACGATATCGTCCAATGGTCAAAACAAATCCTAAAAATGGCATGAAAAACAAGGGGAGCGGGTAACGGGCGATTTTGGGTTAAAATTCAAATTTTTATCTTTTTACTAAGGTTTAACTGCGCCAATTTTAGGGTGCTACAGTTCCATCATCTACTTTTATTTCTTTGATGAGCTTGGCATGTGCTAAAGCTTCTTCAAATGAAGGATATTGTTGAAATTTTAGCAAGAGGGATATGTGTTTAGAGCAACTTTTGGTGAACATGCAAATGATCTCTTCTGTGGGAATGAAGAATGATAATTTTACCATGAATTTTCTCCATCTATTCCCATAATCCATTACCGGCTCCTCATCATACTATTTCAATTTGGACAGGTCTGAAAGGTTCACTTTCTTCTTAGCACCAAAGGAGAAATGCTATAGGAATGAGTTTACTAGTTTATCAAAGTTGGCTATGATGTGCTTAGGTAGTTGATTGAACCATTGAGTGGTAGCACCTGAAAATTTCATTATGAATGTTCTTAGCATGAGAGCATCACTGTATTCAAGATGAAAATAGGCATTGATAAAATTGGTGACATGCTCTTATGTATCATCTTCACCTTTAAACTTTTCTAACCTAGGCATCTCAAAGTGCTTAGGATATGGAGGGCTAGGGATTGATGGGCACAATGGTTGGTTGTGTATTTTCCTCAATTTTTGTGAGTTCCTAGCTGTCTCTTGTTTCTCAAAAGTTTTCATATTTTCAAAAATCTCTTAAAATGCCTTTGATGCACAGATTTCATCCTCTTGTAAGCCTACTCGCAGTGGCAATGTAGGTAACTCTCTATCCATTTGATTTTTTCCATTTTCCTCAATCCTACGAGGGGACTTAGGATTGTGATCTTGGTTTGTTGTGTTTACCCTTCCCTCATTAGTTGGATTTTGTTCATGATTTTGTGGGGGATATCATTATGGGATATCTTTTCTATTGCAGGCACGTCTATTTCTTTAGTGGTCACCTGCATTTTTTTGTAGATTTTTAAGAGCTAGTCACTCAGCCTACTCTCTTAAATGCTACTAATGTTGGTGCAAGAGTATTTCTCTTTGTTTCTCTTGTTCTAGAGCTTCCACTAGCTCTCACTCCTTACATAATGTATTTTATAACCACCTCATTCGGTCAGTTTGCACTGTTATAGAAGACTCATGTTTATCTGACTCTGTTATTGTTGTCTTGACTCGTAGATTCCTCGAGGAGGTTTTTGTTGTATCTATACTCTTCCTATCTAATGTGACTTGTTTAGTGTATTATTGAGTATCCCTATGATTAGACTCCATGTGCCTACTATAGGGTCACTCTGAGGTACCCCCAGACTAGGAGACATGTTTAGAAGTCACAATTCATGAGCTTTCAGATGTAGAGTTCTCAATAGCTACAGTTATTTGAGTTGGTTGTGTAGGAAACCTATCCAACCCGTATAGCTATCTAGTTTTCCATGGCTGGTACCATGGGGTGCCATTCACTCCTATGATGTCATAGTCTACAAGAACCTTTCCTTTTGTGTGAAGGGTTTCTTCTATTTGATTCCCATGGCTAGATGTAGCTCTAGTTTATTTCCCTTCAGTGGGTAGACCTATCTCATATGTTTCTTGATAGTCTTGAGGTGTTGCAATTCTTGTTTACCTTCTTTATGAAGAGGAATTTGTGGTAACATGTTTTCTTCATGTGGATGGAGATGTAGCAGTCTTGTCATCCCTATGTGAAGAATGAGTTTTAGAACCTTCTTTATGTCCATGTGAGGAGGAAGCCCATGATGCTTCCTCACATATTTGAGATGTTTCTATGTTTAGAGGAGGCCCTTGAGGTCTCCTCATGTCTCCTTGATGAGGATGGCTATGAAGACTCTTTTTGTTTATATGACTTTGTTCCATGATGTGGTTCCTTACTTGGAGTTTCTTGAGGAGATCTCCTAAGGGTTGAATTATCACCCCTTAGGCTCGTAGAGCTACATCTCACGGTATTATGGGTAGATCATTCAATGTTACTACGACTCCGCCTATGGGTATGAGTTGCTTCTATCTCTCCCTCGGTATCATACCGAGGGTGCTTACTTCTTGTTTTGACCATGTTGTTTTATGAATTGATATTTTGAGTTGTAATTTAGGAATAACCACACAATACCAAGCAAATGTTTATCTTGATTACTGATTTAAGTGTGCCCTAAACTATTTGGTGTGTTTTGATGTGTTGTTCTTTTGATTTCTTTGCTCTTATTATTAGATTAAGAATGAGAAGACTCATCCATAGTGACAATCAAGTACATCCATGCCAAACATGATTTTCTCAAAATAAGCTAGGATACACCACTAAAGACCCAATGGAGGGTTCGCCTAGCTCTTCCACTCTGAACCAATAATTGTTCCAATAGTGGGAGACAATTTGAGCACAAGTAACTTAGTGTCACTATAAGTAAGTTTATCAATCCGTTCCTAGGAAGCTCTACGGGGAAAACTATTGTAAGTATATGAATTCCAATGTCACTGGACTAAATTGAAATTTGCTGATGAAATCCAACTATCGAATTTTTAAATGAGATGTGCGTGTGTGGTGTTCATTTTAAGCTTGCATAACATAAAGTGCATCATATAGTAGTAATGAGTCTTTCCTATATGCCTAAGTGCAAAAATACATTTAAATATTCAGAAAGATGTATGAACTACTATGATTTGTATGAACACACATTATTTTGTGCAACTATGGCCTCTAGCAGGGCCTTAGAGCAAGAAAACAACATAAAATGTCTAGCATGGTGGATTCTAGGGCAAAATTTTTAGGCATAAGCCAATGTTCCTAGCAATGCCTAGTGAAAAATTTAAAAGAAGATCTAAGATATGTGAAATGATTCATTCTTTCTCATTTTCTTCTTTCAATTTCAAAACATAAAAGTGCTTTAAATTCTTTTTTTTAGACACACAGAAGTAGACAGAAAGTTGTACAATATCATAGAAGCTATACCAACCTTTGATCCAACTTAAAGAGTCGATGTCTTGACCTCTTTTGCACTCCAGTTTTGGTCATTGTTGACCAAAGCGGCTGGTTCTTGGCCTTTGTAGCTCAGGGAGGCTAAGATTTATTGGCCACTGTAGCTCAGAGCAGCTAGACCTACACATAAAATTAAGTTAGTATTCTAGCATTAATTGAAAAATTAGTGGAGGTCCCATCATGATCACCATCTGTGCGACCTCAGGACGCACACACCACCTCTTTTTAACCCTATTTGCAATGTTGTTAAAAACCCAAGATGAAATGGAAGACAAGAAGAAAAGGCATATAACACAAAATAGCAAAGATGGATCTCTTTATTTGTATTGAAACCCAGTTACATGTCAGTCCCTCTTAGGGATGCCTATTTCGATACAATAAGTTTACAAATAGGCAAAGAGTGCCCCTTTCATGAAGAGGTGGTGCACTTGTAAAGGCTTCCTGGTTTCACACAAAAAAATGTATGAGGGCTTATGGATGCCTCCTTCTCCAATTTTTTTTCCTAGAGGTATCCTTTTTTCCCTCGTATGTTATAGATTCTATCCGATGAACCTGTGGCCTTGTAAGCAATGAAACAACAACACACACTTAGATGTCCGAGATTGCCTCCCAAAATGAGGTTGTTAGTAATAAAAGAATTTAATAGAAATATTAATAAAATATGTTATGAAATCATGTAAATCTATGCTAATGATATGAAAACTTGAAGAAATAGAATAAAATAAGCTATGTCTAAAACCTAAGCTAAGCCTGCAGGCCACTGTCCAAGACAACAGCCACTAAGGTAAACTTTGATCTCTTTGCCCCAAAGTTAAGAGTCAAAGTCTATATCTGATGTTGAAATAATAGGTTTTATGCTCTTCAATTCGTCAGGGCTTCACTGTACACTTGATCTCTAAGGGAACTCTCCAATTCTTAAAATCTCTCCTCAATAAAAGATGTCTCGATGATAGAAGATGATGCTTTGGTGCTCTTAGGATTGCACCTTTTATAGTGTGAAACCCTAGGTCTATGTCCAAGCCCTAGGAATGAATTTATCATGCATAGTGCAAGTTAGCATAAGAATATTTTTACCTTTGTCTATGTTTTGAGGTCAGTTAACTAGAGTTTAAATGCAAACTCAAGCCTCCTATGTGAATTTGTCATGAAAAGGAATGCAAAGTTACTCCCACTCACCTTTATTACATGTAGACTACCACTTTCACCTGTGATTAGGCCTTTTTATCAATAAAATACTTCTTATGGCTTAGTCGCTGTCATTTGCAATAGCTAATATTTGGCCACTGTCGTCTGCAGCGACTAAGGTCTGGCCACTCTAGGCTTGAGAGGCTAAGATATGGATGCTCTTGGCTTGATTTTCTAGGCTTGGATGACTTTAAAAGACCCCAAATGAGTGGTGATAACCACTGTTGATGCTTGTAAATTCCAAGATTATGTCATATGATATTATGAATGTATCTATGTGAGTAGCTACCCTAAGCATGACATGATTTAGATGTCTACAAGTAGTAGACTCTCCAAAGTAGAATATGAATATGGATATATAAGGAAGATATATTTGCCATTGTAATCATCATGGAGAATAATCATATGTAATCCTCTTTTCCCATGAAGTGGCTTATGGGAATTTTCTCTCCTTAATACGCTCTCTCATTTTGGGAGATATTGTGGATTTATCCCTTCCTTAAGGATTATTATTGGTGTTTCCCTACCTTAAAGGAATTATCTATCTCTCTCTCATTTTTGGATTGTTATTGTGGATAATTATTTGTGGATGAATGATTTGATATTTCTGCATATTGGTGAATTATTTTTGTTAATGATAATAAAGTTATGCAACAGGTTTGACAGATCAACTAGTGAAGACTACTGATCTCAAGAGATCTAGATATTTTCATGCTAACTATTATCTAAAGTGCTTTGCTATAGAAAAATAGATATTGTAGAAGAAAATCCATGAGTAGTGTCTTGGTGAAGTTTGGATATTGGAGATCTCCATTGCTAGATTTAAAAACTTCACATTACAAAAATGCCATGAAAGCCTTGATACATAAGAAGTCCATAGAATCCTTGATATAGAAGAAAGTCCATAAAAGGCTTGATCCTAAAGAAGAAGGCCATCGAAGCCTTGATCCAAAATTATAAATTCTTTCGTTCTAGTTTTTAACAACTTGTTATAGGAAAAGAAGATTCAAAAAAAGGTTGGGAAGCTTCCTACAAGAGATCTAGAAATAATATCTTCTTAGAATCATTCTAGCACTTGCAGCAATAAGGAGAAGACTGAAGATTTCAAAAACCTCAAATAAAGATCTCATTACAGGAGCTACAAATCCTATAAATTATAGAAGTAAAGAAAAGGTAACAATAGCCTTATAGTAGACTTGAGGAAGAAGAGAATCCAAAATATGAGTCAAGGAGGAGATAGGATATTGGTGATATCTATTCAAGATCAATACCTATAGAGTGTAGAAGTAGAAAAGGCCATAGAAGTCTTAATTTTGAATAAGAATTCCTAATTCAAAATTAGAGTTCCTAATTTAGAAGAATATTCCAGAGAAGAGTTCTTGAAGAATACTTTAGAGAAAAGTTCTTGATTCAGAAGAAGAATCTAGAGAATATTTTCTAAAGAAGACTCTAGATAAGATTTCACAAAATAGGATATTGATGATCTCCATTAAAGCCTACAAATTGCATAATAAAAGGACCAACAAGGTCCCATTCTATAATCTAGAAGTAGCATATTTCAGAGATTTGAGAAAAAGATCTCATCACCAACACTTCCATAAGTAGAAGGTTGAAGAAAATATCTCATTTGGAACACCAGAAAAGCTAAAATATTAAAGAATTTGGAGAGGCCTCAAAGAGGAAAAATAAGAAGGCTTGGAGAGCCTTGTTGTAGAGCTCATAGAATTATCATCAAAAGAGTTCCTAGGAGAACTCTTTGGAGAAATCCACTACAAATGAGAATCTCCTATAGACACCTAAAACATGTCATGTTCAGGGAGACTACTCACATAGACACACTCATAGGTCATGTGAATAAACCTTGGGATCTTCCAAGTGTCAAAAGTGGTTATGGCCACTCATATGGGGCATTTTTAGCCCATCTAAGCCTATCCGTTGTAGACTAGAGTGGCTAGAATCCAACCATTGTAGCTCAGAGCGGCTAGAATCCAACTGTTGTAGCTTAGAGCATCCACACCTTAGCCACTGTAGATGATAGTGACTAATATTTAAATACATTTTGCCACCAATATAGTCTAATCTCGGGTGGATGTGGTAGTCTGAATGGAATAAGGACGAGTGGGGATAACTTTGCATTCCTCATTACAACTAGTCTACTTGGAAGACTCCAATCTTGATTTAGACTTTAGTTAAACATAGAAAAACAAAGAAATTCTCATGCTAACACCTAGTACGCATGAGGGATTCAATACTAGGGTTCGAACATTGACCTAGAGCTTCAAACACTTTATGAGGAGCAAACCTAAAAGCACTAGGGGACCTTCTACGACCTTCTTTGATCAATTAGGGGGCCTTCTTAGACATTTTTTTGATCAATAAGAGAGAGAACATCATACATAAAAAATTTGAATAGAGTGGATCATTAAGGAGAGCTTCTAGAGACTTGGAGAGCTTCCCTTGGAGATCGATTCTTGTAGCGGAGCCCTATCGGATTGGAGGGCAAATCTGAACACATAAGGTAATCATTTTAACATTAGTAGCATACTTGAGCCTATAGCCATTGGATCAATAGGAGGAGATTTCACCTTAGCGGCTGTTGTCCTAGATAGTGGCCCGCAACCTAGTCTAAGGTTTTAGGTGTTATTTTCTTTCATTCTACTTTCTCGTTCATTTCATTAGCATAGGCTTTATTTTAGTTATTTGCATTCATAGTACTAGTTCATTGCATTTGTTTCTATTGAGCTTATTCATTGCTAACAACCTCATACGGGGAGGCAATATTAGACATCTAAGCGTGTGTTGTTGTTTCATTGATTTTAGGGCTATAGGTTCATCGGGAAAATCTACAACATACAAAAACAAGAGGATCCCTCTAGCAATCAAACCTAGAGAAAGAGCCATCTGTAAGCCCTCATACATTTTTGTGTGCATTACCGGGAAGCCTGATAAACGTGCACCCCTTGTGCGAGGGGATATTTTATACACCTGCTACCCTCTTTGCATGTAAAATCATGTATAAAATAAAGGGTATCCCTTAGAGGGATTCATATGTAACCGGATCTTGGGAATATCAATACAAAAAGCATTCATTCATTTATTTATTTACATTCTGGTTATATCTACTTTGTGCCTTTCATTTATTGTATGTTTAACATTAAAGGATTCAATCGAATCGTAAGTAGAGTAGTTGATGGATGGTGCGCCGCTTCCCCGGGGTCGCTACATATGGCGATCACGATGGGACTCTTGCCCAATTCTTTAGTTTACTTTCATTTTCTGCCACTTTATTGACTAGGGTTTTTTGTGCAGGTTTATCTGCTCTGATCTACAGTGGCCAGAAATCAACTTCTCTTGTCTACAATGACCAGTAGTTAGCCACTTTGTGCTGCATCGGCCATAAATTAGTCACTCTGGTCGATAGTGGCTAGAATCGAAGTGTAGTAGAGGTCAAATCATTGATTCTCTAAGCTGAATTAAAGGTTGGTATAAATTTTTTGACACTTTATGGTTTTCTATCTGTTTCTATTTTCTTAAAAACAATGGTAGTTAAGAGATATTTCAATTTGGAATACTGAAATAATGAAAGATAAAAAACTCACATCTTTCACATCTTAGGTTTTCTTTTAGATTTTCCACTAGGCGTTTCTAGGAACAATGACTTATGTCTATAAAGTTTGCCCTAGAATCCAATGTGCTAGAAACTGTGTGTTGGTTTACTTGCTTTGAGGCCTTTCTAAAGGCCATACTTGCACCTAATAGAGTGCATCCATTAATCTCATAGTAGCTATGCATCTTTCTAAAAATTGAAATGCATTTTGCATTAGGCATATAGGAAAGAGTCATTGCTGCTATATGATGCATTCTTATTCATGCAAAACTTAAAATGAACCCCACACACACGTATCTTTTAAACATTGGGGAGTTGGATTTCATCACCAACCCTCAATTTAGTCTGGTGATGTTGGCATTCATCTCCTTCCACCGGTTTTCCCCTAGAGCTTCCTAGAAATGGATTGAGGAACTTACTTATAGTGACACTAAGTTACTTATGTTCAAAATATCTCCCACTATTGGAACAATCATTGGTTCAGAGTGGAAGATCTAGGCAAACCCCCCACTAAGATTTAAGTGGTGTACCCTAGTCTCTTTTGAGAAATCAAGTTTGGCATGAGTGGTCTTGATTATCACTATGGATGAGTCTCCTCATTCTAAATCCAAAGAAAGAAACAAGAAACAACAAAACATCAAATACAATGAACAACTTAGGGCACACTTAAATTGGTAATCAAGATAAAAATTTGCTTGATATTGCTTGGTTATATTTAAGTGCAACACAAAATCTAAATTCCCAAAAATAATGGTCAAAACAAGAAGTAAACATCCTCGGTCTGATATCAAGGAAGAATTTGAAGCAATACATACCCTTAGGCAAAGTCGTAATAACATTGAAAGACCTACTCGAAAGATCGTGAGATGCAGTTTCGCGAGTCTAAGGGGTGATAACTCAAACCTTGGGGGTTCTCCTAGAGAAACCCCAAACAAGTAACCACAACATGAAAATACATCACATAAACACAGAGAGGCCTCAAGACCATTATCATCAAGGAAACATTAGTAAACCTCAAGGGCTTCCTCTAAACACAAAGAAAATTCTGAGACACGAGGAAGCTTCAAGATATTCCTCCTCACATGGACATAAGGAGGGTTCTAGACCCCATTATTCACACAAGGATGATGAGGTTTCCCCATATCCATCCTCATGGAGGGTAGAGAGGGCCACAAAACCCTCATCACCAAAAAGACACACAAGAGTCACAACATCCCAACATTCACATGGGACACTTAGAATAGATCATCCCATTAAGGGTCAAGAAACTAGAGATACATCCAGTCATAGACATCAAATAGAATATATCCTTCACACAAGAGGGAGTATTCCTAGAGAATATGACCTCATTGGAGTAAATGGAACCCCACGGGATCAACCATGGAAAACAAGACAATTATATGAGGTGGATCAGATTTATTTGAGACCACCTCCTAAAATTGTAGCCATAGATAATTATACATCTGGAAGCTCATGAACCGTGACTTCTAAGCCCACTTCTCAAATTTGGGGTTCCTCAGGGTGACACTATAGTAAAAATATAGATTCTAATCATGGAGACACTCAATAATACACTAAACAAGTCACATTAGCTAGCTAGATTAAAGAAACAATAGAAACCTCTTCGAGAAATCTATGAATCAAAACCACTAGAACAAGATCAGATAAGCATGAGTCTTATATGATCATGAAAGTTAACCATGCATGACGGTTAGAAAATGCCTTATGTAAAGAGAGAGCTTTTAGAAGCTCTCAAACATGATAAACAAAGAGAACGGTTGTTTCATCAACATGAGCAACATTTAAGAGAGCAAGTTGAGCAGATAGCTTGTATCAATCAACAAGAAAATATAAATTATTTTCAAAGAGATCAACGTATTGAATCATTAAGAGAGGAGCGCACTAGACAAGAAGGAACCCACAACAAAACCACCCTCCAAATAATGAGCGAAATCCAACTGGTGAGGAAAGGGTAGACCTAATAGAACAAGATCAAGCACCTCTTGAATCCCCTCATAGAAGGGAAGAAAATAGAGAAAATAAAATGGATAGAGGGTTACCTCCACCACCATGGGGGGGTCTACAAGAGGAGGAAATCATCACCTCAAAGGTATTCCAAGCGCTCGTCGAAAATATGAAGTCTTTTGAAAAATAAGAGACGGTGGGTAGCCAACAAAAATTGAGCAAAATACACAATCAACCATTATGTTCATATGTCCCTAGCCCCACATGCCCTAAGCATTTTTAGATGCCTAGGTTGGAGAAGTTCAAGGGTAAAATAAAGAACGTAAACCCCCTCACTATTTCACACCATTAACAAAATAGATGCAATCAATCTTCAACCAATTGAGTGAGGGAAGAAAGATTAGGTTCTATGATATACCTCTTATAGATCCCAACCATCCTAAGCCAAAAGGATATAGGGAAGATCAATTTTACCCTTACCATAGGATATCGGGTCATAATATCGAGGTTTGCATTGGTTTCAAGCACCAGGTACAAAACATGATTGAGGCAGGAGAACTTAAAGCTAACAACCCATTGGCTCCTGATAATAGAGATACAGGCATCTACAAAAACCCACTGCCAAACCATGAGGTCCCTAGAGGGCAAGATGCACAAGTCAATCAAGTTCGAGTTGATATACCTACCCATGGGTGCATTGGGATGGTTGAAATTATCAATATAGCAACTAGGAGTAGATGGTATGGTCAACCACAACCTCCTCCAATTCCCATTAATGTCCCCACTACACCTAGGTAGAGGCATGGGATAAAATAACCTTCCAAGTCCACCAACCCGACCTATGGTAACTATTCGGAGTATACTTGAGCAAAAATTACAAATGACTCTAGCTAATCTATCCATCTATGAGCTCATACAATAGTCCCCAAAGCATAGGGAGACCTTTATGGATATTTTAAGGTTGATTGAGCTCCAACCATAAGATCCAAATGCATTCACCCATTTTGTGGGACAAGTACAAGAATATTAGTAACCTGTAATCCGATTTTATGATTACAAGATTAAGACAGTGCCTACTACCTTACCAGAACCTTCACTACACATTGTGGTGTTAGTCAATGATTTACATTTCAAATGGGTCTTGATCGATACAGGTTCATCAATCAATATTATCACAAAAACAACAATAGAACACCTTAATATCTCCAAGTCCAATATCATTCCGGGAGCCTACACATTAAGGGCTTTTAATGATGCTTTATGCAATATTGTGGGAACGATAGTACTACCTATCAAGGTGGGGGATAAGACCATCCTCATGATATGTCATGTCTTGGAAGGGGCCATGCAATACAAAATCCTCTTAGGGTGACCTTGGATAAGGGACATGAAGTGTGTTCCTTCAATCTTACACCAATGTGTCAAGTATGTGCATGATAACAAGGTCTACATGGTGTTGGCTGATGAGGATCCACTCAAGTATGTTCATCAGGTGGATTTTCCAAGAGAGTTTGTGATTCCTTCTGCCCACTTATACGTAGGATCTTTATCTCCAGCTATGCAACTTAATGATAAGAGCAAAGGGGTACAAAATGACCCATCTACATAAACACCTCATCTAGCGCCCAACATGACTAATGATTCTAAGAGACCATCAATGTATAAACTAGAAGACAATCAGAAGCTAAAGGCATCCATGGTCAAGGAAAGAGGGCTCAAGGAAGAGCTAATCATAGACGTTAAGAAGAGTCCAACTCCCATGGAGGAGGAAGATCTCCAAGATCAAGTTGAGGAGATACTAGAACCCACTTTGCCAGTGTCGTCTATAGGATCATCCACATCACATGCAAAAATACATTTGGAAAGTATAGGGATAGGAGAGTATCTTGTGTGGAACATAACATTTACACCCATAATAGAGTCTATACAATACATGGGATGACAAAAAGGCTTAAGACCACCAATGGTAACAGTGGTCCCGCTAGACTAGACTATGCCCATAAGTCTACCAATGCAAAAGAGGACAATGATGAATTATTCACTGTTAATGTTCATTACCTCTCTAATCCTGAGTTTTCTCTAAGTTACTTCAAACATTTCCATTGGCATGGTTACGGTCTTGGTATATACGAGTAGGGGCATAGGCGGCCATTCGAGCCACAATATCAGCTTTCATCTGATAGGTTTTGGTTAGGCTATCATATCAGAGGTTGGGATGACTCTCTAGAAGCAACTTTGGATAGATTAATCTTGGGGTTAGGAGAAGACATCAATTTTATTCCTTATCACCCACCAAGTGCAAGATATTTGAACAATAGACAAGTGGTCATGGTGATCATACCAACACCCAAAACTTATCATCCAACCCCCATAATTGATGCCACCCCAATGAGGTACAACTCATGGGTTGATGAGCAAGAAGAAAATGGATATGTGGCAAGTGATGATGAAGCACAAGTAGGCTTGGCCTATCATGGGCCTCGTTATTTACACAGTTTTACTTGGTCCATCCACATTGACAAGTGGATTCATATCGAACTAAAGTGGCTATGATTCATAGGACTCAAAAGAGAGAGCCTATATAGGAATAAGATAATGGCCCCATGACTTGGGGTAGCATACTAATGCAAATGGCTTCTTCATAAGTGATGAAGAGTATGAAGATGAGACATAAATGGCCTACTTAGGGCCAAGACATGAGCCTCTTGTCTTGGGGCCACATACCAATGCTAACAGTTTCTAGATAAGTGACGATGAATTTGAATATGAAACCAAGATGGCCTATCTTGGGCCTCACCACTTGCAACAAGTCAATGCACTTAGTAGAGAGAGAGGTGGCACATCATGCCATAGACCTCAGTTTGTGGTTTCTAGGAAGACCTATCAACCTAGTTATCATTCACCGTGTGGTCAATCCCCCTCCACCGATATTCAAAGAGCTATTAGAGCCCAATGATCATATTATCCAACCAAATTATGGGCTAGATCTAGAGATTCCTTTTCCTCCAAAGCCTCATCACAAGTATAAAAGGGAAACATCTGAGACAAAATTTCACCCATGTGGTCCTGGAGATTTCATTCCATCCATCAACATGATCTCCATTGATTTGACCACTCCACTTCATAACCCAATAGATCCCACTAAACCTTTGTGTCTTGATATAGAGGCTATTTATTGGGATCGTTTTGATTCACCCATAGAGCCTGAAGATATTTTCTCTAATGAAGAGATGCTACAACCATTCCATTTTGCATCAGGTTGTGCATATGATGTGTTCCATACTGGTCTAGATCCTAAGTCATTAGGACCTGTAAATCCCACTGATGATATTTATTTGATACCCATGCCTCACCAGCTAGAGGATGGGTCACATATGGCTATAGAAGAAACTTTTGATATGGACATCAGTTGTGATCCTACTCAACCAAATAAAGTCAAGTTTAGAGAGAGTCTATCTCCAGAGAAACAATCCATCATTATCCCTCTCCTTAAGGAGAGGCCAAATATTTTTGCTTGGACTTACAAAGATATGCTAGGGATCGATCCAAAGTTAGTTGTTCACAACCTGTCATTGGATCCCCTAAAAAAACTAGTCAAGAAAAAATGAGGAAAATTCATCCAACCATTGCTTTGATAGTGAATAAAGAGTTGCAAAAACTATTGGATGCAATTTTCATAGTTCCCATCGACTATCCTGAATGGGTCTTGAACATGGTGCCCATGGGAAAAACAGATGGAAGAGTGTGTATTTACATAGATTTTAGGGACTTGAATAGGGCAACTCCAAAGAATTCATTCTCGTTGCCAAACATAGGCACTCTTGCTGATGCCACTATAGGTCATGAGATGCTCTCCCTAATGGATGGGTTTTCTGGATACAATAAAATCTGAACCAAACCTGAAGACTAGCATAAGACTGTATTCATTAATCCATGAGGAAATTTTTATTACAAAGTGATGCCATTTGGCCTAAAGAATGCTGGTGCTACATACCAGTGGGCCATGATATACATATTTCATGACTACATGCACACAATATTGGAAGACTACATGGATGACTTGTTGGCCAAATATTTAGTACAAAAAGAGCAAGCTGAGGTCTTGACGAAAGTCTTCAATCACCTCATAGAGCACAATGTTAGATTGAATACTAAGAAGTGTGTTTGGTGTGAATTCTAGAAATATCTTAGGGTTCATAATTTCTAATAGAGGCATCGAAGTTGATCCTGCAAAGGTAAAATCTATAACGGAAATGGTCGCCCCTACCAACATTAAGGATTTATGAATCCTGCAAGGCAAGATAGCATCCATAAAATGGTTTATTGTACAAATATCAGATAAGTGTCGACCCATGAATCGGTTGCTATGCAAGGATATCCCATTTCATTAGGATGAATAGTTCCAACAATATTTTGTGGAAATTAAAACTTACCTGGCAACACTCCCAGTGCTGGCTCCACCAAGGCTAGACATACCATTTTTCCTATACATATCGGTTACTGATTTTTCTTTTGGCACCATGTTGGTCCAAAAAAATGTGCAAGACAAATAGCAAGCCATATATTACATTAGTCGTACCTTGGTGAATTATGAGCTAGGATATGCATATGTAGATTTTATGCTTAGCATTGGTCTTTGCAACCAAAAAATTATGACACTACATGTTGAGCCATACAATTTATGTTATATCAAAACACAATCCTTTGCAGTAGATGATGAGCAAGACATATCATAATACCTGTAATGCAAAGTGGATCATGCTATTTTTTGATCTAGAATTCATAAGCTAAAAGTACATCAAGGGATAAGTCATAGCAGATCAATTAGCAGAGGCACCTCTTTAGGATAGCAAACCTCTCACTATAGAATTGCCTGATGATGTAGTCTTCACATTATCAAATCCACTGGAACTCGAAGAACCTAATAAACAAAGAGACATGGCATTGTTCTTTGATGGTTCAAAGTGCGAGCAAGGGGGTAGAGTAGGGATAGTCTTTATCACACCGTAGGGCACTCCATTACCCTTATCATTTTGTAACCACCAAAAAGTCTCACACCCGATGGCATTCCTATTGCAATAAATGATAAAATTATAACATGCATACAAGAACAAGAAATTGACAACAAATGAATCAAGAAGAAAAATGATTTATTCCATTGTATTCGAAGTCAAAATAAAATTATAAGTACATCCCTCTTAGGGATAATTATTTTGATACAATATTACAATAGGAGTGCACAATTTTTTCCCTCTTAAGGGTAGGTGTGATTTCCAAATGCCTTTCAGGATGACACAAACTACTTTAGGGTGGAGTTGCCCTCTTCTTTGCGATGGGGAATGAACTTGATAGTTGGTTCTCCTTTGAAACTATTCCCTGCGGTAAAGAAACAACACAAGAATATCAAAAATATAGGCAGCCTCTCATGATGGGGCCCTTTTAGATAAATTGCATAATGACACCATTAAACATGCATAATCAAGAAAACATGAAAAGTGCTTCTAAGCTATGCAAATTAAATCAAAATTCATATAATAGCGTAAAGATAAGTAGCATCTACACTATGCATGGATCAAATATATCAAATGAAGCATAAAGGTGCATAAATAACCATTAATATCCTATTTGAAGCAAATACATAAATAAACTAAACTAACCTAATTCTATGATCAAAAGTATGCTAAAATATATTTAAACCATGAAAGCAACTAATCTAAACTAGTTAACCATACATAAATGAAAATAGGAAGGTGGTTATACCTCGACTACAAACTACAACTCTGGTGAGTGATCTACACTATAAACCATGGCTGAAAGCCACAGTTAGCACTCTAATAGGATTACCCTCAATTCCAAGGGTATTGGGCTTGATCTCCTTGTCCAATTGATGTTGAAGGGTCACCTTCGGTTTCCTTCTAACAAGTTTGGTGGTTGAATCACTATGATGGGCCTTCATTTGCCCGAATTTGCATTTCTTGGTTCTTATAGGCTCCTAGAAATTCCATGGCAAATTGATCTTTGGATGAATAGCAAAGTGGCCTTCGAATGCATAAATTCAATATGCAATTCGACAAGGCTCCGCTGCTCGCTTGATCAATTCAATCTCTCTCAATAATTCATCATTGCTTCGCTATAAAAATCATCTATATATTCTCCCCATTTGGAGGGGGTACTTATAGGATGCCCTAGGACTAGGGGTGGCTTCCTCAAGAATCCAAGATCAAGAAGAGGTGGTTAGGATAGTTGGAGTAGAAGCCTCTAGAATCTTCCATCCATTAACTGCCTTCTTCTAGATCAAATGGTTGTTCCAATCTATTTGGCTCGGATTTAAGGCCAATTGAACTTCAGTTAAGACCACAAGTCACAGTTGTGGTCTAGATTATAAACCATAGGTCTGGGCTACGATTCAAACTGATTAGGCCAAGGTGCCCAAATTGAGTGGTTAGAACCATTGCTCTATCTTGGAGTTTGTCCAAGATCTTCCATATGGTATTGTAGCATGTCCATATGAGTAGTCACCCTCAACATGACATGTTTTAGGTGTCTACAGATGCCCCTTTTGAGATGCATTGTGAGATCAAACAATGCTGAGAAAAAATAGACCTCCTAAAATGATGTTGAAGGTTCTATGATGATAATTAATCAGATCAACATTAGATGCCCCAGGTCCAGCAAAAGGATGTACATCCTGGAATCATTGCTTCCAACTCTTTGGAGGCTTAAACTTGAAAGTATTGCACTCACCATCAGTCTTTCGGGTAGCGTTTGATGCTACAATAGGATTTAGGCCTATATAACCGAAATGATATGAGATACAAACGAATTATCATATTTGCTATTTTCCCCAAGCAAAGGGGTAAGCTTATGATAGTTGTTGACAATGATTCACAAGGACAAACACAATTTTGACAAGATCAAGGGATCTACGATTTTAGGGATCTACAATTTTAGGTATCTTCTATTGATTTTGATTATGATTTGATATTATGACTACCCCCTCAAGTGATGAGTCGATGAGGGTAATGACAATGATTAAAGGGATGATGTCACTTGACCACCATGGATGATCTGAACAAATTTATATTTGAGCATATTAATGCATTGGCTAAGCCTAGTTCAACTTTTGATTCCAACTATTAATAGTATTTACACATTTCTATCCCATCGAGAAATCAGGCTACAATAGTTGTCTTAGGGAATCAAAAATATACAAATCCAATTAGATTTATGTTGAATCAAATGATCGATGATTTTCTAAAAAGAGGTCATAGAAGAAATGACATGCAATGCATCATTCTCATGGAGCAGTTTGGTCATGAAGGCCTTCTTAGGGATTGAAAAGAAGCATATTAGATCAACGATGATAGTTTTGCCCCAAATTTCCTTATGGTAATTTACCTATCCTATCGGATTACATGGATCACAAGTCACTGCAATCGCGAAGTGTGTAGGGTAAATGACAGAATACAAGGTGCATTTGGTGTCTTTAATTGTTTAATTTTTTTAATGTTTTAAATTATTCATTGAGCTTATTTATTTAGTTGGGAGGTGCACTGCTCCATGAAAGTATTTTTATAGCGATGAACTTGGTTGAATGTACTTTATAATCTTAGTCAGATTTTTGATTTTTAATTGGATCCCGATGCTTTATTATCACCAAATTTCCAAATTGATTTGCTTTTATTGATTTTTGACCCAATGGGAGGCATTAATTTATCTTTTTAGACCTTCTTATCATGGGAATTTTCTAAATTTCTCAACAATTACAAATCGCAGCTAGGGTCTGTGGTTCCCATTTGCAATTTTGAGAACTACAGCTAGGGCCTGCGGTCTACGTGAAACATGAGAGGCCTATAAAAATTTCAATTTTCAAATGTATCTCATTATTCCCTGATAGCGACTTGCAAATCTAGAGTTTTTACAGTGACAACTGAGAACTCACCTAAAATCTACCAAACTTTACCCACACACCTACTCATAGCACAATGGCAGAGCACGGGTAAGCTTCTTCGAGCCACGGTGGATGAGGCGAGGGCAAGGTAACTCAAAAACCAAGACCTCACATCCATTACCATTAAAATGATCCCAATTAAGCAATTGGAAAATAAATCTCATTAAAATATTGGCAATGAACCTCATCTTAGGCTAGGGTAGCTTAGAATTTTTTTTTTTTCATTTTTTGCTGTGGTATCGCACCCAACGGGATCTCGGTTGGAGACTATAGGTACCAGCTGTAGTTCCCAATTGGTCAATTGGGTATCGTAGTTGCCAATAGTGGTCAACATTCAAAATTCCAACGGTCAATTTTTGACCAGATGCAGATCACAGGGTTGACCTGCAGTTCGTCAACTTTAGAAAAATTTGTAAAATTTTTAATTTTTCTAAGTTTTAAAGGATAATTAATATCATTTAATGCATTTTTGACTTGTTTGATTGAAAATTTTGATTTGCAGGGCTACATGATGATATTTTTTTGTAATTTTATCAATTTTTAACTATTTTTTATGATTTTTAGGTCATTTTTAAATGTTTTTATTTATTTTAGTTAGATTTTTCCTTATATTAAGTTGTTTATTTCAGAGGTTGACCTCTATAGCTCGAGAGCCTAACATTATTAAGGCTCTCCATGGAGAGATCACTACTAGTGAGCGAGAGTGGTTTAGAGCTATCGACCTTAGCTACATATTGGATCTACCCACTATCTAGGTAGATCAAGCCTATCTGACTGCATTGGCCCGATGCAGGAATGCATAGACCAATACATTTCACCTTCCTACAAGTGAAATGATAGTTACCTTAGAGGACGTATATAGGATATTTAGGATCCCCATTGATTGCGAGGCCATCGTCTCTTTGACTTCTGGCATGAAGGAGTCTATATTTGATGTTATCTTTGATGCTATCTTTGTAAGGAGGCTCAATGTTCCATTGACCATGGAGGGGTCCACATTGGCTATTGGTAGTGGAAGAATATCTTCTCCATGTGCGAGGCTATTTTCATGCACCTAGTGGTGCAATTTGTGCTTCTAGACTCCTTGGGCATGAGGATTCCTTGGAACCTCTTAGCTACTATAAGCAGATATGTTCAAAGGTCTATCCAACAACCACTACTCCTAGCCTAGGGGAGTACTCTACTATGTCAGCTTTACTGAGAGCTCTACTAGATTACTAATAGGAGCCACCGAGGGATCATATGAAGTCTACTGCTTCATATTTGGGGCTGGAAGCATATCATGATAGGTTGTCCTAGGTAGCTACCCCTTCATATTACAAATATTGATGATATCCATCAGTACTGTGCTTCCTGCTAGCCTCAAGAGGAGGAGGGATTCCAGGAGAAGGATCCATGTTGGTGACGTCCAACATTATATTACCTAGTTTGTAGGACTTGATCCATATGATATCGAGTGGCAGCCCTACATTGAGTGTCTTGACTAGCTTGAGGCCAACGAGCGGCTTCGATAGGCTCACTGAGACAGATGGTTACTCGATCGAAAGGCCAATATTAGAGAGTACTAGTTTTTATCTCACATCCTATGTCAATTTGACATGGTGCAGGACATCCTAGATATCCCATTTTCCTATAGGCACTTGGATTTGGAGAGGGATCTACCATGTATCTAGCCTCCAGCTTTAGGTGATGCTCCAAATGACTTCTAGGATATTGGAGTTGATAGAGTTGTGACCATTCTAGAGTAGGATGGATGGTGGTATATGTTCCATTGGTATGGGATAGGACATTTGGGCTAAGCTACAGATCAGGCACAGGTAGAGGTGGATCTTGATGGGTATAATGTGCACCAGTAGACCAAGGGTGGCTGGGACACAGAGGTTGCAACTGAGGAGACTCCTAAGGTTGACCTTGATGAGGAGGCTCCTGAGGATGGTGAGGTCCCTCCTAATAGTGTATAGGGACTACTCTTGGCATAGGTGGCTGACCTGCAGATTCATTTAGGGTGATTCTAGATGCAGTGAAGGGATTGAGACACTACTATCCCTACTTTAAAGGCATAGTTGACTATTAGAGATCGTTGACTGATATAGTCAGAGTAGCAGATTGCTAGCCTAACAGCATGGGCTACAATTGTAGAGACCTAGGTTGGCAAGCTCACTAGTGCTCAAGATTTGGTACTATCATAGAGAGATACAACAATAGTAGAATGAGATCTACTTAGGGCACATATGGGGATCCTCCACCCTTTTAGGCAATTATGGGGTCTCCAATAGTACTAGTAGCAGCACTACCATGTGGTCAAGATCCTATGGAAGATATCCAATGCTTGTAGGGTTTACTGATGAGTACCAATGATAGGCACGCATCTAGGGTTTCTTGAGTGGATTAACTAGTTAGATACATATAGATGATAGGTGCAGAGGTTCCTAAGAATCTGTATTCTCTAGAGTCCCATCAGACTAGATCCAAGACTACCATACAATCTACTGCTAGCTCAACCTATCACACCCATCAAAGTGAGAGGATACACAGGTCCTCTAGTGCAAATGGTGGCAATAGTCATACCAGGACTAGGGAGGTAGGGCAGTCTACTATAGCATCCAATCATAGGTCCCAATGCACAGAGGTTCCCATTGCACAGGTGGCAGTTGGATGAGTGCTAGGACTCTTTGGGTTAGGTGGTACTCAGGGCTCTTAGTAGGATCCACAATATATAGTAGGGAAACAGACAGAGTAGGCTCCTAATAATAGTATTGAGGGAGGTGGTGAGAGCTTTGGTATAGGGGGAGTAGATCAAAGCTAGAGCTCTACTATTGTAGGATACATTTTTGATACATATCATTTTTGGTGTAAGGTCGAGGACCTACACATTTGTATCCTGCAAGAATTTTTGTACTCTCGATGCACTCTGAGACACATATTTATATATGATATGACTGATCATTATTTTATGGCTCATTCTTGTGTACTCATTTATTTTTTATTTTATGTTTATGTGATGCACATGGATGCAATGCTTATGTTGTGCTGATGCTATATGATGTGATGTATGGATGCCATGCACTTAGATAGTTATTTGATTTATTATAATGATATGCAGTGATCTAGATGATTAGATGTGATTTTTGTGATGGATGCATATGAATGCGATGTTCTTTTCTTAACGCATATTTGATATTGTTTTCTTGTATGCATTAATATATGTAATGATTTATTTACACTATGCAAATCTAATGTAAATGGACCTGTATGATTTAATCACTTAAAGCATAAAGAATGAATGCAAATATGTTTATCAATCTAACGGATGACACCAAAGAATGTATAAAAATCATGAATGTAATTGAAAATACTTAAGATAATAATTTAATCAATTAATCACCCATATATGCAATGCAATGGTATGCGATGTTTATGGTGCGAATGATATAATGTGTCATTCTATTTTCTTTTGCAAATTTGAAAAATGTGCATGATATAGTCAGTGGTTGTCTAAATATTATTTCTAATATCCATCCGGTATCTATCCTATATGTTGATGGTGCTTTATATAATTATGTATCATGAATTCAATATTTTGCAATTTGATGATTTATATGGTTGCAATATTTGACATTTTGTTGCTGTGGGAGAAATTTTTGAGGTTTTCCATGAGACTCAAACACCCTAATAGACTTATCAAAAGTTGCATACTAACCACAATAGACTTTTAAGATAAAAGGCTTTTGCTAGGATAGTCCCTAAATTTTCATTATCCTTGTATGTGCACATGATTATTTTAAGATAAGACACGAGCTTTCCCCGATGTCAGGCGGGATTCTTTTAGCCCATTGCTAAGATAGGGGTTCTACAAATGTCTTATCCAATCTCAAGTTTAGATTTTAGTTGGACTAGCCACTAGGCAATGTGGGACACCTGAAGCTATCTCTTCCACATTCAAACATTGATCTTGTTCATAAGAAAGGTGCTAATGCATCAAACATATCATCATGCGTAAGGTATAGTAGTGTTGACAATTCCAAGGATTCAGGCTCATTCCTTTCTATCCTTCAATTTTTAGGATACTTGCTCATATGTAGTGAAGCAAGGGAGTCGATTCCATATTCATTTTGAACTATTTTTGGATATTCATTTGATAACTCTTCGAACTGGATTTTGGATCTTCATTTGATCTTTGCTCAAAATTTTGATTTATGATATTCATTTGATATTCACTTTTGAACTTTACTTTGAAATTTGATTTAAGCCTATTTTATGATCTTCACTTTTTGGCATTTACATTTGATAATTTTATTCAAAAACTTTTCTTTGGGAGGATTTACTTGGAAAAACTATTTTTGGTATATCCATTGAGAATATCGATCTTATGATATCATTATGGGATATCACTCTGGGGAGTCAATCTATGATATCAATCTAGGGTATCAATCATGAGGATTGATGTGGGATATCTCTTAGGGATATTGCTCATTTTATCGTAAGAAAGGGAATTTGAATAGGAAACTAACCTATCCTTTTGCCAACTGACAATATTTCCCATACCATCTGCATAGAGGGATAAGCAACAATAACTCTTTTCACTTCAGGATACCCAGGACTTTCATCTTCCCCTAGTCCTTGTTGGGATTGTTTAAATTTTTTTATTAGTGATAGGCTTCTAATATGCTAAGGGCTATACTAATTAAACCTTAGCTACAAAAGAAAAGTAATATTTCTACCAACTCTTGATAAGCCCACTAGGTAGGGCTGGGTGACTGGAAAACCCTATTATATATCCATAGCAACATTATAGGTTGTGTTGAAAAACACAATTACTCACATGAATGATGGATTATGATAAATGCAGAGATGCATGATTTAAACACAAACATGGCATCATTCGTAAGACTAACAAACACAATGTCTTCTATTATGGAATGCAATGGATGATGAATGCCTATATGTAATGCAATAATGCAACGAATGCATATGTAAATGCAAAATTCAAATGCAAATATAAATTTTTTTGGATTTTATGCTTTACCATTTTTTTGGATTTTATTGATTTTATATTTTTTATGGGTTTTGAGCCTCATAATTGACCAAACGGTGAGTACATGCTTCCAGAGCCTTTGGATTGACCAATAAATTTTGAGAATCCTTGGAGCCTTTGAGGATTGACAAGAGGGATTATGGGTACCTTTGGGGTGTTTTTGGATGACCAAGTGATTTTGAGAATCCTTGGAGCCTTTAGGGTTGACCAAGTAGTTTTCCATAAACTCTTGGTGCCTTTTATATTTGATAAAAGGGCTTACAGATGTCTTTGGAGCTTTTTGATTGACCAAACCATTGATGAGAGTGTTTGGATCTTTTTAGGATGACCAAGTAGTTACAAGCAACTCTCGAAGCATTTTATTATGCTCTTCAAGCATAAAACACCTTAAGATGGATGATGTTGAGATGTTTAGGCTCTTTAATACCCCCTAGTGATGTTAGGTGATAGGTACCTGGACCAATACTTTTAGATATGATGTAAGGTCCTAGCCAATTAGCCATAAATTTGTCTCGCATATCTGGCAACAAAATAGAGTTCTATTGGTTTTCTTCCAAGACAAGATCCCCAACTTCAAAGTCTCTCTGGTGGAATTTGACATTGTAAGCTCATTTTATTTGCTCCTGATAAATGTGAAGATGCTCCAAGGCATTCACACAATTTTCATTGAGTAGCATCAGTTGATCCAATCAAACTTTTTGCGTAGTGTCATCATCAAGGAAATATTTCAATGCAACGCACAACATTGGAATTTCTAATTCCAAGGGCATAATGGCCTCAATGCCATATACTAGTGAGAACGGTGTTGCCCCAGTGGGCATTCGAATACTAGTGTTGTAAGCCCATAGCGCAAGGGGCAGTTGGATGTGCCAATATTTATTGTTTTCTTGTACCATATTTTTCAAGATGGCCACCACTGTCTTATTTGAAGATTTAGCCTATCCATTCTCTTGCAGATAGTATGGAGTCGTAAAAATATGTTTGATTCTATATTTAGATGTCAAAGCTCTCATAGTTTTGTTCTTGAAATATGTTCCATTATTCGATATTATTTTGGATGGAATCCCAAAATGACTTATGATATGCTCCAGTATAAACTCTACTATACGAGCTTTAGTTGTCATTGTTAAGGGTATTACTTCCACCCACTTTGTAAAATACTCAGTAGCTATGATTATGAATGTATGTTGGCTCGATGACGGAGGAGATATCTTGCCTATAATATCCAATCCCCACTGAGCAAATTTCCAAGTTGCTTGGATGGGATGTAATGCCTATGATGGCAAATGTGTAAGATTAGCATGATGCTAGTATTTAACACATTTCTTGAAATATGCATTGCACTCCTTCTCCATAGTGGGCCAATAGTAACCCATTCAAAGGATGCACTTGACGATGGCCATTTCATTGAAATTGCCACTACATGTACCATCATGGGCTTGCAAAATTGTCCATGATACCTCTTGGGGATCTAAGAAATGAAGAACTCCATCGTAGCTTCTTCTGTACAAGATGTCTCCTACTAAGACATATTTGGTCACTTTCTATTTAAATGTACACTTTGTGGCATGCGGTAATACCTTCTGGGATTATACTAAGCTTTAGGAAGTCTTTAATTTGTGATATCCAATTTTGATAAATCTTAGCTTCGACTGCCAAGATGAATTTCTCCCCCTACGTATTTACCTTTGCAAATGTAGAATCAGAAACAACCCTATGGTGAATGGCAATACCACTCCCCATGGTACTCTGAGAGGTTAATGACCCCTAAGATCCCTTCTTAAGAAAGTCCTCAGCTCTACATAACCATTCAGCTTGTGGTTTTACACTGATCATGTTGATTGAAACTTTGTTATCATAGGTTGCACGCTCTGTTGCTGGATGCGAGAGCATCTTGACATGGATGGTAGTGAAATTAGTAGATAGATTCTGAGGGATTAAATATCCTAGAGAAGCCATGGTATCTACAAACCTATTTTATGATTGAGGGATTGCCTCAATTTCATACCATTCAAGTTTGGCCAAATATGTGTCAACTAGATCTTTATAGGCTTTCAGTACGGGACATCGACACTAAAAAATCCCCTTGACTTGATTTACTATGAGCAAGTAGTCACCAAAGATGTTCAATCTCTTAATATTCATGGCAATAGCTGTGTGGAGGCCCAATAGTAGGGCTTCGTACTTAGTTTTGTTATTGGTGCACAAAAAATCCAACTTGAACGACAAGGGCATTGGAGCTCCTTGCAATATGAATAACACCATTCTAGCACCACCCCCTTGTTTGCACTTCGAACCATTGAAGAACAAAGTCATCAAAATTATTGTCTGGTTCTTCAAGTTCAAGAGCTTTAGATAAGATGAAGGTTGCATCGTCTAGAAGCTCAATTGTTAGAGGTCTACTATTTGATAGTAGTGCCTCAGCTAATTGATCTGCTATGACCTGTCCCTTAATGGACTTCTAGCTTATGAATTTTAGATTGAATTCCATCAAAAGCATGATCCACTTCATAGTACATGTATTGTGATAATTCTTACTCATCATGTACTACAAAGGATTCTATTTGGATATAACATATGTCGTATGACTTAACATATAATGTCATAATTTCTTTGTAGCGAATACTACTGCTAAACACAATTTTTCCATGTATGCATACCTGAGCTCATAGCTTACCAAGGTTTGACTGATATAATATATGGCATGTTCTTTTGGGCCAACATGGTTCCCAGTGCAAAGTTAGTTGCTGATATATATAGTAAAAAAGGTGCCTCTAGCCTTGGTGGAGCTAGCACTGGTGACGTCGATAGGTATTTTTTTATCTTAGTGAAGGCTACCTTGTAGTCCTCGTCCCAGTTGAATAGGACCCCATTATGTAGCAGTCAATTCAAGGGTCAATATTTATATGATAGTTGAGTGATAAATTGCTTTATCGAGGCTACCTTGCCCTAAAGGCTACTTAATTCCTTAATATTGGTGGGAGGATGCATTTCCAAAATGGCCTTGACCTTCATTGGGTCTACTTTGATGCCTCTCTTAGAGATGATGAACCTTAGTAATTTTCTAGAAGTTACACCAAATATGCACTTATTAGGATTTAGCCTGACATTGTGCTCTATTAGGCGATCAAAGAATTTTCTTAAGACCTCTGCATGCTCTTCTCATAGCAATGACTTGGCTAACAAGTCATCAATATAATCTTCAAGAATTTTGTGCATATAGTCATGAAAAATATATGTCATGGTCCTCTAATATGTGGCACCAACATTTTTGAGGCTGAATGACATAACTTTATAGCAAAACGTTCCCCATGGTGTTATAAATGCAATTTTGTGCTGCTCTTCAGGTTTTATCCAAATTTAATTGTAACTAAAAAAAAAATCCATTAAGGAGAGCATTTTGTGATCTATAGTTGCATCTATGAGAGCATAAATATTGGGCAATGAAAATGAATATTTGGGTGTTACCTTGTTTAGGTCTTTGAAATCCATGCAAATACGGATTCTTCCATAGGGTTTTCCCATGGGTACCATATTGGACACCCATTCTGGATAATCGATGGAAATCACAAATTCCACATCCAACAGCTTTTGTAGCTCATATTTCACCATCAAGGTTACTTTTGGGTGCATTTTCCTAAGATTTTACTTGATCGGTTTCTTCGTCAGATGTAGAAAAAGGTTGTGTAACCAATTTTGGGTCTAGACCTGGCATATCCTTATATGACCAAGAAAACAAATTTGGTCTCTCTTTTAGCAAAGGAATGAGGGTGTCTCACTCATCTAAAGTGAGACTATCTCCAAATTTAACCTTCTTTGTGTTGGTGGGATCATTATTGATATCCACCTCAAAGGTTTCCTCTACTGACATATGCGATACCTCCTCAAGCTGGTGAGTTGTAGGAATTAGATGTATGTCATCAATGGGGTTGATTGGTTCTATGTTGGAAGAATTTTTAGCATGATAAACACCATATGCATAGTCCGATGCAAAATAGAAAGGTTGCAACATTTATTCATTGGGGAAGAAATCCTCAGGCTCAATGGGTGAATAAGCACGATCCTAGTCGATAGCATCTTTGTTAAGATGCAATGGTTTGGATGGATCTATTGGATTGTGGAGTGGAGTGGTCAAATAAATGGAGACCATGTTTATGGAATGGAACTGATCTCTAGGACCACATGGATTGACCTCTACGAAATCTGCATAGTCCTCATACCCATGATCTAGCTCTACTGGCATAGGCACAAAAGGGTCTTACCTATGAGGATTACAAATAAATAGATCCTCCCTATGTACTGAATGCAAAATATGATCATTTGGCTCATGAAGCTGCATGTAGGCTAGTGGAAGGGGATTAACCAACCGATGGATTTGATCCAAGTTTAACCGTCTTGCTCTTAGAAGTGAACCAACATGTAGTTGTCGATAGACCTCATCGATGTCGATGGGTTGATGATGGTAACACAAATAAGGAGGACCAAGGTAGGCCCTCTCTAACTCATCTTCTTTGTCACTGTCATAATAGAATCCTTCATTTTCTTGCACTCCTTGAGGGTGCTCCTTCAAATGATGCGCCATGAATCTTACTTCTTGCATGCTATCATTGCTATCCAAAAAAACCAGATAATTATACCTCATGTATGATGCTATCAAGAAAACTGGCTCAACCTCTTCCCATGAATGATCAACATTGAGAAGGATCACCTCGGTATCCTATAACAACTCAATAGGCAATAGATGACACGCATACAAAGGCTTTATATAAGTTCCTTCGACTTCATCCTTAGATTCATCATCGTTTGAGGATTCATCATCTACGTCGTAGCCTCGTCCACTCATATAAGAGGTGGACTCCACTCCATCTTCATTACAAATATCTTTTAGATTGATATCACTTGCAGTAATGGGGTTACACCCCTGCACATCTGTGTCATCAACTACATCATGAGTTTGGTGTCCTAGTTGATCTCTAGGGTTCATTTCTATCTCAATATGCTCTAGGAGCCCTTCATGATGATCTTTGAGTGGCTCAATGGTGATGATAGGTATCATAGTGTGATTCTTCCATAATTTGGAGGGATCCAGATGATATGGATTAAAATACACATCATCCACCATACTGAGGTACATACGATCTAGGGATGTGGTGAGCAAATCATCCTACCCTCATATGTATAATCCTAGATAAAATATATCAGTGACTAACTGATAATGAGGTTCCAACAGAGTCCTCCTTCATTGTTCAAAGAGACTAAGGTTGTATCCATGCCAATGATATAGCCCAAAAATATGCATGGCATACTTTGGATTAGACAGATATCAAACGTTTACTATGAAAGGTTCCTTGTCATCTTCATGCATGGGCTCTCACATTGGAATATAATCTAGCCCCACATAGATGAAGTTAGTCTTGTTAGGCAGCTCTCCCAATGGAACCATCGATCCATTCAGATAATGATGAGCGGATGGTCAGCCCATCTCTTGTGTAGTCTTCAAAATTGGTCCAAATGTCACATTTTGCACAAGGTACTCACCTAATCTAGTATTAGTGAGATGTACCATCACCTATGGTATGGATGACCCTACTAAAGATGCATGCAAGGCAGGCTGAGGTGCCTCCTCAACTTTGTCTTGGGGCTCCTCAACTTCCATGGGAATGGGAACCTCCTCGATGATTGGCTCGAGCTCACACTCTTTCTCTTTCTCACCCATCTTTACCTTCAACTTCCTATCATCTCGATGCATGACTAATGTCGATGGTTTCAAGGAAGAGGCAATGGTGTGCTTCGATCTGTGTGAGACATATGGCATTGGTTAAGCATACACTTTTGGTTCACTTCCTAGTTCCTTTGCTGGTGACGATGGCTGAAAATCTAGATGCATTGATGGGAGTATGAAATACTTAGGCAAATATACTAGGTTCATAAACTTAAATGGCTCTTTATCCGATGTCACTATGTGAACTAGTCCCTCATAAATATATTTCATGCACTGATGTAGTATTGAGGAGACACAATGCATTTCATTAATCCAAGGCCTATCGAGTAAAATGTTGTACTGCATGGCCCCTTCTATAACATGACACATTACTAAAATGGTCTTCAGAACCACCTGTATGAGTAGAATAATTATGCTGACAGTCAAACATAGTGCGTCGTTAAATGCTCTCAATGTAAATGTAGTTGGCTCAATGTGTGATTTATGTAGCTTCAAATGACTCAGTGCCTTGGTCGATATTATATTGATCAATGAGCCAGTATTGATAAAGACCATTTTAAATGGCATGTGATTCACACACATGATTATGTGCCATGGTGGGTCAGTCATAGTTGTAGAAATCATCCTTATCTCATGATCATAAAATTGGATCATCGATTCCTGACACTACTGTACATGTCCCATAAAATTAGTAAATGTCTATGCATCCTAGGCTTGTACTTCAATAGACCTCAAAATGTCCATAAGATTCTCCCTATGCCTCGAGGACTACTATATTAATTCATATATTGATAACTTCGTAGGAGTTGTCTATAGGTTTTGGACCAACCTGCTCCTTATGGTCACCACCGGTCTTGTCGGTGGGCCTAGAATATTCTGTGCTGGTCGTTGATTCGGTGTGGCTTGTATTTGAATTGGAGCACGAGGTTGATTCTATTATTTGTATCTCCCATGCCTAGTGACAATATTGACCATACCTATGAACCCCAAGGTAGGTGGTTAGAATTGCATCTGGTTAACTTGACCAATGTTGTTTCGATGTGCCTCATGATTTGGTAAGGGGTTATTGTAAATCCCTATGTTCTAATTATTAGGTGCCTACGGGTTGTGTGGCACTACAAGCTTACCTTTGTCAATCATATTTTGCACTAGATGTTTGAAATACCAATACACCTCAATGTCAAGGCCTTTCATTTTATGAAGGATGCAAAATAGATCATCTTGAAACCCCTTTGGTTTGGGTTGATTGGGGTCTATCATCTTGACTTTGGACAATCTAACTGATGCAAAATTGATGTCAGTGATTTTGTAAATGGTGTGAACTGGTGAGGTAGGCGTTGATCTTTGTTCTTGCCCTTATAATTTTTGCGGCACTTGTCATATTGTGTAGGGGGAGGTTGGGCATGATAATTATGTTTTTGTTGCCCCTTGTCCTCTTATTGGAGATTCAATTCCACTTGATTTATGTGGTCCTACTTGCCCTATTGTTTTGTGTCACTCTTCTTTTGTCTCTCTCTCCTATTTTTGAGCTTCAAGTTGCCTTCCTACAACTTGATGTCCTCAATCACCTTGTCTTGTGCCAAAGCCTCTTTGAATATTGGGTATTGTTGCAGCTACAACAGTAACAAGATGTTCTTGGCACAAATATTCATAAACATTTGGGTTAATTCTATGGTAGGAATAAAGAATGGCAACTTCACCATTAGTATCCTCCATCTATTTTTGTATTGCTCTATAGGCTTGTTGTTGCGCTGAGCTAGCACAAATAGATAAAAAATATTGGCCTATTTCTTGATGCCAAATAAATAGCATTCAAGAAATACATTAGCTAATTGCTCAAAACTTGTTACACTATGTTTCTTTAGCTGATTAAACCACTCTCGGTCCAGCCTTGAAAGTGTCATGATGAACGTACACATCAATAATACATCGTTGCTTGCTATCTAAAAATAAGCACCCAAAAAGCTTGTGACATGTTCTTGTGCATCTTCATCACCCTTAAACTTGTCCAACATGGGCATATCAAAATTCTCAGGGTAATCTGGAGTAGGCACCGAAGGATCCAAAGGCTCGTTATGGATTTTCCTCAATGTCAACTTTTGAATAGTCATGTCTTGTCTCTCAATGGCTTTAATATTCTTAGCTAAGGCCTTATAGGCCTCTGAAGACAAGAAGTCCTCCCTAAATTAACAAGGAGGTGGTTTAGGAGGTACTGTCTTCCTTGTATGAGATGTAGGTTGTTGCTCTTCCTCCTAATGAGCTCAAGAGCTCTCAGGATATCCTTGCTCATATCCATATCCCATTGCTACTTCATGCTACCTTTGCCTTTGATTATCGAGCATTGGTGGCTGCTCCTTTTTTTCGACACTAGAATGAGTATGAGCATCTTTATGCTCTTGATGCATATCGACTTGATATAAATCCTTCATATATACACACTCTTTATGGTCATATTGAAGATATAGGCCAGACATAGCTAACCTATCCTCCTACTCCAGACATTCCTTCTGGGTAAGGATACGCTCTTTGCGCATGTGCTACTCATATAACCTATGACGTATGAGCCTTTGTGCTTGAATATTTTCATCTTCAATGCACTACCTCTCTAGGTTAGCATCCTACAATTGATCTTAGAGGAGTTGGCATTTCTACTCTGATGCCAGTCGATGTGATCTATCGATCTAGTCGACCATGGGAGGCCTCTGGTATCCCTACTCTATATGAGCAATCTTATGGGTTTTGTACCCATAGGACTAATGTGTTGTGCCTTTGCCTCTATCTATGAAAATGGCATTTGCCTCCTACTATATCTTATACTATGAACCACCATGCACATATAGTGGTTGTGTGACATGAGGGTGCTTAGAAGCCTCCCCATATTCTCCAGTAGTATGGACAACACTCAAGCTACACTCACTCAGGGCACGAGTGGGTGGAGTGGAAGGCTTGTATCCTAGCTACTTTAAAACACTACCTAGACTCTTTAGCTACCTAGACCACCATAACTCAAGTGACGGTGTGAAATTATCTCCCACATTTGATATATCAATAGTGATCTTGCATGGTGGACCACGCATGGGAGTATGGTTAGACCTATGCTCAGTAGCGAGTCTGTTTGCCTACCCCTAAATGGGTAGGTCTCTAGTTCTTCTATTGTGGAGTGGCTTCATAGGCTCTAGAAAATTTTAGTTTATGAAAATTAATTAAAGGCTTTGAAAAGGAATGCTTTGTTCAAATAAATTGTAAACATGATTATTATACAAATTTAAAGGCTATATTGTTAAATGATGATTTGAGTTATGGACATTATGATGTTTTCAACAATCCTTGCCATGGATACATAGAAACAGGTTCTTTAAATTGCTATAATTACATCACTATGATAATTAGATCTCTTATGTTAGCATAAAGAATCCATGAATTTTATGATAAGCATTTGTAATATGTGCAATTTTAGGCATTGTTTTATGTTGAATATTTATTATAAAATTACAGCATGTTGTATTATGTATTTATGTAATAAATGCTTTTCATATAGTATAAATTGTAAAGTTTTATTAGATAATTATGTTTGTAGCACCCTAAAATTGGCGCAGTAAAATTGTCATAATTACATTCACCTTAGTAAATAATTTAAAATTCAAATTTAACCTCCCAAACCGCTCGTTAACCGTTGGGTAATCCGTTTCCCCCTTTTCTGTGCCATTTTTAGAGGTTGTTTTGACCGTTTGACGATATCGTCGCCGATCAGACGATATCGCCCCAGATCTGACGATTTCGTCTGGGCTAGGACGTCCAGACGATCTTGTCGCAAAACTAATTTTGCAAAGTTAGCTTCTGTTCCAACGGGCCTCTAATCCGGGCAGAAGCGTGTCTGCACCGTTAGAGACCCTCCCCCATTGGAGATCTCCCAAATAGGGATGATCTCCAACCTCCTAACTACTCCCCTAAGCTTATTTAATCCTTAGGATCTTCCCCTCCCAACCCCTGGCTGAATTTCCTCGTAAATTGATTTTGCATGCATTAGAATACCTAGAACATTATTTTGCCTCTGTTATTTTGAAGTTTTCTTGCAGGGACCTCATTGATCTTCAGTCGGAGCAAGCTCAGATCATCGCAGATGATCTCGTTCAAATCTCGGATGATCCTATCGTAATTCGAGACGATTTCATCACTTCTAGATGATTTCGACTGTAATCTGCATTGGGGGCAATCAGTGCCCAGAGTTTGCGCTTTCTTTTATTCCTTTCATTGTTTTATTCTGCATTTTAGTTAGTTTATCCTTATTGCTTACTATTTTGCATTTGGAGTTCACCCATATAACTTAACTTGCATGATAAGATCAGAATTTATCATTAGAACATCGTAATTTGTTTGAATTTCTGTTCATAATTGTTTTCCAGTGTTCATACTATCATTTTCTGTTGTTTCCCCTTGTTAGCATAGTAGTATTCTCTGTATTTTGCATCTGTTCTTCTGTTTGCAGGTCTCTGATGAATTCGTCTGACGAATTCGTCAGATCTCAGACGATCTTGTCTGATCTCAGATGATTCTGTCGAATTCCAGACGATCCTGACTGCTTCAAACATCAGAATCTCCATCAGACATCCGGATCAGGTATTCTTCTTATTCTTCCTTAATTTCTCTATTTTTTGTCTTAAATTTGTTCTTTGTATTCATTAAATCCGCATTTTCATATAGATTAATTTAGACTCATTTGGCCAAACCTAGGATATGAATGCTTAAAGTTAAAAACGAACACATAAAAACACATTCCAAACCTAGGCGTGGAAACTGCCATTAAATGTTTCCTGGTGAACCCACCATCCATCAAAAAATCATCAAAATACACCTCCCTTGAGAGGCGGGACCTTCGCAAAGTCCTCTCAGTCCGAGGTACCGCGACATCCTTTTCCCATCCCCCTTCGGGCACGGATCCTATAGCCTGAAGGTAAGGATGCAAAAAATTTGGAGCGATACATTTTGGTGAACCCGACGTGAATGCATTTTAAACCTTTTGAAAACAAAATATATATATATATAAATGTATATGTATACAAGAAAAACAAAAACAAAATCATCATTTCAAGTTTGTATGTTTTAGATTCAATTCTAAATAGTAGATGCTAAATATTACTTTTAGAAGTACTAAAGAAACCATGAGTTTTTACTCAAATCAATATGAGCCCATCAGTAATGTTGGAAGAATTCAGCCAAATACATTTGTTGATTATGACCAACCTCATCCCTATTCAACACCACCTCCATCACACTCTTCTCATTTTTCATCCTTAACCCAACAAGACAATCCCTTTGCCAATCCTCTTCATAACGATATTATCTATTCTCCCATATATCCATATTATGTCTATCAATCCACATATAATCCTCCACCACCTTTTCAATATTCTTCTTTCAATACAACACATCCATTTCAACAAGAAAATACTTATTCTTCCAATTCTACCATGCACTCACCTCATACTTCACAATCTTCCTATCATCATTCTACCCATAATAAAGAAAGTAGAGGTGAGAAACCATTAGGTCCTTTTATGACGAAATTCCTAAGGCATTTATCAAAAACCTCTCAAAAACCTTCATCACGTAAATTTACTAAGCTCAATCAACCAATGGATATAATTCTCAAGTATTTACTTGACACAAATAAGATTGAACTCCCTTCCATAAGACAACCTTATACCACATCAGATTGGTTTAAACCTGAGCTACATTGTGAATATCATAGAGTAGATGGACATATGACACAAAATTGTAAAGATTTAAGATGTGCAATTCAAGATTTGATTGATAAGGGTCTTTTTAATATAAAGGAATTACAATCTACAACTGATTATAAATCTCCAGTAAACAATCAAACTCCTACACAACAAATACCAATAATCAATCAAGACATGGGGATCTCCCAAGAACCCCTATTCAATTATCAACAACAAGAAACCAATCAAATATTGCATGTTAATGTGTCCCATCATGATGATATTATTAATATTGTAACAAAAACTACAAATGAGCAACCTCAAGTTCAATCAACTCAATCCGATATTCAAGATATGGATTCCTCATTTGACCAACCTTCAAAACTATCTTTGGCTCTAGAGAATGATCCAAAATGGAATGTAAGCATAGAAAGCTCATCTTTAGAATCAAAATCTCAATCTGAAATCCACTTTGATAGCCAACAACAAGTGATTAATCCTCAAGCAAAGATATCCCTTTTAGAAGTATTACAAATTTCTCATAAGGAAATTTTGTTCAAAATACCTAGCCAACAATTTGTTCCTCATCATATTTTCTCTAAGAACATAATTAATGGTGTAAACCCTCTTGAGGTTAACCATATTTCATTCTATGATGAGGAGATTCCTTCCTCTACTCCACAAGAAGACTCCTATCTTTACATTACAAGATCTAGTAAAGAAACACTTGTTAAAACTATCATGGTAGATAATGACTCCTCTCTTAATTTATGCACTTATCAATTATTCCAAAAACTCAAAACAAAGGAAGAAGATATTAATGAATCAAATGTTATTATAAAATCTTTTAACAATGAAATTCAAGAAGCTCAAGGTACTATAATTCTTCCCTTTAATATTGGATCCAAGATCCTGGATACTTTATTTTATGTAGCATATTTCCCTTCACCTTACAACCTACTTCTCAGAAGTCCTTGGATTCATACGATGAGGGTTGTCCCTTCCACTCTTCACCAATGTTTGAAGTTTGAACTTGCAAATAAAAGTGTTACCATACATGGTGACCCAACACCATTTGAAGAATATTTAACGGTTGAAACATCAAGTTCTATACATTCTCTATTATCACAATTATCTTCTATCCATCACTTTTCTTCATCCATATATGATCATCCTTGTTTACCAAATAACATCCATGCATATCTTTCACATATGCTCCCTCCATCTTATCAAGATTTGGAATATAGTGATAAGAATGAAGAACTTTCTTATCCTTCTTACATTTTATTTTGTAACATGATCAATTTTCCACATATAAAAGTCAAATCTTTTGCTACATTATTCTACATTATAACAAAGCTTTTGTTATCACTACCTTTTATTCATCACCTTTTGTTCTTACCTTCACCTCAACCAGATTATCCTTCAAAACCTCCTTTGATTTTGAAGCAACCTTAGACATGCTATACTCAAATAACCTTGTATAGTGTATATAGATCATCTTGTATATACCACCAATTTCAATTCATAAATTAAAATCAAAATACAAAAAAAATCAAAATCCTCAAAATCTTCAAAAAAATACTAATGCAACTAAGGACCTTAAAGGTAAATTTGAGCCCAACTGGCTTGGACCATACATTATCACTGCTAAATTTGAATCAGGAGCATACAAATTATCTACCTTAGATGGTAAAGAACTTAAAGAACCCATGAATATTTTGCATCTTAAACGTTACTATGCATAAATTTGGTCATTTCATCCTTGTATATATTTGTTTAAAATATTTCAAAATCACTATCTTGTATTTCTTTCAAATTTATAAAAATCCAAAAACATCAAAAACATTCATAATCATCACAAAATCTTCAAAACTATTTGTTGCATTTATTTATGGCACTTGTTAAATTTTTTGCTCAAAAACAAAAATAAAACCAAAAATCAAAATAATGATAAAAATATAAAAACAACAATATGCTTGACTCTTTCGAAACCAAAACAATATAAAGAAGAAAGAGAGAGTCAACATTCTCAAAACTTCTCAAAAGTATTTATATATATTTTCTTACAATTATTGCAGTTATATGTTTCAAATTATTTTTGATAAATTAGCATTTATTTGGAATCCCTCACTTGCACACTCACAAAAATAAATATCTTGATTTTATCTGGCATGATTACTAATCTCTCTTATATCAAAGTCCACAAAATTCAATTAAATAAAGTTTGAGCATAGAGAATTGATCTTGTTATTTACTTAAACCAAGCACATCTTTTCACAATAAAATGATTATATTTGTAATTTCCATGTTTTGCTACATAGTAGATGTGATTTCTTGAGCGAAAAGTTTCCCCTGCTATCCTATCATGCACATGGTCTAGAATCTTTGAGAATTGGCAAAAGGACAAGCTCACCCCTACCCAGAATAAAAATCCCTTGCTCTACAGCTAATCCGAGCAAGTATCCCTAGCAAAGAAAAAGAAAAGAAAAGTTCAAGAAAAAGAGAAAAGAAAAATGTTATTTTATATCATTACAACAATATTTCAAGCACTATCTCAAAAATCAAGCAAAAAAATACAAAAAGAAAAAGAAGCAAAGTTCAAAAGAAAAGCAAAAGAAAGCAGAAAGCAATAAAATCCCTTTCCCTACCCTTTGAAAAGAAAAGAAGGGTTGATGAGCTTGAATCCCTGGAATTCTCAATTATTCGAAAACTGTGAGGTAAGCCCCATAACAAGTGGTTTGTGCCCAACCTGCTTGGCCTTGGGTAACTCCTAGCGTGGTGATATGTCTGTCACATTAGCGACCTTCTTTTGTATAGACCTATGTCTAGCTTATGGATTAGCTAGCTCTTGATAATCCGACCTACATAGTAGTCTAGTATGGTTATATGCATCTACATCATGGTTAATGAACACTTATTTGGTTTCTTCAAATCACTTGTATCATATTATCTTGCTCAAAACTGGTAAATGCACAAAGCAATTGCACACACATTTGTATTTGAGAGATTTTGTGTATCATTATGATAAATCAAGATCGGAAATGAATTCACATATGCACATGGGATTCCTTATAAATCTAACTTTTGTCTTCAAAATACTTTGAAATATTATTTTTGCAACTTGTTTGGAATAAATCAAGTACAGTTGTTTACCATAAAGACAACTATATAATAGAAAAATCAAAAAATTTCTTTCAAAATATACACTCAAAACATATATATCTGGTTGACTTTCGCGACGATGGTATAGTTCCAAAACCAAAATTGGAATTTTATGCCTAGCGCAAGTCCTCATTTTCATATTTTCTGTTTATCAAAAATCAACCATGCAATAAAACTATCTCTTTTTGGATTTTCGCGATGATGGTATAAGTCTATACCTACATATTCTATGCCTAGCGCAAACCATCGTAACAATTTTTATTCCCCATTTATTTAAAAATCATGAAAACCATATGACTTAAATCATTATATTACACAAATTATGCTTTTAAAAAGCAAACCCATTTTCATTATTTCATGTCATTATGTCAACCTTCAATTTTGCAATGATGGTATAATTCCTAAAGAATTATCCAAAAATTTTATCACACTTAGGAATTTATGCCTAGCAAAAATCATTTTAACATTATTTCATGCATACTATTTTCATGAAAATCTGAAAACAAACCATCATCATCATCATCATTTTCACCATTGCACCAAAGTCTTAAGACAGTCTCTTAAGCACTCTTTTTACTTTTAACAATATTTCTATCCTGGGATTAGCTTGACGACCGAGTGAGCAGCGACTCCATGAAATGGTCTATACTAGCGACAATGTCCTTTGAAATTATTGTTAGAAGTCTCTTTTTATTTTTTATCACATTTCATCACAAACAATCAATTTGTTACATCAGATTATTTCATTTAAAATATTATAGCATGACATCAAAGTTATAAATTTTCAAAATGACATAATTTCATGAATCCTCAATCCAATTATCAAATTAATCAATCAAACATAAAAGCATCATAAGCATACACATAATACAAGTCATATGATCAAAAACATATCATATATATGTCAACAATATATATACATCATCAAAACTGGATTGGTATGCCACAATCTGTACCTCGGCATACTCAATCCTCTATCAACAAAACAAATAATAATACAATGTCAGTCTGTACAAAGCTGTGCAGCCCTCTAGCCTCGAGAGCCCCTCGAGCTCTCCGCCTCATCTCCTCCCCCGCCCGAGGTGGACGAGGTGGCCCCATCGCGATCCGAGTAGTCCTAGTCCTCGACCGGGATGTGGTCCTCGACGACCCGATCCCGATCGGATCTGCAATGTTGGTTGGTAGGGGTAGTCTATCCGCCTCTGGCACCAGCTGATAATACAATGTCCGGTAGAATGTAAGTTGGGCAATAGCCCGTGTTAGCTCCCCAGAGCTCGCCCCTCCGCCCCGTGCCCTGAGGCATGCAATCTCGTCTCGTAGCTGTGCCACCTCAGCTCGGTGGCGTGCAGCCTCATCCTGTAGAGTCTGCACCTATGTCTGGAGATGATCTCTCTCCGCTCGGAGAGTAGCCATCTCGCTACTCTCTCCTGTGTCAATGCCCTTGCCCTTATCGGGCGATGGTGGCCTCTCCCTCTATGGAGATGGGGGTCTCGCCTCCCTCCTCTCCCTCTGCCATGGCCTCTCCTGTGCCTGTGGCCTCCTCGGCTCTCTCCTACCGTGACCCTGGGCCGCCTCCATCGCCGCCTGGCACCGCCTCCCTATCCGACGCACAACCATGTGAATCGAACCCTGTGCCCTCGTCATCCGAGGAGGGCGGATGCCTGCGTACCAGGCATCGTAGCCATCGGCTACCCCTGCGTCATCCCCATCCACTGGTTGGATGGGGGCATCGTCCGCGTCCTGGCTCCAGAACCGCTGCATGTCTGGCGCCCCGCTAACCGTGGTGTTATCCCAGACAGTCCGAGAAAACTCATAATCCCTCAGAGATGGGATCCCCTGCTGTAGACCGAACTGACGCAAAACTCGGTCATAGCGGTGGAGCTCCACCTCTCCCCTCTCCATCCAAAGCCAGCAGACTCGCCTGACGTGAGCCAACTCCTGTCCGTCCTTGGCCCACCCTGGATGCTCCCTCCATGGCCTCCAGGTGATCTGGTCCGGGACTAAGTCATCCAATAGTCTCCGGGACATAGGGAGGTCGATCCACCGTTGTGACCCTCTTCGGAGCCACCAGTAGAAGACTCGGGGCCTCTCCCCGTCTACCCCTATCAGAGGAAGCCCTACCGGCCTCCGCACTGCAATGTGCTCCCAGCACCAAACCTGTAGGAGCGATGTCATCACCAGACATCGGCCGCCCTTGTACACGACCCCATATAGGATCCTGTACAATCGGCATAGTACAAAACTGCCCCAAGAGAACCTATACCCGTGGTCCCGCATATCGTAGATCACATCTGCGAGCATCCATGGCACCCTGCACCCACTCTGGTGGCACAACAAAAGTCCACCAACCACTCTCGCTAGCACTCGTGTGAGTCTAGATGCCCTAGGCATCTGGCGTAGTGCCTCGATATTAACTTCGCCCTTCTCCAGGGTGAAGCTCGGGTCACCACACAGTCGTCCCATAGCGTGGCCCTGATTGGCCGTAGGAGTGATCAATCGTCCTTGTATGGGGATTCTTAGAATCCTCCATACATCCTCTAGAGTGGGAGTCATCTCCCCTGTCGATAGCCAAAAACATGAGGAACCCGGATACCATCTCTCTGCTAGGGCTGTTAGTAGCCCCATATCTGTGGACACCTGTGGCATCTCTGCCACATGCTGCAAGCCGGCCTGTGCCAGCTGATCTCGCTCTGCCTGTGTGAGAGTGGCCAAGTCATCCCTCAAACCTCCATACTTCCATTCCCTGCTCTTTAGCAAACCTCTCTGCAAACATAAACAACAAAACAACAAACAATCATTAATAAACAAATCAAGTAATTAATAATGCAAGTTAAAATTCAATTTTATGCAATTGATGATATCGCCCACTATTGGACGATATCGTCCCAAATTTGAGCAGAATCGTCTCCGATTTCGCAAGCCGAAATCGTCCCTAAATTGAGACGATTTCGTCGAAATCGGGACGATTTCGTCCCGACGACGTCGACGGCCCAAAAATGGCCGTGATGCTCAAAATTCATCTAAAAATTACCTACAAAGCATGTAAATTCAAATTAAAGCATTCTAGTTAAGTCTAGACTCTTACCCGTAGACCGTGTCGGACCTCTGTCGATCTGTGCGTCGTCTCCACCATTTTTGCTTCAGAGCTCTAAAAAACCAGAAAATGAACAGTAAAAATGAATTAGGGTTTTACCCTATTTTTCTTAATTTTATTCAAAAATAATTTTTTGCTTTTTCGCGTTTTTACCTCAAACGTTCGATTTGGGTAAAAACACGGAGGGGGCACCATAGTCAGTTGTCGTACGATTCGACCAAGAATCGTCGCCTAAAAATGGGAATAATTTTTGCTTTCTCGTAGATCGAGAAGAACTCATCTTTAACGCATTTTCTTCAAAAAATTCGCTAAAGAGGGGGCAAAATGTAGCACCCTAAAATTGGCGTAGTAAAATTGTCATAATTACATTCACCTTAGTAAATAATTTAAAATTCAAATTTAACCTCCCAAACCGCCCGTTAACCATCGGGTAATCCGTTTCCCCCTTTTTCGTGCCATTTTTAGAGGTTGTTTTGACCGTTTGACGATATCGTCACCGATCAGACGATATCGCCCCAGATCTGACGATTTCGTCTGGGCTAGGACGTCCAGACGATCTTGTCGCAAAACTGATTTTGCAAAGTTAGCTTCTGTTCCAACGGGCCTCTAATCCGGGTAGAAGCGTGTCTGCGCCATTAGAGACCCTCCCCCATTGGAGATCTCCCAAATAGGGATGATCTCCAACCTCCTAACTACTCCCCTAAGCTTATTTAATCCTTAGGATCTTCCCCTCCCAACCCCTGGCTGAATTTCCTCGTAAATTGATTTTGCATGCATTAGAATACCTAGAACATTATTTTGCCTCTGTTATTTTGAAGTTTTCTTGTAGGGACCTCATTGATCTTCAGCCGGAGCAAGCTCAGATCGTCGCAGACGATCTCGTTCAAATCTCGGATGATCTTGTCGTAATTCGAGACGATTTCATCACTTCTAGACGATTTCGACTGTAATCTGCATTGGGGGCAATCAGTGCCCAGAGTTTGTGCTTTCTTTTATTCCTTTCATTGTTTTACTCTGCATTTTAGTTAGTTTATCCTTATTGCTTACTATTTTGCATTTGGAGTTCACCCATATAACTTAACTTGCATGATAAGATCAGAATTTATCATTAGAACATCGTAATTTGTTTGAATTTCTATTCATAATTGTTTTCCAGTGTTCATACTGTCATTTTCTGTTGTTTCCCCCTGTTAGCACAGTAGTATTCTCTGTATTTTGCATCTGTTCTTTTGTTTGCAGGTCTCTGATGAATTCGTCTGACGAATTCATCAGATCTCAGACGATCTTGTCTGATCTCAGACGATTCTATCGAATTCCAGACGATCCTGACTGCTTCAAACATCAGAATCTCCATCAGACATCCGGGTCAGGTATTCTTCTTATTCTTCCTTAATTGCTCTATTTTTCTGTCTTAAATTTGTTCTCTGTATTCATTAAATCTGCATTTTCATATAGATTAATTTAGACTCATTTGGCCAAACCTAGGATATGAATGCTTAAAGTTAAAAACGAACACATAAAAACACATTCCAAACCTAGGCGTGGAAACTGCCATTAAATGTTTCCTGGTGAACCCACCATCCGTCGAAAAATCATCAAAATACACCTCCCTTGAGAGGCGGGACCTTCGCAAAGTCCTCTCAGTCCGAGGTACCGCGACATCCTTTTCCCATCCCCCTTTCGGGCATGGATCCTATAGCCTGAAGGTAAGGATGCAAAAAATTTGGAGCGATACAATGTTTCTATGCAAGTTCTATTACCTTGGGATGGGGTGTTTAGAAACACTCCTGTAAATTGAAACATAATAAAATCCAATCCTGGGAGGAGTTGCGTGGATGTAATAACTAAGTAAATATGAGATTTAGGAGTTGCATGGATGCAATAGCTAAGATCTCATAAAACTGGAAGAAGTTGTGTGAATACAATAGCTAAGTACTTGTGAATATTTATACCTTAAACAAGTAGGATCGGGTGTATCCCAACTAGGATATTGGGAACCATTCACAAGTTAGAAGTGGTGATCCTTTGTTCATGTTAGTTGCTATCGAAGTGGTAATAACCTTAGTCAACCCACAAAGTTGTGGTAACTAAGAATTAAATATCTACGCTTGATTAACCTACCTATATGTACTTAGAGTTAGGTTCTGAGCCAATTTTAAGCATATTTCTTAGACATGTGGTTTTATCTATCATTACCTATTATTGACCATCAGGATTGAATGTTTTATTGGTTTAGTTTACTCAGTTTATGTGCTCTAGTTGCTTAGGGGTAGTTTATACCTAATTTTTTTTAAAATAAGTATGTGGTAATAATTCCATATCCTTCATATTCGAAGCATGAGAAGGATTAAAATAAGGAAATTCTCTCTTAGTAAAATGACCACTAGATAGTGGTCAAGAAAGTTTGAGCATCGGTTATGGGTGTGAGGAATGTTTGACCAAGTTTAACTAAGGTTTGATGGTGGTTGACTGAAATGGTCTAGGTTTTACTGTTGTATAGTTGACTTAAATACCCCTTTTCTTTATAATATTAAACATTTATATTTTTTGAGGTGATTGCTTGAGATAAACCCTTTTCTTTTTGCAAAATGACCTCTAGGGTTTTGGAGGTTATAAAGCAAGACAATTTATAAGAAGATAGTAAAGTAAACTTAAAATTTAAATATATATCAACTTGGGTGGTATAAAAAGTAAACCTCATAGTATAAAAATATAGAAAAAATTCTGTGAAAAATATGAATGCTAACTAAAGATAATTTTGTGGAAAAATTGAATGCTAGTTAGGATAATTTTATGGAAAAATTATATGCAATTCATAAGAAATTTGTGGAAAATTTGTATGTTTCATAGGGAAAAAATTTGAGGAAAATTTGTAATAAACTATAGGTATCAATTTTGTGGATAAATTGATTATGTTACGAGATCAATTTCATGGAGAAATTGAATAAATTTTTGGGATCAATTTCATGGAGAAATTGAATAAAATTGGATGAAATTAAAGAATCAACTTTTATGTGTTTTAAGTAAATTAAAAATATGGATGCATGGTTGCATTAAAATATCATTTCATGGAAAAATGATTGTCTCTGGAAATAATGGATAGGGAATCCATTCTTGAAGGAATTTATGGGGTTCCTTCCTACAAATTTATTATTCGCTATAAGATTGTTGGAAGCATGGTTGCTTAGAGAAATATTTTATATAATTTGTATTTGGAATAAATAAACCTTAGAGGAATGAATGTGGAATTTATCCAAGGGGATTATGAGAGTCCCTCATTGATTTTGTAATATGAATTAAATGAACAATCCATGATTTTAAGGACATAAGAATTATGGGGTTCTTATGTATTTAAATTGGTATTGATGTTTTAGAAAAATGAGTCATTGAATTTATTTATATCATTGTAATGGAGATATTAAAATTATATAATCAAGTGATGTTTCAAAGCTATGTTTTTCCCATAAGGTTTTCCCAGGATATATGATGTGTTGTATCTTCTTATTTTGATCTTGCAATTTACTACTTTCTAGATCTAGTTATTGAGATTATGTTTGCACTTCAATAAAATGGGAAGATTACTGTAAAGAATAGATCATGGATATGAAAGTTCTATGAGTTTCAATTGAATATGGATGTAATTTTCTATACCATTATCTCACATGGAATGTAATTAAAATGAATTCTTTGATTATACTCTTTTATGAATGAATGAAAGAAGTAACTTATTATATTTTTTAAATATGAATGGCTTATAATGCTATGGTTACATTGATTATCATGAAGGAATTATAATGTGTTTAATTGAGGATTAGGTTTCATGTGTGAGACTTCAATTAATTAATTAAGTGTTTAGAATTAATAATTCCCTAATTAAGAGAGAGAAATAATCAAGGCTAGATTGATAGGTTCAAATCTTGAGGATATTACATGAAGAAAACATCTAGGATCTATGCATAATGTATACTTGAATGTAAAATTTTAATGAGACACAAATAAGAGATTCTTTGGAGAAAATATTTAGCAATATGACTTAGATCTTATTTCCTATCATAAAATATGGGAAAATATTGTGCACATAAGTTGTGTGATAGACATTGGAGTGTATATGTGAGTTTATTATGTGGAGTAATAAATACCTTAGTTACCTCATTGTGGAGATGAGTATAACTAACACTTATTTGTTAGATATTCCACTATGGAAGTGTAATGTCTAATATCCAAGGCATAAGTCTAAACACCATCCTAGATGAACTTAGGATGGGACTAACCTAGACGAACATGGGTTAGTAAGGAAATTGGCATTGTCATTCTCGAATGGACTAAGAAAGAGATAATCCCAAATGCTATGGTCAATAATTTCTTCATTCATGAAGAATAAGAAATATAGAGTGACCATTTGAGGTATCCTTATACCATGGAGGTATGAAGGTAAAACCATAGATCTTAATGGATTTGACTACTTTTGCACACATAAGAGATGTTTATCACATCATATTTTAGTGTGTTGCCTTGTTGAGCTACAACTTATGTTGAATACAATATCCAATGATCCTTGATTATGGTTTCTACCTATTTGTTAGTTATCATACATATATAAATGTATACATATATAGAAATTCACTCTCTCAAGTTGGTTGGAATTTGGGATCCATCACAAATATTGTATGAAGGAAGGACATTTAACCAACATTTTGATATTGAAGATGTAGAGGATTGAAGTTTAATTGCTTAAGATGAGTGGTTGTATTATAATTGATGAAGGAGATCATGTAACAATATTCCCGAAACATGCTTTAAGATATTGTAATTTGTGATTGATATCTATGATATTGTTATTTGATATTGATGAACATCTCTTTTACAATTATTACTATTGTTCAATGTTTTGGGATATGGTACTACTGGTCTCTATTTTGCAGGTATAGGTCCTCGAGGAATAAAAAGGAATATGATGGTGGTGTTAAATATCACCTCAGTGAGGAATTTACATTGGTAGGAATGAAAAACAAATCTCTACCAGTGATACACTCACCAATGACTCACGAGTACATGGAATCTTGAATAATTGTATTTCTTATAGGTGCATTATTAAAATGTGATTGCATTATATGTATGTGTATGCCTTGAAACTTGAATAACTTTATATACTCATTTTTTTTTTCCATCTACTTTATTTAATTTTTATTTTTAATAAATTGTTAAAATATAATAAATGTGGAAGAAAAGGCAATTAATAAAATACAACCATTTTTAAAATACCAAAAGTAAAATTAATAAAATAAAAAATTTAATTAAAAATAAAAATGAATAATGAAATAAGATGAATGATTCCTCTCTCTCTATATATATATATATAAACCCTAATTTGTATGGATATTTCCTTCGTTCACATTTTAAATGTGGTGAGTCCTTTGCCCATCCACCTAACACATTAGGGATCATGTTGAGTGGGTCAACTACATGCACCCTTGATTCCTTATTTCCTATAAATCAACTGGTTGAAAGTATGTGGGGGATACAAAAGGAGGAAAATAAAATGAAGGATTGTCAAGAAAATTAGGAAAAAAAAGAGTTACAAATTGATCACAAGTCAAATCCTCCTCCTCATTTTGTAGTAAAGATATACTTTAGTTCTATTGGAATATTTTTTAATTAGTAACGAGTTTTATAAGGAACCCAAAACCTTATATAAAATTTGTAAGGAGGATCCCGTGAAGGTTCGACTCCCTACAGAACAAGCCAAAATTGGGCCAAACACATGGTCCATAAGCTAAAAAATAGCCTAGATTATTACAACACCGCCCATGGGCACAAATAGAAAGTGTGAGGTTCTACATCCTATCCTTCTTTTGCAAGTGCCAATGTGCCACCTTGGCATATCAGTGTAATAAGGTCCCATAATTCACCTCTCATTGTGAGCTATCATGATCCTTGAAATCATGGTACTATTCAACATTAGTAACTGCAAGTTCAATACAAGAATCAAAGATGCATTAGGGAAGGTTGCCCTACCATGTCACCAGGTATTGGATAGTTAATTCAAAGTTTGCCATTATATTTGTTGCCCGATTGCCTTCCATATACACGTGTTGAATACACCTATTGTTAATCGCCCTTAACTGGATAATGGACTCTTCGATGATTGGCTACATGTTCCAAGGTGGATGTAATACCTCTTTCAAATAATTTATAGTGTTTAATGAGTCTCCCTCGATTATCGGGTATTGTATATTGAGCTTGATAGCCATTTGGATGCCTTAAAAAGCTGCTCAAGATTTTGCAAAATTGTTAGATTGGACTCCAAGTTTTTTTGCATAAGCTAGGATGAGACGACCTTTGTCATCCCTGATTACACCTCCACAACTCATGTCATCGATATTACCTTTTGATGCACCATCAAAATTTAACTTGAAAAACTAAGGGGGAGGGGAAATCCAAGAGACAAGGGATTTGTCCACAATAGCCTAGGAATGACCAAAAACCTCAAAATATAGGTTAGCATAATGTGCCACTTGAATCTCAAATGGTGATGAAGGACAATCCTCAAAAGACATGATATTGGCATTTTCGGAGGCAAAAGTCACAACTATCAAACAGATCGACTCCATATATAGGGATGAAAATCAAAAATCTCGATTATTCCTTTCCAACCAAATTTACCACATAAAGTGAGGAATAATGACCGACCACCAAAAATTTAGTCATGTGGACTTAAAGGGGTTTGACCACTAGGTAATAATATCACTGATAGACTGAGAAGCAACCCAATAAATGGAAATATTTGATAGGATCATGGACAGGACAAGGCCAAAAAAGTGACACTCTAGAAACAGATGATTAACTAACTCCCACACATATTTACATAAGTAACATCTATTGGGTAGGATTATACGATGGGTTATCAATTTATCGATTGTGAAGAGTCTATTTTTTGCTGCCAGCCAAAAAAAATGGGTAATTTTGAGAATAAGGTTTTTTATCTAGATACTATTGGAAGGAAACCAATCATATTTAGGTTCATTCATAGCCATATATGTAGTCTTAACTAAGAAATTCCTAGACTGGATAAATTTCCAAAAGAGAGTATCAGGTGGCCTGGTACTTGGTATCAAGTCAGTTTGAAGATGCTCAGCTAAACAAAGATGAGCTGAGCAAAGCTCAGGGGAATCTAGGTCAGTAGGTATGTCAACCCAGTGGGGGACCACAACTTCATTATTGATGAAATTCTCAACTTTGGGACCAAAAATTATATCGGTGATAGGTTTAAGAATAGTTACAGACTAATATTGAATCAAGGGCTGAGATGTAATCCATAAGTCTTCCTAGAATCTTATTCATGATCCATCTCCAATATTCCAACGTCCACCTCTTTGAATGATAGATCAGTTTTGGCACACCGAGTTCTAGAATGCAGACCCAATAGGCATGAGGGAATTATCCATCAGTGACCATTGCCTGAGGTATTTGTTCTTAATAATTTCAACCCATTGGGATGGGTAGTTAGACACTATATTCTAGTTCTTTTTTGAAATTATAGCCATATTCATTTGGTGAACCCTCCTCAGACCAAGTCCTCCCTTGCACTTTGGAAGGCAAACCTTATCCAAAGCAACAAGGGAAAATCTACTTTTATTATCTACTCCCGACCATAGAAAATTATGTTGAAGTTATTCAAGCTTATTACATATAGAAATCAAAGCTCGAAATAGGGATATAAAGTATATTGGCACACTCTGAAGACATGATTGGACTAGAGTGAACTTCCCTACACTGATGAGAAAGGCTCCTTTCCAGCCAGTAAGCTTCTTCATAACCCTCTGAATGACATCATCCCACATCCTCACAAATGGTTTCCCTTGGAATAAAAGAAGTCCAAGGTAATTTGTAGGTAGTCCAACAATGGCACATCCTAGGATCTGAGCTATTTTGACCTGTATATCAGCTGGAGTATTGATGAAATAAATACTAATTTTCAAATAATTTACTCTTTTTTTGGCAGCCCTCTCATAATCTTCCAATATATATTTGATAACTTTGGCTTTAGGGATACTGGAGAGGTTGTCTAAAATTATGTCATAAATAAATTTTTTATGGGACACTAGAGGTAGCTCGGTTGAAGCATTGATCCCTGATATGCCACCCTTAGAGCATGTTGCATTAAGCGCTCTTCCTAAGTTGTCTGAAACAAGGATGAACAAGAAGGATGATATCAAATCCCCTTGCCTTATTCTCCTTTTGCTCATAAAATATCCTGTAGCTGAACCATTCACTATGACCAAAAACCAGGTAGAGGACATGCAGGCTTTAATCAATTTAATCCATATGTGGTGAAAACCAAATTGAGATAGGAAAATAGTAAGAAACTCCCAAGAAACTCTATCAAAAGATTTATTGATATCTAATTTTAATAATAAACTTGAGGACCTATTGACCATGATAGTATGGATAAGCTCATGGACAATGATCACACTATCTGTAATGACCCTTCCTTGGATAGAGATACCCTAAAACTTATCAATAATTTTATTCATAATGAGCTTCATTATATTTATTGTGAATTTAGTAAGTATTTTGTATAACACATTGCACAATCTGATAGGATGGAAATTGGACATGGATCGACATTCATGAGATTTCGGGATAAGAGCAAGGAATGTGGAGTTCAGCTCTCTAGGGATAAACTTGGTTCTTTGGATTTCTAAAATGGCTTCACATACATCATCTCCAATGATATCCCAACAAGATTGAAAAAACTTAGGAGGGAAACCGTCAGGGCTAGGGGATTTGTTAGTTGTCATTGAAAACAAAGCTTCTTTAATTTCATCACAAGAGAATGACTGCAATAGGAGATCATTATAAGCTTGAGACACCAGGGATAGAATGTGTTGAAGAAGGGATTCTGACAACTTGATTGGATAATCCTGAGATGGGCCCAGGATATTACGAAAATGTTCCACTACCTCATTCTATATTTCTTTGGGGTCTTCAATTAGCGATCCATCTTCTCTATGGAGGCATCTAATATTATTTGCTCCTCTATGTCTCATTATGGTGGTGTGTAAAAACTTGGTGTTCTAGTCACATTCCCTAAGCCACAAGGCTCTAAACTTTTGTCACTAGAATATTTCTTCCCTGGCCAACAAGTTATGAAATTGACATAACAGTATTTTTTCCTGCCATCGAGCTTCATCAGTAGCATTACCATTTTGAACCAAATTTTCTATTTCTTTTAGCTGAGAGCAAATTACTTGTCGTGATTTAAAAATATTTCTAAAAATATCCTTATTCCATTTCTTGAGCTGGATCTTAAGGATTTTGAGCTTCGTACAGACTTTAAAGACACTCGTACCATCAACATGTTGACTCCACCACTCAATGATTTTTGTCTTGAACTCCGGATGTTGAAGCCGCATGGACTCAAACCTGAAAGGAGGTCTAAAATTTGATATTAAGAGTATTGTGTTAATTTTGGTAGATAAATAACTTTTAGTTAAATTCTCTTTGTTAATGTTTGCTCTGTGTAATAAGAATGATGTTAGTAATTCCTATTATCTTTGCAAATTGGTTACCAGTGTGACTGAGGGGTACACCTTGAAAAATTTCCAAATCAAGCCATGTTATAAATAATAGTAGGACTTGGAACTTAAAGGATCCTAAAATTTCAACTTGTAAAGAAAATCCGAAGGATTCTCTATTAGATGTGCATTCATAAAAATTATAAAATTAAATTGGTTCAATAATTAAGTAACTGAATAAGGGATGCCTTAAATTAGAATTTCATAAATAGCTTACGCCATGAATAATTGTGAATACTTATTATTTCCTTTTATTTATATATATATATAAATAATTATAGTTACATGCATGGGATAAATGAATTTGTGAGTAGTTTCTTGTGTGAGATAAATGGATTTGTGAATAATTGTTTGGGTGAAAATCAAAGTTGTGGGTGGATATTATAAAAGACTTTATGAATAGTTTCCTGTGTGATATAAATGGCTTTGTGAATAATTGTTTAGGTAAAAATTAAATTCGTGGGTGGATATTATAAAAGAATTTGTGAATAGTTGACTATATGAGATAAATGGCTTTGTGAAAATTTATTTGTGTGAAAATCAAAGTTGTGGGTGGATATTATAAATGGCTTTTTGAATAGTTTTTTGTATGAGAAATAAAGTCAAGGATGGATACTGTGTTTAATTGGCTTTATTTTTCTATGTATGAGAACAAAAATTATGTTGATGATGATAGATATAATTGGCTCTATGAATGGTTACCTATATATAGAACAAAAATAGGCTGAGGTCATGGATAAATATTATGCATAGTTAGCTATGTGAGTGATGTTTGTGTTTATTAAAATTAAATATGCATTGATTTGAGTCAAGTAGAGCATATAGGGCCTTAATTCATGCATGCATTGAATCTTTGTGTACAAGATAGCTTTATTTTAGTATTTGCATTTGCATCTTGGCAACAAGACACTCTGATCCTACTCAAAAATAATCTCAAGGAAAACAATTGTTGACTTGATTAAATAATTAACCACGATTTTGGTGGGATAGCACATACTACCTTGTAATGTTACATTCTATTTTTCTTAACACTATGTAAGTCGGTTGTGAAATTTATATCTTATTCATATACTATTGACATCATCTATTTTTGGTACTATCGTGAATATACATCTCACAATGTGAAACTATGTATAGATTTTAACATAAATACCTTTTTTATTGGTTTGATCAAATATTGGTTCATCCAAGGTTTACGTTATTGTATTTGAAATAATGAATTCTGTAAGCATGTAGGTAAATCATTGTTGCCGAAAAACTCAAGTAATGTGTGTTATAATGAGAAAAATAATTCTTGCAAAAGTTAGTGTGGTGCACTCCTCATAATTATATTACTTAGTCATATATAATATATAATTACCATAAAGTGTGTAAAGAAACTAAGCAATAATTTAAGTTATGTGTGTTGCATTACAAACTTCTCACTCTCATTGTTGGTGTCACTTGTATAGGCAGTACTCATGGAGAATCCATTAATGAATCAAACTCAAGAATAATAGAGGATCATTACATTATTATGTAGGCTATATTTTCATTTAATTATCATACTGCTACTTTTCTAGATCATGATTTTAGTTCATTTTTATTTTCCTTTGATATATTATGATTTAATCCCATTTTATTCTCTTTATTTTCTTAAGCTACGACCTCATTCCATAAAGCATTACTCATATCATTTATAAATTTTAGATAAACCTTTTGAATCTATTGATAATATAAAAATGTTAGGACAAGTGTAGATAAACCTTATCTAAAAGGTACCCTAAATACAAATAATAGATAATATTTAATCCGCATAAGATTTCAAAGTTTGGAAACCTAATAGGAACCAAGTTGGTTGATTTCGTGGGTAATTAAGCTACTCGTGGATAAAAACCCCCTTTTTTAGCATTGTATTAAACAAATAATTGCTAAAGAGAAATATGATCACCATACATTACCTTATGCTTATAAAGTAGGAAAATTCTTTTTATTATCATATATTTTTTATTTATATTCGATAAGCTTATTTTTTTTTAAAGAAAAAAATCCCTTGTGGGGCCACCTTGGTCTGAGAGTCCACGAACAGGGGGTTCTATACCGTCAAAGTCACCCGGGAGTCGCACTCGACCCTGCCCGCACCAACATTATCAATTGGATTTTGGATACTCAATTCAGCTTTTTGGTAGGGTGGAGATTTGAACCTGGGACCTCCTTCGAAAGATTGCCCTCTCCTATCCAACTCACCTACAACACCTGGGTACGATAAACTTATTAGAAAATATTATTTTTCATATAATGATTTTTTTTCATAAATCGATAACTATGCATTGCCTTATGTTATAGAGTAGAAAAGACTCCTTTTAATATAATATTATCTTTATAAAATAGATAATATTCCTTTTAATACAATGTATTATCCTATGTTTATAGAGTAGAAAGGATTTCTTTTAATATAAGGTATTTTTGTTTTATATTCGATAAACATACCTTAACTTATGTTTATAGAATAAGATATAGGTTAAAGGTAGCCTAATTTTATTTCATCCTTTGGCCTAAATTATATTGTTTTAAAAATATCTAAATATTCATGAAAATTCCATTAAGAGAAAGGAATATTTTATACTCAAGATTGCTAGTCGGGTAATGATCTATTTTAAGAATTCTATAATTTTTTCCCCTAGGGCATACCAAGATTTGGTTTAGGTTTAAATGAAAACCTTAACTATTGAACTAAATTACCTATCAAACTAAGTTTCCCTTACCATTATATTCTATGCAAGTAATTAATGATATTTCATAGATGATCACTAAGGATGGATGGAATGGGATGTCCATCTGGATCATTATACGAGCCATATTGTGGTGGGCCTTGCATAAGGTTCTCAGATAAGGATTCCTTATAGGAGAATCACATCTTCTAGATAATATGGTCTGGTGAGGAAAAGTCTTGGTGGAAGATTTGGGACTCTTGGATAGGATTCCATAGTGACACAATATGGGAAAAATCATTGCTTTTATTTGTAACTTTACCAATAAAAACCATGTGTAGTGCCAAGTGAATGGCATGACCTTAACCACCCATGATGCTAGATTTTAATCTAGGTGTATGATATCTAGTTAAGCACCATAGCATTTATGCTATAATCCTTACATGTGCAACAATATATAAGTTAATATCTAATCAAGGTTCCACTTAACATGTAAGGTAGGGAGTTATGCGTCCCCCTCTAGGTGAGATGGGCCCTAGAGGATAACCCACATTATGATTCTAAGGGAAATGAGTGAGACATAGTATCACTAAAGGACACCTTCTATGGGATTCAACTTGTCTCACCCACTTGGGATATCAACTGTAGTAATAAAATTCCCAAACATGGTACTTAATGCTATGTATTGATACAAAAAGGGTGCAAAACTAAACCTTAAAATTGAAAAATAAAAATTATCAACAATCTTCCTAGTTTGTCCAACCTTTAAGTTAATTTGATTGTTACAACTAGTATATGTTTGATTGGGTTGTTATAGTTGGTATCAGAGCCTATGTTGTAAGATTCATAGGTCATAGGGCCTAAGAAGCTTCTATAGTTAAACTCTAATCCTATTCCTTTAGAATAAACTATGACTCTTAGAAAATGATATAGCTCTTGTGTACCCAGATAAATGGCTCCAATGCATTGAGGTGGATCCTCAAAAAGGCATACATCCTCTAGTCAGGAAAAATATCTCATTCATACTTGAAGGGAGAGGAGATTAAATGAACCAAATTGGGAAGAGAAAAACTTAGCCACAATGGTTCAACAAATGCAAGAGTAAATGAGACAACAAAATGATGAAATAGAAAAACAATGTAAGATAATGAATAAACAATAGAATATGATAGAGACTTTAACTAGATAGGTTAAGGGAACAAATCTAGAAATCAGACCTGAGCGGAGTCTTGAGAGGAGCCCTGATAGACAATTAGGGTTTGGTAATACTTGAGTTGGGCTGGAACTAGACCAATATATGAAAAATGTAATAGTCTCAAAAATTTATAGAAGAGAAGATGGTGATGTCATAGAAATATGGCTAAGTTAAATTGAGACCTACTTTTCTATGAAGGATCTATCCTTTGAATCTCAAACTAGTTGGGCAACCTTACACTTAGTTGATGAAGGCCTAGAATGGTGGAAAACCTACAGTAAGGGAAAGAAAATTAAAGCATTTGATTTAAAGTGGGATAAGTTTATTGAGGAATTTAGGAAGAGATTCCTAACTAAACAATTTTATGTTAAAAAAATTGAAGAATTCTCCACTCTTCAACAAGAATCCATGATAGTCAAAAAATATTACCAAAAGTTTATTAAGTTGTTCAAATATGTACCAAAGTACGTAAAAAATGAGGAACTAAAGGTACAAAAATTAATTTTAGGATTACATCCTAAAATTAGAATTATCATAAACCTACTCAATCCAAAAAAAATGCAGAAAGACTATAATTTGACATAGCAAGAAGAGAAAAATAAAAAAATGAAAAGGTCTTACTTTAACTATCCAAAAAAAATTGAGAAAGAGGAGGATCTTAGGAAAAGAAAGATTCATGGCTTTCTAATATGATATCAGAACAAAAATATTAAAGAGAGTGATAAGGAAGGGCCTACAACTAAAAATGGAAATAGAAATTCTATAGATAGGAACAGAAAGGGGTATCTAAGAAATATTAACTAGAGGCCCACACACCAACTTGCACCAAAGAATAGGGGAAAAAAATAAAACAAAATCTAAGGCTCCTAAAATAGGATTTTTTGTATGTGGAGGACCACATTATGCAAATAAATACCCACAAAGAGCCAATCTAAAGAAAGCCCTTGAAGAGCAGCCACACCGAATTTATGCTACCATAGGTAATCCCAATCTAGATGGTTAATATATGCCATTACTTTTAAAATGTAATTTTTTTGATAAAAATATAATTATTTTGATTGATAGTAGAGCAATAGATAATTTTGTTTCTATAAATTTAGAGAGGGATTTACTGGTAAGACCAATATTTTTTGCCAATGGGTGGAAAGTTGAGTATGGTTCTGAGAAAAAATTTCTATGAACCAACGTCTATTTTATGCCCACATATCCCTACCTAATAGAAGAATTAGATGGCATCTATATGTACCCCCCTTACACTCGTTTGATATCATCCTTGGAATGGATTGATTAAAAGCATGCATAGATTTTCAAGAAAAGTGGGTAGAATTTATAGAAGGACCCAATCAAAAAATAAGGATATTTTGTGATAGGGATGCTTTTTAGCCACATATACTATCCACCTTACAAATTAGGAAGGCAATCAAAAGACACGAGGCAGTTTACATAGTCAAAATAAATAGGCAAGATGAAATCAATGTAGAACTTTACAAGAAATTCTTGATATTGGAAGAGTTTAAGGATATTTTCCTGAAATATTTACCTAGACTCCCTCCTCAATTGGAATTTTATTTCTTTATAGAGCTCATACCTAGATATAAATCTATTGCAAGGCCCCCATATGTAATGACTCTGATTGAGTTACAAGAATTAAAAATACAACTTCAAGATTTGTTGGAATAGGGCTTGATTAAACCAAGTTTATCACCTTGGGGACCATCGATGTTATTTGTGAAAAAGAAATATGGATCCCTAAGGCTATGCATTAATTAAAAAATTCTCAATAATTTAACCATTAAAATAGATGATTTTTTTTTTATCAATTGAATTGAGCATCTATCTTCTCAAAAATTGATCTTAGAACTGGTTACCATCAATTGAGGATCAAGGATGAAGACACTCATAAAACAACCTTTAGAACAAGATATGGGCATTATGAATTCATAGTTTTACCCTTTGGGTTAACTAATGCCCCAATAGCATTTATGAATCTCATGAACAATATCTTTTGTGAACAACTTGATCATTTTGTACTCATATTTCTAGATGACATCCTGATCTACTCATGAAATAAAGAAGAGCATGATCAGCATATGAGAATTGTACTAGAAATATTGAGGAAGAATCAACTATATGGGAAGCTTTCTAAAAGTGAATTCTACACCCACAAGTCCAATACCTAGGACATGTCATATTTTTTGATGGATTGTTGTTGATCCTAAGAAAGTGGAAGCAATTATTGACTGGCCTACACCCACTAATGTCTCAGAAGTATGTAGTTTTATGGGAATGGTAGGGTACTATAGATGTTTTGTAAGAGTTTTTTCAAAGATAGCATGTCCAATTACTAATATTTAAATGAAGGAAAGATATTTAACTGGATAGAAAAATGTGAAGAAACTTTTATAATCCTCAAATAAAAATTAACATCTACCCCAGTTTAAAAAATTCTTGATCCATCTAAAAAAATTATAGTTTCTACTAACACTTCTACTAAAGGTTTGGGTGGGATTCTAACTCAAAATAGAGAAATTATAGATTATGAGTCTTAGAAACCTAAAATCATGAACTCAAATATGCTACCCATGATTTGGAATTAGTAACCATGGTACATGCTCTTAAGATCTAGAGGTATTATTTACTAGGAAAACTCTTTGACTTAAAAATAGTTCACTAAAGTTTGAGATACATTTTCACCCAACCACTTCTAAATGCAATGCAACATTGATGGATGGAATTTATCGCTAAATATGACTTTGTAATTGAATACATTAAGATTAAGGAGAATAAGATAGCATATGCCTTAATTCATAGAAGGAATATAGTTGTTATATCTAGATGTCACCTAGACCTATTTGATACGATTAGGAAGCAGCAACATAATGTCAATTATTGTGAGAAATGTCAAGCATGGGTTGAGGTAGAACTTGAGAAAAATAGGGATTTTAGTATCAAAAATGATTTATTGTTCTTTAGAGATAGACTTGTTATCCCAAATAAATGAGGGTTAAGGAACCTTATCCTACAAGAATTCCATTGTACACCATACTCTGCACATCTCGTAGGGGCTAAGATGAGATAAAATATGAAGAAAACATTTTATAGGCTAAGAATGAGATGGGACATTAATAATTATGTGGCTATATGTCTCAAGTGCCAAAATGTTAAGGCTAAGAATCAACATCCAGTAGAGAAACTTTACCCTCATGACATCCCAGAATAGAAGTGGCAGGTCATATTAATGGATTTCATTGTGGGACTACCTAAGACTAAGTTCCAACATGATGAAATTATGGTTGTGGTGGATAATTTGTCCAAGGCTGCCCAGTTTATACTAGTTAATATCAAGGATGATGCACCTACCATAGCTATAAAATTTTCTAGGGAGATTGTGTGGTTGCATGGATTCCCTAAACTTATTATATCAAATAGAGATCCTAAATTCATCTTTGAGTTTTGGAAAACCTTGCATCGAGCCTTAGGTACTAAATTGAATATCAGTTTTGCATATCATATAAAAATAGATGGCCAAACTAAATGTGTAAATTATATCCTTGAGGACATGCTATACGTGTATTACATGGACCCTAAAAAAAATGGTTAGAATACCTTTATCTGGTGGAATTTGCATATAACAATAGCTATCATGCCTCCTTAGGGATGACACCTTTTGAGGTATTATATGGGAGAAAATGTAGAACTAATTCAAATGATAAAATTATGATTATATTGAACACTATCAGGTATATGGAGGAACAATTAAGAATGATTTGCCAACAACTCAAAGAAGCCTTGGATCAATAAAAGAGCTATGCTGACTTGAAGAGAACTCCAAGAGAAATATCTATGGGAGATAGAGTCTTTATCCAAGCAAAACCTAATAAGATCTCCATCAAATAAATAAATATTGACCCCAAATTTTTTGGTCCCTTTGAAATTATAGATAAGATCAGTATAATGGCCTATAAACTTACCCTTTTACCCATTCTATCAAATATCCATGATGTGTTCCACATATCCTTGCTCTGTAAGTATGTTGTTGATCCCTCACACATTTGGAATATATCCAACTAGTAAATGGTGGATCCTATTGCAATTAAAGTTTAACCAGTTCAAATTCTTGCCTACCATACCAAGCATTTAAGAAAAAATATATTAATAAATATAAGGTCCAATAGGATCAATTTTATAAAATGAATGCTACATGGGAGAATGTAGATTCCATGAAAGAACAATTTCCTGATATTTTTATTTGAAATGTAATAAAAACACATGGGACTATGTTTGAAACTAGGGGAGAGAATGTAATAGTCCTCCCAAAACATGCTTTATGATATTGCTATTTGTGATTGATATCTATGATATTACTATTTGACTCTTTTAAAATTATTTTTATGCTTCAATATTTTAGGATATGGTACTGTTGATGTTCCCTATTTTTTAGGTACAGGTCCTCAAGAAATAAAAAGAGAAATGGTGGTAATGTGAAATGTCACTGTAGTGAGGTATTCGCATTTGTAGGGATGAAAAAAAGCCCTACCAACAATACACTCACCTATGGCTTACGAGTACATGGAAGCTCGAATAATTACATTTTATATAGGTGCATCATGAAAATGTGATTGCATTATATGTATGCATATGCCTTGAAATTTGAATAACTTTATATGCTCCTTTGTTTTTTCCATCTAATTTAATTTATTTTTATTTCTAAGAAATTGTTATAATATAATAAATGTGTAAGAAAAATTAATTAATAAAATGCAACCATTTGTGAAATACCAAAAGCAAAGTGAATAAAATAAAATATATTAACTAAAAATAAAAATGAATACTAAGTACGAAATAAGATGAATGATTCCTCTCTCTCTCTCTCTATATATATATATATATATATATATATATATATATATATATGTAAGAATATAAAATTAAATTTAAACCCTGATTTGTATGGAGATTTCCTCTGTTCACATTTGGAATGTGATGAGGACTTTGCCTATCCACCTATTAGATGCCATGGTGAGTGGGCCAACTACATGCACCCTTGCTACCTTATTTCCTATAGATCAACATGTTGGGGACATGTGGGGGATACAAAAGGAGGAAAAGAGAAGGAAGGATTGTTAATAAAAACAAGCCAAATGAGAGTTACGAATTGATCATAGGTTAAATCCTCCTTCTTGTTTTATAATAAATATGTACTTTATTTCTGTTGGAATTTGATATTAAGAGTACTACATTAATTTTGGTATATAAATAACTCTATTTAGTTAAAATATCTCTGTTAACACTCGATCTATGTAATAAGAATGGCGTTAGTAATTCTTATTATCTTTGCAAATTGAATACTAGTGTGAATGATGGGCACACCTTGCAAAATATCCAAACCAAGCCTTATTATAGATAATAGTAAGACTTGGAACTTAAAAGATCCTAAAATATTAACTTGTAAAGCAAATCCAAAGGACTCTTGGTTAGACGTTTGTCCATGCAAAATATAAAATTAAATTGGTTCAATAATTAACTAAATAAGGAATCCCTTAAATTAGAATGTCATAAATAGCTTATACCATGACTGACTATGAATACTCTTTATTTCCTTTTATTTTTATATATAAATAATTATAGTCACCTATGTGGGATAAATGACTTTATGAGTAGCTATCTATGTGAGATAAATGGCTTTCTGAATAATTTTTTGGGTGAAAATCAATGTCGTGGGTGGATATTATAAAAGACTTTGTGAATAGTCATTTGTGTGAGATAAATAGATTTTTGAATAATAGTTTGAGTGAAAATCAAATTCATGGGTGGATATTATAAAAGACTTTGTGAATAGTCACCTGTGTGAGATAAATGACTTTGTGAAAAGTTATTTGTGTGAAAATCAAAGTCATTGGTGGATATTAAAAATGGCTTTGTGAATAGTTGTTTGTATGAGAAATAAAGTCAAGGATGGATACTGTGCTTAATTGGCTTTATTTTTTTGTGTGTGATAAAAAATTGTGTTGATGATGATAGATTTAATTGGCTCTATGAATGGTTGCCTATATATACAACAAAAATAGGCTGAGGTCAAGGATAAATATTATGCATGGTTAGCTATGTGAGTGATGTTTGTGTTTATTAAAATTAACTATGAATTGATTTGATTCAAGTAGAGCATATAGGGCCTTAATTTATGCATGCATCGAATTTGTGTGTATATGATAGCTTCATTTTAGTCTTTATATTTGCATATTGATAGTGAGCCAATATGATCCAGCTCAAAAATAAGCTCGAGGAAAGCGGTGGCTAACTCGATTAAATAATTCAATGTGATGCTGGTGGGATAACACAGACTACCTTGTAATGTTACATTGTATTTTTCTTAACACTATGTAAGTCACTTGTGCATTTTGTATCTTATTCATATACTCTTGATGTCATTTGTTTTTGCTACTATTATGAATATATGTATCATAATGTGAAATTGTGTATAGATGTTAACATACATTGCCTTTTTTATTGGTTTTATAGAATATTGGTTCACCCAAGGTTTGCATTGCCACACTGGAAATAATAAATTCTACAACCATGCAAGTAAATCATTGTTATCGAAAAACTTAAGTATTGTGTGTTATAATGAGGAAAATTATGCCTGTGAATTTTTATGTGGTGTGCTCCTTATCATTAAATTAATTAGTCATATATAATATAAATAATTACCATAAACCATATAAAGAAGCTAAGAATTATTTGATTTAGCTGATTCTTGGACCAACTTGTGCAGAATTTGAATAGCTTTAAAATGAGTGGTCATATGCAAAAATCCGAGCAATATTGAGGGAGATACAACCCTATGAAGTCAACCATTCGGAACAAGGGTAGTGACAATTTTTCAAATCACAAAAATAAAATTGCAAAGTGCGAAGGATTAGGGTTTTTTCTTAAAAAATATCTCATATTTTAGGAGCCATATCTTCACGAAGAGTTATCCGATTCAGTTGATTCTTGGACCAACTTGTGCAGAATTTGAATAGCTTTAAAATGAGTGGTCATATGCAAAAATATAAGCAATATTGAGGGAGATACAACCCTATGAAGTCAACCATTCGGAACAAGGGCAGTGACAATTTTTCAAGTCACAAAAAATGAAATTGCAAATATTTTCCAACTAGGGTTCGAACGATGGGAAGAGCAATGAAGGGCTAGGACTTCAGTGAGGCAAGACATTCTATCTAGACAAAGAATTTTTTAGCTAAGTTATTTTTTCCCTTTCTTTATCTTAGAAATTGTGCATGAAAATTTTATAAAGTTTTTATCAAATATTATATTTGTTATAGAACTTTCAGATAAATTTCATTAGATTTTGAGTTTTAGTTTCCTTTCCATGGATCGATTTATAGTTAAATCCTTAGAATCATCCCTAGTGGTAGAGGTTAGTGAGCGCACCTTAGAGAGATCCTCATTGCTCCAAGATAGGGCAGTTTTTGGTAAATTTAATGGGTATTGGCCAGGGGCTTCAGCCTTGAGAAAATGGATTGATAGGAGTTGGAAGTCTCCAGGAGTGATTCTATCATTTCTTCCCAAAGGTTTCTTCCTAGCCATTTTTTGTTCTAGGGAAGAAAGAGAAAGAATCCTAAAAGGGGGTCCTTGGTTTATGGGAAGAGCAGGGCTCTTCCTTACCCACTGGTATGAAGGCTTTTCACCTAAAAATGTAAATCTATCCCTAGTACCAATATGGGTTAGGATGTTTGGATTACCCATTGAATTTTAGGAAATAGATACCTTCAAGGCAATAGGAAACACTCTAGGAGAATTCCTTGAGATTTTAGATACAACAAAAGATGGATTTTTGGCTATTTATGCTCGAATATTGGTCATGATTGATATAAGTAAAGCTTTACCAGAATCAATCATTCTTAAGTATGGGGATAATATGTGGACCCAAACTATAGATTATGAAAACATATCTTTTAGATGTAGAATATGTCATGAGGTGGGGCATATTGAGAGATCATGCCCTAAGAAGAGCCCAACAGAATCATTTGTAGAAAATCGTAAGAGAAATTTACAAATGGTTATGGATAAAGATGGTTTTCAACTTCCAAAAAATAGATCTAGAAAAATAAAAGAAAATGAACAGTGGAGACCAATAAGAAAGGATACTGGAAGAAATTCCAATTCTTTTGAGGCTTTAGCCTATGAAGAAAAAGTAGATCAAAACTTAGAGGACACAGGACAACAATTTCAACATATTAGCAAGGAACCATCTATTCAATATGATCCTAATTTAAGGAAGAACATTCTCGATGAACCCAAGGAATGTGTTTCATCATATTTTGAAGACTCTCTTGAAGTACCATGCACCATTCAAGAGAAAATAATTGGTAAATAAAATGTAGTTTTAGAAGGTAATACCTCTGCCATTAATAAGGAAATACCAGAAAATGAGCAGGATAAGTCAAAAGCTTCTATAATAGAGCCAGGAGAGGATAAATATGTTGAAAAATAAAATGGTGAAAGAATATTGAGGAATAGAATAATAAGACCTACTCCTGATATAGGCAAGGCAAAAAGAGGAAAACCCTCAAATTATCAAGCAAGATCCAGGGAAGCAAGAGCTAACATAGAGAAAGGAACACAAACTAAGTTGGTTGAACTTCTCTTTACCAAACAACAAAATGATATTGGTAATATGCAAGAGGGGCCAAAAGCCCCTAATGAGACATGATTATCATCTCATGGAATATAAGGGGTGCTAATGCCCCCTCAAAGCATAGGTGTATTAGGGACCTATGTTTAAGTAATAAACCTGATATTCTCTGTATCCAGGAAACTAAAATGACAAAAGAAGAAGTTTCAAAAACTATGAAAGTAGTTTGGGCAAGATGTGAATGGGATGCTATGGATTCTGAAGGAGCAGTAGGGGGAATTCTAACTTGTTGGAATCCTTCTAGAACCTCTTGTGTAACCATTCATAAAACTAGGCATTGGATAGCCTCTTTAGTCACTTGCTACTTTGTTGATATTCACTTCATCCTTATCAATGTGTATGGTCCTACAACTCAATCAGGTAGATTAGAAGTTTGGAGTGGGATTGAGGCCTTTATGAGAAGTAAAGACCAAGAAACCCATTTCATGATCATTGGAGATTTTAATGCCATTACCAAGTTGAATGAAAAATTTGGGGGAATTAGGAAATTGACCCAAAGTATGAAATATTTCTCAGCTTTTATTCAAAACAACAATCTATGGGAAGTTGAGTTTGAAGAAGACAACTATACTTGGACCAACAATAGGAGAGGCCAGAACCTAATAGCAAAAAAATTAGATAGATGCATTCTCTCAGATCATTGGCTAGATGAAGGAACTTGTGCTAAAATTAATACCTTAACAAGGATTGGTTCAGATCACTAGGCCAATAAGAGTTAAAATGGTGGTTAGTGAATTCAAAAAAATATCATATTTTAAATATGAGCAGATGTGGGAAGACCATCCTCAATTTGTTGATATGATAGCTCAAACATGGAATTCTTTAGGTAATGGTGGGTTGTATGCTCTTCCAAACCAAATTAAAGCTATGACATCTAGATTAAAAGAATGGAACAAGAACACCTTTGGAAATATTTTTGAGAAGAAAGAAGAACTAAAAGATAAACTTTCAAAATTCCAAAAAGGTGATGAAAATAATACAAGCTCGGAGGAAAGGGAGTTGCTTAGTGAATATCATAATATTTTGAGTAAGGAAGAGAAATTTTGGAGATTAAAATCAAGACAGACTTGGTTAAAAGGAGATAAAAATACAAAGTTTTTTCATAGGATGGCTATAGTACAGAGATCTTCTTCTAGAATTGGTAGAATTAAATCAATAGAAGGGGTTTGGATTGAAGATCAGAGTGAAATTAGAAAAGAGGCTAAGTCATTTTATCATAATATTCTAGGTTCAGAGGAGACCAAAGTTCTTAATGATAAACTTCTTCAAGATGTTCCTTCAGTTATAACAAATGAAGACAATAGGAAACTGATGGAGCCTATTACTCTAGAAGAAGTTCATTTAGCTCTTTTATCTTTTAATAAGGATAAATCCCCTAGTCCAGATGGGCTCTCTACAGATTTTTACCAACATAATTGGGATATAGTGAAGGATTATTTATTGGTGGTAGTGGAACAGTCTAGGGTAAAACAATACATTCCTTATAAAATAAATGCAACTTATCTTACCCTAATTCCAAAAAAGAAGGATGTTGAATTATTTGATTCTTTTAGACCCATAAGCCTATGTAATATGGCTTATAATATTATTTCCAAAGTGATGGTGAATAGATTAAGGCCATTGTTAGACAAAATCATTTTAGAAGAGCAAGGAGGTTTTGTGAAAGGGAGACAAATTTTGGATGGGATCATAGTAGCTCATGAAGTTATACATTCAACAACTTCAAGAAAAGAGAAAGCTATGATCTTAAAACTTGATATGAGTAAAGCCTATGATAGGGTTAAATGGAAATTTCTTTTTGTAGTTTTAGATAAGTTTAGTTTTGGGAAGAAATGGGTTAGATGGATTAAATCTTGTGTCTCTACAGTTTCTTATTCAGTGTTGGTCAATGGGTTAGTGATAGAATATTTTAAAGCCAAGAGAGGCCTTAGACAAGGAGATCCTCTATCTCCTTATTTGTTCATTATTATGGTAGAATTTTTGAGTAGGAACTTAAATAAGGCTTACAAATATGGGTTTATAAGTGGACTTAAGGTTAGTAATAACATCGATAACATCACCCATCAATAGTTTGTAGATGATACAACCCTTTTTGGAAGGGCAAGGATAAATGAGGCCAGAGCTTTGAATAAATTTTTAAAAGAGTACGAAAGAGCTTTAGGGCAAAAAATTAATAGGACTAAATCCAAAATTTACTTTCTTAACACTCTTGCTAATATCAAAGCAAGAATTTATAGGTTGCTTCAAATGGAGGAGGCAAATTTACCAACAACTTATCTAGGGATGCCTTTATTTGAGGGGAGAATGAGGATAGATTTATGGAATCCAGTTATTAGTAAAGTTCAAAATAAACTTCCAGCTTGGAAAGGTAGATGGTTATCATTAGCAGGAAGAGTGCAGTTAATTAAGTCAGTCTTACAAGCCATTCCAACATATTATATGTCTTTGTATTCTATGCCAAAATCAGTTGAAAAAAGTTTAATATTTATTATGCGATCCTTTTTATGGTCAGGTTTACATGATAAAAGGAAATTTTCTTTGGTGAAATGGAGCAAGTTGTGTGATGACAAAACTAGGGGAGGTCTTGGTTTAAGAGCTCTTACAGATGCAAACTTAGCTCTTAGGGGAAAAGTTATCTAGAGATTGTACAAAGAGAGTCAAAGACAATGGGCAAGAATTCTTCTAAGTAAGTATGTTGATCCCAATGACCCAAGTTTAATATTTATTGCATTCTCTCTTCCAAATGGTTCTGCTCTTTGGAATGGTTTAAAAAATCTATTGATCTTATGATTAAAGGTTTAATATGGGTGGTGGGAACTGGAGAAAAAAATTCTATTTGGATGGATACTTGGTGTGATAAAAAACCACTCAATTTAGATCCAGTTTTGAAACCTTGGATGAGATTGCTTCAAGACAAATATGGTGATAGGGTTTCAAACATTTTGTACAAGGATCGAGAAGGAAGATACAAATGGAAAGAATATTTTTTTACAAGTATACAAGACATTGATGCTAGGAGGCAATTGAGTAGAAAGATAACAACTATAATTATTTCAAGGGGTGCCAAGGATAAATTGATTTGGGAGTTGAATAGCTCAGGAGAATACACAACAAGAAGTGGATATAATGTTCAACACCAACATAATAATAATATCACTAGAATTTGGAGAGATATTTGGGATAGCCCAAGCATTCCTAAAGTCAAAATGTTTGTTTGGCTAGTAGGTCATAGAAGAATTTTATCCTGGGATAACCTTATGAAAAGGGGTTTTCATGGCCCCTCTAAATGTGTTTTCTATAATAAGGAGGAGGAGAGTATTGACCATCTCTTGGGACATTGCTCAATAGTCTAGAATCTATGGCAATGGATTCTTAATATATTTGGTAAATGCATGGTGATGAATAGAAGAATTGAATATTGGTTAAAGCAATGGTAGAGCACTTATAAAAGTGAGGCTTTATAGACAATATGGGATATATCAAAAGATACAATACTTTGGACTATATGGCTAGAAAGGAATAGAAGAATATTTAAAGGAAAGGAAAGCAGTTTAGAGGTAATGAAAAAGAAGATATGTTTAGCCATAGAGGAGTCTAAACCAACCCTATCAACTCACCCAATCCCTAATTTGGAAGTAGAGAGTCTTGATAGATGGAGTCAAGTCATTAAATGGAATTATGATGTTGGGTACAAGAGAAGCAAAAATAAGGTAAAGAATATAAAGTGGAAACCACCAGATGTGGAGTGGGTTAAGTTGAATTTTTATGGAGCATCTAAAGGAAACCCAAGACCAACAGGAGGAGGAGGAATAATTAGAAATAATAGAGGAGATATTTTATCTCATTATGCTTTCAATTGTGGATTTAAGACAAATAATGAAGTTGAAGCTTGGGCAACTTTAGAAGGGTTAAAAATATGTAAACAAATGAAATGGAATAGATTTTGGATGGAAGGTGATTCTCTCATAGTAATAAATGCAATTTTGAGGAAAGCAAAGGCTCCATGGAACATACAAGAGATAATTGTGGAAATTCAAGATCTTGCTAAAGAGTTTGAAGAAATCAGGTTTACACATATATTAAGGGAAGGAAACAAATGTGCAGATAAGCTAGCCAATAGAGGGGTTTTGGTTGAGGATCGTGAAGTTAACATCTCCTTTCCATGGTTAGAGGAAGTAGAAAGTTTAGTTGAAGATGACAAAAATTGTTGATTGCCTAAATCAATTAATGATTAAGATTTACTTTAATGTTTTCCATTGGTAATATCTATTTTATTTTGTAACAATAATGTGTGTTCATTTAGACTATTTATTATAATTTTTGTGGTTGCACTTGTGTTTCAGGAAGGAAACTAGCAATCCAGATTTGGTAAAGTGGACTATGTTAGTGCGATGTTTTGGAAATATTACTCTACTAAGATGCAAGGCATAGATAGTAGAGGTGAAGTTTTGGCATTGTGAAGGCTGCTATAGGAAAATGTCAAGAAAGATGCTAAATTTTGGAGTAATTGTATTCATACAGAGATTTGAAAAGATCCAAAAAATGAAAATCAAGAATTCAGACATTTTATGTAAAATGATGTAGGTTTCTAACTATAGCATCTCAATTGAGATGAGAAGTGTATCTATTTGTAAACTCTCAAGCTCTAAAGAAGAGAGATGTAATTTTTTAAGGGTGGGGGACCCGAGTACAACCCCTTTTTATCAAGCAAAAAAAAATAAGCTAAGCATTAATTTAACTTGTGTGTTGCATTACAAACATCTCGCTCTCATCATCAATGTTATTTATATAGGCAGTACTCATGGAGAATCCATTAATGCATCAAAATCAAGAATAATGAAGGATAGTTGCACCATTATGTAGGTTGTCTTTTCATTTAAGTCTCACACTGCTACTTTTCTACATCATGATTTTAGTTCATTTTTATTTTCCTTTCATAGATTATGATTTCATCATGTTTTACTCTCTTTATTTTTTTAAGTTGTGACCTTTCCATAAAGCATTACTCCTCTCATTTATAAATTTTAGAAAAATCTTTAGAATATTTTGAGATAAAAATGTTAGGACAAGTATAGATAAACCTTGTCTAGAGGTTACCCTAAGTTACAAATAATAGATAATATTTAATCTGCATAAGATTCTAAAGTTTGGAAATCTAATAAGAACCAAGTTTGGTGATTTCATGGGTATTTAAGATACTCAAGGATAAAATCCTCTTTTTACGGCATCGTATTAAACAAATGACTGCTAAAGAGAAATTTGATCACCATATATTACCTTATGCTTATAAAGTAGGAATATTCTTTTTATTATCATATATTTTTGCTTTATATTCGCTATGCTTATTAGAAAATATTTGTTTTTCATGTAATGAATTTTCATTTCATAAATCGATAACTATGCATTGCATTATGTTATAGAGTAGAAAAGACTCCTTTTAATTTAATCTTATATTTATAAAATAGAGAAGATTACTTTTAATATAATGTATTACCTTATGTTTATAAAGTAGAAAGGCTTTCTTTTAATATAAGGTATTTTTGTTTTATATTCGATAACCATACCTTACCTTATGTTTATAGAGTAGAAAAGATTCTTTTAACATAAGATATAGGTTAAAGGTAGCATAAGTTTGTTTCATCCTTTGGCCTAAATTATATTGTTCTAAATTTGTCTAAATATTCATGAAAGTTCTATTAAGAGAAAGGAATATTTTATACTCAAGATTGATAGTCTTGTAATGATCTATTTGAAGAATTCTGTAGAAGTTCTCCCCTAGGGCATACCTAGATTTGGTTTAGGTTTAAATGAAAACCTTAACTATTGAACTGAATTACCTATCAAAATAAGTTTCCCTTACCATTAGATTACGAGCAAGCAATAAATGATACTTCATGGATGATCATTAAGTATGGATGAAATGGGATGTTCATCTGGGTTGTTAAATGAGTAGTATGGTGGCGGGCCTTGAATAATATTATCAAATAAGGAGTCTTGATGGGAGAACCACATATTTAGGAGAATATGGCTTCGTTAGGTGAAATATTCATGGAAGATTTGGAACTCTTGGATAGGATTCCATAGTGACTCGATATGGGATGAATCACTAGTTTGATTTGTAACTTTACCAAGAAAAACCATGTTCAGTGTCAAGTGAATGGCATGACCTTAACCGCCCATGATGCTAGATTTTAATCTAGGTGTATGAACTCCAGTTAAGCACCATAGCATTTATGCTATAATCCTTACATGTGTGGCAACATATGATTTAAGTTGTACTCAAGGTTCTACTTAACATGTAATGTAGGGAGTTATACATCCCCCTCTAAGTGATATGGTCCCTAGAGGATAACCCACATTGTGATTCTTGACTCATCAAGAAAAATGGGTGAGAGATAGGATAATTAAAGGGCACCTTCTATGAGACCCTGCCAATCTTACCCAATTGGTAGATCTACTGTAGTGATAAAATTTACAAATGTGGTACTTAATGCTATTTATTGATACAAAAAGGGTGAAAAATTAAACCTTGAAAATGAAAAATAAGAAACATTGTCAACAATCTTCCTGGTTTGTCTAACATTTAAGTGATTTTGATTTTTACAACCAATATATGTTTTATTGGGTTGTTTTAGATCATCTAGTCCTTTCTCAATTAGAAAGGCTCATTTGAGCATCCATTATGTGGAGGAAGATGTCATTACCACTAATGTGTTCTCTCCTTGGCCCTTCAATTTAGATAAGGAGGGGGTATTGAAATTTGTAATATGAATTAATGGCCAAGTGTGATAATATATGATGTGTTTTTTTAATCATATGAAAAATTATTGTATAATGTATTTAATTATAATTTATGTATGCACTATGGTTAATGGTTAATCTTGTCAAGGTTAAACCTTTAACCTGTAATTAAGTTACTTTGAATTATGTTAACATGATTATGTATTTAAGGTTTGTGTATTGGTATAAATATCACCATCCACTCTAATTATTGTATAAGAGTGTTTTAATTATTATCTATGGGTAAGACAATGACTATTGGTGCTCAAGGGAACCTATCATAAGATTTGAGAAAAATGATTTCTATTGAGAACTGGTTGTTAGAGTAGGTGTTTAGAATCTAGCTCATGTTCACCTATGTACTTTATTTTTATATTAGTTTAGTTTATTTTTATCCACCCACTTTATGTGTGGATATTTATTTTTATCTTATTTAGATATTATGGGGATATTTAGCATTCCTAGGGAGTGGCACTCATTGATTATATTTTAAGGGTTGAGATATTTTCTCCATGGATAATATCGCACCTCCATGTTTGTATAGTGGATATTGAACCTTATCTCTTTGTTGATCCTATGATTGTGGTGGATATTCCTTGCTTATTTAAGAAAGGATTCTCCATTGTACTTATAATCAATTCTGACATATGATATGATATTACAGATTTTGTGTTAGCTACCATTATATTATTTCTTTTTTTGGTCTCTCTATTTTGGTTAATATGGTGTTGCTTCAACACCTTGATCCTTGTGGCTTGGTTCGCTTCTTTGTTTTTTTCCATATTCCTTTCATGGTTTTAGAGCTTTTAGGACTATTGGAAACATCCATTATTGACGTTCATACAGTCGGTTCATGTTGAAGGTTTTGTAGTTTGAGATTGGATGTTTCTAATCCCTAGAATGTGAAAATTATTATTTTTCTCTTTGATTTTTTTGCAAAGAGCTTCTATATCTCTTTTAGCCCTTCATTGCATCTTGGTTGATCCCTCTAACCATGGGGATTGATCAGAAAGGTTCTATTTTTGAAAGTTTTTTGTAGAGTTCTTATGTGGGTTGTTTTAATAGTTACAGAACTATAGAAAACCCTATTCACTTAACTATCATTGATCCATAACCAATTTTGGTCACTTTTGACCACTATCGTATACAATTTTTTTTTTTTGTATGCAGGTTTTTTCTTGCACACAATCTATGAAATATTTATTTTTTTGCAATATCTAAAGTTGCTTATTGTAGATCTGGTTTTTTGAGATCTACAACCTATCTTCTTCACTCCTAAGTTATTTCCAAATTTCAAACTCAAATCTGCATTTAAGTTACTAACAAGGTTTGCTAAAAATATGTTTAAAAAATATATATTTTATCTGCAATTCTGTGTATTTGAAAACAACTTTGTAAAAGATTTGTTTTGTGAAGTTGTTACTCAATTTTTTCTTTTTAGATCTAAAAAATTTTAGTGATTGTAAAAATTAGATCTGATCATATACTCTTTGTAATACCTAAATTATAAAGGTATTTTATTTTTGAAGGGGCTCTTATTTCTAGAAGCATTGAATACAAATATTTTGGGTGGGGTGTCTTGGTGTCGATTTGAACAAGGATATTGCATTTTTTTCTTGTGATTGAAAAATGGGTTTAGAGGACTTTGAGCCACTTAAATCACATAATTATCACATATGGAAGCCACACATGATGACACTTATTCAATCTAAAGGGTTATCAAGATTAATGCAAGAAGAGTTACCTGAAGTTACAAAAGAGTATCATAAGCTTGTTTGTGATTGCAAAATGGATGAATGTAAGGGATTAATTATTATGTTGGAGTATATTAAATTATTTGGTACATGATAATGTACCACCTAGGGTTTTCACCTAGGGTTGTCACCTAGGTCATAAAAAAAAAATTATTTTTTGTGTCCTCTTTCATGACATCAATAGTGACTTATCTTGGGTTGTCACCAATGTTTATGCCCCTAACATGATTACTGGGAGAACTCAGTTGTGGGAGACCCTAACAAAGATGAAATATTCCTTTCAAAACATACCATGGATAGTGGTTGGGGATTTTAATACACCCCTTTATCCTTCAGATAAGAAAGGAGGATGTGAAACTCCTACCAAAAGTACTGAGGAGTTTATGGAATTCGTCAACACTAACAGGCTCATGGATGTCAATCTAAAAAAGGGCAAATATACCTGGAGCAATAGACGAGTTGGGGCACAACACATCCAAGTTAAACTTGACAGAGTGTTCCTTTCTCAAGAAGCAGTGCAGGTTTTTGGTGATGCGACTCTCCATCCTCTTCCCAAAGTGGGGTCTGACCATAATCCTCTCATCCTGGACATCAACAGACCAAGTCCTTTCAAAAAGCCTTTTAGATTCGAGAATATGTGGCTTCATCACCCAGACATCAGACAACATGTTTCTCATGTTTGGCAACAAGAATACCAGGGGCGCGCATCCTTCAGACTGTCTCAGAAACTCAAAACTCTCAAATCAGACCTAAAAATCTGGAATAAGGAAGTCTTTGGCAATATTTTTGCCAACAAGAAGTCTCTCTTAGAAAGACTCAATCAAATTGAAATAAAAAATGAACGTGAAGAGCTAGACTCCCAAACCAAAATTGAAGAAAAGCAGATTCTTGCTGAGTATCACAATATCCTTGCTTGTGAAGAGACCTTTTGGCACCAAAAATCTAGAGCTCTTTGGCTCAAATAAGGTGATTCGAATACAAAATATTTTCATGTGGCTACCCTCCACAATAGAAGCAACAACAGTATCAAAAATCTAACTAAGGAGGATGGTAATATTCTGTCAGACATTGAGGAAATCAGGGATGAAGCCAGCTCCTACTTTTCTAAGCTTCTTGAGGATGATGATTCTTGTTCTATTTTAGCTCAGGAGGCCCTTCTTCACCATATCCCTCCTAATTCCATCCCTGAATCCATCAATTCCTCCCTTATTTCTCCCTTCAAGGATGATGAAATCAGAATGACTCTTTTCTCCATGCAGCCCGACAAAGCCCCAGGCCCAGATGGCTTCCCTCCTCGCTTCTTTCAACACTTCTGGGATATTGTGGGACCTGATGTGTGTTTGACTATCAAATAATTCCAATCGCTTAGAAGGATTCCTTGGGGGTACAATTCTACTTTCATAGCTCTCATTCCTAAGCTTCCTTCAGCCAAGACCTTAGCTGATTACAGGCCCATTAGCCTCTGCAACATTGTCTATAAAATCCTCACTAAAATTATGGCTTCTAGAATGAAAACTATCTTGCCCACCATCATTGACCCTTCTCAGGGTAGCTCTATTTTGGGTAGGTCTATCCTTGATGGGGTTATCTCCATCCACGAAGCCCTTCATTCAGCTTCCAAATCTAAAAAACCCACATGTGTCCTCAAGTTGGATATGAATAAAGCCTATGATAGAGTCAACTAGAATTTTCTCCTAGCCATCTTGGGCAAGTTTGGATTCCATGCGGATTGGATAGATCTGATCAGATCTTGCATTTCCTCATCTTGGTTTTTTGTCCTTATCAATGGGTCTGTGGCAGGTTTTTTCCAAAGCACCAGAGGTCTTAGGCAAGGAGATCCTATTTCTCCAATGTTGTTCATTATTTTAGCAGAAGCTCTAGGCAGGACTATTCAAGCTGCTTGTAGATCCGGGTTGCTGTCAGGGATTAAAGCTTCCTCTCAAACCACTCCAGTTTCACATCAACAATTTGTAGATGATACCATTCTATCAACTAGGGCCTCTATTCCTGAGGCAAAAGTTATCAAATTCATCCTCCAAATCTACGAAGCAACGGTTGGTCAGAAAGTGAACTTCAATAAAAGCAAATTGTATTTCTTGAATACACCTATGCAGAGACAAATCAGGATCACCAGAATTCTAGAGTGTTCCATCGTTGACCTTCCTGCCACCTACCTCGGCCTCCCTCTGTTCTATGGCCAACCTGCAGGTTCCATGTGGCACAATGTCCTCGAGCGCATCCAAAGGAAACTTGCGGGCTGGAAAGGACATCTTCTATCTCAGGCTGCCAAATGCACTCTTACTACAGTGGTCCTTCAAAGCATTCCAGTTTATTTCCTATCCATATTCAAGGCCCCCTCTCCTATCTCAGCTAAAATAGAGCAAATACAAAAAAAAATTATGGACAGGAACAGACAACAAACAAAGATTCCATTTGGTGGCTTGGGACAAGGTTTGCAGACCAAGGATGCAGGGAGGACTCGGACTTAGGAGGATCCAGTCCCTTAACTCTGCACTGATTGCTAAACAGGCTTGGAGGCTCATATCAGGCGATGACAACGCATGAATCACTATTGTAAAAAGGAAATATCTTCAAAATGGTGATTTCTTCAATGAAGGCATTCCCAACACAGGGTCAGCGTTCTAGAATTCCATCAGAAGCTCTAAGTCTCTTATTATGAAAGGTCTAATATGGATGTTGGGATATGGACAAAATATAAATTTTTGGAAAGACAATTGGACATCTCGAGGACCTCTCCTCAATGACCCAATTCTGTCCAAACTCAAAATCTTCACTGATGACAGAATAGGACAGAAAGTCTCTAAATTTTTTACTCCAGGATCACCTTCTACTTGGATTCCCATAGTGCACCTAGATTTTCCTGTTGAATCTAATATCTTAAATTCCATTCTATCTTCCACCATCATCCCTTCCTCTAGAATGCCCGATCGCATCATCTGGGAACACACTGAAAGCGGATATTACACTGTCAAATCAGCTTATCTCCTCCTCCTTGTTCCTGAAGAAAGTCTGCCTCCTGTGGATAAAGTTTGGGTCAAACACCTCATCCCTAATATTTCCTTCTTCTCTTGGCTAGCCATCCAAGAGAAAATCCTTACCATTGATAACCTCATTAAAAAAGGAATGCCCATTCCTAACAGGTGTTTTTTGTGTCTCAATGATTGGGAATCCACTAGCCACATCTTTCTCCATTGCCCCTTCTCTTCATCCATCCTCGGATCCATTTTCCACCACTTCCACATCCAATGGGCCCCACCTCCTTCCATCAGTGATCTTTTTCAACAATGGCCTAACCCTTTTCGTGACCCCCGCCTCCAGTTTCTCTGGAAAATTTCCCTCCACCACTTCCTTTGGCAAGTCTGGCTTGAAAGAAACAATAGGGTCTTTTCCCTTAAGGCCAAAGCCCCTAAGCTTATTTTATCTAAAATTTTGGCCTTTGCCTTAGAAAATACCTCCCTCATTCCCCCTTCCTCCAAACCTACCTCCAAGGCTGAGAAGGATCTAGGCAAATATTTGGGTCTGTCTTTGGAGGATGTTCGGCCTTCTGCCTTACGACCTCAAACCATGTGGACACCTCCCCCAGTTGGTTGGATCAAACTTAACGTTGATGGAGCTGCCAAGGGCAACCCTGGGAAAGTAGGAGCTGGAGGTATTCTTAGGGATCATCAAGGAAACTTTCTACTTGCCTTTGCTGAAGGCTTAGGTGATCAGACCAATCATGTGGCAGAAGCCAAAAGTATGTGGAGAGGGCTCAGTATTGCAAAGGATTTTCCCAATAAGTTAATAGTGGAAGGAGATTCCCTTAATATCATCAACTACCTCAAAAATATCAATTCCAAACCTTCATGGAGAGTCAAATATTATATTGAGGAAGCCAGGTCTATCATCTTCAATAGGCAGGAAGTCATTTGCCAGCATACTTTCAGAGAATCTAATAAGGTGGCGGATAACTTAGCAAATATTGGAGTCAATTTAGACAATTTGCAAATATGGAACACGAATTTGCCAAGGGAAGTCCAGGCTCTCATGAATAATGAAAAATAGTTGGAAATTCATCATCAACAGGAAATTATTCCCTCGATCATCATTTCCTAATCCTTATGATTAAATTCAGCATCGAGTGTTGTCGTATGCCTCCGTGTCACATGACGAGTCTTTGTTTTGTCCTACCCATCGCCTTCATGGGTTTCCATCCTCTCCACCGTCTCACTCAACAAATCCACGTCACCCCTCTCCACCTCCTTTTTGCCAGCCTTTCTTCCACCCATCATGCCTTCCCCTCTGCCGCTACCCCCGACCCCCTCTCCATTCACATTCACCCAATTGTCCCCGCTTTGTACTCCCCGGATCCGTATCACTGGGTAAATCTCTTTGGCTCACTTTCTAACGATCACAACAATTATTATTGCTATTTGTTTCACTTGTGCAGGTCATCGTGTGCTGATTACAATGTTGACAACGTGACTTCTCAGCATATTTTCCCTCGCACAACTTCTAGGCAGCTTCGGAGGGCTCTCTTTCTGGTTACCAAAGGTGATCTTTCCAATGTTTCGGCTTGGCTCAAGGCCCCCACCAAAATCATCATCCATGTCAACAAGATTCACTCGTGGCAGACGTCTAGTGTGTGCACTGTTGTCAAGACCTATCGACACCTGGACATTCGGCTAAATCATTTATGGAAAGCTCGGGACCACTTTGGGATGCCCGACCTTAAGTGCACTATTTTCCTCTCGTGCCTCATGAGGCCAAATTTTTCTTTGCATCTTGGTCACCGGCCCCCTTGGTTAAGGTGCCTCTCCACGTGTGGGAGCCTTCCCTCTTCCACTTGTTCCCCCTCCACCGCATTCACCATGCCCACCACCTCTTCCTTCCTCACTTCTTTAACCCCCACACTCTGTTTCTCTTCCATTTTCCCTTCCACCCTCCATTTTCACCATCGCCCTATTTACCTTCGCTTTCCATCTCTCGGTCGCCCTGTCCCTGTCCAAACTCTGTCATTACCCTTCTCTCTGTCCCCACCATGTCAAGCGAATACATTGAACCCATTGCGTATGAGTGTGACCAACTTGCTGACCCTGTCCTTGAGGATAGGCATATTTTTCCATTCCTCCACCTTTTCTCAGGCGATGATATTGAGATTACTATGGCGTTCCTCGAGACGTGGGACAATGGCGTTGTTACTATCAGGGGAAGGAATTTCATCATTGACGCCCACCTCCTTGGCGCTATCACTGGCCAGGATGTTGAAGGGGGGTGATCCATTCACCACCATAAGCATAATTGGGAGGTGGAACTGGAACATTTCAAAGGAAATGATAAAATTATCAAGAAGGTCAAGGGGCCTGGCCTTTTCAGAACTGACCTATCCATTCCCTGGAATGCTGTTATGAAACCTATCATGCAATTCATCTGTGTTGATGACCCTGACAAACCTATGAAAACCTATCATCTGGCCTTCGTCAATCACTTCAGAGAACTTAACCCCTTAAGCATTCCCCTTTTCTTCCTCAATTCCATGAATCACTCCATATCTTCCTGCAGAGACAAGGTCAACCACGACCTCCCCCGACACCAAGGCATGTTCAAAGTTATATACACCTATATCCTTGCCAATAGCCCTAAGGTCAACCCTGACCCAAGCAGCCCTGCCAAATTGACTCCCCCTGCTGAGCGTCTATCCAAAGCTAAAAAAAAAAAAGGCCAATGAAGCCCTATCCAAATTGAAGGCCAGGAAAACCATTTCCTTTGATACCAGTGACGAACCGATGAGGAAATTAGCTCGGATTCAGAATCTGATAGCCAAGTCCAAAGTGATTGAAATCAAAGATGATAATGAGGAGAACAAGTGCCTGAAGGACTACATAATTGCCTCCACTATGACAATGATGAACTGTATGATGAACTGCACCATGGACATTAGGGAGGGGCTACATAAGCTCTTCTACAACGAACAGATTAGTCAAGCAGACATGTCTACAACTGAGAAGGCGATGGCGACCGTCAAGACCGAACCTAAGGAGGATGAACCAAAGCCCACCGAGGCTGAGGAGGACAATAAGGAGGAAGAATATATTGAGGGTGAGGATTGACTTCCTCGGCTCCACCCTGCTCCTTTTTGGTCTTTTCTGTTGTGTAAGGTTTTTTGTGCGTTTACGTAATTTCCAGTCTGCAGGTTTCTTTTTTTATTATGTTTCGGACTTGTGGGCTCCCATTTTGTTCTAAGGCTATGTCCTCATTTCCTCTCTGTTAAGGCTTTAGTTCCTTCATGGCCGAGGTTGCATCCTCTTCAATGGCCTTCTTACTTTTTTTAGTCCTTTCTAGGTTTTTCAGCTCTATCTCAAACTTGGTTCTGTTTCTCTGCTGCTTATGTAAAAGGTTCAGGGATCCTTAAAACCCTTTTTTTGCAATATAATACATTTACTTAGAAAAAAAATGTACCACCTTGGGTACATATTTAGATTAGGAGTGTGTCTTAGATTAGAGAGTGAGTATTTACTTTATGTAATGTAATAATGTGTAGGAAATGCACAAGTGTCTTGTAGTTAAGTATGCAAGTATGATGAGTGTAGATGTGCACAAGTGTCCTTTATGTAAGAGTGCACATGTGTCCTTAGAGTAGGAAAGTGAAGAGTCTCAAGAAGAGTGAAGGCCAAGAGTACTCCATATGAAGAGTCACATTCCATTATATATGTGTCTATGTGTGTGTGTGGAGAGACAATGTAGAGTGAGAGTGTGTGGAAGTATGGTGTATTTGAGATCTTTATTCTATATCAAAATACTATTTTTGTGAGCATTTGGTAATGGTCATTTTATGAGTTGTTGTAGAAGTTATTTATGAGTTTTATATGATTAGAATATTGTCATTATCATATATTTTATATAGCAACTTTATTTTAGATCTTGTGGTTATTTTGCTTTAAGTATTAAGCATCAAAAGCTAATAGTGGTATCAGAGCCACAAGGGAGATTGATAGGAGATAGGGAGATTTATTTTATAGAATTTGAAAGTTGCTATTTGGCTAGAGTCTTTCCATAGGGTTGCAAAAAAACTTGTGAAGACTAGGACTCAACATAGATTTATTTCCACTAGATTGAAGAACAACTAGTGAAGTTTATTGATTTCAAAATTTTGGAGATTTGGATGTATTTGATTGCTGTTGTCTAAGATTTTGTTGCAGAAAATTAGTTCTCAGAAGTTGAGAAGCTTCCTACAATAGATAGAGAAGAATTTCACCTTCGATTTCCTAAAATTCTATGTGCTTTCCTCATGCAAGAATTAGTTTTGGAGTTGCAACAAAAGAGTAGACATTGAAGATTAAGGAGGTCCAAGAAAGAGGTCCCATTGGAGATTGAAGATTGGAGATTAGGAGGTCCAAGAAAGGCCCCATAGAATATTAAGATAAAGAGTGAAGAGATCTAAAGAGGTCCCCATAGAAGATTGGAGATTGAAGATTGAGGAGACCCAAGAAAGAGGTCCCCATAGCATATTGAAGGAAGAAGAGAGAAAGAGGCAGAGAAGCCCTATTGAAGATTGAGAAAGAGGAGACTCGAGAGAAGAGGTCCCCATTGTAGATTTGAGAAAGGAGATAGGATATTTGAGAGAGAAGATTGAGGAGGCCTAAGAAAAAGGTCCATTGAAATTTTGAAGGAGAAAGAAGGAGAATAGAGAAGCCCTATTGAGAAATTGAAGAAGTGGCCATTGGAGAAGATTTGAAGAAAGTTTGAGGTAGAAGATTGCAAGAAGAAGAAACTTCTAAAAAGAGGTAATCACATCAAAATTGGGATAATTGTTGTCATCCAACAACAAGCCCAAAAGGATTTGTGAAACTGATTCAAGGAGAAGGATTTTGGCAAGAAGTTTGCCAAATTTGAGAAAGTATTTTTTGAAGACTTCAAGACATTCAGATTCTTGAAGAAGAGGCCAGCAAAGAGGCCAAATTTGAAGATATAATTCAGTGGAAGCTAAGGAGGAGAAAGAAGATTGAAAGAGGCCACAAATTGATATTTTTGGAGATAACCATTAAAGTTTTTGAAGGCTGATTTTTGAAGGAGAAGATTGCAGATTGTTGGGGCAGAATTTGAAGAGTTTCAGGACAACAAGATAGAGGAGGAGAAATCAGAATTTTGGAGCAGCATTTGAAGAGTTTTGGACTGCAAATTTGGGTAACATTAGAAGGAGATAGAAGAGCTACAAATTGGAGAAGTTTTGGGTAGTTTTGGAAGTGTTTTTGGATAGTTGATTGAAGGAGGAATTGATAGAAATTTAAGGTAGAGAATTGAAGGAGATAGAGGCAGATTTTGGACAGCAAAAAGGCAGCATATTGGACTGCATTTGGAGCTACAAATTTCAGAGAATTTGGGCAGCAAGTTGAAGGAGATAGAGCTGTATTTTAGACAACATTTGAAGAAGAAAATAGCTACAAATTGAAAGACTTTTGGACAACATATTTGGAAGGAGATAGGAGCTCAATTTGGACATCATTTTGAGAAGCAAAGGAGCTACGAGTTTCAGAAAATTTGGGCAGCATTTGATAAGAGAAAGAGCAGATTTTTTAACAGCATTATTGGAGGAAGAAGAAGATAGTTTTTGGTAGCATATTGTAAAGGAGAGAAGCTGCAAATATCTACAAGCTTGGACAACAAAAAGGAAAGCTAAATCACCAAGAAAGCTAGCTATGAAGGAGGCCAAAGAGGTTTGAAATATTGGTGCTTTAAAAGTATTTTTATCCAAGTATTAAAATTGGTTTATTCTAAGCACCATATTAGAGTTTCTAGAACAGTAAAAGAAAGGTCAAGTTTAAGTCTTCAAAGTTGAAGAAGATTGCATCCACACCATATTAGAATTTGCATATTATAGACAACAAAAAGAAGTTAGATTTGATATAAGGAAAGAAGCTTTTTGGAAATTGAATAAGTCAATATTTTCATAGCAAATATTGGAGAAGAAATATTATCCAAAAAGCAAAGTCTTTATCAAAGAAGCTTGGCCAATCACCATGTGGAAAAAGGAGCCACCATATTGCTAAGGTATAGCCACCATGGAAGAGAAGACATCCACATTGAGGATGAACCACAAGTGAAAACAACAAAGTTGAGAAGAACCACCAAGGTTGAGCCACCAAGTTGAGGAGGAGGAGCAAAGCCTCAATGCCACCATTAGCACCATTCAAGGAGGGCAAGCATGGCATATGAATAGGCAATAGAGAATACATTTGATGGATATCAAAAGATAAGTATTGGGAAGGTAAAACATTGAAGAAGTTGAGTTAGGGCAAGTTGAGCACCAAGGGATCAACCACCACACAAGTGGACATTGGGATTGCAAGTGGTGAGATGCCACATGTTGACTGAAATGTTCAAGATACCATAACACCTTGAAAATGCTTCAAGTTGATCATTGCCAAGTGTTACACAGTGAGGAAGGGTGTTAGAGAATTAAAGCACTAAAAGGAGACCTATGGTATGTGAGCTGAAGAGGTAAAGTCATTGCTTGCCATTTGGCACATCAAAAATAGAACACCAATAGCCTAGGAGAGAATTAAAATGTTTGAGGCATTTATTAATGCATGGGCCATAAATAGCACAAGAGAGATTCATTTGGAAGGAAGTTTGGGTTGCAAAAATAGGAGAGCACCTTGCAACAAGAAGTCTATTGACTCTTCAATAGTGAAGATCGATTATTTCGCCCAAGATAGTGCATGCCTAGATTATTGAGGTAAATTTTAGATTATTATTTGATTTATTTAAAGGTTGGAGTAATAAGGAGGAATTTATAATTGGTTTATGAAAGATTGAGTTTGATTATTATATTATCACATTGATTAATTAATGCTATTGGAGGTATAAGGTTTATAAGTGATAAATCAAACCCTAGATATTTTATTACTGCATTTTGGAAAGTTTTGAGAAGTTTTGAAAAGTTGATTTAAGGTTTTGGGAAGATAATTACATGTTTTGTAATTATTTAGTTTGATTTTGTAAAGCAATTTGAAATATTTGCAAATTGATAATTTTGGAGAAATAAGGAGTTCAACATCAAATTAGGAATACAAAATTTGCAAATATATTTTTACTAAATTTCTAAATTTTTGGGAGTTATAAGGAATTCAACACCAACATAGGATTGTGAAATTTAGAATTTAGAAATCATATTTTTGAAATTTGGGAGATAAAAAGAATTCAACCTAGAGATTTGAAGAATTGAAATATTTATCAAAATTTATTGATTGTTCATTCATAACTAGGGAGAAATAAGGTATTTGCCTTAAAGAATAGAAGTTGAAGACTATATTGAAATTATCATTAAAAAATTTGGAGATATAAGGAATATAACATAGAGTTTTTTGGAAAGTTGGAAAATTACATTGACATTAGTCTCTCATTCAAAATTAATGAGACATAAGGAATCCAACTTAAAGTTTTTGAAAGTAGAGAATTTTATCAAAATTGAAATTGCATCAAAATTATCTTTAGTCTTTCCACTCATAATTAGGGAGACAAAAGGAATTCAACTCAAAGGAAAACTTAGAAAGCTAAGTATTTTATCAAAGCTATCTTACATTCAAAATCCTAGGGAGCTATAAGGAATTCTACTTCAAAGGTTTAAAAGATACAAAGCTAAAGGACTATGGATGAAATAGTTAAGCATGTGTTTGATAAAGATAATGAAGAACTGCTCCATGAATGTAAGGAACCAAAATGGTTTAGAGATACAATGAAAGGTTTAGAAATATTTTAGAACAATAAAAAAGACACATCATTGGATTTTGTTACCATATCAAAAATAGAATGTTCTAAAGATACTAAAGATCTTTATCATCTACTACATATATATAGAAAGAGCAAAGACAAAGTAGGTCAAGTCATACACAAATGGTTATACTATTTTGTTAAGAAAATAGATGAACTTGAAATTTCAAAAATGAGTAACAAAGAAGTGAAGATATCTTCAAGATGTACTTATTGCAATAAGACTGGTCATGAGAAAGAAAACTATTGGAATTTCCATCCATGTAAATATTGTGGAGGAAAAACTCATTCATCTATTTTCTACTATTACAAAGAGGAGTATTGTAATAGATTTGAAAGGGAATTAATATTTAGATTAGATTGTTTATTTTAGAAGCTTATTTTAGAAGCATCTACTAATAATGGATTTAAGAATGAAATGTTTGAAGAGCAGGAAAGAAGGTCATTCAAAAAATAAGAAAAACAAAAGTGGACTAGAGAAGTGGTCAAATCCCTTGCTCAACAAGGCTATCTAATGATAGACTATATTGAAGAACCTAGACAAAAGCAGAATTCAAAGACAAAGAAAAGAAACCAGATCAAGAGAGGCAAGATGAAGATTGAAGAAGATATTTACAAGATAGATCCAAATATTAATCTACAGGAGGTAGATTGAAGACTGAAGATGAAGATAGTATTGAAGACTAAAGTCTTCAATAACCAAATAATGTAATATAGGGGGTGTTGGAGTATATTACATTATTTGGTACATGCTAATGTACCACCTTGGGTACATATTTATATTAGGAGTGTGTCTTAGATTAGAGAGTGAGTATTTACTTTATGTAATGTAATAATGTGTAGGAAATGCACAAGTGTCTTGTAGTTAAGTATGCAAGTATGATGAGTGTAGATGTGCACAAGTGTCCTTTATGTAAGAGTGCACATGTGTCCTTAGAGTAGGAAAGTGAAGAGTCTCAAGAAGAGTGAAGTCCAAGAGTACTCCATATGAAGAGTCACATTCCATTATATATGTGTCTATGTGTGTGTGTGAGACACAATGTAGAGTGAGAGTGTGTGGAAGTATGGTGTATTTGAGATCTTTATTCTATATCAAAATACTATTTTTGTGAGCATTTGGTAATGGCTATTTTATGAGTTGTTGTAGAAGTTATTTATGAGTTTTATATGATTAGAATATTGCCATTATCATATATTTTATATAGCAACTTTATTTTAGATCTTGTGGTTATTTTGCTTTAAGTATTAAGCATCAAAAGCTAACATGGGATGCATGTGAGTAACAATTTTTTTTTCATATTAATGATTGTGGCACTCCTTTTCAAATTTGGGAGTTGCTTGAGAAGCTATTTGGGCAAGTGGACACTTTGAGAGTTTTACATATTGATGCTAAAATTAGTGCTCCCAATCCAAATGATTTTCCATCTATAGGTGATTTTATCACTAAGTTTCAATTCTTGCTCACACTTTTAAAGGGTAGTGAAAATACTAAGATGAATGAAGAACTTATTTTCATGATCTTGTCAAAACTTAGGGGTTCATTCCATATGTTTTCCTCTACATTTTTTTCCAATATGGATCCCATGGGTTTTGATCACAAAATGTCTACTTTTGAGAAGTTTTGTGCCATTATTTTAAGGGGAGAATCCAAAGTTATAAACTTTGAGCATGTAACAATCCAAGTCTACCCACTTGATTGTCTTGGCACAAAAAATATTTTATTTTTCAACCCAATGCCTCGTATAGGCATGCTAACCCTCATGAGTGTCATTTCACTACAGTCAAAATATCCATGAGGACGAGAATGGTCATATATCGGTGGTTTTGCCTTTAATGAACTTCTCCTTCTCAGTTTGAGACTTCGAGTTCATGTGGGGTTTACTTCTAGGGCCCATTTCACCTAGAAGTTAGACGCGTATTTCCCCTACATATTATCATAATATGTTAGCGTATGCATGCCAAAGCTAGACAAATAATCACAAATCCTGACATTCGTCCAAGGTCTACCACTACCCTGGTAGTTACCTAGTGTCTTTGTCTTGTTTATCAGCATAATATCCCATTCCATTATGTTGATGGTATATTCCTAACCATTCCAAGCACAAGAACCACTTTGTACTAATGGGGTCTACCTAGGAAAAATGCTCATATCATCTCTCCTTTACCTCCCATCCTAACCTTCCCATTAGTAGTACGGCAAACCCCACCAAGATGTTTGTCTTCCCACAACATCTATGAGGGTTGACAAATTAATATCATCTTCCCACAATAATAGAACAGTATCATAAAAATAAAATAAGACCACATTAATAAAATAATTAAATCTATATAATAAAAGCAAAAAATAGAGCACTTTCATTTAAATAAAATAAATATAAGAATACCTTCATTTAAAGAACATCTAATTAATAAAATAACACTTCAGAGAAATGCTATGTTTTTTTTGTTTGACTATCCATATGGTTAAGTAGGTTTGGTTTTAAAATACAAAAAAAAACATATATTTTAAAATATATTTAACTAAATTATCTATGCTGAATCAATTTATCTAAGTTTTCAAAGCAACGTCAACAATCATCTAATTAATCTCACAAGCTTTGTATAAATGGAAATTCAAACAAACTATTATTAGCTTAATTAAATATAATAAATTTTGACTAAATAAATTCTTTTTAGTTTCTCATGGAACATTTGTCTAGCTAAAAGATAGTTCGGACATGGATTATTGATACCAAGACTTTCAACATTTTATAATTAACATAGTCCAACCCATATGAATTTACCTTTTAATTAAAGCACAGATCATTTTATTATTTAATGCATTAGTTACTTATTTTAAAGAAATAACACGTCCATCAATGTTTTCATACCAGGCTAGCTTTTAATGGTGCTTCATGAGAACACAAACCAATTGACTATGATTTCCTATATTCTAATTAAAATAAATTATTAGACATAGCAATCCTTTTCTTCATCTAAAGATAAAATATTTAGTTTTTGAGCTTCAATATTATGTTGGATACCATACCCCTGATGTATCATGGCCTCTTATCATTTTTATATGAAACCCTAGCATCTCAAAATTATTTTTGAATGATATGTTAATGGATTTAACCCAACCTACTCTCAATTTCCAAGGAGGACCTTTCTAAAAAAATATTTATTAGAAACCAGATGTCAAAAGGTGTGACATTCCTTTACCATAGGTTTTCATATGAAATAAATTTAAGTTTGATGGATCCTAAGTAAATTCAGGGTGGACAAGCATATTTAGTTGCATTAAATTGACATGACCAGCATTCACATTCGAAGGCCTTTCAACGGGCGCATACAATTCTGATTTTATAAGAACCTTGTTTCAAAGATTAGAGCACTAGGCCCTGTCTTCTCTATAAGATTTATTTAGTCATATTCCAATAGAATTTTATCATGTTAGTAAGACAATAAATTAACATCAGAGTTAATTTAAAATTCATCTTTTCTTTCCTCTAAGTTCCCATAAGCTTATACACACAATGCGTATGACATTATAAAATGTTTTACAATGTACAATCACGTTATTTCCAAAGATAAACCATAAAACGCATAATTCAATAATATTTGACAATTTGAATATTTTCACATCATATTCATTAAACATATAACCACACCTATGGATAAAATAAAAACTTCGTTATATTTTTTTAAATAATGAAGGAGAGAAATACGTTTCCAGTAAGAGAAGCATTTCAAATCTTATTACGATTCTAATTTCTTTGGAATAAAAAAGAAATAAAAACATGTTTAAACAACATGCAATATTCAAATAGTTTTCTTTTCAAGTGCTTCTATAGATTGTACATTGTAAAGGAAAAATGAAGTATGAATTTGAACACTGGTTCGAGCTCCCCAACTATTTCAATGTTGCGCTAAAAAACCTTACTGTTAAATTCTCTAAGTATTCCCTGTGGGTTTCCGGCTTGACCAGGGTTAGATCGGTCATCTAACTTGGATGCAATTGCCCTATTGCTTTATTTAACATGCATGTATTTCAAGCTTAACCATCTACTATCAATTTTTCATATAATTCTTCAAGACAAGTTTCTTCAATTTTTTTTTTTTTTTTTTTAAACAAAACATCAACAAACTATTTTCTACTCGAATTACCATTAATTCTTTTACCATTCATATGTTATCTATACCAGTATACCCAGGGCACTTACTTCCTTGTGTTCACTTAACGAAAACCTTATTCACAATCTTGCTTTCCTCCACTATCTCTGCCTTTGTTCTCCATGTCCGTCTAGTCTTTTTCCCCCTCTTTTTCCCCATCCTCTTAAAGGAAAATAAAGCTCTTAATGGCTAATACACCTATTACATTCGTATGTAAATCTTACCGAGGGCTCCCCAGGTGGAGAGGAATACAAAGCCAGATCATCTGTTTTTTTTACATATTCATGAAGTATTATATATATATATATATATATATATATATATATATATATATATATATATATATATATATATTTAAAACATTCTATTATAAATTAAATAATATATTCTAATACTCAGTTTTCATATCTAATTAAACAGTGCCCATGTTAATAACTTTATTTTTAACTATAACTTATTAATGTATATTTCGTAGATTTGTTTATGAAACTCGATTAATATTATTATTTATTATATTTGTTATTATATATATATATAAACATTATTATTATTGGTATTATTATATTATATATTTTCTTATATTTTATTTTTTATTATTATTAATAAAAAAAATTATTGTCATAGTATTACATATTTTGAAATCCATTTATGAAATCAAGCAACCTAACAATGCAGCTATATGAAAATGCAACTACATGGACCGCTGGTGGACATATTGCCTTGTGGATTCTCAGATCCATAAGATGACGAATATTCCATTGCTCATCATTTCCCTGGACTTACCTTGAGCCAATTACCCATTTTTCTTGAAGGAAGAAATCCCACCTCTGAGCTACTTTTGGATGTTCAATACCTATTCCTGCATACATAAACATATTAGCAGTACCTTGTACTTGAAATAAAAATAGACAAAATAATAAGTTTAACTGGTAGGTTGCTACATACTCTCCCCCTAAGACTAAACACAGTCCCTATGTTTATAGTTTTAAAATTTAAATCTTTGCGACAAATATCTAGTAACAAATTGAAATTAAGACTTAATCACTAATTTTACATAAGTCATTAAATCTAGTCACCAATATAAAGTAAAAGAGATTTCATCAATCAAGATTTTATTCTGTAGTATTTGCAACATATATATTTTAACATTGTTCAAATAAAAATGGAAATTGTTTTTTCATCAGAGGTCTCCTTGAGCCTAGATCAAATTTCATCTAACTGCTTTTCCATTTCCCTTAACATTTTTGGTTTGATCATCACCCGATCCTCCGGGTTACTCTAAGACTAAGGTGTCCTACACCTTATGCCATATAGAGTTTCAGAAGGCACCATTTTAAGTGAAGCATGATACCCATTGTTATAGGAAAATTCTACCAGATATAGATAATATTCCCACTTGGTTTGATGATCAATGTAGTACATTCGCAACATATCCTCCAAAACTTGATTAACCCTTTCAGTTTGACCATCAGTCTCAAGCTGGTATGTAGTACTGATATTTAGTTTCATTCCCCATGCCTGATGTAGTGCTTGCCAAAACTTTGATGTGAATCGGGAATCCCTATCTAATATTATGGTTTCAAGAAATCCATGTAGCTGTACCACTTCCCTAGAAAATTTTTGAGCTACAGAAGGTGCTCCATCCTTTACATTCTTGGGAATAAAATGCGCCACCTTAGTCATCTTGTCAACCACCACCAAAATAGCATCATGTTGGAAATGATTTTTAGGTAACCCGACTATAAAATCCATAGTTACCACTTGCCATTTAAACTCAGGGATTGTATGAGGTATAAAACACCCAGCGGGATGTAAATGTTCCGCTTTGACCTTATGACACTCTAAACATTTCACCATAAATTTAGCAACATCCCTCTTCATTCCTAGCCAATAGTAATACTTTCTAAGATTTTCATGCATCTTTACATAACTAAGATGGGTGGAATAAGGATTATAATGTGCTTCTTGCAATATTTTGTTCTTAAGTACCTGATCATTAGGTATCAACATTCAATTTTGAAAAAATAGGGTATTCTCCTTGATTTGAAACTCTTTGGCTTTTTCAGATCCCTCTTGTACCAACTTATAGCATTTTTGGGAGAACTCATCCTGAAGTTGTAGGGTCTTTATCTGCTCAACTAAATCAAATTGACATTGAGACATAGCAGAAATATAACTTCTTCACTCAGTGCATCAGCTAGCTTATTTTCTTTTCCTTTAATATATTTAATGCCAAAATCATATTTTGCTAGAAATTCCATCCAACGCCTTTGCCTGGAATTGAGCATTGGCTGATTAAATATGTATCTTGGGCTTTGGTGATCATTTCATAGCTCAAATTATTTACCCAGCAAAAAATGAAGCCACATCTTAAGATCATGCACCATTGCTGCTAATTCCATATCATGGATGGCATAGTTTAGCTCATCCTTCTTAATTTTTCGAGACTCATAGGCTATTACCCCTTCCTCTTGCATGAGTATTCCACCTAATCCCTCAATAGATGCATTGGTGCAAATAGTGAATGGAATATTTGGATCCAGTATCCCAAGAATTGGTGCAGTGGTCAGCTTTTCATTAAGTGTTCTAAAAGCCTCCTCACATCGGTCTGTCCACTTAAAAACCTTTCCCTTTTTCTACAAATTGGTTATGGGATAAGCTACTTTGGAGAAATTCTTGACAAAACATTGGTAATATCCAGCCATCCCCATAAAAATTCGTACTTCAAAAATATTTGTTGGGACAGGCCAACCGGTGATAGTTTTTATTTTCTTTGGATTGACATACACCCCTTCAGTAGAAATCACATATCCTAAATATTGTACCTAAGGAGTATAAAACTCACACTTGGACAATTTTCTGTATAAATGATTCTCCTTAGAACTTCAAGTACAACCCTCATATGTTGATCAAGCTCTTCCCTGGTTTTAGAGTATATCAATATATCATCCAAGAAAATTAACACAAACTGATCCATTTGTTATTGAAATACATTGTTCATGATATTCATAAATGTTTTTGCTACATACCAAACCTAGTAGTCGGCTAGGTTATCCAATTGAATAAAAATTCATATTTATTAGCATAGTTTTCATTTATTGTGGGATCATCATCTTTTGCTATTTTTTATCTCTACATTGTTGCCATTGCCTTCACGGTATGATCTGCCCTCCAAGTGGCAATATAAACTTATTGTTTCCGTTTCTCGCAATTACCTTATTATATCAATTTATTGTTCTTGCATGGTTGAAAATTAATTATTAAAATAATTTTTTGATAATCCCGAAGGCATAGCCTTCCAAGTGGTATCAGTCTAGCCGATTTCGGGAGCGCCTGCGTACTCGAGCATTCTACCTTACCATCGCCTGATACGTTTCTTTTCATTTTCCATTTCCATCATTCGCATCTCCGTCACAGTTCCTCTGCAATTCCGTCTCCGTTCTTCCGCTCGTCCATCTCCGTCCGTTCGAATTCCTGTCCAAGGAACGCCAGCAGCGGTGGCCAGGAGCAGTAAATCCATAAATCTCCTGTCAGTTCTTCCTTCGTCGATAAAAATCTGAACGCTCGGTCAGTAAATCCCACGACGCTGGCGAAAGATTTTACGGACTGCGTCAACCAATCATAAAATAGCAATTAAAAATTTTAAAGACGGAAGCTAAGGTTTTTTCGATTAATTTTTCGCTGACGTCATCCGTCGGGTTTTGGTTTAGTTGTATTTATCCCACATTCGGGATACGCGGTGCAAAACTCAGTTTAAACATCAATTGCCACACCTTATACGGTGTGACCTCGGTCACACAATAGTTGCTCCTTCGCGTGGTCAGCTTGTGCGGTGTTGTCGTATCATCCTTGGTGTCGGGTCCCTTCTTCTATCGTGTGGTCGTGTTCCCTCTTGCTATCTAGTTTGTGTCTGAGCTATCCGCGTGTCTGTCCCTCTTGTTGTCCGGTTCGTAGTGTTGCGTGTCTATGCTATCCGTGTGTCTGTCCATCGCGTCTTCCAGCCACGTCGCTTCGTGTCCGTGCTGTTCGAGGTCTGTCCGTCGTGTCCTCTTGCCGTCGTGTAGAGAGTCGTGTTCTCCGCGTCCTTCCATGTGTCCTCGTCCCTGGTCGTAGGTCCTTGTCCATTACGCAGTGTCGTGTCACGTGTTGCTCGGGTCGTATCCGTTGAGTCTCGGTCTTACGAGTCGTGTCTTGTCCAAACTCCTATCTGTAGTTGTCCTCACGGAGCACACAACATCCAATTCCGTGCCGCAGTTGGAGTGGCAATTAAGGCGGAATCAACACCAAATTTTTTACCAAAAGATAACCAAATTTTGCAGATCAAGGATTAATAAGCAAGAAATTTTGAGCAGTGCATGAGTCGAAGTTGGATCAAAGGTCCTGACGGTCGATTATCAAGCTCGAAAATGACCAATAACAACGCAAGAAGACCTAATCGAAGTCCAGGTACAAAAAATTCTCCTTCTCCTTTCAAAATTGGTAGTTATAATCCACATCATCCACTAGTAGATCCTATGGCTACTAATCCTTCCCCAACTCATGAAAACATCACACAAGGAAACTCAAGTAATTCAGCCATTTCCAACGATGATTCTCTTCGACTCTTACTAGAGGGTATGAACGAAATTGGTCTCCTCCTAAAAAACCTAGTGCAAGCACAAAACCAACCTAATCCCAATACTAATCCCCAAAATCACTCCCATGCCCAAAGGAATGAAGAAAATGTCGATCCTAATGATGGTTGGGAACAACAACAAGGTGATTCGGATAATTATAGGGATCGCTATCAGAGACAGCGGTATAACCAAAATCAAGAAAGGGACACGGGTTATCACCAACCGAGAGGCCCTAATACTAATTTTCCATGAATTGATATGCCCACTTTTGAAGGTCATGATCCTCGTGGTTGGATAGCCAAAATGGAAGGCATTCTTGACTTATATCAAATTAAGGAAATTGATAAAGTTCCTTTCTCTGCATCAAAACTAGGCACTGAGGCCTACCAATGGTTTGTATGGCTTAAACGAGAGAAAGGAGCTACTATTAATTGGAGAAAATTCACTACCTCTTTTTTAGAAAGATTTGATGAAGGAGCTACATCATCATACACAGTAAGACTGTTATCTCTTAAACAAGAAGGGTCAGTTAGCGAATTTGTTTCGGAGTTTACCAGTTTACTACCATACACTTTAGACCTCAGTCCCGACACAGTGGTAGGAGCCTTTCGCAATGGTTTGAAAGAAAGTATTCGAGTGGAGGTAGACATGCACAATCCAACCTTGTTGAACGATTGTATAAGAATAGCCAAGTTGGCCGAGAAGAGACATTAGTTGTCTGCACGACGTGAAACTTATAGTCGTCCTTCATATCGCAACAATTCCTTTCGTAGAAATGATCAACCATCAAGATATTTTTGCTATAAATGTCGCACTCATCACCCCAAGGAACAAGCATGTGCCCAAAAACAAAACTTTCATATTGAAGGTGATCAATGTGAAGGAGAAGAGGAAGAACCTTACCAACCAGAAGAACCTATGCCAGAAGACCTACCATGTACTATAGAAGAAAAAGAAGAGGATACAATGGCAATCTCCGTGCATGCTCTCATGGGTTTAACCGCCCACCATACCATCAAGGTACCAGGATTTCTCCGCTAGAAAAAGGTGAATGTGCTAATTGATTCTGGTAGTACCCACAATTTTATCGACATCAAAACCGCAAAAGCTTTGAATTTATTCATTAACTCTTCCAACAAAGACAAATTCCAGGTTCTAGTGGCCAACGGGGTGAACGCACAATGTGTTGGTCGCACATCTCAAGTTTCCATAAAAATGGGAACTTATACTTGGTTTGGATCCCTTTTCGTCATGAATTTGGGAAACTCGGATGTCATTTTGGGAGTTGAATGGTTGGAAACATTAGACACGGTTAGCTTCAACTTCAAAAAATTATTTGTGGAATGGAAGGAAAACGGACGAGTCATTCACTTACAAGGCATTACTACTCCTCCATCACAAATGGTGAGCTCTCATAGTATGGAGAAGATGTTAAAAAATGGTGGATATGGGTTTATAGCTCAAATTAATTGTTTGGAAAAACAATCTCCAACAACTTCGGATATTATTGCTCCAGAGTTACAAGACATCATAACACATTACGAAGAGGTTTTTCAAGAACCTCAAGGATTACCACCTAAACGATCTCATGACCATGCCATCCATTTGATTCCAGGGAGTGTTCCTCCTAACAATCGTCCTTATCGCTATCCTCAACCACAAAAGACAGAAATCGAACAGATCGTTCAGGATTTGTTGGATCATGGAGTCATTCGTCACAACACTAGTCCTTATTCCTCACCTGTAGTCCTGGCTAGACGAAAAGATAACTCTTGGCGTATGTGTCCTGACTTTCGTTCTCTCAATAAACTCACTATCAAGGACAAATTTCCTATCCCTGTCATAGATGACCTATTAGATGAGTTGCATGGTGCAAAATTTTTTACAAAATTAGACCTTCGCTCCGGATTTCACCAAATCCGTGTTAGAGAAGAAGATATTCCCAAAACCGCCTTTCGTACTCATGAAGGTCATTACGAATTTTTGGTCATGCCTTTTGGTCTCACTAATGCACCATCCACATTCCAAAGTCTCATGAACCAAGTGTTTCGTCCACTCCTCCGTAAGTTTGTGTTAGTTTTTTTTTATGATATTCTCATACACAACAAGACATGGACGGACCATTTACATCATGTGGATAAAGCCCTTCACATTTTACACAGAGAAAAGCTATTTGTCAAACGTTCCAAATGTTCCTTTGGTGTCCAAGAAGTGGAATATCTGGGTCATATAGTTTCACACCAGGGCATCAAAGTTGATCCCAATAAGATTAAGGCAATTCAAGAATGGCCTTTACCTAAAACCATCAAGAAACTTCATGGTTTTTTGGGTCTCACGGGCTACTATCGCAAGTTTGTACAAAATTATGGTAAGATTGCAGCACCTCTCACGACACTCACAAAAAAGGATGCTTTTCGTTGGTCGGAAGAGGCTACTCTAGCTTTCGAAGCTCTTAAGGAGGCCATGTGTACAACTCCAGTATTAGCAACCCCCAATTTTCACAAACCATTTATTATCGAATGTGATGCGTCAGGAACAGGAATTGGGGCTATATTAATGCAAGAAGGTCATCCGTTGGCATTTGAAAGTAAACAACTATCCGAGAAAAATTTGGGAAGATCGACATATGAAAAAGAAATGTTGGCTATTCTTCATGCAGTAGAAAAATGGAGACATTACCTAATCGATTAGCCGCTTCATTATCAAAACAGATCATAGTAGTCTCAAACATTTTCTTGAGCAGAGGTTTTCCTATCCGGAACAAAATAAGTGGTTAACCAAACTATTGGGTTATGATTTTGTTATCGAATACAAGAAGGGGAAGGAAAATATAGCCGTCGATGCGCTGTCCAGAAAATATGAAGATGAAGTAGTCATTAACGCTATTTCAGGCCCTTGCTCCCAATGGGTGAATCAATTACAAGAGGAATGGTTGTCCAATAGCGAAACTGCTCAGATACTTCACGAATTATCTATAGGGTCCTCTAAACACCCTTTGTTCTCTTATGAAGATAAAATCCTCCGGAAGAAGAACCGCATTTACATTCCACACAATTCGGAACTCAAATCGAAGATCCTCGATGAATCACATGCCTCTCCATTAGCAGGACATTCAAGATTTTTGAAAACATATTTAAGGGTCAAACAATCATTTTGTTGGAAAGGATTAAAAGTAGAAGTCAAACAATGGGTAGCAGAATGTGAAGTTTGCCAGCGCAATAAAGGAGAAACAGTCAAATCACCAGGATTGTTACAACCATTACCCATCCCTGAACGCCAGTGGGAACATATATCCATGGATTTTATTGAAGGTCTTCCAAAATCAGAAGGCAGGACAGTTATCTTCGTCGTCGTAGACCGGTTATCCAAATACGCTCATTTTCAGGCTTTACAACATCCATTTTCCGCAAGCAAGGTGGCAAAGGTATTTATGGATTCAATTTTCAAATTACATGGTATGCCAAAAAATATTGTAAGTGATAGAGACCCCATCTTCACTAGTAACTTTTGGCGAGAATTATTTTGACTTAGTGGTACCAAATTGAACATGTCCTCAGCTTACCATCCCCAGACAGATGGTCAAACATAAGTAGTTAACAAATGTTTGGGTACATACTTACGATGTTTTGTTCAAGATAAACAATATCAATGGAGCCAATGGCTAGCAATGGCGGAATGGTGGTACAACACTTCTTACCATTATTCAATTAAGATGTCTCCCTTTGAAGCATTGTATGGAACCAAGCCTCCAATAGTAGTAGATTACGTCCCCGGTTCATCCAAAGTAGACAAAGTGGATGATTGGTTTCAACAAAGGCAGTCGACACTCACCATCCTCAAGGAGAATTTATTCCAAGCACAAAATCGCATGAAACAACAACAAGACTTGCACCGATCAGAATGAACTTTTAATGTCGGTGACAAGGTTTTCCTAAGGTTGCAACCTTACAAACAAGCATCGTTAAGGATAAAGACCAGTCAAAAGTTGGCACCACGATTCTATGGTCCTTACAAAATTGTGCGCCGCATTGGAGAAGTAGCCTATCAGTTAGAACTTCCTTCATCATCACGAATACACCCGGTATTCCATGTTTCATGTCTCAAAAAGGTAATTGGTCAGAAAGTGCAAGGTCAATCAGAATTACCAGTGCTCGATGAGGAAGGCCGCATACATCTCCAACCTGAAGATATATTACAACACAGAATACGAAGACTAAGATCATGCCAGATTCAAGAATTTCTCATCAAATGGCAAGACCTACCAGAGGAAGATGCCACATGGGAACACGAAAGTATTTTCTAGACATTTCCCGCTTTGAGGACAAAGCTTTTCGAGGAGGGGAGTCATGCTACATACCAAACCTAGCAGTCGGCTAGGTTATCCAATTGAATAAAAATTCATATTTATTAGCATAGTTTTCATTTATTGTGGGATCATCATCTTTTGCTATTTTTTATCTCTGCATTGTTGCCATTGCCTTCACGGCGGGATCTGCCCTCCTAGTGGCAATATAAACTTATTGTTTCCGTTTCTCGCAATTACCTTATTCGATCGATTTATTGTTCTTGCATGGTTGAAAATTAATTATTAAAATCATTTTTTTGATAATCCCGAAGGCGTAGCCTTCTAGTTTTCGAAGCATTAGTTAAACCAAAAGGTAGTACTATAAATTCATAATGACCATATCTAATGTGGAAAGCTATTTTATGGGTATCTTATCGTGAATTCTCAACTAATGATAGCCGAATCTTAAGTCAATTTTTGAGAATATGGTAGCTCCCTTTAACTGATCAAATAAATCATCTATCCTGGGTAATGAATATTTATTCTTGATAGTCATCTTATTTAGCATCCTATAGTCAATGCAGAGTCTTAGGGTCCCATATTTATTTTTCACAAATAGGACCGGTGCACCCCATGGTGAAACACTTGGCTTAATATATCCCTTTTCTAGCAGATCCTGAAGCTGTGTTTTAAGCTCTTGCAATTCAATAGTAGTCATTTTGTATGGTGCTCAAGCTATGGGTGCAGCTCTAGGAGACAATTCTATTGAGAAGTTAAATTCTCATTTAGATGGTAGACCAGGTAAATCCTCGAGAAAAAACATCCCGAAAATCATTTAACATTGGGTAGGTCTAGAAAAGTTTTGTTTCTGACTCTACTTCTTCTTTCTTTTTGAGTTTAACTACAAATACCCTACTCTTTTTTATATCCCTTTTGACTTGCATTGCTGACAGAATGTAGGGTTCTACTGACTTACATTCATAGCAAATTCAAATTCTCTATTTGGAGTCGTCAGTGAAAAAAATTCATCTTTCTTCAATGTTGAATAGTGTCTTATGGGCTTTGAGCCAGTAGATTCCTAGAATTACATCAAATGTACGTAAAGGTGCTACATAAAGTGGCCAACTAGTTCTTCCCTGAGGTAAGGTTATCTAAGGATCAAACAAACATTGTTCTACTGTATAGGTTCACCCAAAGCCGTACTCAACCTTCCATCCTTTAGCTATAAGCCCAGGTATGTCTGGTATGTCTCAAAAATTTTAGTGATATAAAACTATCAGTAGCTCCTAAATAAATTAAAATTATTACATTATTATCATGATTTTTTCTAGCCAATTGAAAAGGTATGGCTTGACCACTACATTTAGGGTTACCTGTTGCAACGTAAATTTTATGGGCTGATTCTACCAACTTCTGTTTCTTGTCAGCTCTCATGGGGCATTTGTTAGTGTAATGTGGTTGCTATAAAATCCAACATCTAGTTTGGGGTGCATTTTCTCTTTTTTCCCCATTGCTACCACCCTGTGTGACATCCTTAGCCCTCTGTTGAAGTTTCCTTTAAATTGACCTCCCTGGTTGACCTGATTCCTATTTCCCTAGAATCTATTCTTGCCTTTGTAATTTCTATTTTTGTTTTCATAACGACCCTCATTTCCCTTGTTATTTTCCCATCTGTTTGGTCCATAATTATTTTTCTTTAACAGTTCCTCCCTGTCAGAGGTTTTTTGGTAATAAGCCCTTTTGGCCTTATGATTTTCTTCATATTGTTTTTCCAAATCCTAGGCAACTGTTAATGATATGGGCTTAAGCATGAGCAGTAAGTCACTATATTTCGGATGGAGTCCTAATAGAAATTTTTGGACCTTGACTTCGGTTCTTTGCTCATATTTTGGCATGTATTTTAGCAACTGGACAAACCATTGGTAATACTCGATGACTGTTATGTTACCTTGAGTCATTCTGGCAAACTCTGCAGTTCTTTCAAGATAAAATTGAGGGAATAAATATCTTTATTTAAATATAGTCACAAAATCATCCCAAGGCACATCAACAGCTACAACATTATGTGTTTTATTGTAAGTGTCCCACCAGTCTACTATAGCTTCTATCAAATGAAAAATTACATAAGAAGTTTTAGACTTGGAGGACAAAGTTCTGACAGCAAAGTAGGCTTCCAGACTATTCAGCCACCTTTCAACCTCTTCACCATTCCCTTTGCCATCAAACTTAGTGATGTCAATTTTACGCATGTCTTTATCAAGTTCAGACCCTACTTGCTTTCTTCTAGGGTCTATAGATGATTTGTCCCCAAAAAATATTATTTCCTTCCCTTTAGACAAATTTTCAATTATCTTTTGTTGGTATGTAATCATATCCCGTTGTTGGGTTAATCGGAAATTTTTTTTGTTCCATGTGTTCTAACATTTGTGTCTTTTACTGAGCCATATGCTCTAGTATCTAAGCTTTTTGTTGTTTCATCTGCTCTTTATACTAAATCATTTGCTCTTGCATCAATTGGATCATTTGAGTCATCTTATCCTCCTTGGTCATAGGCTCCTTATCCCTCCTTATTACCCAAGGGGGTTAAGTTGTTTCATCGGTATCACTTGTTCTTACGACCTTTCTAAGGACTCATTTTGGGTTCTCGATTAGCCCTTCCCGTTGAGCCACTATCACCGATCTTTTTGAGGAACTAGCTCTTAGTCTGGATGCCATTGCCTATTTGCAGAGAAGAGCTTTGTTAATCTCAATTTAATTTTTGGTTTTAAAAGTTAGTTCTATGCAAAAGTTTGATTGTTATATTCTAGTGGTTTGATTATCTAAGAATTCATATGGCTCTGATACCAACTGTAATAATCCAAGTCTGCCCACTTGATTGTATTGGCACAAAAAAGATTTTTTTTTCAACCCAATACCTAGTATAGGCATGCTAACCCATCATGAGTGTCATTTCACTGTAGTCTAAATACCCACGAGGACGAGAATGGCCATATCTTGGTGGTTTTGCCTTTAATGAACTTCTCCTTCTCAGTCTGATACTTCGAGTTTAGTCGAGGTTTACTTCTAGGGCCCATTTCACCTAGAAGTTAAACGCGTATTTCCCCTACATCTTATCATAAGATGTTAGCATATGCATGCCTAAGCTAGATGAATAATCACAAATATTGATATTCGTCCAGGGTCTACCACTACCCTGGTAGTTACCTAGTGTCTTTGTCTTGTTTATCAGTATAATATCCCATTCCATTATATTGATGATATATTCCTGACCATTCCAAACACAAGAACAACCACTTTATACTAATGGGGTCTACCTAGGAAAAATGCCCATATCATCTCTCCTTTACCTCTCGTCCTCACCTTCCCATTAGGAGTATGGCAAACCCCACCAATATGTTTGCCTTACCACAACATCTATGAGGATTGAGAAATGAAGATCATCTTCCCACAATCTTGATTAAGTCAGTTGTCTACCCATAACCCCAACTATTTAAAGGCTTTTCCTTAAGTTATTTTTTTTTAAGGTTTAATGGTTTTTTTAATTTAAACGTTGAATTTTAAATTTTAAGTAAATACATTTTTTATCCCAGATAGTAAAGATATAACCAAGCTTATTTAAATCAAACGCGAAACTATTATCTCACCAATTAATATTATTTTTACTTATAATAATATGATCTTATAATAAAAGTTCTTATTACATTCATACGACCTTAAAATTTTAAAAACACCATTCCCGACTATAGGCTACAATGATAAAATAATTAAATCTATATAATAAAAGCAAATAATAGAACACTATCATTTAAATAAAATAAGACTACATTAATAAAAGAATTAAATCTATATAAAAACAAATAATAGAACACTATCATTTAAATAAAATAAGACCACATTAATAAAATAATTAAATCTATATAATAAAAGCAAATAATAGAGCACTTCCATTTAAATAAAATAAAACTACATTAATAAAAGAAATAAATTTATATAATAAAAGCAAATAATAGAACACTATCATAAAAATAAAATAAGATCACATTAATAAAAGAATTAAATCTATATAATAAAAGCAAATAATAGAGCACTTCCATTTAAATAAAATAAAACTACATTAATAAAAGAATTAAATCTATATAATAAAAGCAAATAATAGAACACTTCCATTTAAATAAATATAAGAATACCTTCATTTAAAGAACACCTTCATCTAATTAATAAAATAACACTTCAGAGAAATGCTATGTTTTTTTATTTGACTATGCATATGGTTAAGTAGGTTTGGTTTTAAAATACAAAAAAAAACATATGTTTTAAAATATATTAAACTAAATTATCTATGCTGAATCAATTTATCTAAGTTTTCAAAGGAGCATGAAAAATCATCTAATTAATATCACAAGCTTTGTATAAATGGAAAGTCAAACAAACTATTATTAGCTTAATTAGATATAACAACTTTTGATTAAATAAATTCTTTTTAGTTTCTCATGGAACATTTATCTAGCTAAAAGATAATTCGGACATGGATTATTGATACCAAGACTTCCGACATTTTATAATTAACATAGTCCAGCCCATATGAATTTCCCTTTTAATTAAAGCACATATCATTTTATTATTTAATTCATTAGTTGCTTATTTTAAATAAAGAACAAGTCTATCAATATTTTCATACCAGGCTAGCTTTTAATGGCGTTTCAACCGATCGACTATGATTTCCTACATTCTAATTAAAATAAATTATTAGACATAACAATCCTTTTCTTCATCTAAAGATAAAATATTTAGTTTGTGAACTTCAATGTTATGTTGGATACCATACCCCTAACGTATCATGGCCTCTTATCATTTTTCTATGAAACCCTAGCATCTCAACCTTATTTTTGGATGATATGTTAATGGATTTAACCCAACATCCTCTCAATTTCCAAGGAGGCCCTTTTTAAACAAATATTTATTAGCAACCTCATGTCAAAAGGCGTGACGTTCCTTTTCCGTAGGGTTTCATATGAAATAAATTTAAGTTTGCTAGATCCTAAGTAAATTCAGGGCAGATAAGCCTATTTAGTTGAGTTAAACTGAGATGACCAGCATTCACATTCAAAGGCCTTTCAATGGGTGCATACAATTCTGATTTTATAAGAACCTTGTTTCAAATATTAGAGCACTGGGCCATGTCTTCTCTATAAGCTTTATTTAGTCATATTCCCACATAATTTTACTATGTTAGTAAGACAATAAATTAATGTCAGAGTTAATTTAAAATTCAGCTTTTCTTTCCTCGAAGTTCCCATAGGCTTATACACACAAGGCATACACCATTTGAAAATGTTTTACAATGTACAACCACGTTATTTCCAAAGATAAACCATAAAACACATAATTCATTAATATTTGACAATTTGAATATTTCGACATCATATTCGTTAAACATATAACCATGCCTCTGGATAAAATAAAAACTTTGTTATATTTTTTTTAAATAATGAAGGAGATAAATACGTTTCCATTCAGAGAAGCATTTCAAATATTATTACGATTATAATTTCTTTGGAATCGAAAAAGAAATAAAAACATGTTTAAACAACATACAATATTCAAATAGTTTTATTTTCAAGTGCTTCTATAGACTGTATATTTGACATACTTATGTTTATAATCTTTATAAAGGAAAAACGAAGTATGAATTTGAACACTGGTTTGAACTCCCCAACCGCTTCAACACCGCACTAAAAAAACCTTACTATTAAATTCTCTAAGTATTCCCTGTGGGTTTCCAACTTGACCAAGGTCAGAGTAGTCATATAACTTGGATGCAACTACCCTATTGCTTTATTTAACATGCATGTGTTTCAAGCTGAACCATCTACTATCAAATTTTCATATAATTCTTCAAGACAAGTTTCTTAATTTTTTTTTCTTTTTTTTTAAAACAAAACATTAGAAAACTATTTTCTACTTGAATTACTATTAATTATTTTACCATTCATATGTTATCTATACTAGTAAACCCATGGTACTTACTTCGTTGTGTTCACTTAACGAAAACCTTATTCACAATCTTGCTTTCCTCCGCTATCTCTGACTTTGTTCTCCAGTCCATCTGGTTGTTTTTTTCCCCCTCCTTTTCCTCGTCCTCTTAAAGGAAAATAAATATCTTAATGGCTAATACACCTGTTACATTCGCATGTAAATCATGTCGAGGGCTTGCCAGGTGGAGAGGAATACAAAGCCAGATCATCTGTTTTTTTTACATATTCATGAAGTATTTTATATATATATATATATATATATATATATATATATATATATATATATATATATATATATATTTTAAATTCTATTATAAATTAAATAATATATTCTAATACTAAGTTTTCATATCTAATTAAATTGTGCCCATGTTAATAACTTTCTTTTTAACTATAACTTATTAATGTATATTTCATAGATTTGTTTTATGAAACTCAATTAATATTATTATTTATTAAATTTTTTATTATATATATATATATATATATTAAACATTATTATTATTATTGGTATTATTATATTATATATTTTCTTTCTTTATTTATTTATTATTATTATTAATAACTTTTTTTTTATTGTCATAGTATTACATATTTTGAAATCCATTTATGAAATCAGGTAACCTAACAATGCGGCTATATGAAAATGCAACTACATGGACCGTTGGTGGACATATTTCCTTGTGTATTCTTAGATCCATAAGATGACGAATATTCCACCGCTCATCATTTCCTTGGACTTACCTTGAGCCAGTTACCCATTTTTCTTGAAGGAATAAATCCCAACTCTGAGATGCTTTTGGATGTTCAATACCTTTTCCTGTATACATAAACATATTAGCAGTACCTTGTCCTTGAAAATTAAAATAGACAAAATAATAAGTTTAACTGCTAGGTTGCTATAGAGCATTACATATCCTTACATAAGGCATTTTTTGCATCCTCCATTTCCATTTCCAAATTCAATAGAAAGTCCAAGTCTAAGTTCCAACCTAATCCTTCCCCTTCTCCTTCATTTCATCAAAATCCCAAAGAGTTCAATCACAAACATAAGTAGTCCAAAAGAAAAAATAGGTCAAATGTTACTTTTTCATATTGTGGAGTCAATGGTCATTCCGACGACGAGTGTTGGAAAAAGTTACAAGACTTGAGGAAGCCTTTAGAAATAAAAAGTTATCCTTTAATCCCTCAAAATATAAGGGTAAGGTTTTGAATTCTTTTGGGAAATCATCTTAGGGTATTTATGAGTATTGGATTTTGAATTTTAGAGCGACTCATCACATGACTTCATACAAGGAGTGATTTTCCACCTTTTGCTCTACTTCTACATCTTCCATTGATGTTGGAGATTCTTCTTCCATTTCAATTAAGGTTAAAGGTGACATATAGATTGATGGTGGATGCATTAAGAATGTTCTTTATGTTCCAAACATTTCTACAAATTTTCTATTTATGTACCAAATTTATCTTTCTAGGGGGGGTAAAATTATGTTTTTTATACCTCAAAGAGATGATATTATATATTTGAGTGACCCATATTCTATTGTTGTACAAGGAGTTTCTGACCATAGATCACATCTTTATCACTTTGAGGGTTTTGATTCTTCACTTGGAGGTACTTGTTTGGTGGTGCATGTAGATTCAGAAAGCAATATTTGGCATGAGATATTTGGCCATTTAAATTATAGGTATTTTAAGGATTTAATCACTCATGATATGGTCATAGGATTATCTAAGATATCTTGAATTTATGGAGTTTTTCTAGATTGTGTTATTCGAAAAAAACATCAATATAATTTTTCCAAAGGTAAGTCTAAGAGAGCTTCTTCCCATCTTGAGTTGGTGCACAGTGACTTGATGTTTTTTCCCAATCCTTTTTAAGGAGATAAGTATGCACTCACCTTTATTGATGATTTCTCAAGGAGAAATTGGGTACATTTTCTCAAGTTCAAGAGTGAATTTTACTTTAAGGTTTTTTTGGAGAATCAATCTTCGAGTTGCATCAAGAAGTTTTGCATAGATAATTAGGGGGAGTGTTTTAGTAGGGAGTTTTCAGATTTTCTATCCCTTCATGGAATTATAAATCAGAACTCTATCCCAAATATACCATAAAATAATGGTTTAGTTGAGATGAAAAATAGAATACTCAAGAAAATGGTAAATTGTATGATGCACTCATGGGATATACCTCCCAAGTTTTGGATTGAGGTAGTCAATTTTATGAATTACATTCAAAATTTCACAACTCATCAATATCTTGATCAGATAACTCTAGAGGAGGTTTGGATAGGGACCAAGCCTGATGTTTCTCATTTTTGAGTTTTTGGCAGTGAAGCATGGACTTATGTTTCGAAGAAGAAAAGGTCAACTTTAGATAGAAAGAGCAAGCCACTAATTTTATTGGTTATTGTGAGTATATGATGGCTTATAGATTATTGTATCCAAATACATATGAAGTTCATTTTCAAACTCATATCAAGTTTGATAAGCATTATTCTCCAATTGAGCCCACTCTTTCTACTCCTCCATCCTCTTTCTCTTGAACTCATGTCAAGTTAAAGATAATGTATTTTTAAAAATGCTTCCCCCATTCCTATATGGGATTGGACTACAATTGATAAAACAACACATTTTATTGAAGATTTACCACCTTCAAGGTATACTTCTACTTCTAGCATGGGTCTTCTTTATCAAGCAGTTTCTATTGATCCATAGAGGTTTGATGAGTCCCATGGAATTCAAGAGTGGGATGATGCCATGGATGATGAGCATTATTCCTTAATGAAGAATCATGTTCAGCATTAGAGGACAAAGCATATTGAGATTTATATGAACTTCATTCAATAACTTATCTAGTATGGAGTGATAAACTTGGACTACATTCCCACTCAACAATAGATTGTTGACATCTTCACTAAACCCTTCTCATATCATAATTTTCATTTATTGCAAGATATTTTTAGGGTGAAGGAATATGTCCTTGGAGGTTGTGGATAAGGCTCCTTTCTTCTTCTTCTCTCTTTTTAGATATATGGTTTTTCCCATGTGGTTTTCCCTCCTTATTTGAGAGCTTTTGGATACACATTGTACATGAGTACCTAATTAAACCTTGTTGTTAGGACTCATTCTATGGATACGCTACTTATTTTTTGTCCCTAGATTTGCTTGAAGGGAGGTGTTAGAGTAAGTTTTTAGACTCTAGCTCATGCTCACCTAGGTAATTTATTTTTATATTAGTTTAGTTTATTTTACCCACCCACTTTATGTGTGGATATTTATTTTTATCTTATTTGGATATTATAGGAATATTTGGCATTCCTATGGAGTTACACTCATTGATTACATTTGGAGGGTTGAGATATTTTCTCTACGGATCATCTCACACCTCCATGTTTATATGGTGTATATTTATTTTTATCTCTTTTTGATCCTACGACTGCGGTGGATCTTCCTTACCTATTTAAGCAAGGCTTCTCCATTGTACTTATAATAAATTCTACATATGATATGATTTTATAGTTTTTGTGTTAGCTTCCATTATTTTGTTTTTGTATGTCAATATATCTATTTTGGTTAATGTGGTGTTTCTTCAACCCCTTGTGGCTTGGTTTGGAATTTTACATTTTTCCATTATTCATTTCACTGGTATGAAATCCAATAGTTTACAGTACCAATTCTTCCTCCATTATGAATGTGTTTTGTTTTTAGTTAGGTACATTAAGAATTCATTACAATATACATACATCATTTATAATGTATTATAAAATGCTTATGAGTTTTATAATATACATGTGTTTATGTTTTGTAGCAGCAATTCAATTCAATCTAAAATATATACATATTTATAACAAACAAAGATAATGCATTTTTAAATACCAAACTCAAGAGTCCATTTTTGGATCTTCATACTTCATTCACTCACTTGTAAATAAGTTCATTTGACAATGTCCTCTTTTATGCTAATGTAGCATCACATTACAACATCATACATGTGTAATTAATATTTAAATATTGTTTACTAGATAAATAATACATATTCTTATTTTTAGGATTCCCTAGAAGGATTTATGATGATTTTAAGTTTCATCCAATCAAATACCTTTTACTCTAAAGGTTCAATATGTTGATTTATTACTTTTTTTTTGAATCTTGTATAAATCTAACCCTTTTATCCTGATTTAATCTAGTGTGTAGTCTATTATGTATAGACGAGTGGAGTGATTCAAGATCATTGATGTTTCCATGATAAATATGTACTAATATAATATTAGAGGTGGCTTTTATGGATCTATTTCCATTTATTTCTTCTCAATAATATTTACATATAAGGTTGGACAACATGTGTATAGCCTCTATTTACAAGAAATAAATTTAATAATACTTCCACCATAGCAATATCCATATGACTTGAGAATAACTTTGTTGCTTTGATCACACTAAGATAAAATATGCTACCATGATCATGACAAGATATAACTTTAACTCACTCCCTAAGTTATTTTTATGTAATATATCATTCCATTTTCTTATTTTTAAGCATTGAATCCATGATAATATCTAATATCATAATATATACATGGTTCTAACACCAATGGAAAACAAAATGTCATTATATTTTTCACAAAATTAATAGAACATGGTGGTGAGGGTAAGCACATATGTATTTCATATCATATCTAACACATCAATATGACTTATATTTTATTTAATGATCAACAAGGCCTTGTATGATCCTCACTTGCATATTTAATGTATTAGATATTATTGAATATTTTAATACATTTTTTCCTCTAGCTTGGAGTCCAAATTGTTAAATAAATAACCTATTCAAAATAGAAAATTTGTATCATTTATTGAAATAGAGTGAAAGAACCTTTATAATAATACAATTACTCATTTAAAGAAAAAATGTTTATCAAAATAAGTGATTTAGTTGGTTGTCTTCTATAAAGGATCAATTTTAAGTCTTGGAAAGTGTGATAATAGTGGTGGGTGTTATCCCCTTTATAGTGACTTTAGCTTAACTTACTCTAAACTAAAGTTCATGGTAACTTATTATAATGAGAAAAATATTTTCTGAGTTGTAAGATAAATAATGCAACCAATTTTCTAGATTTTAGCCATTTTATTCTCATGTGTAGACAAGTTGGTTAATGTAGTTCAACATTAGGGATTGTTTGTTAAAACAAATCTTGTAGGGTAGGATGGGTTTGTCCCTTGATGGTAGTTTGATACTTCATTCATGGAATGTTGGACTAGGCCTCTGACATTAATTTTTTAAACTATTTAATAACATTAAGTTAGAACTTGTAGAGATAAATCATGCAACCTATTGTGGAACCTTTTTATAGATACAACCCGAGTGGCCTAATGATAGAGAATTTGGAATTTTGACTAAATATATAAGGTGTGAATCTTGTGTGGGCTAGGGTTGTACACCATTTTTTGATAATCGTATAGATGGATAACTATATATTAGGTAAACAACATCCTCTATAAAGGTCATCTCATATGGTCTAGGATCTTGCGAACATTAAAAACTACTTTACTTTTTTATTACATCAATAATATTTTAGTTACTTTAGCCTTATCCATTACCAATTTATGAAATTAATAATATTTTAGTCATGTTAACCTTATGAGTGTAGGGAATTTGATCAATGTTACTAAAAATTAGGTTTGGGTACTTATTTGATTCTTGAAAGGTAGGATAGATGTGTCCTTACATGTGATTTTAGACTCCAAACATGGACTATTTGATTAGACTCTAACATTAAAAATATTTTACCCTTTTCTAACATTAGTTGGAGTCTATAAATTGTATGAGATTGAATTTTACAGTTTATGCAACATACTATGGAACCTTTTTGTGTATTCATTTTAGCCACTTGTAATTACATCTATATTAATTTAGCTATTTTAGCCTCATGCATATTAGGAAAATTTTGTCATTGCAATTCAATTTTAGACTTATTTAAATCTTAAGGTAGGATGGATGTGTTCTTATAAGGATTTTTATACTCCAAACATGAAATGTTGGGTTAGTCCTCCATAAATATAAATTATGAAGCCTATTATGGAACCTTTTTGTGTATTAATTTTAATCACTTGTTATTGCATCCATATGATATGAGTAAAGGCTATGATAGGGTTAAATGGGATATTATTTTTGAATTTTTAGATAAGTTTGGTTTTGGGAAGAAATGGTTTAGATTGATTAAAGCTTGTTTCTCTACAGTTTCGTATTCAGTGTTGGTCAATGGGTTAGTGATAGAATATTTTAAAGCCAAGAGAGGCATTGGACAAGGAGATCCTCTATCTCCTTATTTTTTCATTATTATGGTAGATTTTTTGAGTAGGAACTTAAATAAGGCTTACAAATATGGGCTTATATGTGGACTCAAGTTTAGTAATAACATTGATAACATCACCCATAAATAGTTTGTAGATGATACATTCCTTTTGGAAGGGGCAAGGATAAATGAGGCTAGATATTTGAATAACTTTTTAAATGAGTACAAAAGAGATTTAGGGAAAAAAATTAATAGGACTTGTATATGCAAAAGTGAAACACCCAAAAATAGATGACAAGATAAATTGAAATCAAAACTTAATATTACACAAGAAGAAATAATTTTTTTTAATCTAGGGGGAGCCTCAAATCTCCAATGTTACAATGAAAGAATTGATTTCTTTGATACAAATGTTTACAATAGCTAGGGTTCTCTAAAACCCTAGAAAAAAATGTTGGTGGTGTCTTCAATATCACTTTTGATCCCAACAGATGTGAGTGGGCTTTGTGTTATCCAATATTGGGCCACTCCAGCTTAAACAATTACACAACACTGATGTAACACTTCCAAATCTGCACACAAGGAAATAGTAAATAGGTCAATAGCAACTGTGAGAGATCCACAATGTGAGGTCCTCTATAATAAATACAAAAACCCTAGCTATATGATGTAAATAGAGTGAATAGAAACTAAAAATGCATGGAATGAAATAAAACAATGAAAATTTTACCTTGTTGAATTTGTTATTTTTTGATTTGATGTAACTGGTGTAGGAAATAGGTGCAATGATACCCTAGCATCACCTGAGGGCTATTAGGGTTGTAGATATCTAGTCTGAGATGCCCGTGGGTGCTTGGCAACAGTAAAAAATTCTTGTGGGTGCTCAAGAATAACAAAAAGTGCCCAAAGGTGCTTGGTGGCAAAGAGGAAGCGCTCAAAGGCATTCGACGATTGAGGGGAAATCTACATAAGCATATCGAGCTAAGAAAAGCATGTGGTGATAGATGCGGAGGCTATGATGAGTGAGGGTGAATGGAAAGGATGCTTGGACTTCTCAAATGGCTTGGGACTTAGAGAATACTTAGAAAATTACTTAGGACATGAATTGCTTAGGGTTTGAGCCATCAAAATAGCTCCTATTAATAATCCACACTAGGGTATGTTAGGGTTTAAGCGACACAAATTGTGTGGCTCAGATTAAAACACATCAAAGGGTGGATATTAATTTTGGGTATGTGGAATGGATTGATGTAGATGGATGGCTAGGATTAAATCAAATCGAATGGCTATGATTTATTCACATATATAATATTTATATTATATATATAATATAATATTAAAATATTAATATTAAACATATATTTAACAAATATTCCTAGATATACATAAATAAAAAATAAAAATAGCAAGAATAATTGGATGGATGACAAGTGGCTAGGTTTTGGTGTCTACAGATACCCCTTTTTGTACTACGTTGTGTGAAACACAATGTAGTGCAAAAACACAAGACACATATTTTGGCTAGGCATAGAAGCAACTTTATCTTGAGATGTGAAGCATGAGCTTGAATACAAAAGAATTAAAAAAATTGTATTTGCGTAGCTTACCCCCTCAATTAGTGAGTGAGTTTACAGATGAATCCACGAGCTAATTGAAGAATTTGTGCAAATGAATTGTGAACAATATGAATGATGTAAATGTGATACCATTTTTACCCCAACATATGAAGGGATTTTTTCCAAGTGTAGATGCCATGATCATGTAAGATGTATCCTGTTGTGGGAAAGTCAAAAACCAAATATGGTTACCCCAAGTTTGGGGTGATTTGATGTTGTTGAAGAATGTGCCTTTGGGTGTCATTGATATGCAAGGATGAATATGCAAAGATAAAATATAGTCAACTTCGGAGGGCCAACTAGTGACTGTTGAATAATTCCTATCATCAAAACCAATCACCCTAGCTATAGCCAGTGCCATGATGACTGTCAAGGAGAATTGAAAGTATGAAATGTGATTTTATCCATGTTTAAATCCCTACAAACTAGGCCATCAATGACATTTTTTTGAGCAAATTGGTCTTAGCATAATTTCACCCAAAAAGTGAAGCACTAAATATGATTGTGATTTCAAACAATGAGATAAGTGATGATTAAAATGAATAAGTGTCCTTATGGTAATTTATTCATATTATCGAATTGCATGGATGCAAATTGCTGCAATCGCCAATTATATAGAATAAACTACTAGATACAAGGTTAACTTGAAAGTTGTTTGAAATTGGTAAATATGCAAATGTTATGATTGAAAATAATGTGGAAATGAAGTACTAGTTATGGAAATGATGATTATAGTCATTTTGTGAAGATTTCGACCGTTTTAGAGCATTTTTTAAATTTGTAATGCAAATTTATGACTTTTGATCATAATTTAAAAGTATGCATCCAAATCAATTGTAACCTTCAAAAAACTTGTTAATATGATGATATGAATGCATGGATGCAATTTGGATTTATTTAGTGAGGATAAGCAATTGTTTTGTAAAGATATGTGATTTTTATCAATTTTGATGCCAAACACCAGTTGGCACTTTTAATATGCACAGATGACCGTTAGTGTTTGAGCATTTTACAAATGCCCTAGTGCACTTCAGTGCACCAAGAATTGCCCATGGGCATCTCAAGGTGCTTTAAGAAGCTATAAATAGCTTGATGGGTGATATTTGAGCTCATTTGTGCATTTTGTGAGTTTGAGAAGCTATTTCTAGGAGATTTGGGTGGAGTGGAGTGGAGTGAGGCTAAGAAATTTGAGCATGAAAGCTATGGAAATAGAAGGAATAGATGTGGGAGCCAGAGCTGGAGCTGGAGTGTGAGCGGCTGAGGTAATGTCCTTTTTATCTAAAAATTCTATGTTGTTTTTTTTTTAGCATTATGTTAATGATAATTTTTTTGTGTTTTGTCGTAGCATAGGATTTTAGAGGCTCAACATCAATTCTCACCTTACATCCCTAGGATGAGAAAGACGCTGGTGGAGGAGTGAGAGTTGCTGGAGGATTTGGAGCTATCATAGGTAGCCCATATTGATGTGATTAGGATGGATGAGGGGTACCTCTCTACCTTGGTGGAGAGGTGGGATCTGGATAGGGGAAATTTTTAGCTCCTCACATGAGATATGACCTTTATACTTGAGTATGTATACCACATCCTCAAGGTGCTAGTGTGGGGATGCACATTGAGGTTGGATGCAATCGAGGTATGAAGATGAAAAATATGTTTGGCAATAATTGGTAGGGTGTGAGGGTGGAAAGTGGGGGTATTCTCTACTTGTCCATGTATGTGGATAAGGAGTTGGATGATCTCCATGCTTTGGTGATGTTTGTGTTGGCCAACATAATAGCCTCAAACAAGACTGGTTGTAGGTTCCCTTGGAACTTGATAGGGTTAGTGAGCGATATGTGTGGGTTCCTTCCTTATTGGTGTAGGCATACTGGGTGCTCTATGAGGCAAGGAGGTGGTGGAGGAAGCGATTAGGATGCAACTTGCTACTACAATGTTGGGGATGGGAGCACTTCAACATGGCTTGATTTGGGGGCTTACCAATGGTAGGTTTGGGTAGGAAGTAGTCCTACATGAGGATATGGACAGTGGTCGAGGAGGTACAGTCGAGTTAGCCTATGCGGATAAGCCAATGGTACCGATATTTATGGGTTGGATTTCCATCTTCCCAAGTGATATGGAGGCCATGATAGGGTATGATTTGGATGGGTTATGGAGAGCATCTATGATGGGTGAGGCAATCTCGATGGTTTGTTGGAAGGTATCAAAGTGAGGCTAAGTATTTTCAATTCTCATGGGTACTCTAATAGTTTGGCTTGAGGTAGGGGATTTTGGATGAGCCAGTGCACTATAGGAGGTATTAGGAGGAGACAAGGCTACCATGTATGGAGGCATAGAGGAAGTATTACAAGGATGATGAGGATATAGATCTCCTTGATGTAGATGATGCGAGGACTCCTCCAAAGTATGATGCGTGGTTTGTTGCACAACTTTGGGCATTGAATCTAGTAGAATTGGTGGATATGAAAATGAGTTAGAGGAGACTCATGAGGCTCCTAAGTGATAGATGTGTCTTTGATAAAATATCCAAATGAGGAGGACTAAGGGTGCAGTGAAGCAGGCTCTAGGGAGTGGAGGAGATAACGAAGATGGAGATGGTGTGGAGGAGACTCCAAATGGATCTCCAAGTTGGAGTGAGGAGGATTGGGTGAGGCTGGAGTAGCAGGTAGTAGAGTGAGATGCAGTGGTAATGTCTCAGGACTAGAGGATCACGAGGCTCCAGGTAGAGCTGCTAGAGAGGTATTATTGGTGTAATGTCAACATAGCACACCTTCAGTCTTAGCATAGGTATATTCCACTACTAGATCCTCCAACCTCATCTGTATTTGAGGCTACTAGGCATAGATCTAGGTCTAGGGTTCCTTCTAGGTCATAAGGGTCCTCTCGAAGGGCGTATCTAGTGCTTAGTTGCACTTTTGCATATGAGACTTGGTGCTCCATTGTATATAGCCTTTTGGAACTCATTGTACATGTGATATTTATACTTATACATATACATGGCTTTTACTTTTGTATTATATGTTTTTATGAATGCTTTTATGTAATGCATGTTTATATGGATGATTAATGCATATGATTTATTATGGATGATTAATGCAAGGTGGAATGTATGGATGCAAGTGGAAATGGGATGCAAATATTCTAATGATCATTCATAGTTTAGATCTTGCTTGGCCATGTTTTAGCATTGTTATTTAATCAGGGGCACCAAACATGGTGGCAAGTATAGTGAATGGCTCATGAAGTGTTATGGATGTTGACATGAAAGAAAATATGGAAGTTGATATGGAAGAAGATATGGATTTTGATATGGAAAATTGACTATGTTGCAAAGACTCAGACATAGTAGTGGTATCAAACAAACTCAATAAAACTTCTTAATCCCTCTAGGACCAAATGTGTGTGCAGTGAATTCTTTTACCAAATCAAGAGCATGGTAATGACTCGAGCCAATCAGGAACCAATGTGTGTGCAATTCATTTTATTAACTCATCTTGAGTAAATTGAGTGTGACATTTTATGGAGAAGACCAATAAGCTAGCTTGTTTGTATGTGTGGTGAGAGGTCTCTTTAAAGGATATGTTTTGCCATGCATGAGCATAATCCACTACTAGTCAAGCATCTATAGCTTCGGTAAAGGCTAACTCTATAGTCCAAGGATTTGATCTCTTACGTATTGGGGATGACTACTTGACCATATAACTGGAAATATAGTATGATCCTTACAACCCATTGATCAGTGGTGTGTGATGTAAAATATTTAGAGTTTTTTTTAGGAATTTTTTCCTACTCTTTCTTCTATTTTTGGAATTGTGATAGTGGTGACAACAACTATTTTGGTGGACTATGTTGCATGATAGGACTAGTAAGGATGACCCTTTTTAATATGAGGTTTATACGAGGTATGGTGTTATCCCTCTTTGACACAAGATATTTTTAAGATGTGAAATTGTGTTTGGTTCAATAATATTTTGGATTCAATTCCCAAAACTCAATATTTTCTTAGTGTATATGTGTGATGGTTCTAAAAGGAACTCGACATGTATTTTGGAGGTTTCTTAAAATACTATGAGTGGATGAATGACTGAATACACCTAGGAAAGCTTTTCTAATGACAATTTGGCTTTGTGGGAAAATGGATGATGATGTGAAGGTGCCCTTGATTAAGGCAACATGATTTTATTAGACCAATTAAAATCTTGAACTTAATAAATGATCCCTATTATGAAATTTGAAATGGGAATGGAATGTGTGAAATGAAATGTATGAAATGCAAAATGAAATGTGTGCTAATATAATTTTTTGGCATGAAATGTATGCAAATGAAGTGCAATGTTTTTGGAATGAAATGTATGCAAATGAAATATAATGTTTTTGTGTATTAGCCATGTATATATATATATATATATATATATATATATATATATATATATGTATATATATATATATATATATATATATATATATATGTATATATATATATATATATATATATATATATATATATATATATATATATATATATATATATGTATATATATATATATATATATATATATATATCATTATGCATAGAATGCTCTCAAGTGTATAACATTAAGTGGTTTGAGTTCTTCCTCTCCCTCTAGAATGGAAAGCCTATAAGTATCGTTACCCACTCTTTGAGTGACCATGTATGGACCCAACCAATTAGTCGTGAATTTATCACGAAGATGCGGTAATGCATTGGTGTTTTGCTTAATTTATTTAAGGACAAGATCTCCTACTTGGAATTTATATAGATGAACTTTGGAGTTGTAAGCACGATTTAGGCGATATTGATATACTCATAAATGCTCTAAAGTATTTACTTGAATTTCATCAAGAAGTGTGAGTTGGTCAAGATGTGCTTTTCTAGCAGTGTCATCATCTATGAATTCCTGCAAAGAAAATTATAAGGAAGGGATCTTAAGATCAAGAGGTATGATTGCTTTAGCTCCATAGACCAGTGAAAATGAAGTTGTCCTTGTAGGTGTACATATGCTTGATCCATAAGTCCATAATGCCAAGGAAATTTATGTATGTCAATCTCTATGATTGTGTTTCTCAAGTTTCTTAAGAATATCAATTAAGGTCTTTTTGGTAGCATCAACTTGTCCATTTTCTTTTAGGTAATAAGGATTAAAGAAACTATGTTGAATATTATATTTCTCACAAAGTGTTTAAACATCCTTGTTCTTGAAAGAATTATTGTTTTCAGATATGATTTTTGGGGGGATACCAAAATGATAAATGATGTGATGAATTCCACAATTCTAGGTCCTGTCATATTGGTTAGAGGAATTGCCTCAACCCACTTTGTTAAGTATTTAGTGGCTATGATGATAAATGTATGTTGTCATGAGGAAGGAGGTAAAATTTTTCCAATTAGATCTAGACCCCATTGTGAAAAGGGCCAAAGTCTTTGAATAGGCTGTAAATATTGTGATGGCACATGAGGTAAATTAGCATGTTCTTGAAATTTATTTCAATGTTTAACATAAATGCAATAGTCACTTTCCATGGTGGGCTAATAATAACCCATGCATAAAATATGCTTTGTAATGGCCATTCCAATAAAATTACCACCACAAGTGCCATCACGAGCTTCAGATATGGCCCTTTGTGTCTCACTAGACTTGAGATAACAAAGGAGGACTTCATCATAACCACGTTTGTACAACACATCCCCCAAGAGAACAAAATGAGCTACTTTTTGCTTAAAAGTGTGTTTAGTAGTTCGAGACATACCATATGAGAGTGTTCTAAATTTGAGAAATGCTACTATATTGTTTCACCAAGGCTCATATGGATTTAACTGGACAAAGTAAATATCATTTTCATCCTTATATTCAACGTGAACACTTTTTGATTTAGAGACCATTAAAATGATAAGGGATTGTACCTCTCCAAAGAAGTCTTTTCGAATAAATGATCCAAGAGAGGCCATTGCATCTGCAAATCTATTAGTCAAACATGGAAAACTATTGATTTCATACCAATCAAACTTAGAGATAAATTTCATTGCTACTTCATGATATAGTTTAATTGTAGATTCTTTGCGTTGGTATTGATTTACTTGACAACTAGTTGAGAATCATCAAATATGCTAATACGCTTAATGTTCATAGCTATAGTTGATTAAAGACCTAAGATTAAGGCTTCATACTTTATAGTGTTGTTTGTGCATTGGAAGTCAATTTTGAATGATAAGGGGATAGGTACCCCCTGGGGTGTATAAAACATGACTCCAACACATTGACCTTTTGTGCACTTATAATCATCAAAGAATAGTGTGATATCGACGTCTTCCTCCAGAATGCCATCTTCTTCTTATTCAATGATAGTAAATACCAAATCATCTAGGAGTTCAATAATCAAAGGATGATCACTAGGTAGTGGAGCTTTTGCAATTTTATCAACAATTACCTAACCTTTAATGGAATTTTAGCTAATGAATTCAAGGGCAAATTTAGTAATAACCATTATCCATTTAGCAGTGCAGGTGTTATTGTAAGTGTAGGACATCATATAACGTATAGGATTTTATCTAGCTATGACATATGTTGTGTGACTAATCATGTAATATCAAATTTTATTAGTAGCAAAAACCACTGCTAAGCACAATTTTTCTATATAACCATATCTAGTTTCATAGCTTACCAAAGTTTGACTAATGTCATAGATAGCTTGCTCTCGATTGTTTTCATTCTTTTGTGCAAGTATTGTCCCTAATGTAAAGTCTATTATTGAGACTAGCAAAGAAGCTAGGTATTGCTTAGTGTCATCAAAGGCTTTTTAGCTCTCATTTGTCCAATAAAATAACACCCCCTATAGTAGTAGGTGATTGTTTAGTGACCCTCGGGAAGTGATGCACCATCCACTACTCTATTTGCAAATATTATTTGATTTATTTATACTTAATAATCCATTAAATGAAATATGAGAAAATATATGCAACCGAAATACAAAGAAATTAATGAATAATGCTCTTTATTGCTTTTATCAAGTTAGGTTACATATAGATCCCTCTAAGGTATTTCCTTCATTTGATATTGATTTTACAAAATAGGGCAGCAGATGTATGATATCCCCTTGCAAGGGGTGATGCACTCTTGCAGGCTTCCCAGTGATGCACACAGAATTGTATGAGGGCTAACAAATGCCTCCTTCTCTAGGTCTGTCTCCTAGAGGGATCTTTTTTTTTTGTATATTGATAACCTATCTAGTGAACCTGTAGTCCTACAAGCATGAAAACAACAACAAACACTCAACTATATGATATTGCCTCCCTGGATGAGGTGGTTAGAAATAAGTATAATGATAAATAAAAATATGCTCAATGACAACAGAAACTAATGTTATGAATGCAAGTAAATGCATTAAATAAGATCTATGCTAATGGTATGAAAACATGTAAAAATATTAAATAAAATAAACTAATGCTAACAACCCTAGACTAGGTTGGATGGCCACTATTCGAGACATTGGCCACTGTCTCTATTGCTCTAAGGCTATGGATATAATATTATTGCTAAAGTTGAAAGGATTGTCATTTATGTCTGATGTGTTGAATATCCTACAAATGATAACCTCTCAATCGGCTAGCACTTTGTTGCTCCTAAAAGATGCTCCAATTTACTCTCCGATCTAATAGGGCTTCACTAAAAGAAAAGTTCTTCAATTCTCAAAAAGCTCTCAAAAAAGTATTTGAATCGATGCTTGGTACTCTTAGGTTTACACCTTATAATGTGTTGAGGGATTAGGTTTAGGTCTAAAACCCTAGGACTAAATCTTGCATATAAAATGTTTGTTAGCATGAGAATTTGCAGTCTTTGTCTACCCTTGAGGGTCAGTTAACTGATATCTAAATCTAGACTTAAGTCTCTCATGTAGACTGGCTATGAGGAGGAATGCATATTTATCCTTGCTCAGTCTTATTACATGCAAGCTACCACTTTCGCCCGAGATTAGGCTATTTTGATGGTAAGTTGCTATTTAGGATTTAGCCTCTGTCATCTACAGTGGCTAGGGCTTGGCCGCTCTGATCTTCAATGGCCAAAATCCAACTACTTTGGTTCATAACGTCTAGGCTTGGATGGGCTAAGACTGCCCTATATGAGTGGTGAAAACCACTTTTGGTACTTGGAATGTCCCATGGTTTAATCACATGGTCTATGAATGTGCCTAGATTAGTAGTTCTCCTAAACATGACATGTTTAGGTGTCTATAAATGCCCCTTTTGTGATGCACTATGTGGGAAAAACACAGCATGGAGCAAAAAAGTAGACTACTATATTTGGTAGTGAGGTGTATGATGATCATTGATCTGATCAACATTGGATACTCTAGTCATGCAAGATGGCACACATCCTATGACCAAAGGAATTAAGGTTCCATTGAATCCTTTTGTGATTTGACCAAAGGTATTTGGTTACATTTGGAGCCTTTTGTGAAGTGATTAGGATATAAGCTTAATTCAAATACTAGCCTTGGTGGCAATTAGGAGACTTTGTTTAAGTCAAATCCTAGCCTTGGTGGCAATTAGAAGACTTAATTTAAGTCAAATCCTAGCCTTGGTGGCAATTAGGAGACTTAGTTTAAGTCAAATCCTAGCCTTGGTGGCAATTAGGAGACTTAGTTTAAGTCAAATCCTAGCCTAGGTTGCTTTTATTTGCTTTTGATATTTTTCTTATTTTCCCTAAGCAAGGGGGTGCATGATTATCTTCACTAATGACTTTTGAATAAGTGCACTTAGCAATGATTTAGCATTTAATTATTGATTTTGATTGTGCATGTTGTTATTATGACCAATGGACTTAGCAAATACCATTGGGGCATTTTGGGTGGCCAAAGATTTTATGGATGCCTTTAGAGCATTTTTATAGATGACAAAATTGGATTGGAATGCCTTTGAAACATTTTTTATTTTGAATTTGACCAAGCGGTCATGAAGATGGAGCATTTTTTATTTTGAATTTGACCAAGCGGCATGAAGATGCCCCCAGAGCATTTTTTTATTAATTTTGACCTAGCGGCATGAAGATACCCTTGGATAATTTTGATTAATTTCACCAAGCAACATGAAGATGCCCCCGAAGAATTTTGATTAATTTGACCAAGCGACATGAAGATGCCCTTGGAGCATTTTTTTTTTTTGAATTTGACCAAGCGACATAAAGATACCCTTGGAGCATTTTGGATTTTGAATTTTAATGTTTTATGATTTGTTTAGATTTTTGAGGTATTATACTGTTTTTGTATTTTTGATGTATTTGAATGTTTTTAACCAAAGGGATTATTTCACCTTTGGGGCCTTTTGTGAGTTGACCAAAGCGTCTTGGAGATGCGCTTTGAGCTTGTAGTGATTTTGACCAAAGGTATTATTATGCCTTTGGGGATTTTTGAAATTTATTGCTTAGCTGGTAGATTATTGATTAAGGGAGGTATGATACCAACAATGCCCCAGTTGATGTTTAGCAAATACATATTTTTCGATGCAATTATGATTTTATGATATATGATGTTGACGATGTAATGATGATGATGCGATGATTAGATGGTTAGATGATTATATGGATGTGATTCTATGTGCTTGGGTGGTTAGGTTATTAGATGGTTTATCATGTATGCATAGATGGATGCAATGCTTGTACATGCTTTGATGATGTGGTGTATGAATGACATGTGTTAGCTAGATGATGAATGTATGATTATGTGTTATGATTGAGATGCGTAGATGGATTATGATGTATGTGTATATGGATGCAGTGCTTATTATTAAATGCATGTTTGATTTTGGTTTAATTGTATGCATTCGACCTATGTTATGATGTGGCAAATGCAATGTGTGAAATGCATTATCTACATGATGTTGATCTAATGTAAGTGAACCTATATGCTTTAATCACTTAAATCATAAGGAATGCATATTATATGAGTTTAACAATCTAACGGGTGCCACCATAGAACATATAACAATCATGAATGTAAATAATCATTCTTATCATAATAATTAATTATTTAAGCATCCATATGTGAAATGTAAAGGTGTGAAATGTATGTACTTTCTTGATAAGCTTCTATAATTTAAAATATACAAAATAGTCAGTGGTCATCTAAATATCATTTCTGACATCTATCCGATATCTAGCCTACTTTGTGAACACCATTTAATTCACAAAACCTCATAAATAAAACTGATGATGTGATTGATGATATGATTTATTGCTATGTAGGAAGTTTTGAGGTTTTTCTTGAGACTCAAATACTCTAGTTACCCTATCAACAACTGCGTACTGACCATACAAGACTTTTGAAAAGCAAGGCTTTCATCATGGACCTAGATATTCATTATCCCTATGTGTGCAAATGAATATATTTAGATAGAACTCAAGCATTTCCTCTAATGTCAGGCGGGATTCTTTCAACCCATTGCTAAGATCGAGTGATCCTCAGGTGTTCATTTGATCCTAATTTGGATTTAGTTGGACTATACCACTAGGCAATATTGGGTTATCCAAAGCTAGTTCATCCACATGTAAACATTGGTCTACACAACTACAATATGCTAATGTGATAGACATATCATCATGCATAAGGATACCATCATTTCTAAGCTGGTTGTACACCAAACCTATAATCGGGATCACCTTTCGATTCATACAATGCTGAGAATTCTAGGGATTCAAGCTCCATTCCCTTAATTTTTTCATTTCATTTATGATACTTGCTCATGCTTAGTGATGAAAATCACTGCTTATTTTTTATTATTATTTTTTGAATTGTTGTTTTTCTTTTGAGAAATGGATCTATGTAGTGATGATAATCACTTGTTTATTTTTCTTTTGAATTTAGCTTGATTCTAGGATTTTGCTTTTTTTGTTAAAAGCAAGGGATTTAACTGGATAGGGTGGAACTTGTATTTTTGCCAATTCTAGCACCTTTGAATCGGTCGCACAAGGGGATAAGCAAGGAGGACCCTTTTCGCTTAAGGTAACCTAGACCACTTTTGCAACTTTCATATATCCCTTGTACCAACTAATATTTTAGTGTTTTTAATTAGTGATGGGATCTTGAAGTATGCTAGGCATTATCATTACTAGACCTCACCCTCTGCTAATAAATATAACATTCTACAAAAGTTGATAAAACCACTAGGTATGGTTGAATAACTGAAAAACCTTAGTATATTCCTTATAGAAATAGGGAGGGGTCGTGTTGAAAAACATAATTACACACATGGCCGATGGATGAAGATGGACTTGAAGATGTATGATTAGGATACAAACCATGGTGTCGTCTATAATATTGTGAACATAACCTATCATAATGCAAATGCAATGGATGGGGATGTTTAATGCAATGCAACTATATGGATGCAAATATTTTTGTATTTTTTATTTTTGCATTGTTTTTTGTGCTTTTGATTATTTTGAATGTTTTTTGTGTTTTTGTTTTTATGTGTGACCAAAGGGATTTTAAAATACCTTTGGAGATTTTTGTGAGATTCGACCAAGCGGCTTGGAGGTGCCCTTGGAGACTTTTTATGATATTTTAACCAAGCGTTTTAGAGATGCCCCTGGTGCCTTTTGATGAGTTTTGACCAAGCGGCTTAGAGATGCCCCTGGTGCCTTTTGATGAGTTTTGACCAAGCAGCTTAGATATGCCCCTGGTGCATTTTTTTTTTACTGCTTTCTAATTTGTTTGTATTTCTATGTTTTATATTGTTTTTGTATTTTGATATTCTATTGCTTTTGTGATTTTTTAATATTTGAATATTTTTTAATTTTGTTATTTTTAAGGGGAAGGCATGGCACCTTAGATACCCCTTATGTGTGTAACACTTAATGGAAGTGAGGAAGGTGTGATACCTTCAGAATCCTCACTTTGTCTTATTGAACTTGATGGGGAAGGTACATTACATTTAAGATCCCTAGTGCACAAGTTGTCCACTGTAATATAATCAATTTGCTTAGGAAGAGTGATGGAAATATCTCGATTGGGGCACTGATCTCTATGAGGTGCCCTTGTCTAGGTGGGGAGGAATGAGTGAACCATCTTGATGGAGCTCATTTTGTTCTAATAGTTCTTGGACCACAATTTTTAATCCATGGCAATTTCAAATGTAATGGCCCTCTATTCGATGATAGAGACAGTGATGGCCCTACCTGTAACCTTAGGGTTTAGCTCTATTTGTATCTATAGGGTTGATGTCTGGTATGGTGATGACCTTAGCATCCAATAGATTTTGCAAGATGATAGACATAGGCTCATTTAAAGGAGTCCACATGCATTATTGTTGTTTTGAACATTTAGCATGCTTTGGCCTAGTATGAGGACCAGGTTGAGCCCTAGGTATGTCACTTACAGGCTTAGGGGGCTATTCTTGTCTTTTTGATGCCAAAAATGGATTGCTGACTAAAATCATCTATTGGTCAACAACCCAAAGCTTCTTCTTTCCAAGTATGTTGTATACTATGGCTTTGAAACCCTGACATGATTGAACATCATGACCATTTTGTCTATGACATAGACAGTATAGCTCTTCCTCATACCCTCAAGGTTTTGGGTGATTTGGATCTAACTAACCAACCTCAGGTAATCTAATAGTATTTTTAGCACATAATTGATTGAAAATCAATACCATGGGCTCAGGTAATGAGAGGTGCTTGTTTGGATTTTGAGGTAGCTCAATTGGTGTTTTCTCTAGCTACGACTTTTCTTGTGGCTACACAAGGGATAGTTTGACTTTAGATGAGGGTTGCTCTTGTAGCTCCTGGTTCTTGAGCTTGTTCATGATATATTGCAATACCTCATTTTGCTCATTCACTTGGCACTCTATTCTATCTAGATGATCTAGGATGGAATGCATGACTGGCAAAGATTTAATGTGCACCTCTAGAAATGATATTGGAATATCATAGATGAAAGAGTTGATGTCAATGATTCACAATTTGAATGTAAATTATCTCTTTCATTCATTTGAGCTGATGTGGATGCTTCATGATGATGCACTTTGCTAGTGGCATCCACAAGATTTTGGTTACCAACTTGAATACCCTCAATATGATGTGGGAAAAATGTCTGATCTTGCTCTTGAGGAGGCACTATGAAGAATGAGTTTGGGGTAACTAAAGCCAATGGTTTTGACCCATTTATCATGGAAGCAACCTTTGATTGCACCATATCTTGTTTTAACTGCTTTGAATTTATTTGGTCTTTTGATTTAATGTTAACCATTGCCACAAACTCTTGAGAAGGTGATTTATCTTTTGGACCAGTCGAAAGTCTTTAGTCATGTTAATTGATGTTCTCTTCTCCTCATCAGGTAATATGATATAGTGATTATTGATGATGGGAAAAGGTAGTAACTTCTTGATGCAAGCCTCCATCATATTTTTGGTGACTTTATCTGAATGAGTGTTTGGAGGCCTACATATCACCAGAGCTTCTTGTGGCTTATCAAAAATCTTGTAATACTTGAATGGATCAGAATCTTGGGGGACCACGTACACTTGTCCTTGGTGTATGAATTTTAGATTTTGGTGCACTATGGAAGGAACACATTCCATATCCCTCATCCATGGTCTACCTAGCAATATGTTATATTGCTTCTTATCCCTCAGGATATGGCACAATGTAGGTATCGTATTCATCCCAACATGTATAGGTAATATTACTATACCAATTTTTGAGGAAGTGGAATCGTTGAAGGCTCTCAATGTGAATGTTGATTCCTTAATATGCGAAGGTGACAGATTTAAATAATTTAAAGCTGCAACCATGATTATGTTGATTCCTGACCCAATATCAATCAATACTCTCTTGTAAAAAAATTGGTTGATGCTTTCTATGATGTGTAGTGGAGGATCGGGTTTATCCTTAGATATTGTCCTAATCTCCTGTCTATGAAAAAAAATCACAGGGTCCTTTTGTAAGTGAATTGAATTCATTGTTGGTGTGAATTGTGATAGATTATTATCTTTAATTGAATATTTCGGTATGTTGAGTTGATCAAGGTATATTTTACTTCTTGGTGTAGTATTGATCATACCAATAAAACCCTCCTCAAGTGGGGCTATGTGCACCTTATTGACCTACTCAGCTTGATTGTTGGGTGCTATATTTGCTTCGTGTGTAGGCAAGGGGTCTTGGAGGACTCTTATCTGAAGTTCTTGCCTATCGATCATGTCCTGCACTATATCTCTAAAGGGATGACATGTTTGGATATCATGACCCTTTTACCAATGGTACACACAAAATAGATTTTCTCTATATGCCTTTGATCTACACTTATTAGGCTTCAATGGAGGTATCTCTAGAAGAGTGATTATTCATACCTCATACAATCAATCAAATAGAGATGCTAATGTCTCTGGAAAATCAGTACATTGTAGTCATGGTCTACATTTTTAGCCTTGTGTCTACTTATGTTGCATATGATTTTGGGTCAAAGGAGGTTGAGCTTGGTAATCCTGCCGCACAATTAGAGGTGGTATGACCTGACTTGAGGATTCCGAGCTACTCAAAATAACTTGATTAACTGGGGCTACCTTTTGTTGGTTGTTGCCACCTTTGATATTCTTGTTTGGCCATTGCCCCTTGCAAATTTAAATATCACCCTCCTCTATCTTGATGTCTTCAATGACCTTGGCTTGCGTTAATTCCTCCTCGAGTGTTTGATAATGTTGTAATTGTAAGAGAAGTGAGATTTTTTTTTAGCAGCTTTTAGTAAACATCCGAATGAGCTCTATTGTTTTTATGGTAAAAGGTAATTTTGACATCATATTTCTCCATGTTTTGCCATACTCCATGACTGGCTCATCCTCAAGTTGAAGAAGGCTTGCCAAGTTAGTTAAGTTTATCATTTTCTTAGCACTAGAGGCAAAGTGTTCCAAAAATAGCTCAGCCAATTGCTCAAAGGTGTTTATGCTATGATGTGGTAGATTATTATACCATTCCAAAGCATCCCAAACTAGAGTTGTAAGAAAAACTCTCAGCATCAATGGGTCATTATCTTGAAATTGGAAGCATGTATTGATGAATATTGTCACGTGCTCTTGTGCATCTTCGTCATCTTTGAATTTTTCAATTTGAGGCATCTTGAAATTTGATGGGTATGTTGGTGGTGACACTGATGGATGCAAAGGCTGATTGCTAAGCCTATTTAGTGTAGGTTTCTGATAAATCAACCTTTGATTTTACTTTTCAACTTCATTCATTTGATCAAATAACACTTTGTATGGCCTCAATGAAATGATTTGATCTTCCAGTTGCTACCCTTGATTAGGTTCACGAGGCTGCTTTTGATGTTGAGTTGGAAGATAATTATAATATTTAGATACCTCATCATAACTAGATTCAAAGTGAGTATCCACTTCTTCTTGATGTTCCCATTGGGACTCTTCATATGATTCATCCTCATATTGATCTTGGTATTTTTGAGGAGTATGAGGTTCTTGGCAATAACCAGATAACGGCCTTTGATGTTGAACACTATTTTTGCATGGTCGAGGGGGTATATTCTGAGATTGCCTTGGATGCCTTATGTATTTTTACATCCTTTGTTGTTCGTGTGTCTTTTGTTTATACACCCTTTGTTTGTGTGTTCATTGTGATTCCACCCGTTGTTGATCCATGCATTGTTGTTGGTAAAGTTGTGGCCTTAGTGCCTGATGTGTATGATTTTGTTGTTCAATTGTATAGGGGATATGTACCCTCATATTAGAAATACGAATGGTTTTGCCATATATTTTTCCCCTAGTAGGATATATTAGTTTTTTTCCATGTTCTTTAAAGGTTGCATTAGCCTGATACTCTGGTCTATGAATGAACTATGTATAGTTTGACAATGCAGACATGTAACGTGACTGCCCCACGTACTCTCTACGAGGAGTAGGATAATGACTTGGGTCCTCTTCCTCATATATGAGGAAGAACACATATTCAGACTTATATGTAATCTCTGTGTATTCATGCTGTGTAGAAGCAGAATATGCACATGTAGAATGCTCTCTGTGAGGAGTAGGAGATCGAATTTCTTGATCAACTAGAGTGGTTTGCTCATCCAGTATAGGCCATGGTGTGCCCTCATTTTTATTTTCTAATTGATGCATGAAGAAATTTGGTATGTGAACCTATGACATTGACCTACTAGGCCCCTCAATGGGTGGATTGTTCTTTATATAGAATTCCATCAAGGTGTTCCAGTCTGGCAGGTTTCCTAGAGGGCCTATGGGTGCTTCCCTAGTAGGGATACCTCGAAGGCTTGACTCCCTAGGGCTGGTATTGATGTTATGATAAAACCTAGGATGCCCTTTAGAGAGGGCTATGTCCTCTGGACTGATTTGGATATGTTTAGTGGTAATGGAATCTAATTTCCTCTCTAGATGGGAGGTCTTGCTCACCATGGGAGGTCTCCCGACCATAATTTTTGTTATAAAATTTTTTGACTTCCGAAAAAGGTTGTGGGTGTCATATATCAAAATTATTAGTGTGAGCACTGATCACAATGATCTATAACTCCAAATTCTGACTTTTGGGTCAAATATTTGTATTTTTGAAATAATTGGCTAATCGGGGCCCGTGGGGAAATGACCACTTTTAGAAATTTTTAGAAAATTTTGAATCGTTAAGATTTAGGACTCAAAATTTCTAGGAGAGATGCACAAGGGGCTAACTAAGACAAAAAAATAAATTTGGCACTTTTCAGAGTTTCCTAGCCCATTTTATGACTGTTTTAATGTAGTTTTTCCCTATTTTCGGCTTAAAAAATAAAGTAATCATAAAACCAAAATAACTTTTTCGTTATAACTCTGATTTGGGAGATTCTCAATCCATTGGATGCAGAATAAAAAAGTAGATTTTTTTTTAGTAAACTTCCCTAAAAATTAGGGTTAGGGTTTGGTCCCAAATAACAAAGAAACACACAAAGCAAACAATATGATTATCTCTTTTATGAATTAAATGTGTGTCCTAAAACTGGTTTTAGTGTGTTTAGATTTTTTGTTGCTTTTTCTTTCTTGCTCTTGTTTTGGATTTAGAATGAGGGGACTCATCCATAGTGGAAACCAAGAACACCCATGCCAAACATAATTTTCTCAAAAATATACTAGGGTACACCACTTAAATACCAGTGGGGGGTTCGCCTAGCTTCTTCCACTCTGAACCAATGATTGTTCTAATAGTGGGAGACAATTTTAACATGATTAAATAGTACCACTCTAAAGAAGTTCCCTATTATGTTCTAGGGAGATCTAACGGGCAAGCCGATGGAAGGAAATGAATGCCAACATCACCGGACTGAATTGGGGGTCGGTGATGAAATCCAACTCCCCAATGTTTACAACATGTGTGCATGTGTGGGGTTCATTTTAAATTTACATAAAATAAAATGCATCATACAACAGGAATGCCTCTTTCCTATATGCTTAATAAATGGTATTTCACTTTTTGAAAATATGCATAAACTAACATGAGTTTCATGGATGCGCCCTATTTTGTGCAAATATGGCCTCTAGCAGGGCCTCAAAGCAAGCAAACCAACACACAATTTCTAGCACGCAATATTCTAGCATGAAATTTACAAGCATAAGTCGTTGTTCCTAGCAACACCTAGTGGAAATCTAAAAAAACCCTAAGATGTGCAAGATGCAAGTTCTTTCCTTTCCATTCTTTAGTTTCCAAATTAAAATGTGTCTTAATATTCACTATTTTAGGAAACCAAAAGCATACATAAGACTAGAAAACATCAAAAAATTATGCTAACCTCTAATACAACTCAGATAATAGAGATTATGTCCTCTGCTGCACTCTAGTTTTGATCACTATTTATCAGAGCGGCTGATTTCTAGCCATTGTTAGCAGGAGCAGATAAGACTATGGACCACTATAGACCAGAGTAGCTAAACATATACACAAAAAACTTGAGTCAGTAATTTAGAAAAAAATAAAAACTTGGCGGGCATCCCACCATGATCACCATCTGTAGCGACCTCGGGGAAGCGATGCACCGTCCACTACTCTATTTGCAAATATTATTTGATTTATTTATACTTAATCATGCATTAAATTAAATATGAGAAAAAATATGCAACATAAATGAAAAAAATAATGTTCTTTATTTATTTTCTCAAGTTTAGTTACATATAGATCCCTCTAAGGGATTTCCTTCATTTGATGCAAATTTTATAAAATAGGGCAGTAGATGTATGATATCACCTTGCAAGGGGTGATGCACTCTCACAAGATTCTCGATGATGCACATAGAACTATATGAAGGCTTACAGATACCTCCTTCTACAAGTCTAGATCCTAGAGGAATCCTTTTGCTTCTATATGTTGATAACCTGTCTAGTGAACCTATAGTCCTGCAAGCACGAAAATAACAACAAACACTCAACTATCCAAAATTGCCTCCCTAGATGAGGTGGTTAGTAATAATCCTAATTATAAATTGAAATATGCTCATGACAATAGAAACTAATGCTATGAATTCAAGTAAATGTGATAAATTAGATCTATGCTAATGGTGTGAAAACATGTAACAAGCTTAAATAAAAGAAACTAATGCTAATAACCCTAGACTAGGCCAATGGGCCACTGTTCAAGACAGTGGTCGCTAGGATGAAAATCTATCTCTATTTCTCCAAGGCTATGGATCTAGGATTATTGCTGAAGTTGAAAGGATCATCGTTTATGCCCGATGTGTTGAATATCCTGCATATGATAACCTCTCAATTGGCCAACACTTCCCTACTTCTAAAAGGTACTCCAATTTTCTCTTCGATCTGATTGGGCTTTGCTAAAATAAAAGACCTTCAAGTCTCAAAAATTTCCCAAAAAAGTGTCTGAATCTATGCTTGGTGCTCTTAGGTTTGCACCTTATAATGTATTGAGGGCTTAGGTTTAGGTCTAAAACCCTAGGACTGAATCCTGCATACAAACTATTTTTTAGCATGAGAATTTTAAGTCTTTGTCTACCCTTGAGGGTTAGTTAACTGATGTCTAAATCAATACTTGAGTCTCTCATGTAGATTGGCTATGAGGAGGAATGCAAAGTTATCCCCACTCGGTCTTATTGCATGCAAACTACCACTTCCACCCAATATTAGGCTAGTTTGAAGGCAAGTTTCTATTTAGGATTTAGCCATTATCATCTGTAGTGCCTAGGGCTTAGTTGCTTTGAGCTTCAATGGCTAGAATCTAGCCGCTCTGGTTCATAGAAACTAGGCTTGGAAGGTCTAAGGCTACCCTAGATGAGTGGTGAAAACCACTTTTGGCACTTGGAAGGTCTCGAGGTTTAGTCACATGGTCTATGAATGTGCCCACATAAGTAGTTCTCCTAAACATGACATGTTTAGGTGTCTACTAATTGAATGACCTACATTTATCAGAAAGTTGCACAATAAAATGATGGATTGATTGGATATTTCTTTGTAAACTATGTAAATCCTTTAAGTTAGTTGGGGGAGGCATCTCCATGATGACCTTGAACTTGTTTGTATCCACCTCAATACCTCTTTTGGAGACAATGAACCCTAATAGTTTTCCAGAGGTAACACCAAAGACATATTTCTTAGGGTTCAACCTTACATTATGTTCTAGAAGTCGGTCAAAAACTTTCTCCATTACACCAATGTGCTCTTTTTAAGTTTTAGATTTAGATAAGAGATCATCCACATAATATTTTATAATATTATGCATGTAATATAGAAAATGTATTTCATGGCACATTGATAAGTGGCACCTGCATTTTTAATGCCAAAGGGCATCACCTTGTAACAAAAAGTTCCCCAAGGTGCAGTGAATGTTATTTTGTGTTGGTCATTAGGATTTATTTGAATTTGGTTGTATCCTAAAAAACCATCCATGAGAGAAAGCATTTCATGGCCAACACAAGTTTTGATAAGAGTATCAATATTTGGTAGAGGAAAGTCATCCTTAGGACACACTTTGTTAAGATCTTGAAAGTCAGTGTAAACACGTATCTCCTCGTTAGACTTGTGAACATATACCATGTTTGAGTGCCATTCAGGATAGTCGATAGGAACTATGAAGTTCATGTCGAATATTTTTTGGAGCTCTATTTTACCAAGAGGGCCACAATAAGATGCATCCTCCTAAGTTTTTATTTGATCGACTTAGCATCAGGCTGTAAGGTGAGATTATGGACAACTAAATTAGGGTCAATACTAGGCATGTCCTTATAGGACCATGCAAAAATTCCCTTGTTCCTTTTGAAGAGAGCAATTAATTTCTCTTGTTCATCGCTGTATTAGATTTTTCCAAGCTTGAAAATTTGGGGATTGTTTTTTTCTAAACTGAGGTCCACATCGATGGTATCTTCAATCGACATATGGGAACCTTCCTCAAGTTTATGGGATGTAGGGATTAGATGGATGTCATATAAGATGCCATCAAACTATTCTGACTTATCCTCATATACATCTGGCTAGAAAACCTTAGGGTTTGAAGGTGAAGTTGAAAGTGAAGGTGGAGGTGATGGAGGAATGTAGTTGGCTAAAGCCCTTAAAAATTTCTTGAAAAATATAAACTTGGAGAAGGATGAAGGTGAGAAAATCTGGTCCATATCAATTAGACTCATGTCAATTAGAATTGGCTTTGTCAAATTGTATGTATTATGGAGCGAGGTAAATAAGTCAACAAGATTCATGTCGACTTAAAGGAAAATGGATGAGGTTGGATAGAATGAATGGAACCTAAGAACTAGTGCTAGGATCTTGGTAAACATAGACAACAAAAAACAACATAAATGAATGCATTTAACTAAATGATATATGCATTCAATACAGAGAAAGAAAATATTTTTTTTGTTTGTTGATTTTTTTTTGTAGTGGTGAAAACCACTATTTTTGTGTTATGTACATATATTACAAGTTTGGCTTGTGAAATGGATTAATGAATTGGGTATGGTGGTTCACCGATAGGGTCGGATTTCTCCTGTGGAAGAAGCAAGAGAAATATGGGTTCATGGATGGGGAACATTCTGAGATAAAACTCATCTTGTTCGGTATGGGAAATAATGGGTTCTGATTCCTCTTTAGATTCATCTAAAATTGTCGACATAAGTTTGAATTCTTCATAGATTTTATCATCATAATCTTTGGGATGGAGGGCTTCTTATCCTAAATTTAGATTAAGCCTTTGGAAGGATTTTTCAAGAGAAGAGGTGGTGGAAAGTGGGTGGTAACCTAGACTTGAACGGTCGTGCACTTCTTGATATGTAAAGTCAATAGGTTGAAGCACTCCTTGTTCATGCAATACTAGGCCATGACCTTGCCAATTAACTATGTGGAAATAGCGATATGGGAATCCCAACATGTTTTGAATGTTGGCAGGTGTTGGTTCCTTGGGTTTCTCTAGGGGATTTATATTTGATGAAGAATCAATCCCCCCATATAAAAAATGTATGCTATTGAGAGTTGAACCCATGTCATATACTGCTCCTATGGATAAAGGTGGGTCACATGGGTGATCAAAATACTTAGCATTAGGAATGGTAAGCGGTGTAACGGTGATGTCTTGGACAACATATTCACCAATACGAAGATTAGTGAAGTGGACATTGACTTGGTATGATGTGGAAGGATCATGATTGGATAATGGCTTGAGGAATGGTGGAGATGAAGATGTATCACAATCTATAAACTCAAATTGTGACACATTGGATGATGGTGATGGATTTAAAGGGTTGTTGAATGGATTACGATGATGTGGAATGCAAGTGTGTGGATTGACTTTGACCACATGTGCATGTAGTCAATGATGAGGACAATGGGGGATTGATGATAAGGGAGTCCTCAGGAATAGGAGCCTTTGATGAAGAAATAGGTGGAGTGGTAGATGGATTAGCTGATGGTGATAGGAAATGGTATGTGGAAGGAAGCATGGATTCATAGGGATTTGAGATGAAATTGCAATGCTTGAACGGTTTGACATCTGCTGGTAGGAAATGTACTTGTCCCTCATGAATGTATTTCAAGCATTTATGTAAAATAAAAGGGACACATCTCATTTCCCTCATCCAAGGTATTACAAGGAGTACATTATACACCATGGATCCTTCCAAGATGTGGAACATAGTGTGTAATATTTTGACCCCTACTTCAATGGAAAAACAACAGTGCCAATTGTGGAACATAAAGCATCATTAAATGCTTTTAGGTTAAAATATAACTTGGTGATATGAGATGGAGGAAGGTTAATATGATGAAAGGTAGATATGGTGATGATATTGATTGATGAACCAGTGTCAAATAGAACTCTTTTGAATGTCTTCTTGTCAATTAGATCCATGATATGCAATGAAGGATCTACTTATTCTGATGATATTAGCTTAATCTCAAAGTCATAAAATGTAATAAAAGGCTTCATGCATGTTTGAATGCTCCATACAAAGTTGTTGAAGTCATTAGAATCTTGATATTGTAATTCAATGGATTTTAGGATGTCCTTTAATGCCTCATGATGTGGGGGTGATTGTTGAATTAACTCATAAATTAAAAATTTAGCTGAAGCCATCTATAGACTTGTGGTTAACTGGCTACTCAATGAGATGACTGGTCATGGTAGATGATTGATGGGTGGAATGGGTGGATTTTATTGGCCAAGAATGTGGATTGGAAATGAAGGATTAGGAGCAATTTGAATGGAAGGTGATGTGGGAGGTTGTGACACACTTGCTTGAGGTTTTTGCCTTGCATTTTATTGATTTTTTGTTGACCTCTAGTGACCATATGAATGACATCTACAAACCCTTGGTATTGTTGGACATGATTAACTTAATTAGGAGGAGTTTTGGTATTAGCTCCCCCATATTTGGTTGCACCTCCTCATGGTGAGGAAGTGGTGTTTGAAAAATACTAAGGTTTTGGTTTTTTGAGCAAGGGGGTTGTCAAGCTTGATGGCCCCAAATCAATAAGGTCTTGAATGTTGTATTTGAATACATGGAAATTATTAATATCATGTACATTTTACCTATGGTAAGGACAAAACAAATATTCTTGATAATGTTTTCAATGTTTAGTAAGATCATTTGGTCTGATTTCAGGTAATGCAAGTTTATTTGTGTCATACAACCTTTAGAAAAGGGAAGCATATGACTTAGCCAAGGGGGTATATTGGCAATTCTATTAGATATACTGTCATCGAGGATAGTTTTCCATAATTGGCACTATGTTTTGCATAGCTTGAGTTACTAATGGTACTGCATGGTAAGCAATTTATTGAGCCATTACCAACTGGCTCATGACCACTTGATTAACAAGATTAGGCTAACTAGTCGGAGTGGCCTATGTTGATTTTAATTGACCTGAATAATTATTTTTATATTGACCCTTATTTTTCCATTCCTTTTTCTTGGGCTTAAGAATGCCCTCTTGGATTTTTATCTCCTTGATGATACTAATATGTGCTATAGCTTCTTCGAATGAATGATATGTTCATAATTGAAGCATCCAATATATAGATTTTAAAAAATTCTTGGCGAATAGTTTGATAATATCTTCCATTTGTAGGGTGAATGCCAATTTTATAATGACAACCCTCCAACGGTTTTAAAAATCATAGATAGACTCATCGTCATGTTGTATTAAAGCATAGACATTGGGCAAGGAGACTTTATTTCTAATATTTAGGATAAAATGCTCAAAGAATTGGTCAACCAATTATTTGAAAGTATAAATACTATGACTAGGTAATTGATTGTACCACTCTATGGTGTCTCCTAATTTTTGATGAAATATTCTAAGCATGAAAGCATCTTCATTTTGGATTCTAAAGCATGAGTATACAAATATGCTTACATGCTCTTTAGGATCCTCAGTTCTCTTAAATTTGTCAAACTTCAGCATCGTGAAATCTGCTAGATATGGCGATGATGGTATTGAAGTATGAATGGGTTGGTTGATCGATTGATGTAAGGTTGGTTTTTGATTTATCATACCAAGAGTATATTGTATCAACTGATCAGTTTGTTTTTGCATTACCTGATGATTTTGAGGTGTGTTGGAAAAATGCTATGGGGTAATTAAATGATGATGGGATTGATGATGAAGAGATGGAGAATGTTGGAATAAGGATAATGCATGGGGACTATGGCTGTGTTGGCCTATGGGAATGGAATTGGTATGGTTTATAGGAATGGAATGGGTATTGGTATGGCTTGGGGTGGATTAGGTTTAGAATTCATGGAATATTATGGTGTCCATGATGGACCTTGGTTTATGAGGGTGGGTTGAGTATAAATTTGTAGAGACTTAGGGTTCACCTGTACTTGTTGTTAAGCATTTTGATGTTTCTTAAGCAATTTGTTCTAATGTTCCCATGCTTTGTTAATATTTATATCAAAAATTGAAGGTATGGAGGTAGATGGCACGAAAGATGTGGTTGGGGAATAAGTTACACTTAGGAGGCTAGAACTTGTGAAGCAGTATTTACATGTACTTCATATAAGGGGTTAGTGTATGTGGATATGTATGAAGATGGTATGGAAGTTCTAGGAGCACTTATGTATTGGGGAATGGACACATGAGAGGAAGGTGCAACTGATGCCTCAAAAATATGGTTAGTATATACCTGGGTAAAATTTTATGGTGGCTAGGAATAAACAAGTTCCTATTGTAAAGTAGGATCTTGTCTAGGTTAGTTGGGGACTGATTCTAAGGTATAGTTAGAAGACTTCATAAGAGCTTATACTCATGCCATGTCTATATGGGTAATGTGGTGATCAATGGTTGGTGAGGTTGACGTAATTTTGGGAACAACCATATGAAAGGTTGTGGGTGACAAGGAATGTGAGGGACCTGCAGATAAATATGTCTATGCCACATTTGGGGAATTTTCCACAGAAGTGGCAGGGAAGGTGGATGAGTTTTCCATGGATTTGTTTTGATTTAATGCTTTTTGTTGATTTATTGTTAATACCATAAGAAAATAAATAAAATATAAAATTGAAACTTTACAAAAATAAAATAGAGATCAATAAATTCTAAGTTTGTGCAAAAAATGTGTCTTACATCATTCATTGATTATATCATTTTAATGTGAATTCATTTTCTTAGATTTTGATTTCGTGTGTTTAAATGTTCTAGTATGAATTAAATGGGTGAATTCTATGTCTTGGATGAGGCAACGAGATTCTTGTTAGTGATGAAATCCAGTAAGTTTGCTCATGGATAATATAATGTGTCTAAGGTCATAGATTGGTGGATGGATATGAAAGCCACCATCACCAAATATCAAGCAATGGTTGGTGATGAAATCCAACCACTATTATTTAATGTAAAACATGAAGTGTGTGATTCTTTTTAAAGGTTTTCAATTTTCTATTGTGTGCATACAATGTTATAAAAATGACTACTTTCAATAGTCTAAATCAGAAGCCAATATCCAAAATACCATTTTCTCGAAAGGATGTAAAGCACACCGCTTAAAACCCACCCTAAATAGTTGGGATGTTCGTCTACTCCTCTATATGGAATCACCTAAGTAGAGGGGTACTTTTGGTATCTTGAAACTATTCCTACTTAGACTTACAAAAATAGAAATCTCTAACCCTAGGATGCAAACTAATGTATGTGCTTGACAGTTCAAATTCAAACAATAATGCAACACACCAAAAAATTAGGAAACATTTAAGAAAAAAATTATGGATGAATGCAATGATTAATCTAATGTATAAAATGCAACTAAAATGATTTTTTTTTACCATATTTATTAATGATGTTCATTTTAATCCCAAAATCTAAAAAAATGTAAAAGTACTAGAAAACATAAAAATATAAAGTTAGGGTTTGATAGTAAACTTACCCAGAAGCCTATATTTTTGCTCTAACTCTTTGTAAAATACCCATGGGTGCTTCTGAAATGCACCTGGGTATTTTTGAATGACCCTCAAGTGCAGTCGGATGTTTGTGCACCTTCTACAACCTTCTATGAATCTCTAGAAATCCTAATCCAACAAAAATTACAAATTTTATGCTTCTAAAAGCCCTATAAAATGAGATAGGCAACAATAAATTAGTAAACAAGGTAAATAAGAATGAGAAACCCTTAAATATTCCCATCGTGATTTCCATTTGTAGATGCAAAAGTGGAACATCAAAAAATAGATGACAAGATAAATTGAAATCAAAACTCAATATTGCATAAGAAGAAATAATTTTTATTAATATGGGGGGAGCTTCAAAACTCCAATGTTACAATGAAAGAATTTATTTCTTTGATACAAATATTTACAATATCTAGGGTTCTCCTAAACCCTAGAAAACAATGTTGGTGGTGTCTTCAATCTCGCTTTTGATCCCAACAGATGTGAGTGGGATTTGTGTTATCCAATACTGGGCTACTCTAGCTTAAGCAACTGCACAATGCTGATGTAACACTTCTATATCTGCACATAAGGAAATAACAAATAGGTCAGTAGCAACTGTGAGGGCTCCACAATGTGAGGCCCTCTATAATCAATATAAAAACCCTAGCTATATGATGTAAATAGAGTGAACAAAAATTGAAAATGCATGGAGTGAAAGAAAATAATGAAAACTTTACCTTATTGAATTTACTATTTTTTGATCTGATGTAACGGGTGTAGGGTGTAGCTATGCCCTATCATTGCTCGAGGGCTAGCAAGGCTATAGAGCTCTGGTCTGATATGCCCACAGGAACTTTGTGGTAGCATAAAATACTCGTGGGCACTCAAGAATGGTAGAAAGTGCCCAAAGGTTCTTGGCGGTCGATGGGAAGCACCCGAAGGTGTTTGGTAGCTAAGGGAAAATATGCAAAAATAGATCAGGCTGAGCAACATAGGTGGTGACGGATGCGAAGGCTACAATGAGTGAGAATGAATGGCAAGGATGATTGGACTTCTTAGATGGCTTGGGACTCAGAGAAGACTTAGCAAATTACTCAAGACATGAATTGCTTAGGGGTTGAGTCATCAAAATGGCTCCTATTAATAATCCACACTAGGGTATGTCAAGGTTTAAGCAACACGAATTGTGTAGCTCAGATTAAAACACATCGGAGGGTGGATATTAATTTTGGGTATGTGGCATAGATTGTAGATGGATGACTAGGATTAAATCAAATCGGATGGTTGGGATTTATTCACATATAATATTTATATTTATATATATAATATAATATTAAACATATATTTAACAAATATTTCTAGATATACATAAATAAATGGGGAAAATAGCAGGAAGACTTGGATGGATGACAAGTGGCTAGGTTTTGGTGTCTACAGGATTAAATCCACACTTTACTTCCTTAACACTCTTGCTAATATCAAAGCAAAAATTTATAGGTTGCTTCAAATGGAGGAGGTAAATTTACCAACAACTTATCTAGGTATGCCTTTATTTGAGGGGAGAATAAGGATATATTTATGAAATCCAGTTATTAGTAAAGTTCAAAATAAACTTCCAACTTGGAAAGGTAGATGGTTATCATTAGTAGAAAGAGTGTAGTTAATTAATTTAGTCTTACAAGTCATTCCAACGTATTATATGTCATTCTATTCTATGCCAAAATTAGTTGAAATTTTTTTAATCTTTATTACGCAATCTTTTTTATGGTCAGGTTTACATGATAAAATGAAATTTCCTTGGGTCAAATGGAGCAAGTTGTATGATGATAAAACTAGGGTAGGTCTTGTGATATAGGACTAGAACAACACATAGCAAATTAACGCAATTTTTGACAACAGAGGTCTTTCAATTCGGAAATACAGCAGTTTCATTCAAAATGGCCAAGCCCCGAATACAATGCATGCGCGACCCTTTTATCCCAGACCCCAGCTTCTCCCGACATCATTACACAAAGTGCGGGATTCCCTGTAACCATCCGCACGAATTTTCTCTGGCCATCTGCAAGATGCTGCTAGGTGCCCCGTATTCTGATGGTCTGTAATGGCGGAGTGTGCTGCAGCCGCCTGTCAATCCATCCGCCAAGTCATCATTCATAGGAATGCACCAAAGTCGCTTGTAGTTTGTTGCCACATGTCCCTTTGTCAGAGTCCCAGCAACCGCTTCATACTCTAGGGCCGCCTGTAACTTTACGCCATGTGTCCCTCTGCAATGGTCTCTGCAACCGCCGGCTGGTCAGGCATCGTGAGCATTCTATCACGATATCGTGACGTTCTTGCTCCCATGCCTTCTCTCTCCTCTTTGGCCGTGATATCACGACGTCTTGGCATTGGCTTCTCTTTTCTTCCTTGGGGGCCACGATTTCGTGACACATCATGAAATCGTGACGTCTAAGCCTTCCTTACTCGCTTTCTGCCTTTGGGTCACGAAATCGTGACATGTCACAATTTCACAATGTCTTTGCCTTCCATACGCAGCTTCTTCATTTGGGCCGCGAAACCGTGACATGTCATGATTTCATGACGTCTTTGTTTTCTGTATGCAGCCTCTTCATTCGGGCCGTGAAATCGCGACATGTCACGATTTCGTGACGTCTTTGCTTTCCGTACGTAGCCTCTTCATTCGGGTAGCGAAACCGCGACATGTCACGATTTTGCGACGTCTTTGCGCCTTCAAGTTTTGTTCCTTGGAAGCGTCACGATTTCGCGACGTCTTTGAACCTTAGAGCTTTTCCTCCGAAGGTGTCACGATTTCATGACGTCTTTGTGCCTTCGAGTCTTTCCTTCGGAAGTGTCACGATTTCGCGACCAATTTGTGCCTTGGCTTCTTTGCTCCGGAGATGTCGCGATATCGCGACCATTATGCGCCCAAGCTGCTTTGCTTCGGAACTGTCACGATTTCGTGACCATCATGCGACTTAGTCCCTCTTTTCAAAATGGCCCAATGGCGCACTTCTTCAAAAAGTGTCGTGATATCGCGACAGTTTGGCCCAATGGCGCCCTTCTTCAAAAAGCGTCACGATATCGCGACAGTTTGGCCCAATGGCGCCCTTCTTCAAAAAGCGTCGTGATATCACGACAGTTTGGCCCAATGGCGCCCTTCTTCAAAAAGCGTCGCGATATCGTGATAGTTTGGCCCAATGGCGCCCTTCTTCAAAAAGCGTCACGATTTCACGACAGTTTGGCCCAATGGCGCCCTTCTTCAAAAAGCATCACGATATCGCGACAGTTTGGCCCAATGGCGCCCTTCTTCAAAAAGCGTCGCGATATCACGACAGTTTGGCCCAATGGCGCCCTTCTTCAAAAAGCATCGTGATATCGCGACAGTTTTGGCACTTAAAGAAAAAAACATTTTGGGTGATGCAAGATTGTAGCTTCACCTCCGGATGCTCCTGCATCAGACACCCAGGGTGAGTTTGAGAAGTGACCTTCACTTCTGATTTGTCTGAGGTAGACCCAGGTGATCAACCTCTGCCTTGGATAACCAAGTCACATCTTCTATAGGCCTGCCCTTCCATTTGACTAAATACTCAGAATAACTCCTGTTTCGAGTACTTTGGCCCTCACGTGTATCCAGAATTTCTTCTATCTCGTCCGCAACTGGGATGACTGCTGGAATGCTCCACAAATCTGGGCTGGGTATCTCACTGCTTTCTCCTTCATGATACTCGACCAAATCTGAAATGTTAAACACGGGGGAGATGTTAAGTTCACTTGGTAGCTCCACCTCGTATGCATTACCCGAATCCCGTTTGCCAATGATCCTGCATGGCCCAAATTTCTTCATTTTTAGTTTGGTATAGGTCTTGGCAGGAAACCGCTCCTTCCTCAGATGGACCATGACAGAATCTCCTACTTTGAACTCTTTAACTCGGCGTTTTTGGTCCGCCCTTGTCTTGTACTGAGCATTCATCTTGGCAATGTGTCTCGTCACTTCCTCATGCACTCCCTTCAGGTGTTCGGCAAAGTCTTCTGCCTCAGCACTGCATTTCTCTCTCGTATCTATCCGTCTCAACTCTGATGCGTTTCTTGGGCTGCTCCCATAAATGATCTGGAATGGCGATTTATTGGTACTTCGATTGACCGAGCTGTTATACGTGAATTCTGCTTGTGGCAGAACTAGATCCCATCCCTTGGGCTTGTCCCCGACCAAGCATCGCAGTAGATTGCCCAAACTCCTATTAACCACCTCTGTTTGGCCATCTGTTTGGGGGTGGTATGCAGAACTGAACTTTAAATCCATCTTCAATTTCTTCCACAGGGTCCTCCAGAAGTACCCGACAAACTTAGTATCCCTGTCCGACACAATGCTTCTTGGCAGCCCATGAAGGCGTACCACTTCCTTAAAGAACAAACCAGCTACATGGACCGCATCGCTAGTCTTCTGGCACGGGATAAAGTGAGCCATTTTTGAAAATTGGTCCACTACCACAAATATGGAATCGTGTCCCCTCTGCGTCCTGGGCAAACCAAGCACAAAATCCATACTAATATCTTCCCATGGTCGTTCAGGTATAGGTAGCGGTTGATACAAGCCAGTAGGCTGCCTCACGCCTTTTGCCATCTGGCATATCCTACAACTCTGCACAAACTTTGCCACATCCTGTTGCAATTGTGGCCAGTAATAGTTTTCACTAACAAGTGAGGTAGTTTTGTCATGACCAAAATGTCCAGCTAGACCTCCACTGTGCTTTTCCTTGATGAGATTTTCTCTCATTGAGCTCCTCGAAATGCATAATTGGTTCCCCCTGAACAAGCATCCCCTCTTGAACCAGGTAATTCAACCACCTAGTCCTGTCCAACATAACAGGCACCGTGCAGGCTTTCCAAGCTTCTACGAAATCGGGGTCTGCAGGGTATAAGCTCTTGAGCTCAACAAACCCTACAACCTCCACTTTCATTTCCATCATCAGACATTGTCTCCTACTCAATGCATCTGCCACCCTATTGGACCTTCCACTCCGATGCTTCAGCACAAAGGTATAGCTCTATAGGAACTCTACCCATTTCAGATGCCTTTGATTCAATTTCCCTTGACTGTTAATATACTGCAGCGCCTGATGGTCGGTATACAGAACAAACTCCTTTGGCAACAAATAATGCCTCCATTTCTTAAGTGCTTGAACTATGGCATAGAACTCCTGATCATATACCGAATACTTCCATCTGGCATCATTGAGCTTCTCGCTAAAATAAGCTACAGGCCTACCCTCTTGGCTCAATACGGCTCCTATGGCACTGCCACTCGCATCGCAGTCTACCTGAAACACCTTATTGAAATCTGGAAGTGCTAAGACGGGTTGCTCAGTGACCTTCTTCTTCAACATAGCAAAGCTTTTGTCTGCTCCAACTGTCCACTGGAATTCCTTCTTATTCCCCTTCATTGTCTCCGTAAGAGATGCGCAAATACTGCTGAAGTTTCTAATGAACTTTCTGTAGAAACTGGCCAGGCCATGAAATGATCTAACCTCGGTCACACTTTTTGGAGCAGGCCATTCCGAAATAGCCCTCACCTTTTCGGGGTCCATTTTAAGACCATTTGCTGAGATAACAAATCCCAGGTATACCAGCTCCTTCTTCATGAAGTTGCACTTCTTTAGATTGATCAGTAACTGCTCCTCCCGCAGTCTCTCAAAAACCCTCCTGATGTGCATCAAGTGCTCCTCTAGGGTCCTGCTAAAAATTAGGATATCATCCAAGTAGACAATAACAAATTTGCCCAAAAATTCCTTCAGGACTTCATTCATTAACCGCATGAAGGTACTCGGTGCATTGGTTAGCCCAAATGGCATAACCAACCACTCATATAGCCCCTCTCTGGTTTTAAAGGTTGTCTTCCACTCATCCCCTTCTCTAATGCGGATCTGATGGTAACCACTTTTCAAGTCAATCTTTGTGAAGTACTCATCTCCACTTAAACAGTCCATGATATCATCCATCCTTGGCAGTGGGAATCTATATTTGATGGTGATCTTGTTAATTGCCCGGGAGTCTGTGCACATTCTCCATTCTCCATCCTTCTTGGGTGCTAGTACTGCTGGTACTACATAGGGACTAAGACTCTCCCTAATCAGCCCTTTCTTCAACAGATCTTGAACTTGCCGATTCAACTCCTCAGTTTCCACAGGCGTCATTCGATGTGCAACCTTGTTTGGCAAGCTCGATCCAGGCACCAAATCTATGTGGTGACTGATCTTCCTAACAGGCGGTAAACCTTCAAGAACATTATCAGAAATGATATCTGGGAATTCCTCTAGCAGTCCCATGACCTCCACTGGAATCTCCTTGCTTCCTTCTTCCTTAACCCTAGGGATTATGGCATAGCACATATGATCTGACTTCAAGCCTTCCAAAAATCTTCTGCCATCAACTAGACAGACTCGGGCACTGCTGCATACTTTCTCATCCGCCTCCTTCAAGGGTTTTAGCTTGTGGCGAACTCCATTCTTCGACAAAGAATATGTGTTGGCTTGACCATCATGTACAAAACTTTGATCAAACTGCCACGGTCTCCCAAGCAGTAGGTGACATGCATCCATAGGCAAGATGTCACATAAGACCTCATCTCGGTAAGTTCCAACATTGAACTTCACCAGGCATTGCTCACTTACTAGCACCCGATGGTCCTTTTGCAACCATGCGATTCGATAAGGGTGCGGGTGCTTTCTCCTTTCCAACTGTAGCTTGGCAACCATTTCCTCAGAAACCAAATTGTTAGTGCTTCCATTATCGATAATGACGTTACAGACCTTGCCTGCGCACTTGCATCTTGTTCGAAACAGGCTGTTCCTTTGGTCTGCCCTTTTCTCTTCATTCAACAAGACTCTTCTAATGATCATTGCTTCTCCTCTTTCTGCCTCCTCAGAGTGCTCAGATTCTGCACCTTCGTCTGCTACAACTGCTCGGGCCTGACCCTCAGGTCTTCGATTTGGCCTCTCTTGATGTTGCGGGTAGTTGTATGCCCTGTGTCCTTCTTCTCCGCAGTTGAAGTAGGTTCCTCGAAAGACACCTCTTCCAAACCCTCGCCCAGGCCTACCTCTTCCTCTCGGGTAGTTGTTGTTCTGATTGCATGGGCGTTGGTCATTCTCCTCCTTCCCTTCTTTCTATTTTTGGCTACTGCTAGCTTCACCAGTTTTCCCCAAATCTCTGTACCTTCCTCCATTGGTTCTTCCACCAGCTCTTCCACCCCTGTCCTTTCCTCTCTTCTTTCCATCAAATCTCCTATTCAGTTTCTCCTCCACCTTTAATGCAAACTGGTATGCATCCTCCACCGTGCTCATCCTAACCAGCCCTAGCTCTTCTTGAATGCTGGTTCGCAATCCGTTGATGTATCGTGCGACTTTCTCCTTATTCGCCTCCGAATGGCCGATTTTGATCGAGATTTGATAGAACTCCTCCGTATACTCCTTGACAGATTTGCTTGCCTGTCGAAGACTCTGCATCTTTCTCAACAAATCCAACTCGTAATCTGTAGGGATGAATTGTCTCTTCAATTTCTCCACCATCCTATCCCACCTGGTGATATTTTCCTTTCCCCTCCTGTTCCTTTCCAGCTGCACTCCTTTCCACCAGATGCTAGCATGCCCTTTCAACTTGGTTTTCGTGAACCTGATCCGAGTTGGGTCTGAGATCTCTTCATACTCGAAATACTCCTCCATGTCGTTGATCCAATCTATCAACTCCTCAGGGTTGAGGTTCCCAGAGTAAGTAGAGACGTCAAATTTTGGCTTCTTCTCGATTTGGGAGATGGCTCTATATAGCCTAGCCTCTCGCTGGATCCAAGGCTTCTTCTTCATCGGATGGGCCCTCTTCTTCCCAAACTTCATCCTCACCGGGTTCCTCCCTTCTTGGCTCAACTCCTCTTCTAATCTCCTCCTGCGGGGCTTCAACTTGCCTCTCGCAAGGCTCTAAGATCGACCTCTGCTTGCCTGTTCCTCACACCACCATGGTTCCTGCGCGGAGGCATCCTGCTTCTTCTTCACAACCCACAACCACAATCCTGGCGCAAACTGCCTCACTGTCGGCGATCGGTTTGCACACTCAGAACAACCTGCTCTGATACCACTTGATATAGGACTAGAACAACACACAGCAAATTAATGCAATTTTTGACAACAGAGGTCTTTCAATTTGGAAATACAGCAGTTACATTCAAAATGGCCAAGCCCCGAATACAATGCATGCGCGGCCCTTTTATCCCAGACCCCAACTTCTCCCGACATCATTACACAAAGTGCGGGATTCCCTGTAACCATCCGCATGAATGTTCTCTGGCCATCTGCAAGATGCTGCCAGGTGCCCCGTATTCTCATGGTCTGTAATGGCGGAGTGCGCTGCAGCCACCTGTCAATCCATCCGCCAAGTCATCATTCATAGGAATGCACCAAAGCCGCTTGTAGTTTGTTGCCACGTGTCCCTTTGTCAGAGTCCCAGCAACCGCTTCATACTCTAGGGCCGCCTGTAACTTTACGCCATGTGTCCCTCTACAACGGTCTCTGCAACCGTCGGCTGGTCAGGCGTCGTGAGCGTTCTGTCGCGATATCACGACGTTCTTGCTCCCATGCCTTCTCTCTCCTCTTTGGCCGTGATATCGTGACGTCTTGGCGTTGGCTTCTCTTTTCTTCCTTGGGGGCCGCGATTTCGTGACACGTCATGAAATCGCGACGTCTAAGCCTTCCTTACTCGCTTTCCACCTTTGGGTCGCGAAACCGCGACATGTCGTGATTTTGTGACGTCTTTGCCTTCCGTACGTAGCTTCTTCATTCGGGCCGTGAAACTGTGACATGTCACAATTTCATGACGTCTTTGCTTTCCATACGCAGCCTCTTCATTCGGGCCGTGAAACCGCGACATGTCACGATTTCGTGACGTCTTTGCCTTCCGTACGCAGCTTCTTCATTCGGGCCGCGAAACCGCGACATGTCACGATTTCGCGACGTCTTTGCGCCTTCAAGTTTTGTTCCCCGAAAGCGTCATGATTTCGCGATGTCTTTGAACCTTAGAGCTTTTCCTCCGAAGGTGTCACGATTTCGCGACGTCTTTGTGCCTTCGAGTCTTTCCTTTGAAAGTGTCACGATTTCGTGACCAATTTGTGCCTTGGCTTCTTTGCTCCGGAGATGTCACGATATCGCGACCATTATGCGCCCAAGCTGCTTTGCTTCGGAACTGTCACGATTTCGCGACCATCATGCGACTTAGTCCCTCTTGTCAAAAAGCGTCGTGATTTCGTGACAGTTTGGCCCAATGGTGCCCTTCTTCAAAAAGCGTCGCGATATCGTGACAGTTTGGCCCAATGGTGCCCTTCTTCAAAAAGCGTCGCGATATCGCAAAGTTTGGCCTAATGGTGCCCTTCTTCAAAAAGCGTTCGCGACAGTTTGGCCCGATGGCACCCTTCTTCAAAAAGCGTCGTGATTTCGTGACAGTTTGGCCCAATGGCGCCCTTCTTCAAAAAGCATCGCGATATCGCGATAGTTTGGCCCAATGGCGCCCTTCTTCAAAAAGCGTCGTGATATCGCGACAGTTTGGCCCAATGGTGCCCTTCTTCAAAAAGTGTCGTGATATCATGAAAGTTGTGGTAGTTAAAGAAAAAAACATTTTGGGTGATGCAAGATTGCAGCTTCGCCTCCGGATGCTCCTGCATCATCTTGGTTTAAGAGCTCTTACAGATGCAAACTTAGCTCTTAGGGAAAAATTTATCTAGAGATTGTACAAAGAGAGTCAAATACAATGGGCAAGAATTCTTCTAAGTAAGTATGTTTATCCCAATGACCCAAGTTTAATATTTATTACATTCTCTCTTCCAAATGGTTCTACTCTTTGGAATGGTTTAAAAAATCTATTGATATTATGATTAAAGGTTTAATATGGGTGGTGGGAATTGGAAAAAAAAAATTCTATTTGGATGGATACTTGGTGTGATAAAAAACCACTCAATTTAGATCCAGTTTTGAAACCTTGGATGAGATTACTTCAAGACAAATATGGTGATAGGGTTTCAAATATTTTATACAAGGATCAAGAAGGAAGATACAAATGGAAAGAATATTTTTTTACAAGTATACAAGACATTGATGCTAGGAGGTAATTGAGTAGAAATATAATAATTATGATTATTTTGAGGTGTGCCAAGGATAAATTGATTTGGGAGTTGAATAGCTAATAATACACAATAATAAGTGGATATAATTTTCAACACCAGCATAATAATAATTACATTAGAACATGGAGAGATATTTGGGATATTCCAAGCATTCCCAAAGTCAAAATGTATGTTTGGCTAGTAGGTCTTAGAAGAATTTTATCTTGGGATAACTTTATGAAAAGGGGTTTTCATGGCCCCTCTCAATGTGTTTTATGTAATAAGGAGGAGAGTATTAACCATCTCTTAAGACATTGCTCAATATTTTGGAATCTATGGAAATAGATTCTTAATATGTTTGGTAAATGCATGGTGATGAATAAAAAAATTGAATATTGGATAAAGTAATGGCAGAGCACTTATAAAAGTGAGGCTTTATAGATAATATGGGATATATCAAAAGATACAATACTTTGGACAATATGGCTAGAAAGGAATAGAATAATATTTAAAGGAAAGGAAAATCGTTTAGAGGTAATAAAAAATAAGATATGTTTAGTCATAGATGATTCTAAACCAACCCTATCAACTCACCCAATCCCTAATTTATAAGCAAAGAGTCTTGACAAATGGATTAAAGTCATTAAATAGAATTATGATGTTGGGTACAAGAGAAGCAAAAATAAAGTAAAGAATATAAAGTGGAAACCACCAGATGTAGAATGGGTTAAATTGAATTTTGATGGAGCATCTAAAGGAAATCCAAGACCAATAGGAGGAGGAGGAATAATTAGAAATAATAGAGGAGAGATTTTATCTCATTATGCTTTCAATTGTGGATTTAAGACAAATAATGAGGTTGAAGCTTGGGCAGCTTTAGAAGGGTTAACAATATGTAAAGAAATAAAATGGAATAGAGTATGTATGGAAGGTGATTCTATCATAGTTATTAATGCAATTTTGAGGAAAGCAAAGGCTCCATTGAACATACAAGAGATAATTGTGGAAATTCAAGATATTGCTAAAGACTTTGAAGAAATTAGGTTTACACATATATTAAGGAAAGGAAACAAATGTGTAGATAAACTAACCAATAGAGGGGTTTTGATAGAGGATCGAGAAGTTAACATCTCTTTTCCATGGTTAGAGGAAGTAGAAATATTAGTTGAAGCTAAAAAAAATGTGGATTGCCTAAATCAATTAATGGTTAAGATTTACTTTAATGTTTTCCTTTGGTAATATCTATTTTATTTTGTAACAAGAATGTGCGTTCGTTTAGACTATTTATTATCATTTTTGTGGTTGCATTTGTGTTTCAAGAAGGAAACTAACAATCTATATTTTGTAAAGCAGACTATGATAGTGCGATGTTTTGGAAATATTACTCTACTAAGATGCAAGGCATAGATAGTAGAGGTGAAATTTTAACATTGTGAAGGCTACGATATGAAATTATCAAGAAAGATGCTAAATTTTGCAGTAATTGTATTCTTACAAAAATTTGGAAAGATCCAGAAAATGAAAATCAATAATTCAGATATTTTATGTAAAATGATGTAGTTTTATAGCTATAGCATCTCAATTGAGATGAGAAATGTATCTATCTGTACTCTCAAGCTTTAAAGAAGAAATATGTAATTTGTTAAGGGTGAGGGACCTGAATACAACCCCGTATTATCCAGCAATTTCTTTTTATTTTATCTTCAGCTTATTAATTTTATTACAATAGTAAGTTATTTTAGCCATTTCAACTTACTAATACTATTTTAATTAATTATAAAAAAAATTAAAGATCCTACCCTTATTACATCATGACTATATATTATAAAACCATTTTATGAAATTATTTTTACCATTTTTTATAATTAATTATATGAGATTGAAACATGTCCATTCTTATTACATGGTCACCACATAGCACTATGTACAATGACTTAGCTATTTTGCATATATCCCTTAGCTTTTACCAATTCAAATTATTAAGTTTTTTATAATTAATTATATGGGATTGAAGCAGACCCATTCTTATTACATCATCATTATCAACACATAACACTATGTACAATGGTTTAGGTATTTTTTTGAAGATGAAGTATTGGGAAAAATCATTTGAAAGAATCATAAAATAAGTTGTAGGTTGAATTAATGGACATGTCGGTCTTTGTATTTAGAACCTCAAATTTTGTAGGTTCTGAACTGGACGATACAAATTCAAACCACTACGAACTGTATGAGAATGCGTTTAAAAGAAAATGTAAACGTCCAAGGAAGGAAGCAGCAACGATCCCAATTATGAATACATCCCAGTGAAGCAACAGCTGCACCAGTAAACATTTATTGCCTTTCCAAGTCTCTGCAATCAATGTAAACGAGCAATCTCTACTAACAATTTGTTTGCCTTTGTTAAATCCTTTATTTGATCAACATACTTCGTAGTAGGCTACAACCAGCAACGGTATTACATATTGTTGGGATGCCCTCAAATGCAAGCTTATCCAATTTGAAAGGGAAAGGATAAATGAGACTAGAGCTTTGAATAATTTATTAAAAGAGTACGAAAGAGCTTCAGGGAAAAAATTAATAGGACTAAATCTAAAATTTACTTCCTTGACACTCCTCTTAATATCAAAGAAAGAATTTGTAGGTTGCTTCAAATGGAGGAGGCAAATTTACCAACAACTTATCTAGAGGTGCCTTAATTTGAGGGGAGAATGAGGATAGATTTATGGAATCCAGTTAATAGTAAAGTTTAAAATAAATTTCCAGCTTAAAAAGGTAGATGATTACCATTAGAAGGAAGAGTGCAGTTAATTCATTCAGTCTTACAAGCCATTCCAACATATTATATGTAATTGTATTCTATGCCAAAATCAGTTGAAATTTTTTTAATCTTTATTATGCAATCCTTTTTATGGTCAAGTTTACATGATAAAAGGAAATTTCCTTTGGTGAAATGGAGTAAGTTGTGTGATGATAAAACTAGGGGAGGTCTTGGTTTAATAGCTCTTATAGATGTAAACTTAGCTCTAAGGGGAAAAGTTATCTAGATATTGTACAAAGAGAGTCAAAGACAATGGGCAAGAATTCTTCTAAGTATGTTGATCCCAATGACCAAGTTTAATATTTACTACATTCTCTCTTCCAATTTTTTCTACTCTTTGGAATGGTTTAAAAAAATCTATTGATATTATGATTAAAGGTTTAATATGGGTGGTGGGAACTAGAGAAAAAATATATATTTGGATGGATACTTGGTGTGATAAAAAACCACTCAATTTAGATCTAGTTTTGAAACCTTGGATGATATTACTTCAAGATAAATACACCTTGGATGATATTACTTCAAGATAAATACGGTGATAGGGTTTCAAACATTTTGTACAAGGATCAAGAAGGAATATGTAAAGGGAAAGAAGATTTTTTACAAGTATACAAGACATTGTTGGTAGGAGGCAATTGAGTAGAAAGATAACAATTGTGATTATTATGAGGGGTTCCAAGGATAAATTGATTTAGGATTTGAATAGCTTAGGAGAATACACAACAAGAAGTGGATATAATGTTCAACACCAACATAATAATAATGTCACTAGAATATGGAGAGATATTTGGGATAACCCAAGCATTCCTAAAGTTAAAATGTTTGTTTTGCTAGTAGGCCATAGAATAATTTTATCTTGGGATAACCTTATGAAAAGGGATTCTCATGGTTCCTCTCAATGTGTTTTCTGTAATAAGAAGGAGAGTATTGTCCATCTCTTATGACATTGTTCAATAGTCTAGAATCTATGGCAATGGATTCTTAAAATATTTGGTAAATGTATGGTGATGTATAGTAGAATTTAAGATTGGGTAAAGCAATGGCGGAGCACTTATAAAAGTAAGGCTTTCTAAACAATATGGGATATATTAAAAGATACAATACTTTGGACTATATGTCTATAAAGTAATAGAAGAATAATTTAAAGGAAAGGAAAATAGTTTAGAGGTAATGAAAAAGAAGATATTTTTAGCCATAGAGGAGTCTAAATCAACCCTATCAACTCACCCAATATCTAATTTATAAGTAGAGAGTCTTAATAGATGGAGTCAAGTAATTACATGGAATTATGATGTTGGGTACAAGAGAAGCAAAAATAAGGTAAAGAATATAAAGTGGAAACCACCAGATGTGGAGTGGGTTAAATTGAATTTTTATGGAGCATCTATAGGAAATCCAAGACCAACAACAGAAGGAGGAGTAATTAGAAATAATAGAGGAGATATTTTGTCTCATTATTCTTTCAATTATGGATTTAAGATAAATAATGAAGCTGAAGCTTGGGCAACTTTAGAAGGGTTAAAAATATGTAAAAAAATAAAATGGAATAGAGTATGGATGGAAGGTGATTCTCTCATAGTAATAAATGCAATTTTGAAGAAAGCAAAGGCTCCATGGAACATACAAGAGATAATTATGGAAATTCAAGATCTTGCTAAAGAGTTTGAAGAAATCATGTTTACACATATATTAAGATAAGGAAACAAATCTGCAGATAAGCTAGCCAATAGAGGGGTTTTGATTGAGGATCGTGAAGTTAACATCTCTTTTCCATAGTTAGAGGAAGTAGAAATTTTAATTGAAGCTCACAAAAAATGTTGATTGCCTAAATCAATTAATGATTAAGATTTACTTTAATGTTTTCCTTTGGTAATATCTATTTTATTTTGCAACAATAATGTGTGTTCATTTAGACTATTTATTATAATTTATGTGGTTGCACTTTTGTTTTAAGAAGGAAACTACCAATCCAGATTTTGTAAAGTGGACTATGATAGTGCGATGTTTTGAAAATATTACTCTACTAAGATGCAAGACATAGATAATAGAGGTAAATTTTTGGCATTGTGAAGGCTGCTATAGAAAATATCAAGAAAGATGTTAAATTTTGGAATAATTGTATTCATAAAAAGATTTGAAAATATCCAAAAAATGAAAATCAAGAATTCAGATATTTTATGTAAAATGATGTAGGTTTCTAGCTATAGCATCTCAATTGAGATAAGAAATGTATCTATTTTTAAACTCTCAAGCTCTAAAAAAGAAAGATGCAATTTGTTAAAGATAAGGGATCCGAGTACAACTCCTTATTATCAAGCAAAAAAAAGTTATTTTATCTTCAACTTTTTAATTTTATTACAATAGTAAATTATTTTAACCACTTCAACTTATTAATTTTATTTTAATTAATTATACAAAATTAAAGATCCTACCTTTATGACATCATGACCATATATTATAAAACCATTCTATGAAATTATTTTTACCAATTCAACTTATTAATTTTTTTATAATTAATTTTATGAGATTGAAACAGTCCCATTCTTATTACATGGTCACCAGATAACACTATGTACAATGGTTCAGCTATTTTGCATATATCCCTTAACTTTTACCAATTCAGCTTATTAAGTTTTTTATAATTAATTATATGAGATTGAAACAGGCCCATTCTTATTACATTGTCATCATCACCACATACCAATATGTACAATTGTTTAACTATTTTACATATATCCCTTGGCAAAATTAGAACCTAGATTTCCTTTTTAAAAGTTAAGAAAGAGTTAACACCTCATCCAAAGTTTAAATTTCGGGTTTCACCGGACTCAACGCTTGTTTCTTATCTGGTGTTTAAAAGGTTTAAATAGATTGTAGCATGGTGGTTATAGGGACGCAGTCTAAGTGCTTTCAATGGCGTAAAATGTTTAAAATGATCGTGACATGGTGGTTCTAAGAACGGACTACACGAAAATTTATGTGACGACTTCTGAGACGGACAATACAGAATAATGTGGCAGCCATAAAAACCAAACAGTCTACTTGGATTCGTCTACTTGGATTCGTGACAGCTACCATTCTTAAAAAAAAAATTGAAAAATGTAATCGATTGCTTCAGCTTGTTACTACATCAATAGAATTTTAGCTATTTTAGCCTCATGGACCTAAACAAGTTCGGCATTATGGCTAAACATTGGGCTTTGCCTTTTATTCAACTCTTACAAAAATTAAATAAATATATTTCTGATGAATGATTTTATACCCACAATACTTTAATAATATTAGATTTAATTTAAAAATATAAATCATACAACCTAACATGTTACTTGAACCTTCTCGTGGAGCCATTTTAGCTCCCTGTTATTACATCGATGACATTTAGTCTTTTTATCCTCAAATGGGTCTAACACAAGTGGGCCAATAGACCAATAACATAGCTTTTTAGCCTCATGGGTGGGTGTAAAGAAATAGGTCAAAATACACCAATAACATAGCTTTTTAGCCTCATGGGTGGGTGTAAAGAAATAGGTCAAAATACACCAATAACATAGCTTTTTAGCCTCATGGGTGTAAAGAAATAGGTCAATGCTATTACACATACAACTTGGTCAATCATTAGAATCCTGCAAGTTACAGGTTTTTCACTGGACGATATATCTGTATGAGAGTGTGTTTAAAAGAAAATGTAAACGTCCAAGGAAGGAAGCAGCAACGATCCCAGTTATGAATACATCCCAGTGAAGCAGCAGCCGCACCAGTAAACGTTCATTGCCTTTCCAAGTCTATGCAATCAACGTAAACGAGCAATCTCTACTAACAATCTGTTTGCCTTTGTTAAATCCTTTATTTGATCAACATACTTCACAGTACGCTACAACCAGCAACCGTATTACATATTGTTGGGATGCTCTCAAATGCGAGCTTATCCAATTTCAACACACAGTTGTGGGCTATATAACTAAAGAAGAAGTCTACAGTTTGTATATCGAGCGATTCAATTCCACAGAGAGTAGACCGGCTCCACAAATTCAATATCATCCTCATATCCACGAATATCTTGTTCGCTCAAGCGAGGCGGTGTCAGCAGCAGCGCTTCCGCCATGTTCTCCAACAAGTTGGGAGACTCCGGCCGCAACTCCATTCCCGCCGTTTGAGTCGTAACCGATTCTCGTTCCTCGGTGCCTCTGCTCGTTCCTGCGATGCCTCCGCTCGAATCCGCTTCCGACGAAACATTCGGGCAAGGCGGAACGCCGTCAGCCGAGTTCTCGTCGCCAATTCTCCGCGGGTCGAACGCCCGAGCGGCCCGCGCGGCGGCGCGCTGAATGTCGCGCGCCTCCGAAGTGGCGGGACGGGGAAGCGTATGCGCCAAATTTGGGAAGTTGAGCCCAGCGGAGCCGCCCTTCAGGTGGAGCGCCGCCGCGTCGTAGGCTCTCGCTGCCATATCCGGCGTCTCATACGACCCCAGCCATATCCTCCTCTTCGTCCTCGGCTCGCGAATCTCCGACACCCATTTCCCCCAGCTCCGCCGCCTCACTCCTATATACTTGAGCTCCTTTCCCTCCTCTAAATTCATCGCAAACCCACCGTCAAAACAGAAGAAGAGATACTAATGTAGAAGTAAATTATGTTACTCGGAAGAGCGTTAGAAAGGAAGAGGGCCATTAATATAGGCTTGTGAGGTTGTATCACAGCTGGGCCGCAGAAGAAGAAGGATTCGAGTTAGTACTCGAGGTTTGGAATACGAGCGGAACCGATTTTTGAGGGTTGAAAGTCCTGGATCTCGACAATCCGAAACGTGTTATAAATCTGAAGAGGTACGGAAAGGAAGGAGGGAGTGAAGTCATGTTCGATAGAGCGCGTGTGAGGAGAGCGGTCGTGAAGTAGACGGGTTTCGATTTGACTTGGAAATACAACGCGCACAGGCGGAGCACCGCTGGAAATGGGATAAAAACGTGACTTAAGTGTGTTGGTCAGAGGTGCGGCACTGTCACCGGCTTTGGTGAACAGTGATGCTTTTGAAATGGCCGCAGGAGAAGCCCAACTACTCGTTGTTTTGGTCCATGGGTTCTTCTCTCGATAGGCCAACTGGATTCCAGATATGTGCCGGGCCCATCACCGTGGGTTGAGATTTTGTCCAAATTGAAAATCCAAGCGAGCTCTGCTATTTCGTGGACTTGAGAGTGTGACTGGCCGTTTTGTACGCGTAGAGCAATAGGGGCTTTCGACCTCATGGATCAAAACAAACTTAATAGAGGAGACAGTCAATGACATCAAATTTCAATCATGTTATTAGATTTTTATAATCACATCAATCTCTTAGAAAGTGGGAGGTTCAGCCTTTTACACATGTTCAAATTCAAATTCGATATTAATAGACATGAGGCATCACAACAGGTTAAAAAGTAAGAGGGCCAGCCTCCTACACATGCCCAAATTTGATGTTAATAGAGGTGAATAATCCTCGATATTAATAAAAGTGAGGAATCCCACAACATTAGTTGAGGGATGATGAACAAAAGATGGTTATGATGCTAAGAGTTCGTCCCTTACCATTCAATAATAATCCTTGTGTTGTCAGTCCCCAAGGGCAAGGGCTAGGTGGATTGGTAGGACTTTGGGCACTTATCATGAGGAGACCTAGGTTCAAACCTTGGGGGCATGCCCAATTTAAGAAAAGGTAATAGTCTGACTTGAGTCAGTTCGTTGAGTGTGCGCTTGACTACGGCGGTACCAACCTTGAGTCACGGGGTTTTCCTCTCTGGGTCGTGTTTACCGAGGAGAGGTAGGGGTTATAGAGACAACTTCAATGATTTGACCTGTGTTCAGAGGTCAAAAATAAAAAACTTTGGAGAGAATGTTTGTGTTCGGAGCCATCGGGGTCTCCCTCACTCCAGGTCGTGTTTACCGAGGAAAGGTTTGTCCTGTGTTCGGAGCCATTGAAGGTCTCTCACTCCGGTCCATGTTTACTGAGGTGAGGTAGGGGTTATAGAAACAACTTCAATGATTCAAAGGCAAAAACCTTGGGGAGAATGTATGTCCTGTGGAGGTAAAAACCTCGAGAAGAATATTTGTCTCGCATACCCAATTGTTAAGGATGAAAAGATGTTATCGATTCCTCGATATAAAAAATAATCCTTGTATTATCAAATACTAATCTTGTATCATGTTTTACTCTAGGAGTTAATTTTTTTAACTTATAGTAAGAGGTTTCAAGTTCGAGCTTGTGGATGGAGATGCATAAGGGGTTTTTGGCTTGAAACTATAAGGAGCTTAGGGTTTTAAAATGTGTATATGTGTTTTTCTTTATTTTTATTTTTGTGTTGGGTTTTAAACTTGTAAGGTTATGCATAGTAATTATTTATCGTTACATTGGATAAAATTTAGATTTTCAAAAATTGGAATTGATTAATATTTGAGACTTTTGATTAGAGTTTATTAGTCAAAAAAATTTTGGGTGCAATTTTTTTTGTGTGGTTCTTGTCCTAATTTTATAAAAAAATTGGTCATATTAAATTTAAATTTTCAACATTATCCTTAATAATAGTGAACCTTTTATATACGTTTGGACAATATTCGTTTACATTTCAAAATTAATTCGTCAAATTTTTATAAATGCATTTTGAATCCCACCCCTTACACATAACTTTATTTTAAAGCTTATAGTAAAAAAATTTCAATGTTGGAAGGTGTGGGCTAAGTATAGAATATAAGTTTTTTCAAGAAGTTTTAGCTTTTAAGTTGTAGGAAGTGGGAAGGTTAAGAATATGCATGTGTGATTGGATAAGTTTCAGAAGATGAAAGTTTTTTAAGAAAGAGGTTTTGATTTTAGAAAAAAAAAAACATTTTAAAATAAAAGGAAAGTGATTAGGTTAATTATAAATTTTAGTGGAGTGGTGAATGGAAGAGGTTTGTTATAAAGGGTTTAAATCTTCTTAACACTTGAAAATATTTTTTTGTGATTTTAAGTTCAAATTCGTGTATTCTCTTTTACTTTATAAGTTGATTTTCTAGTTTTATATAATTTTATTTATTTATTTTTTTTAAGTTTATTATAAGAGGTGTCAGCATGTGGATTGAGAGGTATAAGAGTATAAGAAAGAGGTGTTAGTTTCAAATTATAAGGAATTGAAAGGTTTAAAATTTGTGTTATTTTTTATTTTATTTTAGGTTTTTTTAAGTTTATAGGAAGAGATTCTAAAGTTCAAGGGTGATGGATTGAGAGGTATAGAAAATATATTATAGCTTTAAAATATAGATATTTGAGAGGTTTATAATGTTCATGTGTGATGGATAAGTTTGATAAGGTGAAAGGTTTAAATAAGAAGTTTTAACTTCAAGCGACAATACAATTAGAGGTTTAAAATATGTGTATGATGGGACAAGTTTGACAAATTGAGAGGTTTAGACATGAGCTTCAAACAATGATAATTTTAAAGGTTTAAATATATATGTGTGCTATGATAAACTTAACAAGTTAAGAGGTTTAGGCAAACAAGCTTTATAAATTAGGCTCTTTGATGGTAATCCTTATTTTTAATTAAAATTTCAAGGTTATTGTGATACATCTTGAAATATTAATTTACTCTATTTTATTTAGATTAGGAATTTATTTTTTATTTTTTTATTTTTTTTAAGTTTATTGTAAGAGGTTTCAAGTTAGAGCTTGTGGTTTGATAGGTATAAGAGCATAAGAAAGAGGTGTTAGCTTCAAACTATAGAGTGTTGAGAGATTTAAAATGTGTATGTGATTTTTTAAATTATATTTTGGGTTTTTTAAGTTTATAGTAAGACGGGCCTCGTCGAACTGAACGCTTGTCCCTTTTCTGGTGCTTTCAGCAGCGTAAAAGGTTTAAAATTATTGTGGCATGGTGGTTATAGGGGCGGATTGCACGAAGATCTGTGTAGCAGCTTCTGGAGCGGAATGCGCAAAATACTGTGGCGGCCATAAAAGCTGGACAGCCTGCCCGGATTCGTGGCGGCTACCGATTCCACCATGTAAATTCAAAAAAAAAAAAAAAAAAAGTTTATAGTAAGAGGTTTCAAAGTTCAAGGGTGATGGGTTGAGGGATATAGAAAAGAGGTTTTACCATTAAAAAATAGATATTTGAGAGTTTTAGAATGTTCATGTGTGATGGGACAAGTTTGAGGTATCGAGAGGTTTAGACATGAGCTTCAAACAATGATATTTTGAGAGTTCTAAATGTATGTCTACTAAGATAAGCTTGAGAAGTTAAGAGGTTTAGTAAAAAGCTTTTAGCTTGATGGGACAAGATTTATAAATTGGGTTGTTTAATGGCAACCTTTCATTTTAATTAAGAATTTATGTTCATGTGTGATGGGATAAGTTTGACAGAGGTTTAGACATGAGCTTAAAAAAAATGACATTTTGGGAGTTTTATATGTATGTATGATAATATAAGCTTGACAAGTTAAAAGGTTTAGTCAAAAAAATTTAGCTTGATGGGACAAGATTTATAAATTGGGTTCTTTGATGGCAACATTTTATTTTAATTAAAATTTTATGGTTATTGTAATACACCTTAAAATATTACTCTAGGAGTTAATTTTTTAATTTTTAATTATTATTTAATTTTAAAGAGGTTTCAAGTTAAACCTTGTGGGTTGAGAGGTATAAGAGTATAAGAAAGAGGTAGTAACGTATAGGGAGTTGAGAGATTTAAAATATGTATGGAAGTTAGAGGTGTTAGTTTTAAATTAGGGAGTATGTATGATTTAAAATCACTTTGACTGAGCTCAACTAAATGACTCAATGTAGACCAACCTCAATAACACCTAAGTGATTTTCTCAACCACTCAAAAACTTTCTAACTATTTATTACACATACATAAAGTGGAGGTCACCTACTAAATCAAACTTAGGAAATATTCTCCATATAATTATAATTCTAACTATTATATAACCCTTTGTTGATGTAACAATCCAAACATTCCCACCTTAACACATCATGTCCTAAACAAGGACACATGTACTTATAAATAGAGTGGAAAAAACATATAGTTGATACATCATCAAACACTTGATGTACTAGGACATACTCATGGTTCGTCAAGTACTCAAATGTTCATGGACTAGGACACACATTGTAGTCCATGAGTCACATAATCATGAATAGGAACACACTCATCTATTCATCTTAGTGGGTATGACCTCACTAAAATCATAACCAAGGATAGGGACACACTCAGCTATTCATGGTCCTAAAAAATAATTCTATAGGAACACACATGCTATACAACATAAAATTTGTAAATAGGGACACACATTACCATTCACAACACTTGTTAAAGTGGACACACAAATAGTCACAAAGAATCAATTGAATAAGGTCTTACTATTTTTCATCTTATGAATTGAGATAAACTTAACCATTCACCTTGAGTGCAACATGGGCCTTCATTTTTCCATACATTCAACAGGGTAGTTGGATGGTGCTTAACACTCTTAGCAAATCAAAATTATCAATCTTTGGTCACCTAATGCTTAGCGAGTATGTCTTCAAAATTACATTAAATTTGAGATTTTAGAGCATTTGGGAAAATTACATATTAATAAATTAAAAGTGTCCCTATTAGTATGAACTCTTCACTTGAACAATATTTGAGGAGTGTAGGGTATCACCACTTATTCACTCAATAGATTAAAAGCTCCTTTATTACTTTTTTCATATATTTCAAAATAAAACTTTTGATAAATTAACCATTCTACAAATAGAATTAACATTGGGTTAGACATTTCTCCATTGATTTTACTCCAAATATAGTCATGCAACCACTCATTTCAAATCCCTTTGAATAAGGAATCCAACTCTTTAAACACATAATAATTCAAGGATGTACAAGGAAGTTATAATTAAAATCACATATCAAGTTATATAAAATGTGAGTTAAATATGAAATTAAATCACTGAATGTAAATATATGAGAAGTAAAGATATAATGTATAATTTCTTCAATTTTTTTTTTGGGTATTTTATGGTTGGATATTTTTACATCAGATTCCTCCATAACTTGTTGAATTCACCTTATGTAGTAATATAAAATTCTACTATAAATCACATTATTTGGAGTAGATGTTATCTTGACTTAGTTGGCATAAAACACAATTTATCTACAATGAAAATTCAATTATGCATTTTATTTAATGTCCAACTCATGGTCAATCTTAGTCTTTGATTTTTTTTTTTGTGTAGAATCAGAATGTCGTGGTCATATTTTAGGGGCGATCAACAAATTTATTGCTCATTACATTGATAACACAAATTTACATAGGAGATAAATCACTTCTAAAATCTACTCTATCATATTTGAAAAAATAAATAGCTTTCAACTATGTATTCCTTGATAAAGAAATATATTTCAAATAAATAATACTGTTTTGGAGTCCTTCTATATGAATTTTTAGTTTTCTTTCCTTACTACAATGATGCAAATGGATATTACAGTATGCTAAGTTACTCGTGCATATTTGAAAAAAATTTCAAATTCCAAAATGATTGCGTATATTTTCTCTAATCTCTTTCTAAAACTATAAATACTTAAATTAATTGCAATGGTGCTTCTCCCAAGAGATGCAATACTACTCTCTCAACCTGCTCTAATATCATTGTTGTAATAGAATGAGGTTAAAAAAATTCTATTAATCAAATAATCATATTTATACAATTGATTTTACTAATATTAAGTACAAAAAATAGTCCAAATATGGATTTAAAAAAATGTTATACTAGGGTTTTTTCGTAATGCTCTACTAGGGTTTCACCACAAAATTGAGTAGGTTTTGAAACTACTCTCTACCTACCCATGACTACATAAGGGCCTTTATAGGGTCCTCCCTATACCCCCTTCTCCTAAGTAGTCATTTGTAGATACTATGAGGGACAGACAAGAAGCTGAGGATGAATCTTTGAGAAGTGATGCTTTAAAATCCATCTTCTTTGCTATTGCTTCCAAGAAGCCAATGAATAAAGGTTTCTAGTATAGAGTTAATGGTTATTTTCCTCAAATTACCATCATCTCAAGATTTTTATTGAACAAAGTTTAGTGGATGAAAATATTTTATATAGGATTAACCATGATCTAATCTACAAATTTACTAGCATGAGACTGTCTCTAGGGTTTATGACCTCCTGGGTTAAAAAAAACTAGGGGATATTTCATTATTCCTCTTAAATAATAGATACTATATAGTGCATCTCTCTTGAAGAGAGGATAGGAAAAAAGCTTTTGAATCATGGAAAAGAAGCTATGGAGGAACAAGTATTTTGTGTACCCCTAGATGATAGGATTTGATCCATGAATGGAATACACTATAGTGGATATTTGGATTTTATTATACGCTCTACCAATGGAATATTGGTGTGAACCAAGTGTTGATATACTAGAAAATGTCTTAGGACCCTCTCTAGGGGTAACCATATATACAATTATGGGAGATTTATCCATTTATGCTAGGATATATGTTGAGATGGGTCTTAATCACCCACTGCCATCAAAAATATAAATGGATATGGGAGATTTAACATAGATCCAAAAAGTAGACTATGAAGCAATCCCCTTATAATGTAGGATTTGTCATAAAAAAAATCATATTTTCTTCTTTAATCCTAAGACTATCCAAAAGCAGCTCATACCATCATAGGCTAATGACAATGATGGTAAATTACTTAAGAAAATAGAAGCTCAACCCACAACCTCAAGCCTAAATAAAAAAAACAAGAGTTTTGAAGTACTTAAGGGGAAGAAGAAGCAAAAGAAGAAGGTGACATGATCTAACCAGATAGAAGAGAGAAACCTAAATAGGTATGCAATTATTAATACCCTAATGGACATGGAGAATGAGATATTTGTAATAGGAGAGCCCCAAGGGGAAAATATTCCCTCTAAAAATGTAGCAGTCTAGTAGAGGATAACTCAACCAACGTTGGAGACCAATATCCAACCAACCTCAAACCATATTGTCATAACAACTTTAGAGAACCTCAATGTTGCTATGGTCTTGGTTTATAGGGATGTCTCAATAAAAGATAAAAATAAATATAGAGGTAATATTGCTCATGGAATTCAACGAGTAGAGAAAATATTAAAAAAACACCCAAGACGAGTGTGGGAAGAAATTCAAACCAATAGTGGCTAACAATGGAGGGTGACTAACTAGTAAACTAGGGAAATGTAAATTAGATTGATACTTATTGGGTTTTTATTTCCAAATGATTGTACAATCATGGAATGTTAGAGGTTTAAATAGTAGGTATCATCATATTGCTATTCATAGTTTGATTTAGACTCATCATTCATATTTAACTCTCCTTAAAGAGATAAAATATTCAATACAAGTGATGGATATAATAGCCAAGAAAATACGAAGATAGGTAGAGCATATAGTTGTTGTATCACAGGGTTCTTTAGGGGGTATAGTGAGCTTTTGGAACCCTATGAACTAGACAAAAATTGATCATGTTGTAGGAAGGGGGGTTCTCACATATCTCTTCAAGAGAAATTTGGTTGATTTCAAATTTTTATGGTTCAATGTTTTTTTGGAAACATCTCCAATGGGTAGATTTACAATCAAGTAGGATAGGAAAGGAAGAGGTAAATTGGATAGTGGTTGGTGAATTCAAAGCCAATATTTTAACTAGGTATCAATATGGGGACATCCTATATTTGCATTAGGGGGACATATTTATGATCTCTAAAGTGAAACAACTCAATTTTATTGATGTCCAGTATGTGGGGCCTTCTCATACTTGAAAAAATAAATAAGCAGGGTTAACAAATAGGAAGGTAAAGCTAGACATATTCTTGGTGTTCGAAGAGGCTTTTCTATGATGGTCACCCAATATGGAAATCCTCAATTGTATAGAATTAGACTAGTTTTTCAATTCTCTTGGAATGGTATATAGGCCATAAGTCTTTCTCTAGAATATTTTAGTTTGAAAAACATTGACTAAAAAGAATATTAGGGATACAATATTAGTTTTATGGGAGGAGTGGTACCCTACCCATGGGACACCATTGTTTGGAGTCTTTAAAAATACAACATATCAAAGCTCAACTCAAAATCTAGAAAATAAATAATATATCAAACTTTCAACTTCAAAGGGTTCCATTGGTTGCTAGGATGTAGGATTTGGCCACACTCTTCTAGACTAAAAAATCATAGAAGACTTGAAATAGGAATATAATGTGGTCAAAAAATATTTAGAGAGTATAGACAAAGAGGATATCTATTAGAAACAAATATCCAAAACTTCTTATCTTCTACAGGGGACCAAAAAAATAAGTTCTTCCACCACTTGGAATCAATAAGAATACCCTCCAACACACTACACAACAAAAAAGACCTTCATGGTATTGTGATAGACACAATCCCAAGTATGCAACAAGTTGTAAATATTTATTTGAAAATATTTTTCTCTACTTATGACCATCCTAATATTGTGGCACAACAACAAATACTCATTATATCCCATAGATTTTAAAATGTAAATAAAATCCAACCCTCTTCAAAACTTTATATCTAGAGGAGGTGAGAGACATAGTTTTTAGCATGAGAACCAAAAAGTCCCCAGGCCCTGATGGATTCTTGATTGAATTTTTCTAGACTTTTTGGGATGAAATAGGGGATTATGTAACCAAGGTAGTGGAGGAATATCATGCAAATAAAAGCATGTTATAGACTATGAACCACACTTTCCTTACTTTTATTCCTAAAGTAATAGAGGCTTCCAACCTTGGAGACTTTCACCCAATTGCACTTTGCAATGTAGTCTACAATATGATTACCACACTTATGGTTGAAAGGCTCAAGAAGGTACTATATAGTATTATATCTTAGGATCAAGGAGGATTTATGGAGGCTTGATAAATTTTTTATGGAGTAATATTAGCACAAGAAGCAATTCACACATTATATCAAAAAGGTTGAAGAGGTAATTTTATCAAATTAGATATGTCTAAGTCCTATGATAGAGTCAATTGGTAGATTTTGAATCAAATGTTGAAGAACTTTGGTTTCTATCAAGTCTAGAGAGAGTGGATCATGAGTTGTGTCTCTTTAGCCTCCTAAGTGTTCATAAATGGTATTCCTTCAACTCCCTTTTAGGACTTTAAAGAAATTTGATGAGGAGATCATGTATATTGGTACCTATTTATTATTCTTGCTTAAGGATTGGGAAAATTTATTTGGAGGAATAGACAACAAGGAGCTATCTTAGGAGTGCAAGTGGGAGTGATGAATATAACCCATTTACAATTTGTGGATAACATAGGGTTCCTTGGGGTAGCCAATGTTAGGGAGGGAAAACACTCAAAGCTACCTTAAATACTTATATGGAATTCATAGGCTAGTAAGTGAATGCATCCAAGTCCAAGGTAGTGTTAATTTATACTGAAAGGGGGATCCAATATCAAATTCTAAACATCTTAGAATTCTCTCAAGGCTCCCTACCACTAGACTACCTAGGGTTCCCACTCCACTATAAGAAGCTAAATATGGCAAAATGGAAAATATGGATGGACAAAATTGGTGTAAAGATAAGACATTGGATGCAACATTAGATTTTTTTTTAAGGAAGAGTGACTCTTATTCAACAAGTGGTTCAAGTAATGCTAGTTTACAAGTTCTATATCCTTGCAGCTTTGATTAGAATCATAAAGGAGTTGGAATTTTTTATACAAAAATTCCTTTAGGATGGCCCAAGGATGGGTAAGTGATGGGCTCTAGTAAGGTGGAAAAAAATCTACCAGCCTAAAACAAGTAGAGTATTAGGAATTTGAAAAACAACATTGAATAACCAACTCTAACAAGTAAGATTTATTGGAGATGGATACAAGTAGAGGATTAGGAATTTGAAAAACAACATTGAATAACCAAGCTCTAACAAGTAAGATTTATTGGATATGGATATCCAATTAGGAAGCATTGTTTAGCAAATTCATTACTAGTAAGTATTTGGGTAACATTCCCCATGAGGAAAAAGGTCACATACCTATGGGTGGCCAAGTTTTTTTTTGTTTGAAAGGTGTTAAAAATAGGAGAGGAAATGGTAAAACTAAAATTTTGTAGAGGGGATAAAGAAAATTTTTGGACCGATTCTTGGGACCAATACCTTCCCTTAATTTTAGAATTTCCAAATTTGTAGCCCCTTAAACAAAGCATTGAGGCTAAAGGATAGATCAATATAATATGCTATCTACATACAAGGCAAATTGGGAACTTATCTCTTATGCAACTAAAGCAGTGGGAAAATTGGCCAGTCCTAATCTCTCTAAATTTGGTGCCACTATTAGAGATGATATTAAAGCAACACCACCTTATAGGAGAGGAGGAAGAGGATAAGATATATTGGGTTCATGGTATTTTAGGCATCTATATAGTTTTTGAAGGTTAAAATGAATTTCTCCCTCCTCATCGATGTTGCTGGATGTTCTATGGGATAGAGTATGGTTGGTAAAGGGATGGCAAAAAGTTTATTTCTTTACCTAGCAAGTTATGCATCAGATATTCTTCACCTATGATAACTTATATAAGAGATATTTTCATGGCTTCTCTAAATGTATTATGTGTAATAGCTAGTAGGAGATAATAGATCATTGGATCTTCTAGTGTGACTTTACCTTAGAGTTGTGGATCCAATGGGTTGATCTCTTCAAGGCCTATCTCAACCAATAGTTAACACTTACTAATATATGGGAGGTTTGGAAATGAATAAGGTTAAAAATAAATAAGTTCAATTGGGTTGGTCTTTAGGTCCAAGATTTATTTTATGGCACATATGTCCAAAAATAAATGCCAAATTTTTTAGAGAGGAATACACTCTTATAGATTTGGTTTGATATAAAATATTAATCATAATTACAAAAATTTTAAAATCTCATGTGGGGAAGTAGAAAAACTAAGAGATATAGAATGTTTCTAGGAGGTATACTCATGGGGCTTGACAACCCCCACCCCTAGGTTGGGAAAAAATCAAAATATATGGAGCAACAAAGGATAACCCAGGGGAAATAAGCATTGGTTTCCTTAAAAGAGACTATAAAGTTAAGGCCCTTCATTAGGAAATGGAATGCCTATGAGTAGCAAAAGATAAAGAAGTAGAGGCTTTGAAAATCAAACAAGGCTCTCTCATTGCTTAAGAGAATGTATTTTGGAATATCATAATGGAGTTTGACTCATAAATTTTGGTGGGGTTTCTAGATAAGATTAGTAATTTTAGACCAAGTGTGTGGCAAATCATGAACATAGTTAGTCAGATCAAATCCATCTAGAAACAATTTTAGGATACCATTTCAATTCATGTAGGTAGAGGGAAGAATACTATGACTATTTTTTTGGCTAAAAGTGGAAGAAAGCATCTTGCTTGTTACTTTTTGAAATCCAATCATAATAGGAATATTGTATATTAGATGGAGGTGAACCAATAAGTGTTATTACTAGCCAACAAGGATTTAGGTAATAAAGTGTGTTGGACTAGGGTATATGATTATGATGATTAGCCTCTAGTATGACATAATGTTGTTCCTTATAGAACTTTTAGTCCTAATTTGGGATAGCCCCCAAAGTCATGGCAAGAAGGAGAATCCAATCCACGATCTCTAGAATAGTGTTAACCAAAATTGTAATTAGGATAGGATTTTTTTCTCTTTAGATTGCACTAAGAAATTTGTGGTCTAAGAAGATGTTAGAGTTAGTTTTATTAGGATCTTGGGGCTAGCCAAAAGTGGTAGGCCAATTATTATAACTTTGGACCTATCTTCTTAATAATATTTTCACCTTTAAACAAAAATAAATAGTTCGAAGGTAGATTATTGTTGTTACAAATCACTTTGACTCAACTCAACTAAATGACTCAATTTATACCAACCTCAATCATACATGAGTGCTTTTCTTAGCCACTCAATCACTTAGAAATTATCTAGCTATTTATTACACATACATGAAGTGGAGATCACCTACTAAATAAATATAGGTAATATGCTCCACGTTATTATAATTCTAACTATTATATAACCCTTTTTTTAGTTGGTTATATGGGATTGAAATAGGCCCCACCTATATTACATCATCGCCACATAGTGGTACTACAACAAAGCTTGGGTATTATTCATGTATCACTTGGAAATATTTAACCTTGATATCCTCCTTAAATTTTTAAGGGATATAATTGATTGAGCTAATGCCACTTGATACTATTATATGACCCTCTTATGATGTAATAATCCTAATATTTTCTTCCATTTTATTGAAATCAAAACATTTAAATCTTATCTATTTTTCTAAGACTTATTTTTTTTACAATAAAGAGTACACTTTAATGGATTTCCTCCTAATTATTGATAATATGATATGGTGTTGGCACATTAAAAGGTAAGTGAAGTATTGTGAATTCTTAGAAGGATTGCTATGAAGAATCAAATCTTGAGAATTTAAAATTAAGTATTTTCCCCCTATATACAAGTCATGGATTCATTGAACAAATATTTTTGGACCCACAAATCTTATTGGTTCTAGCCTCAAGGAGAATTATTTCAAACTACATGTATCTCTTTTAAAATAAAACAAGAACAAATGTTGGTGGATTTGAGATATTTATCAAACAATGTACATATTGATAAGAAGCTATGATTGAAATTCATCTGTCTTAAATCCTCAACAAAAGAATTAATTATAATATTTTATTATTTTTGTAGACATGGACAATTGACCCACCCAATTGGTTCATTTCCCTAGAACCCTTAAGAAATTCCTCAAAATTATCTAAGCATGAGTTTGGGCCTCCTTCCCCCTTTTCCTTTCCTTTTTTCCTACCTTTTTTGAAATCGTGGTCACTCCTTACGAGGCATGATTTTGGAAAGTTACAATTTTCTCTTAGAAAACCTTATTTTTCAGCCAAATCTTAAGATGTTGACCCTTCCCTAGTTTGTCTTTTCATCTTCCCACCCTTTTTTTCTCCAAACCTCTTATAAATAGAGGGTTTGGATCCTTTTTTCTCCTAGAATTTTTGAGAAGTGTGATTTTAAGTGATCCTTGGCTAACAATTCTCTTGGCAAGCAAGTCTTCTAACAAGATCAAGTATCTTCTAGTGTTCTGTTGTTTCTCTAATGTTGATTTGCTATCCTTGGTGGATAAGTGTGTGAGCCTTGAGAAGGATTCTACCATTTTGTAGATGTCTTCATCCTTTTGTTTGTTCTTTCACTACCACCAATTATATTCTTGTATTTTGGTATTTCTTAAATCATTTATTCTGCATTTTGCATTAATCTATCATTTTTGCACTTTTGTTACAAAATCACACCCCTTTTGTATAGGGCATGATTTTTATAGAATTAAAAATCATGGTTACCCCTTATGGGTTAAGATTTAAATTTATTCAAGTTTGGAGGTAAATTTTCATTCTCAAATCCTCAATTTACACTTACATATTTCATTTAGGCCATAACATTGTTGTTTGTATTTTTTTTTTGCATTGTTTCATTTCATTGCACCTTATCTTGTTTATTTCAAAAAAGGTCAATAATCACTTTTTTCTTCAAACGATCATCTAAAAGGACCAAGGGGGCTTGGCTACTGCACCTCCAAGATTAGTATTACAATGGCCTATGCAGGCCCCCAAACGTAAATCAAATTATCTAGGGTTTGTGAAGTTGTTTTGTAGGTTTGAAGTTGTTTGGATATTTTTGATGCAAGTTAAATCTATGGTCAACCATTGGATCAAATAAGTTCCCTAAATTAATTTCTTAGGTTGTTTACTATTTTCTTTCTGCCCATTTCTATTCAAAATCTAGATCATAAGTAAAGGAAAAATATTTTGATTCTAGGAATTCAAAAGAGAAAAACCATATAGTTTGCATTCTCGAGTTAACTCTATTTGTGCATTCTCCTAAACCCTTACTGAAAAGAAAAAGTCTTATTCTATTACAAGTTAGAGTGTATTCATCATTGAAAATCAAGAATCATACTAGGGTTAGTCCTTATTTACGTTCTTTTCTATTTTATTGCATTGTTCTTTCATTTCCATAGCTTAGATTTTAGAAAATCCAAACATAGGTGTTTTCTCAAACACTAAACATGTCAATCCTGGACTTGGAGTGAGTCCTTAAACCATTCCTAGTAAACTCTTCAATCCCAAAGATCTCGATTGTAAATAATATAATACACCCTTATGATCACCTTAGCTCCCAATAGATCGAGTCGATAATTATATGCAGTAGGGTAGTTTTATCCCTCTACATATTTGGTGAAGCTGACGTGAAGACACATCTTATTGGCCAATATAGGAAGCATTTTCCTTTTGTTTTTATTTTTAGAACTTTAATCAAGACCACTAAATTGTTGGAAATTTTGAGTCCCTAAGCTAAGAATTGTAATTGATGTCAAAAGGATCTATTTAAGTAAGCACTATGTTTGTGTTTCACAAAGAGCTTCATGAGAAGCAAAGGTTCTTGATCAAAGGTTCAAGAAGGGATGCATGGCATTTGGTTCCAAAAGGATATTCAAGGGAATATTTGTAAAAGATTTTTATTTAAAACCACAGATGGTATATTTGAAATGGATTTTTATTAAAACCCAAGTTGGATTTTCATTTCATCGAAAAAGGTGCCCCGGTGATGGAGATATTTAATTTTAAATATTTAGTTTAAATTTTAATTTATTTAAAATTTTAATTTTAATTTTAAAATTAAAATTAAAAGTTTATCCGCCGATGTCATGAAGGAAGTTTCAAAAATGCCAACGTTTCCAAAGCAAATGGAAGGTTTATAAATACACCCATCCCTACACCATACATAAGTATATCTATGTAGGTGCACTAAGCATATTGAAAATTGTGCTATCCCATAATCCTTTAATCTACTCTCTCTATCTCTCTAAATATATATTCTCTTAATCCATAAGCACCAACATTGATAGAATTTATCCTTTATTCATCTACGATTTCTCATAATGAGGACTATTCAATCATACAAGGAGTGCACATTGCTTAATCACCATAATTAGATCACTTCTAGTTTACCCATTTCAAATAACAAGAATGGCTCTACATTACCAAATTCTTATAAATATTAATAATTATTAACAATATAACTTTATAAAGTAGTAAGGAACAAGATCATAATATAACAATAATCACATTCCACATGACACATCATATATCTTGGGAAACCATTGTGGGAAAAACATAGCCTTAAAATATATCCATATTTCATTTATTATAATTGATTCCAATACAATCATTCTAGAAATATCTTTATTTATCTTCCCAACATATTAATACAATTATGGGCACATAAGGACCCCATAATCCTTATGCCCCATATCATGAATTGATCCATTAATTCACATTTCTCAATACATGAGGGAATCCCATAATCCCCTCAAATGAACTCCATGTCCATCCTCCAAAATATAATCACTTCTTTTGACCCAAACTCAAAGGAAAATCTCCCATACAAGATGTCTAAAGTAATCATGCATCAACTAAAGAGTTGCACACACAACAACTCATTAAAGAGGACCCCATAATCCCCTCAATGAATTCCCATGTGAGCTTGCCAAGGAGATGAGGAACCTTCTCCTACTTACTCCGAGTATCTAAAGAGAACATACTATCTAATGATATGTTCCTTTACTCAAATAACCAAATGGACTATATTATCCACTCATATATTTCTCACTAAATCATTCAAATGAAATATACCATTCACTAATATATTTTCCAACTAGATTATTCGAAGGAAAAGAATGCTATCCACTAATAGATTTCTAATCCATTCTTTAACTAAAATGAGATATAATATCCATTATTACATCTCAAGTCCATTCTACTAAAAGAACCATAATATCCATTATATATTTTCCAAGTCCATTCTACTAAAATGAAACATAATATCCGCTACTATATTTCAAGTCCATTCCACTGAAATGATACTTAATATCCACTATTACATTTCAAATCCGCTCTACTATAATGAAACAATGTATCCACTACTATATTTCAACCTTATTCAATTCAAATGAAATATAATTACCCATTGATCACATTTCTACATTCTTAATTTTCAAATGAAATATATCAATTACTGACATATTTCTAAAACATTAAGTCCAAATGGAATGTATCATTACTAACATACTTCTACATTTTCAAATTCAATGAAGTATATTAACCTCTAATATATTTTTCTCATTAGAAATGAATGAAATATATTAATCACTAAGATATTTATCCAAATGAAATATATTCATCCCTAATATACTTCTCTAGCATTAAAACCAACTCTAATATATTTCTCTATTATTAAAACTATATTATATTTATCTATTATTAAAACCAAATAGCATTAAGTCTCCAAAACAAACAACACTCAACCAATATATTAATCTCTAATGTTCAAAAAAATAGCATTCAACCATGTTAAGTCTTCAAAATAGACAAAACTCATCCAATATATTCATCTCTGGTTTTTAAAACAAATAGCATTCAACCATGTTAAGTCTTAAAAATAGGCAACACTCAACCAATATATTCATCTCTAGTTAAAAATAAAAATAAAAAATTCATCCATGTTAAGTCTTCAAACTGGTAACACTCAGCCAATATATTCATCTTCAATTTTCAAAATAAATAGCATTCATTCATGCTAAGTCTTCAAACATGCAACACTCAACCAATATATTCATCTCTAATTTTCAAAAAAAGTAGCATTCAGCCAATATATTCATATCTAGTTAAAAAAAAAATTATATTCAACCATGTTAAGTCTTCAAAGCAATCAACATTCAACCAATATATTCACCTCTAGTTTAAAAAAAAAAAAAAACTTTTAGCCATGTTAAGTCTTCAAACAGGTAGCACTCAGTCAATATATATATTCATCTATAGTTTTCAAAACAAATAGCATTCAACCATGTTAAGTCTTCAAATAGGTAACACTAAGCCACTATATTCATCTTCAATTTTTAAAACAAATAAAATTCAACCATGTTGAGTCTTTAAAATAGCTAATATATTAATATTCAGTTTTCAAAACAAATAACATTCAACCATGTAAATTCTTCAAAATAGGCAACACTCAGCCAATATATTCATCTCTAGTTTTTAAAACAAATAGCATTCAACCATGTTAAGTCTTCAAAATAGGTAACACTCAACCAATATATTCATCTCTAGTTTTTAAAATAAATAACATTCAGCCATGTTAAGTCTTCAAAATAGGCAACACTCAGCCAATATATTCATCTTTGGTTTTCAAAACAAAATAGCATTCAAACATGTTGTCTTGAAAATAGGTAGCACTCACCCAATATATTCAAATATGGTTTTCAAAACAAATATCATTCAATCATGTTAATTCTTAAAAATAGGCAACACTCAGCCAATATATTCATCTCTAGTTTTTAAAATAAATAGCATTTACCTTTGTAGTCGTCTTCAAAATAGGCAACACTTAACTAATATATTCATCTCTAGTTTTCAATATAAATAGCATTCAACCATGTTAAGTCTTCAAAATAGGTAGCACTTAGCCAATATATTCATTTAAAGGCCAATGATAGATTGGTCATAGCTTTAGAGCAATTTTGATTAGTTTGTATTTATGTTTGACACCTCAGCTCAAACAAGCAAAGGTTCTGATATGAATCAATCAAATATATACATCAAAAGTGCATTCATACATCAATTTTTACCCAATTTTTTCTAGAGGAGAACTAAATTCATAATCCAAAAAATCACAAGGTAAATGTAGTAAGGTTAATGTTAAATTTATCCATCACGGCCTTCCAAATTCAAATTATGGTTTCTAATTTTGTGTTAGGTAGAAGCAAGTTTCACTTATTGTAAAATGACATAACAAAAGTGTAGACACCTAAATCGTGTTATGCTTGGGGGGGATTCTCACATAGACACACTCATAAGATCATAAGACATAATCTTGGACTTTCCAAACATCAACACTAGTTCTCACCACTCATTTGGGGCCTTTTCGAGCCATCCAATCTTGACCACTCAAACCAAAAGCGGCCAAATCCTAGCCACTCAAGCCTAGAGTGGCCAGACCTTAGCCACTATAGATGAAAGTGGATAGATATTAGCCACTATAGTTGATAGCGACTAAGCCATGAGAAGTATTTTGCCAACAAACAGGCCCAATCTTAGGTGTAAGCGGTAGTCTGCATGCAATAAAGGTGAGCGGGAGTGACTTTGCATTCCTTTTCATGACCAGTTCACATGGAAGGTTTGAGTTAAGATTTAGACTTAAATTAACTAACCTCCAAGCATAAAAAAAGGACAAAATCTTCTCATGCTAATGACCAGTTCACATAGAAGACTCAAGTGGGCAGTTATATTTCAGTTAACTAGCCTTCGAATATAGACAATGGACAAAATCTTCTCATGCTAACTTGCACTACACATGAGAAATTCATTTCTAGGGCTTGGACATAGACCTAGGGTTTCACGCTATAAAAGGTGCAAGACTAAGAGCACCAAAGGGGGATATTTTATCACATCAAGGGAGAGAGACATTCTTTTGAGGAGAGCTTTTGAGACTCGGAGAGTTCTCTTTGAGATCATGTGTATGATGAAGCTCTAACGAATTGAAGAGCATAACACCTACTATTTTAACATCATATTATAGTCTTTGAACCATAGCTTTGGGGCAAATAGGGGAAGGTTTACTTTAGTGATCACTGTCTTGGACAGTGGCCCGTGGGCTCACCTTAGATAGACATAGCTTCTTTTATTTTGTTTCCTCATATTTTCACATCATTAGCATACATTTACATGATATTATGGCATAGTTTTATCATATTTCCGTTACACTCTTTTATTACTAACAACCTCATTTAGGGAGGCAATATTGGACACCTAAATATGCGTTGTTGTTTCATTGCTTGTAGGGCCACAGGTACATCATACAAATATTGCAACATATGAGAGCAAAACGGATCCATCTAGGAAACAAAACTGGAGAAGGAGGCATCTGTAAGCCCTCATACATTTCGTGTGTAGAAAAAGGAATCTTTTATAAGTGCACCACCTCTTCACAGAAGGGGAACTCCTTCCCTATTTGTAATTTATAGTATCAAAATGGGTATCCCTAAGAGGGACCGACATGTAACCGAGCTCCAATATCAATAAAGAGATTTGTCTTTTTATTATTTTGTGTTATATACTTTTTCTTTTGTATTTACATTTGATATTTGGTGTTTTAAATAGAATTGCAAGTAGGGTTTAGAAAAGAGACCGGTGCATGCGTTCTCGGGGTTGCTACAGATGGTGATCACAGTGGGACCACCACTAATTTTTCATTTTCTACCAGAATACTAACTTAATTTTGTGCAGGTCTAGCCGCTCTGATCTATAGTGACCAAAAACTAGCCACTATGAGCTACAACGACCAATATAGCTTAGTCGCTCTAAGCTACAACGACCAAGAATCAACCACTATGGTCAACAATGGTCAGGAATGGAGTGCGATAGAGGTCAAAACATAGACTCTCTGAGTTGGATCAAAGTTTGGTATAGCTTCTCTGATATTTTATAGCTTTCTATCTACTTTTATGTGTTTAAAACAGAGAACTTAAAGCACATTTATGTTTGGAAATTGAAGGAATAAAAGAAGAAAGAATTAAGCATTGAGCATATCTTAGATATCCTTTTAAATTTTCCACTAGGCATTACTAGGAATAATGGCTTATGCCTAAAAATTATGCCCTAAAATCCAACATGCTAGACATTATATGTTGTTTGCTTGATTTGAGGCCCTGCTAGAGGCCATAGTTGCAAGAGATAAAGTGTGCTCATACAAATCATAGTAGTTCATGCATATTTTTGAATATTGAAATATATTTTTGCACTCAGGCATATAGGAAAGATTCATTGCTACTATATGATGCACTTTATGATACGTAAGCTTAAAATGAACACCACACACATACCTCTCATTTAAAACATTGGAGAGTTGGATTTCATCACCAACCTTCAATTCAGTACAATGACATTGGAATTCATCTCCTTCCATTGGTTTTCCCCATAGATCTTCCTAGAAATGGATTGAGAAACTTAATTATAGTGACACTAAGTTACTTGTGTTCAAATTGTCTCCCACTGTTGGAACAATCATTGGTTCAGAGTGGAAGAGCTAGGTGAACCCTCCATGAGGTCTTCAGTAGTGTACCCTAGCTTATTTTGAGAAAATCATGTTTGGCATGAGTGTACTTGATTCTCACTATGGATGAGTCTTCTCATTCTCAATCCAAGAACAAGAGCAAAGAAATCGAATGAGCAACACATCAAACAGTCTAGGGCACACTCAAATTGGTAATCAAGATAAACATTTATTTGGTATTGTGTGGTCATTCCTAATTTACAACTCAAAAGATCAAGTCATAAAACAACATGGTCAAAACAATAAGTAAGCACCCTCGATCTGATACCGAGGGAGAGACAGAAGCAATTCATGCCCATATGCAGAGTCGTAGTAACATTGAATGACCTACTCATAAGACCGTGAGATGTAGCTCCATGAGCCTAAGGGGTGATAACTCAACCCTTGGGGGATCTCTTCGAGAAACCCCAAGTAAGGAACCACATCATGGAACAAATTCACATAAAAAAAGAGGCTTCATAGCCATCCTCATCAAGGAGACATGAGGAGACCTCAAGGGCCTCCTCTAAACACACAAAAACATCTCAAAGACATGAGGAATCTTCAAGGGCTTCCTCCTCACATGGACATAAATAAGGTTCTAAAACCCATTCTTCACATGGGGATGACAAGACTGCTACATCTCCATCCACATGGATAAAACATGTTACCATAAAGCCCTCTTCATCAAGAAGGCAAACAAGAATTGCAACACCTCAAGACTCACAAGAAACATATGAAACAGGTCTGCCCACTGAAGGGCAGGAAACTAGAGCTACATATAGTCATGGGAATCGTATAGAAGAAACCCTTCACGAAAAAGGAAATATTCTCGTATAATATGACCTCATAGGAGTAAATGACACCCCACGGGACCAGCCATGGAAAACAAGACAACTAGATGGGTTGGATCGATTTCCTACTCAACCAACTCAAAGAACTATAGCTATTGAGAACTCTGCATCTGGAAGCTCATGAACTGTGACTTCTAAACATACCTCCCAGTCTGGGGGTACCTCAGAGTGACCCCACAGAAGACATGTGGAGTTTGATCATAGGTATACTCAATAGTACACTAAATAAGTCACATTAACTAGCAAGAGTACAGATACAGGAGAAATCCCCTTGAGGAATCTGTGAGTCAAGTCAACAAGAATAGAGTCAGATAAACATGAGTCTTCTATGACAACATAAACTTACCAAATGAGGTAGTTAGAAAATGCATTACATAAGGAGTGAGAGCTAGTAGAAGCTCTCAAACAAGAGAAAAAAAGAGAAAGACTCTTGCACCAACATGAGTAGTGCTTAAGAGAGCAAGCTGAGCGACTAGCTCTTAACAATTTATAGGAAAATGGTGGTGACCAAAAAATAACAAGATATGTTGACTCACCTAAGGAGAGGCGCACTAGACAAGATAGCCCACAATGAAACCCCCCACCAAATCATGAATGAAATCCAACTAATGGGGGAAGGGCAAACATAGCAAACCAGGATCATAATCCTAGGTCCCCTCCTAGGAGAGGAAAATGGAACAAATAAAATGGATAGAGAGTTATCTCCATTGCCAATGCGAATAGGCTTACAAGAGGAGGAAATCCATGCATCAAATGTGTTTCAAGAGCTTGCTGAAAAGATGAAAATATTTGAGAAACAAGAGGCAGTTGGGAACTCACCAAAAGTGAGCAAGATACACAATCGACCATTGTGCCCATCAATCCCTAGCCCTCCATATCATAAGCACTTTGAGATGCCTAGGTTAGAAATTTTTAAAGGTGAAGAGGATGCATAAGAGCATGTCACCAATTTTATCAATGCCTATTTTCATCTTGAAGGTAATGATGCTCTCATGCTAAGAACATTCATAATGACATTTTTAGGTGCTGCCACTCAATGGTTCAACCAAATACTTAAGCATAGCATAACCAACTTTGAACAACTAGTAAAAAAATTCTTGAAGTGTTTCTCCTTTAGATCTAAGAATAAGGTAAACTTTTCAGACCTGGCTAACTTGAAACAGTATGATGACGATCCAATAATGGATTATGGGAATAGATGGAGAAAAGTCATGGAAAAATTATCATTCTCCATTCCCATAGAAGAGATCATTTGCATGTTAACCAAAAGTTGTTATAAACATATCTCCCTCTTGATACAACTCCAATATTATCCTTCATTTGAAGAAGCTCTGGCATAGGCCAAGTTCATTAAAGAGATAAAAGTAGATGAGGGAACCATTAAGCTTCAAAACAAAAAGGAGTGGAAAAAGAATGGTAAGAATGACAAGTATAAGTAGAAGTAGGGCAACCTTACTCTATTCAATCAAGTCATATTAGCTAAACCCAAGGATGGGGGTGCACAACAACCACAGAACTATCAAGAACATCCCCCGCAAGTCAACTACGACCAAAAGAACAATAAGGGAAGAAATCAAGAATGCAAGCCGCCTCATTATTTCATGCCTTTGACAGAATCAATGCAATCAATCTTTAATCAACTGAGTGAGGCCAAGAGGATCAGATTTCTTTATATACCTCTTATAGATCCCAATCATCCTAATCCAAAAGGATATAGGGAAGATCAATTTTGTCCTTATCACAGGATTCGAGGCATGATATTGAGGTTTACGTCGTTTTTAAGCACCAAGTGTAAAACATGATTGAAGTGGAAGAACTCAAAGTTGACAATCCACTGGCTCCTGATAATAGAGATATGGGCATATACATAAACCCATTTCCCAATCATGAGGCCCCTCGAGAGTATGGGGCCCAAGTTAATCAGGTTTGAGCTAACATACCTACCCACGGATGCGTGGGGATGGTTGATATTATTAACATAGCAACAAGGACTAGGCGGTATGGTCAACCACAACCACTTGTAGCTCCCATGAACATCCTAGTTACCCCTAGGTAAAGGCAAGACAACCTTCCAGGTCCACCAACGTGACCTGTGGTAACTATTCATAGTAGATTGGAGAAAAACCTATAGATGACCCCAACTAAGTTATCCATATATGAGCTCATACAATAGTCTCAAAAGCATAGGGAGACTCTAATGGAGATTTTAATAACAATTGAGCTTCAATCGCAAGATGCAAATGCATTCACTCACTTAGTGGGACAAGTGCAAGAATGCCAGGAACTTGTAATCTGATTCTATGATCATGATATTAAGATAGTTTCTACTGCCTTACTAGACCCTCTGCTAAACATTGTAGTAGCCATCAATGACTTACCTTTCAGGAGGATTTTGGTCGATATAGGTTCATCGATTAACATCATTACAACAACTGCAATAGAGCACCTCAAGATACCTACGACCAATATCATTTCAAAAGCTTACACATTGAGATATTTTAATGATGCTTTATGCAATAATGTGGGAATGATAGTCCTACCCATCAAGGTGGGGCACAAGACCATCCCCATGATGTGTCATGTATTGGAAGGAGCTATGTAATATAACATCCTCTTAGGGAATCCTTGGATAAGGGCCATGAAGTGTGTGCCTTCGATCTTGCACCAATGTGTCAAGTATGTGCACAAAAACAAAGTCTATGTGGTTTTGGCCAATCAAGAGCCTTTTGAATTTGTCAATCAAGTGGAAATTCTAGGAGAATTTGTGATCCCTTCTACTCACCTATACGTGGCACCTTCATCCCCAACCACACAAGGGGATAACAAATACAAAGGGGTAAGAAAAGACCCATGCACATCAACACCTCCTAATGGACTCAAGACAGTCAATGCTTCTACAGTACTATCAACATCAAAACCAAAAGACAATCAAAAGCTAAAGGTCTCCTTAGTTTAGGAAGAAATACCCAAAGAAGTTCCAATTGTATCAATTGCTGAAATACCAAGTCCTATGGAAGAGGAAGATCCTCAATATCAAGATGAAGATAGTGATTATCACCCTGTTTTGCCAGTATCATCCGTGAGGTCATCCACATCACATGCATCAATACACTTGGCAAGTACAGGTATATGAAAGTACCTTGTGTAGAATATTACCTTTACACCTATCATTGAGTCTGCACAAAGACATAGGGAGACCTAAAGACTTGAGGCTGCTAGTAGTAATAGTGGTTCCACTTGGAATCCCTCCCAACCAAACCAATTTTATCTATGTCATCCTGGACTATGCTCATAAATCTTCAGATATAGAAGAGGATGGTGACAAATTATTCATAGTCAATGTTCATTACCTCTCTAATACCAAGTTTGATCTAATCTACTTTGAGCATTGCCATTGGCATGGCTATGTCCTTGGCATATATGAGCAGGGGCATAAGCGGCCCTACGAGACACTATATCAGTTTCCCTCTGATAGATTTAGCTTAGGTTATTATAGCAGAGGTCGAGATGACTCTCTTGTAGTAGCATTGGAAATATTAAGCATAGGTTTTGGAGAAGACATTGATTTCATTCCTTATCACCCCTTAAGAATAATAAATTTGAGCAACAGAAAAGTGGCCATGGTAAACATAACGCCTCCATAAAATTATCATCCAAACACCTCAATTGATTCCACCCCAACAGGGTACAACTCATGGGATGAGGAGAATGGATATGAGGCAAGTGATTATGAGGTGCAAATTGGCTTAGCCTATCAGGGGCCTCACTATTTACAAATATTCACATGGTCCATCCACGATGAGAGTGGATATCATCATATGAAAGTGACTATGAATTAGAATACTCAATAGAAAGAGCTTACTTAGGCCTAAGCCGTCAACCCCTGACTATGGGGCAAGAGACAAATGCAAATAGATTCTTCATAAGTGATGAAGAATATGAAGATGAAATAGAGATGGCCTACTTGGGGCCAAGACATGTGCTCCTTGTATTAGGGTTGCATACCAATGCTACTAGTTTCTAGATAAGTGATGATGACTTTGAGGATGAGACCGATATGGCTTATCTTGGACCTCACTACTTGCGGTAAGTCAATAAGATAGTAGAGATAGAGGTGGAACTTCATGCCATAGACCCTCATATCTAATTTTTGGAAAGACCTATTGACCTAGCTACCATTCATCGGATGGTCAACCCCACTCCACCTACATTTAGAGAGCAGTTAGAGCCCAATGATCCTATTGTCCACCTTGCTCATGGGCCAAACCAAAAAATATCCATTCCTATAGAACCTCATAATGAGTATGAAAGGGAAACCCCTGAGACAAGATCACACCCATGTGGTCCTGGAGATTTCATCCCATCCATCAACATGATCTCCATTGATTTGACCACTCCACTTAATAATCTAGCAGATCCTACTAAATAATTGCATCTTGATGTAGAGGTTATTGATTGGGATCATGCTAATTCACCCATAAATCTAGAATACCTCTTCACCAATGAAGAGATGTTACAACCATTCCATTTTGCATCAAGTTGTATGTATGACATATTCCATGTTGGTTTAGAACCTAAGTCACTAGGTCCTGTAAATCCCACCGATGACATTCATTTGATACCCATGCCTCATCATCTAGAGGATGGGTCACATATGGCTATAGAAGTGAATTTTGAGGTGGACATCAGTGATGATCCTACCCAACCAAGGAGATTCAAGTTCGGAGAAAGTCTATCTCCAAAGGAACAAGCCATCCTAATTCCTCTCCTCAAGGAGAGGCTAAATATGTTTTCTTGGACTTACAAAGACATGCCAGGGATAGATCCAAAGTTAGTCATTCACAACATTTCATTGGATCCCATGAAGAAGCCAATCAAGAAAAACTAAGGAAATTGCATCCAACTATCACTTTGATGGTGAAGAACAAATTGTAAAAACTATTGGATGTAGTATTCATAGTTCCTATTGACTACCCTGAGTGGGTGTCAAACATGGTACCCGTAGGAAAACCTGATGGAATAGTACGTATATGCATAGATTTTAGGGATTTAAATAGGGTAACACCAAAGAATTCATTCCCATTGCCAAACATAGATGCTCTTGTATATGCAACCGCAGGTCATGAAATGCTCTCCATAATGGATGGTTTTTTGGATACAACCAAATATGGATTAAGCCCGAAGATCAACATAAAACTGCTTTTATTACGCCATGGGGAATAGTTTGTTACAAAGTGATGCCATTCGGTCTCAAAAATGTTGGTGCCACATATCAGCGGTCCATGACATACATATTCTATTATTATATGCATAAGATCTTAGAATATTACATGTATGACTTACTAGTCAAGTCCCTGTTGTTGCAAGAGCATGTCGAAGTCCTTAGACAAGTCTTCAATTGCCTCATAGAACACAATTTTTGATTGAATCCAACAAAGTACGTATTTGGTATAACTTCTGGAAAGCTTTTGGGATTCATAATATCCAAGAGAGGCATCAAAGTAGATCCTACAAAGGTAAAGACTATACTGGAAATGGCCACCCCTACCAACATTAGGGAATTGAGGAGCCTACAAGGCAAGATAGCATCCATCAAAAGATTCATCGTGCAATTATTAGATAAATGCAGACCTATGAAAAAGTTGCTATGTAAGGAAGTCCCCTTTATTTGGGATGAAGAATGCCATCAAGCCTTTGTAGATATCAAAACTTATCTGGCAACATCGCCAATATTGGCTCCACCAAGGCTAGACATACCCATTTTACTATATATATTAGCTACTAATTTCACACTAGGCACCATGTTAGCCCAAAATAATGCACAATATAAAGGGCAAGCCATATATTACATTAGTCGCACCTTGGTGAGTTATGAGCTAGGATATGCGTATGTTAAAAAGTTGTGTTTAGTAGTGGTCTTTGCAACTCGAAAGTTGCAACACTACATGTTGAGCCATACGACCTACATCATATCAAAACAAAATCCTTTGCAGTACATGATGAGCAAGACATATCACAATACACGTATCGCAAAGTGGATCATGCTATTGATATAATTTGATCTAGAGTTTGTAAGCCAAAATTCCATCAAGGGACAATTCATAGCAGATAAATTAGCATAGGTGCCTCTTTAGGAAAACAAGCCTCTCACCATAGAATTGCCTAATGATGCGGTCTTTGCATTATAAAATCTGCCAAAACTTGAAGAACCTAAGAAAGAAAAAGACATGTCATTATTCTTCGATGGTTCAAAGTGTGAACAAGGAGGTGGAGTAGGGATTGTCTTTATCACACCGTAGGGTGCACCATTGTCCTCATTATTCAAATTGGACTTCTTGTGCACAAACAACAATATAGAATATGAAGCATTGATCTTGGGACTCCAAACAACCATAGAAATGGGTATTAAAATATTGAATATCTTTGGTGAATCCTTGCTCATAGTAAACCAGGTCAAAGGACTATTCCAATGCATGTACCCACTCCTAAAGACTTATAAGGAATTTTTTGACACCTACTTAGCTCAACTAGAATGGTATGATATTGAGGCAATCCCTCATACATCGAATATATTTGCAGACACCATGGCCTCTTTGGGATCCTTAATCCCTCAGAATCTATCTGCTAATTTTACAACCGTCCATGTGAAAGTGATTTTGCATTCAACAATACACCATGAGGCTTTTGACAATCAAGAATCAATCAACATGATCAACATCAAACCAAATAAGGATTGGTCATTCGTAGCTAGAGATATCTTGCAAACAACACCTTGGGGGTCTTTGATCTCCAAAGGACCTGTAGAGTGTGGTGCAACCATATACCATAGAGTTGTTCCTAAATCCATGTTCACTACCTTAGAAATGTCGAAAGAGCAAGTTGTCTATTCTATAGAAGTCATGGCCTATCAGGATTGGCTTTCCCAACTGTGGGACTTCCTAAATATTGGAATAATACCTCAAGGTTTGTCGCATAATGAAAGGAAAACATTCAATTAGAGAGCAACAAGATACATTTTTATAGGATAAATCCTCTATAGACGAGGATATGATGGAGTATTGCTTCATTTTCTTGAGCCCTAGGAAACATCTTGGGTAGTTTTGCAAGCTCACGATGAAACATGTGGAGGCTATTTCAGTGGCATGGCCATCATTAAGTGCATCTTGAGAATGGATTACTATTGGATCACAATGGAAAAGTACTACTATGAGTATGTCAATAAATGTAGTAAGTGTCAACATCATGCAAACCTAACGCACTTACCATCACAAGCTTTGCAACCCATCTGAGCAGCATGGCCATTCTCGCAATGGGGACTAGACTTGATTAGGAAAATATCACCCCCGTCCTTAGGCCAACACACATTCATCATAACGACCATAGAATACTTCACTAAATGGGTAGAAGTAATCCCCTTAACATCAATAATTAGACCAAGGATTGTGGAGTTCATACTCTACACTATCATAAGTCAGTTTGGGGTCCCTTCTAAGATAATATCAGATAATGGGTCATCTTTCAAGAACAAAAATGTGTGTGCTTTAATGAAAAAATACCATATTCAGCACATTTTTTCAATGCCTTAATATCCACAAGCAAATGGGCAAGCAGAAGCCTCAAACAAAATAATAATCTCTATTTTAAGGAAGATAGTGCAAGAAAATCACAAGGATTGGCACATGCAGTTACCTCTTGCACTATGGGCCTACAAGACTATTATACGAACATCCACTAGGGCAACACCGTTTTCACTACTATATGGCACTGAAGCTATAATGCCTCTAGAGTTGGAAATCATGACTCTATGCATAGCATTAAAGGACTTTATAGATGATAAAGCTACATGGCAAGGTCACCTTGATCAGTTGATGCTTCTTGATGAACGTCGAGTTAATGCTTTAGAGCATCTCCGTGTTTACCAATATCTATGAAGCTATGCGACAAGGTCGCCTTGATCAGTTGATGCTTCTTGATGAACGTCGAGTCAATTCTTTAGAGAATCTTCGTGTTTACCAATATCACCTTGCACGAGCTTACAATAGTAAAATCCACCTAATGGAATTCAAGGCTAGAGATCTAGTGCTCAAAGAAAACTACAAAAATTCAAATTTTTCGATGCATCTACGAGATAAGTTCGTAGCAAATTGGATAGGTCCATACATGATTTCAATGATATTTGGGCCTAAAGCATATCGCCTTATATCATTAGATGGTTTTGAAGATCTTGAACCTCTCAATATCATTCACTTAAAGGTATTTTACACATAAACACAAAAATATTCAAATATGTCATAAAACACAAAAACATTCAAATATGTCATAAAACACAAAAACATTCAAATATGTCAAAAACACAAACAAATCATAAAAACATAAAATTCCAAAAATACAAATCAAAGGCTCCAAGGGTAATTCATACCGCTTGGTCAAAATCAAATCAAAGGCTCCAAGGGTAATTCATACCACTTGGTCAAACATCAATTCAAAAGGCTCCAAGGATAATTCATACCACTTGGTCAAAATCAATTCAAAACACTCCAAGGGAATTCAAGCCGCTTGGTCAAAAATCAATTCAAAGGCTCCAAGGGTAATTTAAACCACTTGGTCAAATTCAATCAATCAAAGGCTCTAAGGATAATTCATACCGCTTGGTCAAACATCAATTCAAAAGCCCCAAGGGTATTCAAACCACTTGGTCAGAATCAATACCAAAAGCCCCAAAGGCATAATAAGCCCTTTGGTCAAATTAATCTAAAAATACAAAAACAATTGCACTTCACATTTTGCATCCATATCATTGCATTACATTTTCACATACATTACAATTGTATATGTCATGAGAGACTTAAAGTGATACCATAGTTTGTCACACAAGTCATTCATATCCATACCTCCATCCACGTGTGTAATTGTGTTTTTCAACACAACCATTATTTGTTGCTATACATAATAAAATAAGGCTTTTTGGTTAGTCAACCACACCTAGTAATCTTAACTTTTGAGGAAAACAAATTTGATTAGTAGAAGGTAGGCCTAGCTGTGATAAATCCTTGGATATTCAAGATCCCATCACTAATTGAAACACTAAAATCCTAGCTGGTACAAGGAAAAGATGAAAGATACAAAGTGGTCTAGGTTACCTTAGGCGAAAATGATCTTCCTTGCTTATCCCCCAGTGCAACCGGTTTAAAGGTGCTAAGAATTGGCAAAAGCACAAGCTTTACCCTATCAAAATACCTTGCTTAAATCAAAATAAGCAAAAATCCCAAAGCAAAGTACATATTCAAAAGGCCAAGCATACAGTCTATATTTCAAAGCAAAAATATGATACACAAATCAAAATCCAAAAAAAATCAAGCTCAAAAAAATCAATAAAAAATAAATAGTGATTTTTCGTCACTGCATATGAGAAAAATAAATAGTGATTATCATCACTACAAAAAAATCCCCGCTCAAAGAAAAAATCAAATCAAAATAAACAGTTATTTTCATCACTACATATGTGCAAAAATCCAAATCCAAAAAGAACGGAATAAATCTTGAATCCCTGGAATTATTAGCATTGTACAAAACTGGAAGGAAAAATCCTTACGCATGATGATGTCTCCCACAAGTGCTTCATGCATTTGTGTAGACCAATGTTTTAATGTGGATGACCTAACTTAGGTAACCCAATATTGCCTAGTGGTATAGTCCAACTAAGTCCAACATAAGGATGATATGAACACCTGAGGATCCCTGATCTTAGCAATAGGCTGAAAGAATCCCGCTTGACATCAAAGGAAATGGTTGAGTTCTATCTCAAAATATACAATCACATGCACACACAGAGATCATGAAAAACCAGGTCCATGGTAAAAGCCTTACTTTACAAAGGTCCAAGTGGTAAGTAGACAACTATTGATAGGGGAACTAGAGTTATTGAATCTCTGAAAGCCCCAACAATTATTACATAGCAACAAATCATAACATCATTCACACCATCATATTCTTTATAAGATCCTATAAATTAGGGGGTATCAACATAGTAGGACATATACCTCATATATATTAGAAATATTATATAGACGACCACTGACTACTTTATATATTTTAATTTACAAAAACTTATTAAGAAAATACATTACACACCATTATATCTCATATATGAATACTTAATCAATTCTTATGATATGAGTGATTATTTGAATTCATGATTATTTTTTTACTTTCTGTGGTATCACCCATTAATATTGTCAATGTCATATGCATTCCATATGTTTTAAGTGATTAGAACATACAAGTTTATTTATACCATTCCATCACATAAGTTAGATGCATATAATTAAAGCAAAAATTAAAACATGCATTTAACAATAACATTTGCATCCACAAAAACAAGTCATTAATCATCCATAAAGCACATCATAAAACACATAGGCAATATCCATTTGCATACAAAATCATAAATTCATCATTCATAATCAAAATACATCGCATCATATCATCAAATCATATAAGCATCTACACATCCATCTAAGCATCTCCAATATCATCTATCATCTAACATATCCATCACAACATCATAATACCATCATCACATCATATCATAAAAAAAAATAACAACAAAAACATAAGTAATAAACGATACACATAATAAGTCATAATGAAAAGCATAAAAGTATGTGTGTCAAGTCCAATGGATATACAAAAATTCCCATAGGCTATAGTCATGTAGGTCAGTCGACCTCAAAAATGAATCAAGGACCAAGTAGAGCATCAATATAGTGGGATAGCTCCCCTGCAAAAGTGCGGCTCTTACGCTCCTCGTGCTCTTAATCCCATATGGAAGCATAGCACTATGTCCGAGTGTTGACCACTATGATCATGATCGAGAGCCCCTTAGGGTGATATACTATAATGTGCTCCCATCCCCAAACTTGTAGGAGCAAGCTACAGGCAATGCTGACATGTCCTCATCGATTGATGTGGTAAAACTCATCGTAGAACTGAGCTAATAACAATCTAATCCATGCATAGATGATAGGCTCCTCACTATCCAATAAGTGTTGCACAATCACTAGAAGGTTCCACGAGAACCTCAAACTCGAGCAATCTGGGATAAGAACATTGCTGATCACTATTAGCAATATGACATGCCTCATCGTAAATATGCCCTCCCCGTGCTAGTGACTAATAGACACTCCTCCGGACTTGGTGTCCTTGAGAGCATTCACAGAGTGCCCTCTAAACACCCGAGTGAAGACAACCACCTGATCATTAGTGTTCAAGGAGGTAATGGCCACCCCATCAAAAGGAATATGAAAGATCCTATACACATCCTATGGTGTGATGGTCATCTCATCAGTCAGGAGGTGGAAGGTATTATTTCATGGGTCCCAACGGTGGGCCAGAGCCATAAGGTAGACCTCATATGCCATGATGTAAGGCAACCTGATGATATACTGCAACCCATGGGCCTTGAACTAGGCCAAGTCGTGTCATCAAATCTAGGAAGCAAGTCAAGCAAGAGCTTCGGGTCCTGGGCCCGAGCATTGAGGATCTAGGTACATCAGAAGAAACACAAAATATAACTACAGTGCATCTAAGGCATAATTCATAATAAACATGAAAACGGTGCAAAAGAGTATGAGTTACTCTAAATCTAAGCAAAATAAGAATAAATTGCACCTAATCAAGAAAAGCAAAATTCAAAAAGTCATAAAAATTCAACAAAATACGCAAAAAAAACAAAAAAACAAGTCTCAAGCTTTATCCGCTGTCACCTATAGCAGCCAAAACTTGGCCACTAGAGGAAGCAGTGGCCAAGGCCCAACGATCAAATTTTTGACCATTGGGATTCAAGCTTGGCCGCTTTGAGCGATAGAGGCTCAGAGCTGACCGCTCTGAGTGACAGCGGCCAAGGGGCGGCACAGCAAACCCATGAACCCTTGGCCAAAAAAAAAAATTACAAACTAATAAAATAATTCAAAAAATAATAATAGAGGGAGGGAAAACAAATAGAATGTAAAGAAAATTTCCCACCCAAGCATCAAAACTAGGCTAAGTTCAAAATGCCCAAAATGGCGGCAACAGGTAAATAACTAAAAAAATTGAAAAAACCTAGGCTGAAGACACTGACAGAAAGCATAATTGGGGACTAACCCATTGTAGCAAAAGGGAACCTAAGACTAATTACGGAGTTTGTTAATTTCCAGCAGGTTTAGTGAGGTTCAGTTTTACTTAGACAAAGAAAAGAGAGCTAGGTTTTTGAAGAGAGAAATACCCGAGAAGCTCTGGCTCCTATAGCAGCTGATGTCTCACCCTGCATAGCCATATCCTCAGCACCAGTAAGTTTCAAAGTTGCAACCATCATTATCGCACCAGATCTCTGAAAATGAATCTTCAATAGTGAAAATGATAGGTCAAACCTAGAAAAACAAATTTTTATATTTCCTTAATTACACTTGGTCGCTACTGATGTCACCAGCCCAAAATTCTTAGCTACCCAAGGTGACAGCCGCCAAAGGTAGGAACTCAAGGGCCACTAGACCTGACAGTGGCCAGATCCACAAAGTAAAATAAGGGATTTTATCCCTGAGGGATACCACAAAAATAATAAATAAACACACTTTGGTGGTTTAGGATCATTAGAATGTTTAAAATAATAAAAAAAATCACATAAAATCACAATATCAAGCAAGCCTCGTATCCAGTTACCTACTCTATCCACTCAATGATTGCAGTGATTTGCACTCCATGTATTTTTGTGAGATGAGTAGATAACCATAAGGCCACTTGGGACAAAAACAACTCATTTTAGAATTATGATATGTCACCCTTCAAACCTGAAGAAGATCAATATGGTTAGACTGCTCCATGGGTGCGAAGGGGTCATTATAATTCCCTTATGACATCAAAAACATTAAGTCAAAGTGATACAATCTAGGCATAAATATAATCACTCATCCTAACTCCCTAAGAAGGCTATTGATAGTTGGACTGCTCCTCGGGATAGGGATGGATAATTATCATAAGCAATTGGAATCACACTTGGATGTGGGATTGCCTATTAAAAGCAACAAATGCTAGAAAGGAACCAGATTAGTTATATTGGTCAAGCGACTTGTCGCTTCAATCATTGTCATTTCATCACCAACTCATTGTGTGAAGAGGTAGTTCAAAATTTCAAGATAATCATAATCAAAATCAGCAAAAGATCACTCGATCATAACAAAATCATGTTCGTCCTATGAATCATTGCATACAACAATCACAAATTTCCCTTTTTTTCTAGGAACATAAGCAGACATGAGATCTTTAATTGTAGTTCTCCTACCGATCAGAATTGTTGTAGCAGCTGAAGCTACCTGATTGAGTTTGAGGAATCAGTGCAATTTAACATGCAAAAGCCACTGATCTAAGTCCTCCAAACATTGAGGAAATGATTTAAGGGATGCATGCCATCTTGCATGATTTGGCCATTCGGCGTTGATCAGACCATTGATCACCATACACCCTAAAAACAGATCAGTCTACATATTTGCTCAATTTTGTGTTTTCCACACAATGTGTCTCAAAAAGGGGCATCTATAGACACCTAAATTATGTCATGCTTAGGGGAGCTACTCACATAGACACACTCATAAGATCATAAGACATAATATTGGACTTTCCAAACATCAATAGTGGTTCTCACCACTCATTTGGAGCCTTTTCAAGCCACCTAAGCTTGGCCACTCAAACCAAGAGTGGCCATCTCCTAGCCACTCAAGCCTAGAGTAGCCAAACCTTAGCCACTTTAGACGATAGCAAACAGGTCTTAGCCATTGCAGATGATAGCAACTAAGCCATAAGAAGCAGTTTGTTGACAAACAGACCCAATCTCAGGCAGAAGTGGCAGTCTGAATGTAATAAAGGTGAGCGGGAGTGACTTTGCATTCTTTTTTATAACCATTTCACATGGGAGGTTTGAGTTTGCATTTAGACTTAAGTTAACTGACCTCCAAGCATAAACAAAGGACAAAAGTTTCTCATGCTAACGGCCAGTTCACATAGAAGACTCAAATGGGTAGTTAGATTTTAGTTAACTGGCCTTCGAATATAGACAATGGATAAAAGCTTCTCATGCTAACTTGCACTACGCATGAGAAATTCATTTCTAGGGCTTGGACATAGACCTAGGGTTTCACGCTATAAAAGGTGCAAGCCTAAGAGCACCAAAGGGGGATCTTTTATCACATCAAGGGAGAGAGACATTCTTTTGAGGAGAGATTTTGAGACTCGAAGAGTTCTCTTTGAGATCACATGTACAATAGAGCTCTGACGAATTGAATAGCATAACACTTACTATTTCAACATCCAATTATAGTCTTTGATCCATAGCTTTGGGGCAAAGAGGGTAAGGTTTACTTTAGCGATCACTATCTTGGACAGTGGCCCGCAGGCTCACCTTAGATAGACATGGCTTTTTTTATTCTGTTTCCTCATGTTTACACGTCATTAGCATAGATTTAAATGATCTTATGGCATAGTTTTATCATATTTCTATTACACTATTTGATTACTAACAACCTCATCCAGGGAGGCAATCTCAAACACCTAAATGTGCATTGTTTTTTTATTGCTTACAGGGCCACAGGTACATCAGATGAAGATTGCAATATACGAGAGAAAAATATATCCCTCTAGGAAACAGACCTAGAGAAGGAGGCATCTGTAAGCCCTCATACATTTCTATGTGCGGTACCAGGAATATTTTATAAGTGCACCACCTCTTTGCGGAAGGGGCACTCCTTCCATATTTGTAATTTATAGTATCAAAATGGGTATCCCTAAGAGGTACCGACATGTAACCGAGCTTCAATATCAATAAAGAGATTCATCTTTTTGTTATTTCGTGTTATATGATTTTTCCTCTTGTCTTTCCATTTTATCTTTGGTATTTTAAATAACATTGCAAGTAGGGTTTATAAAAGGGGCCAGTGCGTGCGTTCCTAGGGTCGCTACGAAAAGACTACTTATCCTATTTTACTTTATTGTTCCAAACAAGTTTCTAGTAATATCATAATCACCCATTTTTGCAATGGTTTGGTTTATATGTTTTGGAATTTTTTTGTTTTGGGCACCATAATCTAATTTCACTTCTTTTCTGAGATAAGTCATATATTCAAAAATCCAAGTTTTAGATAGGGGTTAAGAAATATATAGTAGATTATTTGGCTACAATACCACATGCGACATGGATTCTCCTCCTATGATTCGTATATGCGAAGTATACAACTTCAAAGGGTTTTACTATTTACTAAATGTAAGTTTCCTTTCTTTGGTAACAAAATTGCTCAAAATGTAACATATAATTATGGATTTGAGATACAATGAATAAGCCACTCAATTCTCAAATAGGGACTAACCTATTTTATTATTTTTATTTATGAATAAAACCCATATAATATTTTTTATTTTAGAGCAAAACATATTTCCCCAAATTTGTAAAAAGTGGCATTTTCATATATTAAAAATAAGGGCGAACAACGAACTTGGTTTTCCTTTCATCAGGATAATTTTCACATAGGAAAATAGGAATTCAATTAAGATGGAAAAATAATACCGAATTGATGAAACATTCGAAGCCTTGAGTTAATACCTAGTATGGACCCACTAAAATTTCACTGTAAAACTATACTCTCCAATAAGAACATCCATGTGCACTTGCATTCCATATTCTAGTCTCAAAAACTCTTTTTTTTAAATTATAAATAATGTGTATCACATTGCAGGAATAGGGCATCATTTATAATAGTGTTCCTAGCTCACTACTATCCACTATTCTTTTTAATTTGAAACAATCATCCTAGAATATGAGGAGTTGGTGTGATTATCTAAGCTAAATGTGAATGCTCCTTATCCAAACCAAAAAACATATATTTGGGAACAAGGTATACATTATTGTACATGAAGTGTCTAAGATGAACATAGTTCCATCATAAAGCTCCTTGGTATTAGCTCATATCTGGAGAAACAAACTCCTTTTTTTCTCTGCCCCCACCTTCTAGACCCCCTTACTTTGTTCTTTCCTACATTTTTTCCTCCACTTTATCCCCTAACTTTAACTCTACCCCTTAGGCCATCAATACCCTCCACCTGCCATCCACTCGCCCTTACCCCTTGGGGCAAGGGAAAGTTATCTAAAAGATTTTAAAAATAATTTTCCCTCCCCTATTTTAAATATCTAGCCCTAGAAGATATGATCTCCTTTTATATTAATTTACCCAATAATAAATTCCAAATAGTATTTCCACCATCCAATTAATTTCAAATTAAAACTATTATATTTTCCCAATATAATAATTTTTAGATTAGATTATTATATTTCCACAATATTATAATTTTTAGATTAAACTATTATATTTCCACAATATAATAATTTTTTCAATATTAATTTTCTCTAATTAATTAATTCAATCCAAGAATATAATAATAATTAATTAATTCCCTCAATTAATTAATTCCATCCAAAGGATATAATAATTCCTAATTAATTAATTCTATCAAAGAATATAAAGTTCCTTTTTCCTTGGTGCCTCGATCTTGGTGGCCAACTTTCTCGCCACCTTCGAGTATACCTGGTCAGAGTCCTACCAAGGTGGGTCATGATACCCAACATCAGTTAGTTAACTATCCTACCACTTGCACTACTTTTGGTTGTTGTCTTTGTTCTAGTTTTTTGAGATATAGTTCTCTAATGGCTTTCATATAAATGGGCACATATCTAATAGCCTGATATAGGGGAATTGTGATAGCAAGGTTTTTCAACCCCTCCATTATGATAAATTTTGGTTGCATTATCTTCTTGGTTTCTTGTAGTCTTTTGAGAAAAGGTGGGATCCTTTCATTGTTTAATTGTTTGGTAGTATGGTTTTCTTCTACTTCTATTCCCTCCTCTATCAAAGATGTCTATTATATTCCTACTCTATGTCTACCTCCTCCAATACTAGAGGTTTTTGATCTACTCCTATGTCTCTACATGATCTAAGCTAAATCGAGTTACAGTCTACACTAATATGGTATATTGGGTACATCTCTATGTCTACCTAATAATTTTTATTTGGTTTTTGTTGTTTGTATTTGGATTTTGATTGTATCAATAGCTATTGTGGCCTGGAAGTAGGTGGTACCAAAAAACTAGGCTACATTGGGGGTTTTGTTGTTTTTTGTGGAGGTGAAGTCCACCTATTAAAATTTTGCCACGACATTCTAGATTGTCGGCATGACATCCATAGGTATGGTGCATAGAGATTAGGACCTTGGATGGTGCTCATATAAGGTGGTTCACCCCATTAACCCATATTGGTTATTAAAACTAGACCCACCATATGGTGGTGCTACTCTTGGTATTCTTCCTCCCATAAGAGGCTATTGTCAATTCCTTCTATTACCCATAAAACATGCTTGAGATACTTTTGGTTCCTCTTTTATGGTTACTAATTTTGGGCACAACTTCATTTTGTGGTACATTTGGAAAATATTGCATACTCGTACCTTGTATTTTGAACATTCATTTTTTGGGTGCTTCTTCCTACACCTTGGGTAGAAAAAGGCCAATGTTACTTCTATTTCCTACTTCTTTATCTAAAGTTGGAATGTATCTAATTGGATTGCCAGAGATGATAAAATATCACTCTTCATATCTTCTAGCAAGGTGCCTATTTCTACTTTAGTTATTGAGGCTATTGTTTTTGTTCCTCGGGTGATGGGTTTACCTTTTCTCCTAGAGTAATTCTGACATAATTGTTGGATATCTAACATTTGGTTATAGTAAACATCACCTCCTACTAATAATTTTAAGGATTTTAATTATTCCTTTGTAAGACACCTTAAGAATATGTGTAGGGTTATTCGTAAGGGGTTGGACCTAAAATGTATTTATAAAAATTGGGCGAATTGGTTTCAAAATTCAAAACTCTTTATAATTTCAAGGTGAAAATGTCCCCTATTATTAGAGGTAATATTGGAGAGTTAAACTTAAAATGGTCCAATTATTATAAAATTGAGGTGAATCTACCCCAATAAAAATTTACACCCAAATTTTTTGGGCTAATGGGCCCTGGCCAAGGGTTGCCAATATTAGATAATTTCAAATTTCAATAATCCAAATATTTATTAATTAATGATGATTATCCACTATGCATAATCATGAATATATCCTTTAATGATATTTCTCCCAATTGTGTATGGGATTAACATTGGAGATTAAAATTGAACCTACCCTAGTAATACTCTAATGATTCTTTCTCCTTCTGTGACATATCGATGACTTCTTCTTGAGAATCCCTTGCCCTTACAAAGTCTTGGTATTTATCTAGGAATATTTTCTTCATTTATTCCTAGGTACTTATTTATTTTTTCCCTAAGTCGATAAACCAGTGTAATGTTGAGTCATCCAATGTGGAGGGAAAAAGTTTTAATTTTGGGCATATGTTTTATAATCAACTGATTTGTAGAGAACATCAAAGTTAAAAAAAATCATATCAGGATCCTATGTTGGTAGTCCTCTAAATGTATAGATGTGTATAGGAGAAATATTTGTTATTTTGGTTTCTCCCCTAGATTCTTCAATTAGAAATTCAAAACTGGTGGAAGCTTCATCATTTCCAACTATTTTTTGATTACAGGTGATGCAGGTTCTAAGTAAGCTACTTTTAAATAAATCAATAGAGCATCACACTCATTTTCTTGTCCTTTAATAATATTTCTAAATTTTAATCTAATATAGCTCATTCTTCGAGTGCTTTCCACCTCATTAAATCTTCAAGCTAGCTAGTCTTCAAAACAGGCTACACTCAACCAATATATTTATCTCCAGTTTCAAAACAAATAGCATTCATCCATGTTAAGGATTAAAAATATGTACCACTCAACCAATATATTCATCTCTAGTTTTGAAAAAAATAGCATTCAGCCATGTTAAGTCTTCATAATAGGCATCAACCAATATATTCATCTCTAATTTTCAAAACAAATAGCATTTAGCCATGTTAAGTATTCAAAATAGGTAGCACTTGACCAATATATTCATCTCTAGTTTTCAAAATAAATAGCATTCACCCATGTTAAGTCTTCAAACAGGTAGCACTTGGCCAATATATTCATCTTTGATTTTCAAAACAAATAACATTCAGCCAAGTTAAGTCTTAAAAATAGGTAGCACTCAATCAATATATTCATCTTAAATTTGCAAAACATATAACATTCAACCATATTATGTCTTCAAAATAAGTAGCACTCAACCAATATATGCATGTCTAGTCTTCAAAATAAATAGTATTCAACCATGTTAAGTCTTAAAATAGGAAGCACTCAGCCAATATATTCATATTTGGTTTTCAAAACAAATAGCATTCAACTACATTAAGTCTTGAAAATAGGAAACACTCAGCCAATATATTCATATTTTATTTTCAAAATATATAACATTCAACCATGTTAAGTTTCAAAATAGGCAACACTCAACCAATATATTCATCTCTATTTTTCAAAATAAAATAGCATTCAGACATGTTAATTCTTCAAAATAGGCAGCACTTAGCCAATATATTCAACTTTTGGTTTTTAAAACAAATAGCATTCAATCATGTTAAGGCTTCAAAATAGGAAGCACTCAACTAATATATTCATCTTTGGTTTTCAAAACAAATAGCATTTAGCCATGTTAAGTCTTCAAAATAGGCAGCACTCAACCAATATATTCATCTTTGGTTTTTAGAAAAAATAGTATTCAACCATGTTAAATCTTCAAAATAGGCAACACTCAGTTAATATATTCATCTAAAGGTCAATGACATATTGATCATAGCTCTAGATCAATTTTTCTCAGTTTATATTTTCATTCAACATGTTGACTCAAATAGGAAAAGGTGCTAACTTGAATCAATGAAATATATACATCAAAATTACATTCATACATCAATTTTTACCTGGTTTTTGCTATAGGAGAACTAAATTGATAATCTAAAAACTCACAAGGTCAATTCAGTAATATTAATGATAAATCCAGCCATCATAGCCTTCCAAAGTCAAATTAAGGTTTCTAATTCTGTGTCAAGTAGAAGCAGGATTCACTTATTGTAAAATTACATCATAAAAGACTACTTATTTTGCCATTTTATTATTCTAAACAAGTTTCCAATAATATCATAATCACCCAATTTTGTAATGGTTTGGTTTATATGTTCTAGAAATTACCTATTTTGGACACCATAATCTAGTTTCACTTATTTTCTATGAGATAAGTCATTTATTTGAAAATCCAATGGTTAAGAAATATACAACATATTATTTGGTTACAAGATCATATGTGAAATGGGTTCTTCTATTATGATTTGTATATACAAAGTATACAACTTCAAAGGGTTTTACTATTTACTAAATGCAAGTTTCCTTTCTTTGGAAACAATTTTTTTCAAAATTAGAATCAGAACTAATAACGAAGCAGAAGCTAGAGCCCTTTGGAGAGGGTTGCAAGTAGCTCAAGCAACTCAAGGTAACTCAATGATTGAAGGTGATTCGATGAACATCATAAACCTATTAACCAATGGCAAAAAACCTCCATGGAGAATCAAGGGAGTCATCCATGAAGTGAGGATCCTTTTTGCGGCAAGACAGAATAGGAGGGCTCATCACATGTACCGTGAGGCCAACAGGTCAGCTGACAAATTAGCCAACATAGGTTTTGATGTTGATAGTTTGGTGACATGGACACAAGGTGTGCCATGTGAAGTGGAAAACATTATTAGTCATGAAAATAAACCTACCCATTAAGGAGAAAGATGAATGGGTTTTCTTTCCCCATGGAGCTGGTAATAACTATGGGGTTTCCCTCTAAATCATACCAAATTGGAAATGAAGGTAACAGGGTGTAAGCCTTGGAGGATTCCGACAGAGAATAGGAAATGGGCAAGCAACTGGTTTCATAAGTGCAAAGTTCCAAACTTTAATTTCCTGTCAATGTAAGTAATGTTTACAGTTATGTTTAGGTATGGGTGTGCCTTGTTAGTAAGGTGTTGTAGGGGATTCAACACAAGTTTTGGTAAGAAAGTTTCAAGGATGACTAGGATCTACAATCTCAGCAGAATGCTAGATATTGTAATAGGTTTTGGGTTAACCTGCAAAACTCGGTAATTAATGAAGACTTTTATTTACCAAAAAAAACAATTTTTTCAAAAATATAGCATATAATTATGGATTCAAGATACAATGAATTAGCCACTCAATTCTCAAATAGGGACTAGCCTATTTCATTATTTTATTTGTGGAAAAAACCCATATCATAATTTTTATTATGGATTTGAAGTTGAAGGTGAATGCTCCTCCAAACCAAAAAATATATATTCGAACACAAGGTATCTTATTCGAACACAAGGTGTGCATATCCGTACACAAAGTATCTAAGATGAACACAGTTCTAATGTAAATCTCCCTAGTATTGACTCAGATCTGGAGAATCAACCTCTCTTTTTTTCTCTACCCCCACCTTCCAGACCCCCTTACTTTGTTCTTTCCTACCTTCTTACCTCCACTTTCTTCCCCTACCCTAACTCTAACCCCAAGGCCATCAATGCCCTCCACCTTCCATCCACTCACCCTTTCCCCTTGGGTCAAGGGAAAGACATCTAAAATAATTAAAAAATAGTTCTCCTTCCCCTATTTTAATATATATCCCTATAATATAGGATCTCATTTTGTATTAATTTACCCCATAATAAATTCCATTTAATATTACCACCATCCAATTAATTTAAAATTAAAACTATTATATTTTCCTAATATAATGATTTTCATATTAAACTATTATATTTCTACAATATAATAATTTTCCCAATATATATAATTTCCTACTTATTTAATTTTCTCTAATTAATTAATTCAATAAAGGAATACAATAGTAATTAATCAATTTCCTCAATTAATTAATTCCATTCAAGGGATATAATTATTTCTAATTAATTAATTTTATCAAAGAATATAAAGTTTCTTTTTTCTTGGTGCCTCAATATTGGTGGCTGACTTTCTCATCACATTCGAGTATACTAGGTCAGAGTCTTGCCAATGCGGGTTATGACATACTACCCCTCTTGGACTAAACACAATCCCATGTGTTTCTCTACAATAAGAAACCTATTATTACATTTTCAGATATTTAAGGAATATGTCTTTCTATCCTATTAATTAGACAACATATTACCATCCACTGATAATGTCGATGAATCAATGCACGTGATATGCCATAAAAAAGTATTATCATACACTAATATTAACCATTCTTACCATGAAAGGTGTCATTCCAAGTATTATTATCACTTGTTGATGATATCAATGGCCACACTCACTCCCACGTAAGATGCCATTCCAAATATTAGAAAACAAAATCAATACTATTCTTCTAGAAAATTTGTTTCCTTGTTTTCCCTCATCTTAGACCCTCCAATATGAGTGAAATTAGGAGAATTATGCATTTCCCACATAATTAATCTCCTCAATTATCCAATTTTGGGTATAGTTACTTGATCTTAAAAGTACAAGAGTCCATCTCTAACACTGAAATCCTTATTCCCTTTAAATTTTCTTCTATTTTGGCACAAATTTTCATTGCATTACTCATCCTAAGATTTCTTTTCCTTGATTTTATCCAATAAGTTTATGTGACTATGGGTCCAAACAACTAATAACCCTTCTCAATATCTTGAGCTTGAACATGTTTATTCTGTTTTAAATCTTAGGATCCACTCCTAAGATGGATTTATGTGCTTCCAAATGCCTACTATTATCATAATTTGGTACATACTTTATCAACTAGAGAGAGGATCCCATACTCCTCTCAAGAATAGATTCTTCATCTATACCGTTCACTAAGAATTGTTCAAAACCTATGAATAGAATTATATCTCTATTATTTTCATTTGTATGATTAGGAACTAAGCTAAGAGCTAAGAATAGGTTTTCATCTCTATCCTTTCTCATTAAGTTTGACCAAAAATGAGATTGTTTTGAGACGATCCCATACTGCTCTCAATAATATTTCTCACTTATTCTCTTTCAATCATTTCCTTATTCCATATACTATGTTATACTCATAGTTTATGTTCTCAAGGGTCTTTAGTGAGGTTCATAACAAGTAAAGCACACATTTTAATTCTCAAAACACTACCAAATATATCTATCATAGTCTAAGCTACACCATTTATAAAATTTCCAAAGTATACCCACTATAAATAACCATACTTCATTGTGGTTATAACGAATATTAAAAATCTCTTCATACATTATAAACCTCTAGAGTGAATTCTACCTAAAAACTAGGTGAATCATATAACAATAGAGAAATTTATCTTGAATATTGATTATAGTTGTGCAAAACCATTCCATTAAAATTTCATTACTTGAGTCTTCTCGCCAGCTTTGAATTTATTTCATTATTCCAAAAGCTATATCAAGTGTGTGAAGGGTAACCCTACTATTTGGGTTACTAATGAATAATTTCTCAAGGAAAGGATATATTTCCAATTCATATAGCTATGTCTTTGTTGAAATTACCAATTAAATACCCTAGAATTCTTCAGGTCCTTGGCTAGCTCTACTAATATTTGAGCTTTACCTTCTTGATATTCTGAAACAAGATAATCCTATCTATGCTCAATTTTTTCATTCTAGGGAACTTGATCAACAATTATCTTCAATATTTGCTTATGTTAGTTTATCTATTCCCAATATTATTTAGTTTGTTTGTGTACTAATTAAACTATCATTACAGGGTTTTCTATGTCTTATAGAAATTATCCAAAAAAATCTTTGAGGTCTATCTTCACTTTGATCCTACTTAGCTAGGCCTAGATTTTAATAGGATCCACTTTGTAATTTCTTATCTTAGGTGCCAATTCTCCTTACCACACAAAGGATTTGGATGAGAATGTAACGATACAAAACTAATCATCTCAGAAGAAAGAGTAAAAATTTATTTCTTTTACATATTTAAGGTTTACAAAGACAGACCAGATAGGATCATAGAGGTTCCACCACATTTCAAGTTCCAAATGTTGCAGATATTCCTCTAGTGGATAGGAGTGATCACTCTCCCATAATTTTTTGAAATTAATCTTGTACATTGCCCATATAGCTTAAAGTATTTATTCACATCGTCTTCCCATTTCCTAGAAATATCCATGAATGTAGGATAATTTGACCATAGTGTAAGGATTAACCTTGTCTTAGTCAATCAATAAAAGGAATACCAATTCCTTTACTAAGATCAATCTTTCTAGCTAGTATTTAGGTGTAAGAACCTCTTAGTTTACACATTACACCATGAGAAAACTATGGTGCTCAATCATTCCATCTCTACAATGGTTTTATTGAGGTGACTATCACTCTACATGACATCCCTCACATGGACACCCAACAATCCTTTGAGGTTCCATCACTAATCCAATTTGACAATGGGATCCAAACATCCATGGTTGAAAAATATTATTCAAGATACACCACCTGAATATTTCCCAAAAAAGTCCCCTTTGGGTCCACTTCGAAGGTCCATTATCAAAGTGACCATCAAAAATCCTTCAGATGTTGCTACACGAAAACAGTTTTAGGTCTGGGTCCATCCTTGGTTTTTCTAGTTTTTGGATAGCTAGGGTACATTTTCCCCCAATAATACAAAACCTAAACCCATTTTATTATTGAATCCCAGTATTACTTTTGCACTTTGTTCCTTCTTACCTTTATCATCTTGGAGAGTAACAACCAATTTTATTTTTACTTCCAGTGGTTAATTATACCTTCTTAAGAGATAACTTAAATTATTTAATGATCACCATCACACCCATATCCCACAAGGTGTCATCTTGATATCAACCATTATTACTTTCTAGTAATGATATGGGTCACACTTGCCTCATCGTAAGGTTCCATTCAAAGTAAATCTATCCTTACTAGCATTAATTCTTAAGCATCTTCATCTTATCCATGGAAGCTCCTAGTCTATTGTACCTAGATCTCTAATACCAACTGTAACATACCTAAAAATCCAACCCGTTCAAGAGATATTTTTTTTAATACATTCATTAGGGATACACATTTCCCCATATTGCATAAGTCATTCTATGCAGGTGTCTATTAGCATAAAGCCCTATGATTAAGTTGTCCATCTCATCTTCACGATGAGCCAACTTATCCCCTTTTAATCCATCAAAAGGGATACACCCATACCTACACCGTACATAAGTCCATCTATATAGGTGCACTAAGCTTATTGGAAATTAGACTATCTCATAATCCTTTAATATACTCTCTCTCTAAATATATATATGCTCTTAATACACAAGCACCAACATTGATAGAAGTTATCATTTACTCATCTATTATTTCTCGTAGTGATAACTATTCAATCATGCAAGGAGTGTGAATTTCTTAATCACCATAATTAGATCACTTCAAGTTTACCCACTTCAAAAAAAATGAATGGCTCTACATTACCAAATTTTTGTAAATCTTAATCATTTTTAATAAGCTAACTTTAGAAAGAAATGACGAAAAATTTCATAGTATAACAATAATCACATTACATATGACACATCATATATCTTGGGAAACCCTTATGAGAAAAACCCAACCTTAAAATATATCCATATTTCATTTATTGCAATTGAGTCCAATACAATTGTTCTAGAAATCTCTTGATTCCTCTTTCCAACATATTAATACAATTATGGGCACATAAGGACCCCATAATACTTATACCCCATACCATGAATTGATCCATTAATTCATATTTCTCAATACATGAGGGAACCCCATAATCCCCTTTAATGAACTCCATGTTCATCCTCCAAAAGATAATCACTTCCTTTGATCCAAACTCAAAGGATCATCTCCCTTCCAAGATGACTAAATTAACGTTGCATCAACTAAAGTGTTGCACACACAACAATTCATTAGATAGGACCCCGCAATCCCTTGAATGAATTCCCATGTGAGCTTGCCAAGGATATGAGGAACCTTCTCCTACTTACTCTGAGTATCTAAAGAGAACATACTATCTAATGATACATTCCTTTACTCAAATAACTAAATGGACCATATTTTCCACTCACACATTTATCACTAAATCATTCAAAAAAATATACCACTCACCAATATATTTCTCAACTAGATTATTCGAAGGAAAATAATGCTATCCACTAATAGATTTCTAATCCATTGTTTAAATATTAGTAAAACCAAATAGAATTCAACCATGTTGACTCTTAAAAATAGGTAGCACTTAGCCAATATATTATTCAGGGCATAAAAATGCTCAGTGAGGAACCTCTTCTTGAATATGACTATAACTTCCTTCCATGGGATATCTACCAGTTTAATCTTAGTTTCCTCATAGTATGTTTTCCACCAATCTACGGTAACTCCTTCAAGGTGAATAGTAACCCAATCAGTTTGGTCCCTTTAAAAATATCCCTTTACTATAAAGAAAACTTCCAATTCCCTTAACTAAGCCTCAGCCACATCTCCTCATCCTTTTACATCAAACTTGGAGATACAAAAATTATTTAGATCCCTTATTGTTTCCTTCTCTAAGAGGTTTCTAGCTTGTATTTGTTTCATCATCATCCCCTCAACTTGGTTAACTTTTGAATCTCTAGCTTGCAAATTTTGGTTCCCAATAGTTTCTAGCACTTGTCTTAACTGATATTGCAATTCGACAACTATGGTAGTGAGATCTTCTATTTCAATATTGTGAAATTATAAACCCTTATTATGGATATCTTCTTCAACATTACTTTGTTGAGTCTATATAGGTGGAGGTCTTTCTATCCTAGACTTAAGTGGCATCTTGATCTAGTTCTAACCAAGAAAAGAATTAGATCACAACTTCATCTTAGTGAGTCATTAACTCAAACCACATTACAAATTTTTTTCTTTCTCATAATTAGAAATATAATTATGATAAGGTTCCAAGGTTATGATGTATCATTGACACCAAATCCCATATTAAGGTATCAGAACATTCATATTTCTTTGGGATCGATTCCATTAGATTATAATTAAGTAGATACTCTAGGTTATCCTAGACTTTTAGCTTAAACCTAAGCAAACCTTCATTGGAGATACCTAAATATTTTTTAGCACATAAGAAGCTCTATACCCTAAAACCTAGAGCTCTGATACTAAATGTAATAACCCAAAATCAAGAAAAAAAACACACAAAGATAGAAATATTATTTTTTAAAAATGAGGGCGATTCATAAATCCTTAACCCACATTTGACTATTTTTTAACAACCCCAAATTTTCTCAAGAACTATACCACATAAAATTCCCCTCATGCAAATCCCTTATGCATAGGTATATCTTATGTTATGCACATATGTCTATCCATATCACCACTCTCGATGACCTCAACTTACCACCTTCAAATATTAGAAGGTGTATATGCATCTCCATATTCCACACAAGCCATTATGTGTGGGTATGCTACGTATACTGTGAGTTAAGCTATCAATATTGTCCTCTAACAAGTTATCTTAACTTCAGTACAATATTCTAAACCTAATACCAATCTCCCTAAAGTGGTCTCAAGCCTTTAGGTTAACCTCTAAGTTCACCCTTAAACTTACTACTAAATTATATGAAAGTTATTCAAGTAAGAAAATAAATAATGGGTCTAAGATACTAAATCTAACAAACATGCATCATTAAACAAGCAAAATATAACCAAAACATAAGCAATGATTAAAGGATATCATACAACAAAAGGAATATAATTACAATCACATTCAATAATGAAATACAAAGTGCATCAATCATATTTTTCATTCATTACATAAGTATGTATGGTAAACCCCATACCTTCCAACAATACTTTACATCCATTAATCAAGGAAATATTACCATAAATCAAATATATTGCATAACTAAGCAAGATGTAAGATAGAGAGCAAACTTGTGCTTTGGTCCATCTTATGACTTTGGTCCTCTTGATATTCCATTGATAAAGTGAGGATAATAGGGGATCAAGACACTCATGGATCTGGATAGACATGCTTCTAAATGCACTTACTTATTTTATTGCCAAATTGCAACTATACAAATAACCCAAGAAATTCAACTTTATAATGCATAATTGATATCATAGAAACTACTCTTTCTATTTCCCCTCTCATATACTCATGAGATTCATTCAACCATGCATCATACCATGTGCCCTACTTGCAATAAATGATCTAACCCTTACTTAAAAATTAAAGTCCCATACCCTTAATTGCTAAATAATCCAGGTTCTCACATTTTATTCAATTAAAGTCAACTACTTTAATCTTCAAATAAACCTTTTTCTTCATTTCATAAATTAAATTCCCATACCCTTAATTTAAAAAATAAACCATAATCACATTCATTGTCCATTTAAAGCCAACTACTTTAATCTTCAAATAAACCTTTTTCTTCATTTCATAAATTAAATTCCTATACCCTTAATTTATAAAACAAATAATAATCACATTCATTATCTAATTAAATCCAACTACTTTAATCTTCAAATAAACCTTTTTATTCATTTCATAAATTAAAGTCCCATACCCTTAATTTACAAAACAAACCATAATCACATTCATTATTCAATTAAATCCAACTACTTTAATCTTCAAATAAACCCTTTTATTAATTTCATAAATTAAATTTTCATACCCTTAATTAAAAAAAAAAACCATAGTCACATTCATTATCCAACTAAATCCAACTACTTTAATCTTCAAATAAACTTTTTTATTCATTTCATAAATTAAAGTCACATAACCATAATCACATTTAAAGCTTCTACACTTTCATTACCCTAAATCTCAAATTTTAGATAATTAAATAATATTTTAAGCTTCTACACTTTCATTACCCTAAAATATACAATTTTAGATAATGAAATAATATTTAAAGCTTCTACACTTTCATTACCCTAAAATCTACAATTTTAGATAATGAAATAACATTTAAAGCTTCTACACTTTCATTACCCTAAAATCTATAATTTTAGATAATGAAATAACAAATCCTATGCTCTCTTATCATAGTGATTAGCCCTCGGTTTCTATAATTAAGGGATGACATATCATCACAGGGTGGTTTGCGAAGCAAGGGTGACAAGGTGCAACCAGGGTAATTTTTTCCCCATAGGATCCAAGGTGCAGGTGCAGTGTTTAGAGTTTCCACATCATCAATGGAAGTCACAAAATGGTCGGGTCATCCATGGTTAAGCGTCAATCAAGGATACTTCTAATAATGACTATGAACGATAAGGGAAGGGTTTACCTCTAGTGCATAGGCGGATATTCTACCCTAAGGTCCTCCTATTTTTAATATGTCTACTCTTACCAACAATGGTTTAGTCATTAGGAGTAGTGGTCATGGTGATAGGTAAGGTTCGATATAAAAAACTAGCCCAATAATAAGATGCTATTACAACCATTCAACCATTAAGTTTCTAATACAACCATCTAAATTATAAGGTTCTAAAACAACCAACCAAACAACAAGATACTAAAATGACCAGCCAAAAATCAAGGTGCTAATACGACCATGAGCTTGCTATGAATCTTAGATGGTCAATAAGAGGATGGCTAAAAGACCATGCTTTTAATAATTATATAAATTCTCAAGGAGTGGTTTACTATAGCTTTAGGAGTTGACACACAAGCGAGAGCTCATATCCTAACAACAATTTGAACCAATGAAAGGAAGTTATTTAAACATCTATTAGTAATACAGATCTAACCTAGTACGCTCATTGTTGGTGGTTCACCTGAGCCACCCAAATGGATTTCTATCATCCACTCTTTTCTATTCACTCTATGCTCTTCTTTTTCTTTTCCCTCTGTGCTTCTCTCCATTATATTTTTCAATTCTTTCCCTTCTACCCCCTTTCTTCTCTATTTGTGTCCCTTCTCCTTGGTTTATGTCCACCTCCTACCCGCCATTACTTTCCAACCGCATATATTAGGCAATAGGTTGAACATACCTCCTTACTCTTCCCAAGGTTATTGCAATAAATAAAAAATCCCCTCATATTAGAGGGAGCTTCTTATAGTTGGTCCGATTGAATTTCTAAAGGGTAGCCTATCCCATTTCTCAGAATGCAGTCTTATCACATTTAAACCCTATGGATTGATCATTTTGCATCAGTGGCTTCCCGTAAATTCAACTAGCTAAGGCATGCCCTCTATGAGTTCAATGGATTATATTTTATTTTCTATTTAAAACAAGAACTCTTCGTTGCTTAAATAAATTAATATTTATTTAAAATGATCTTTCTTTACTTATTTAAATAAACCAATGATATCTTATACTATTTAAATAAATCAACCACTTATTTCAAATAACATCCATTTGCTATTTAAATTTATTAACCATTTATTTAAAGCAATATATTTTTGCTATTTAAATAAATATACCATTTATTTAAAACAATATCTTTTTGTTATTTAAATAAATCAACCATTTATTTAAAACAACATATTTTTACTATTTTGATTATCAAGTCATACAAGGGGTTATCAAGACAACCTGTTCGTGCATAGCTCATAGATTATTAAAGCAAATAGTACTGGAGCAAAGACAATCATGCTTGTGCAATAACAAAGAGGGAGTCTTTTCATCAATCTAGTCACCTATCTTAGCCTCTAGAACTTACGATAGCTACTAGGCCATCAATCTAGGGCTCAAGGTGGCTAGCTATTGATGATTATCCTCAAACGAATGCATACCTATATGAAGGTATATATCCATGTTACCTTTGAGTTGCCTTGTCATCATTTCCCCAACCTCAAGTACTCTTGTATTCAATGGATGACTCAACTTCTTCCACTTATGAGTGCAACTGATCCTAAACATTGGAAATTTGTTAGCAGTATCATAGTCTTCCATATCTAACAATATTACATAGTTGCTTAATTGCAAAAAATTGAGTATTAAAGCATAATTCGTTAATACATTATTTTTTTCACATTCAAAGGTCCATCTGGGATGGTCATGACATCCTCCCCCACTAAGACTAAACACCGTACCAAGGGTTTCTTAGTTTTACATAAGTATACACAATCAAAACAAATTATTATAAATTTTAAATATTATCAAACAAAAATGAAAAATGTTTTTGCATATCCGCCAGTTCCTCCCAAGTGGCATTCCTTTCTAAGAAATGGTTCCACTGGACCTTACATTGCTCAACGGTCCGATTCCACATAGCCTTAGAGTAGAATTTAAGAATCCTTACTGGCATCACTTCAATTGTCTCTAGGTTTGCTATCTACAAACTAGAAACATCCCACACATGTTTAGGGTTAGCGATATATTTTCTAAGCAAAGATATGTGGAAAGTGTCATGGATTTTTGATATATTAGGAGGTAAAGCAAGTTGGTATGCAACCAAACTAATATTTTTAGTGATATCAAAGGGTCCTACAAACCATGGATCTAGTTTTATGGACTTGATCACACTTTTTATTGGTTTGAACCTTAGGAACAATTTATCCCCCACCAAGTACTCTCTTGGAGTCCTCTTTAAATCGACATAACTCTTAAGCCTATCAGTTGTTTCCTTGAGTCTTTTCCTGATTACCTTTATTTGCTCTTCCATTTCTTTGACAATTTTTTATCCAATCATAGTTCTATCCTCTGGATTATCCCATGATAGTGGTGTTTTACACTTTTACACATACAAGGCATCAAAAGGTATCATTCCCAAAGATGAGTGATACCCATTATTTTAGGTAAACATTACCAAAGGTAGATAGTCTTCCTAGTGAGACTTGTGATCCATACAATACATGTGGAGCATATATTATAGAACTTGGTTTGCTCACTCTGTTTGACCATATGTTTTAGGGTGGTATGCCAAAATCATGTGCAACTTCGTGCCTATTTCCTGGTGAAGGGCTCTCCATAATTTAAAAGTGAACTTTGAGTCCCTATCCGATATAATTACTTTTAAAAAATCATGTAATTGGAATACTTGAAAAATCTATTAGCTACCTCTTAAAAATTTTCCTTGGTTCTCCCAGGTATAAAATGTACAACCTTAGTCAATTTATAGACTACTATTATAATTACATCATGTTGGTACCTGGTCTTAGGTAAACCTACTATAGAATCCATTGATATGGCCTACCATTTATGTGTAGGTATACTATGTGGATACAACTATCTTATGGGATGCTTGCACTCTACCTTAACATTTTGATATTCAATGCATCGAGCTATAAAATCAGTGATGTCATTTTTCATTCCTACCCAAAAGAAGGTCCTCTTCATATTTTTCCTCATATTTGCCCCTTTGGGGTGAGCTGCATAAGGAGATCTACGGGATTCCTACATGATTAGCTTCTTTGAATCCCCTAATTTTGGTATGATGATTCTTCCTTTGTAACACAAAAGGTTATCTATCACCCCAAACTCATTATTTTTAGGATCCTTGTCTATTCTAGCTCAAATTTCTTAGTAATATTCATCATGATTTTTCTCCTACCTTACTTGGTCCATGAGCTTTATGTGACTCCTGATTATGGTTGATATGTGTCTCCTTCTACTCAATGCATCTGCAACCTTATTATTATTTTTATTTATGTACTCAATTTCAAAGTCATACTCAACAAGGAACTCGATCCACCTCCTATGTCTCACATTGAGTATTGGTTGGGTAAATCTTTACCTTATACTTTGATGGTTTGATTGTAACTCGAAAGATCCTCCTACCAGAATCTTGAGTAGCATAATTGAATTCATGCTTTTTAAGTTTTCTCAAGTATAAGCCACTACTGAATCTTCTTGCATGAGTACTCCTTCTAATCCTTCCCATGATACATCAATGCATACTACAAATATTCTTGAGGATCTAAAATCTTCAATATTGGTGCAGTAGTGAGATTTTTCTTCAACAAAGCAAACACAGTTTTACACTTTTCTAACCATTTTAATTCCTTTCCTTTCTTTTGAAGGTTAGTTATTGTCAAGGAAATATTTGATAAATCCTTTATATAATTTTTGTAATAGCCTATTAACCCCATGCAACTCCTTACTTTAGTAACATTAGTAGGGGGTGGCCAATTTAATATGACTTCAATTTTTTTTAGATCCACAACAATCCCTTCTATGAATATGATATGTCCTAAATAATACACCTCTAAAATATAGAAGTCACTCTTGGCTAGAATTTCGTAGATTTGATATTCCCTTAGCAATTCTAGCATGGTCTAGAGGTACTTGTCATGCTCTTCCTTGTTCCAAGAGTATATTAGGATGTCATCTAGAAATACAAGGACAAACTAGTCTAGGTATCTTCTGAACACACTGTTCATTAAATTCATGAAGGTGGCTAGGGTATTAGTCAGTCCAAAAGGTAGTACTGCAAAATCATAATGCCCATACCTAGTCTTAAATATCATCTTGTGAGTGTCCTACTCATGTATTATTAATTGGTGGTACCCTAACCTTAAATCTATCTTGGTAAACATCATTGCATATTTCAATTTATTAAACAAATATTTGATCCTAGGTAGGGGATACCAGTTCTTGATTGTAGCTTTATTCAGGATCCTGTAGTCAATGCACAATCTCAAAGAGTCATCCTTATTTTTAACAAATAAAATAGGTGCATCCCAAGGTGACACACTTGGTTTTATGAACCCTTTCTCTAATAATATTTGTAATTGTACTTTTAATTCCTGCATCTCGATGAGTGACATCCTATACAAGGATATGTGAATGGGTTTCACTTCCAGTATAATATAAATAGCGAATTCAAATTCACACAAAGGATGGAGCCTAGGTAAATCCTCAGGAAATACATCCTTGAAATCCTACAAAATCATATGTGTTTCCATTACTTCCTTCTTTTGGTCTTCTTCGACCTCATTTATCTTTATTACATAAAATATCCCTCCTTTTTTAAGGGATTTATTTAACTACATAGACAAAAAAATCTAGGATTTGAACGCCCCCTACTCGCTATGGATTCATAGCCTACCCTTACCTTATTTTAAATATTCAATCCATCTATCTTGGAAATTGATTATAGATTTGTGGGTTCGTAATTAATCCATCCCTAGGATCACATCAAAGGCATGCAGTGGGCTAAGTATAATCAACCTTCCATGGTTCCACTAGCTAAAGTAGTTTCCATTACTAGGAAACATTGGTTCACATAGTATATTTGTCCACAACCATGATCAACCTTCCATCCATGAGCCAAATACCATGGCCTTTATGGTATATCTTTTTCTAAGTTAAAAGAAATAAAGTTATTTGTGGCTCCACTATAAATTAATATATGTACTTGCTTATCGAAAACATTACCTTTTATAATCATTGGGGTGGTTTTCCCCTCAAGATTCTAACTCCCAGTTTTAGCGTAGATCTTGTGCATAGATACCTTTTATTTAAACTATAAAAATCCTCAAATTTTAGGGCATAAAAATGCTCGGTGAGGAACCTCTTCTTAAATATGACTATATATGCCTTTCATAGGATGTCTATCAATTTAATATTATTTTTCTCATAGTATATTTTCCACCAATATAGGGTAGCTCCTTCAAGGTGAATAGTAGCCCAAGCAGTTCGATCCCCTTAAGAATATCCTTTTACTGTAAATAAAACTTCCAATTCCCTTAACCAAGCCTTAGCTGCATCTCCCTCTCCTTTTCCATCAAACATGGAAATAAAAATATTATTTAGATACCTTACCATTTGCTTCTCTAAGAGGGTTCTATATTGTATATGTTTCACCACAAACCCCTCAACTCAGTTAACTTCTAAATCTCTAGCTTGCAAATTTTGGTTTGCAATAGTTTCTAGAACTTGTATTAACTGATCTTGCAATTTGGCAATAGTGGTAGTGAGATATTCTATTACAATATTAGGAATTTCTAGAACATCATTCTAGATCTCTTATTCAACATTAATTTGTTGATTCTATCTAGGTGGAGGTCTTTCTATCCTGGCCTTAGGTTGCATCTTGATCTGGTTCTAACCAAAAAATAATTTGATCACAACTTCATCTTAGTGAGTAATTAACTCAAACCTCATTACAAATATTTTATTTCTAATCATTAGAAATATAATTAGGATAAGATTCCAAGGTTATGATGTATCATTGATACCAAAGCCCATACTAAGGTATCATAACATTCGTCTTTCCTTGGGATTGATTCCATTAGATTCTAATTAAGCAAAGACTCTAGGTTATCCCAAAATTTTAGCTTAAACCTAAGCAAACCTTCATTTAAGCAAACAAGAAGCTCTATATCCTCAAACCTAGAGCTTTGATACCAAATGTAATGACCCAAAAATCAAGAAACAAGAAAACACACAAAGATAGAAATAATTTTATAAAAAAATTAAGGAGATGGATTTATAAATCCCTAACCAACCTAAGACTAACTTATTATTTAACAACCCCTAAGTTTCTTAAGAACTATACCACACAATATTCCCCTCATGCAAGTCCCTTCTATGTAGGTATATCTTATATTATGCACATAAGTCCATCCATATCATCACTCTCTATGAGCTAAACTTACCACCTATAAATATTAGGTGTATACACATCTAGATATTCCACACAAGCCATTATGTGTGGGTATGCTACGTATACTGTGAGTTAAGCTATCAATATTTTTCTCTAAAAAGATATATTAACTTTGGTATGATCTTCTAAACCTAGCACCGATTTTCCTAAGCGGATCTCAAGCATTTAGGTTAACTTCTAATTCCACCCTAGAACTTACTACTAAATTATATGAAAGTTATTCAAGCAAGAATATAAAGAATGGGAATAAGATACTAAATATAAAAAATATGCATCATTAAACAAAACCAAAACATAAGCAATGGTTAAAGGATAACATACACCAAAAGGGATATAATTACAATTACATTCAATAATTAAATACAAATTACATCAATCATATGTTTCATTCATTACATAAGTATGTATGGTAAATCCCATACCTTCCAACAATATTTTATATCCATTCATCAAAGAAATCTCCCCACTAATATAATATATTACATAATTGAGCAATATGTAAGGTAGAGAGAAAACTTGTGCTTTGCTCCATCTTATGAATTTGGTCCTCTCACTATTCCATTGATAAAGTGAGGATAGTAGGGGATCAGGACACTCATGGATCTGGATAGACATGCTTCTAAATGCACTTGCTTATTTTATTTCCAAATTGCAACTATACAAATAATCCAAGCAATTCAAATTTCCAATGCATAATTAATATCATAGAAACTACTCTTTCTATTTCTCCTCTTGTCTACTCATGAGAGTCATTCAACAATGCATCAGACCATGTTCCCCACTAGCAATAAATGGTATAATCCTTACTTAACAATTAAAGTCCCATACCCTTAATTGTTAAATAAATCGGGTTCTCACATTTTATTCAATTAAAGAAAACTACTTTAATATTTAAATAAACCTTTTTATTAATTTCATAAATTAAATTCTCATACCCTTAATTTACAAAACAAACCATAATAACATTCATTATCCAATTAAAGCAACTACTTTAATCTTCAAATAGACCTTTTTCTTCATTTCATAAATTAAAGTCCTATACCCTTAATTTACAAAACAAATAATAATAATGTTCAATATCTAATTAAATCCAACTACTTTAATCTTCAAATAAACCTTTTTCTTTATTTCATAAAATTAAAATCCCATACCCTTAATTTACAAAACAAACCATACTCACATTCATTATCCAATTAAAGCCAACTAATTTAATCTTGAAATAAACATTTTTATTCATTTCATAAATTAAAGTCCTATAACCTTAATTTAAAAAACAAACCATAATCACATTCATTATCCAATTAAAGTCAACTACTTTAATCTTCAAATAAACCATTTTCTTCATTTCATAAATTAAATTCCTATACCCTTAATTTACAAAACAAACCATAATCACATTCATTATCCAATTAAATCCAACTACTTTAATATTCAAATAAACCTTTTTATTCATTTCATAAATTAAAGTCCCATACCCTTAATTTACAAAATAAACCATAATTACATTTAAAGCTTCTACCCCTAAAATCTACAATTTTAGATAATGAAATAACATTTAAAGCTTCTACACTTTCATTACCCTAAAATCTACAATTTTAGATAATGAAATAACATTTAAAGCTTCTACACTTTCATTACCCTAAAATCTAAAATTTTAGATAATGAAATAACATTTAAAGCTTCTACACTTTCATTACCCTAAAATCTACAATTTTATATAATGAAATAACATTTAAAGCTTCTACACTTTTATTACCCTAAAATATACAATTTTAGATAATGAAATAACATTTAAAGCTTATACACTTTCATTACCCTAAAATCTAAAATTTTAGATAATGAAATAACATTTAAAGCTTATACACTTGTATTACCCTAAAATCGACAATTTTAGATAATGAAATAAAATTTAAATCTTCTACACTTTCATTACCCTAAAATCTATAGTTTTAGATAATGAAATAACATTTAAATCTTCTAAAATTTCATTACCCTAAAATCTACAATTTTAGATTATGAAATAACATATCCTAAGATCTCTTCTCATAGTGATTAGTCCTCGACTACTATAACTAAGGGAGGACAAATCATCATAGGTCATTTTGTAAAGCAGGAGTGACAAGGTGCAACCAGGGAAATTTTTTCCCCACATAATATAGGGTGCAGGTGGAATGTTTAGAGTCTCCACGATATTAAAGGTAGCTACAACGTGGTCGGGTCATCCATGATTAAGCGATAATCAAGATGACTTCTAATCATGACTATGAATGATAAAGGAAGGGTTTACCTCTGGTGCATAGGAAGACATTCTACCTGAAGGTCCTCTTATTTTCAAGATATCTACTCTTACCAGCAATGGTTTAGTCATTAGGAGCAGTGGTCATGGTGACAGGTAAGGTTCGGTATAAACAAATATTCCAATAATAAGATGCTATTATAACTAGCCAACCATTAAGGTGCTAATATGACCATCCAAATTTTAAGGTGCTAAAATGACCAGCCAAATAGCAAGGTGCTAAAATGACCAGCCAAACAACAAGGTGCTAATACAACCATGAGATTGCTATGGCTTTGATATGGTTAATAGAAGGATGGCTAAAATACCACCTCTTTAATAATTGCATAAATGCTCAAGGAGTGGTTTACTATAGCTTTAGGAGTTGATGCATAGGTGAGAGCTTGTAGCTTGAAAATAATTTGAACCAGTGAAATAAAATTATTTAAACATGTCCAAGTAATACAAATACAACCTGGTACATTTGTTGCTGGTGGTTCACCCGAGTCACCCAAATGGATGCACACTATCCTATCCATCCTCTCCGCTCTATGCTCTCCTCTTCACTCTGCCCTTTGTGCTTCTCTCTATTATTTTTTATCTTCTTTCCCTTTTCCCCCCCTTGCTTACCTATTTGCATCCCTTCTCCTTGGTCTACATCCCCTACCTACCCATCATTACTCTCCAACCACATCCGTTAGGTGGTAGGAAAAACATGTCTCCTTCCTCTTCCCAAGGTAATTTCCATAAAGAAGCCATCCCCTCACATCATAGGGAGCTTTGCATAGTTGGTCCAATCAAATTTCCAAAGGGCGGTCTGTCCCATTTCTTAGAAGGTAGTCTTATCACATTTAAGCCCTATGGGTTGATCATTTTGCATCAACGACTTCCCATCAATTCAACTAGTTAAGGCCTACCCTCTATGAGTTCAATGGATTATATTTTCTTTTCTATTTAAAACAAGAGCTCTTAGTTGCTTAAATAAATTAATCATTTATTTAAAATGATATTTCTTTACTTATTTAAATAAACCAATGATATCTTATGCTATTTAAATAAATCAACCACTTATTTCAAATAACATCCATTTGCTATTTAAATAAATCAACCATTTATTTAAAACAATATATTTTTGCTATTTAAATAAATCAATCATTTATTTAAAATAATATATTTTTGCTATTTAAATAAATCAACCATTTATTTAAAACAATAAATTTTGCTATTTTGATTATCAAGTCATACAAGGGGTTATGAAGATAACCTTTTCATGCATAGCTCATAGATTATTAAAGCAAACAGTACTAGAGTAAATAAAATCATGCTTGTGCAATAATAAAGAGGGAGTCTTTCCATCAATCTAGTCACCTATCTTAGCCTCTAGAACTTATGATAGATACTAGGACATCAATCTAGGGCTCAAGGTGGCTAGCTATTAATGATTATACCCAATCGAATGCATGCCTATATGAAGGTATATATCTGTGTTACCTTCGAGTTGCCTTATCATAATTTTTCCAACCTCAAGTACTCTCATCTTTGGTGGATGACTCAACTTATTCCACTTACGATTGCACCTGATCCTACACATTGGCAATTTGTTAGCAGTATCATACTCTTCAATATATAATAACATTGTGTAGCTATTTAATTTCACAAAATCAAGTATTAAAGCATCATCCATTAATAAATTCTTTTTTCACATTCAAATGTCTGTCTCAAAGGTTCATGACATCAACCATGTTAATTCTTCAAAATATGTAGCACTTAGACAATATATTCATCTTTGATTTTCAAAACAAATAACATTCAACCATGTTAAGTCTTTAAAATAGGCAACACTTAGCAAATAAATTCATCTCTAGTTTTAAAAAACAATATCATTCATCAATGTTAAGTCTTCAAATAGGAAACACTCAGTAAATATATCCATCTTCTATTTTCAAAACAAATAGCATTCAACCATGTTAAATCTTCAAACAGGTAGCACTTAGCCAATATATTCATCTCTAATTTTCAAAATAAATAACATTCAGCCATGTTAAGTCTTCAAAACAGTTAATATATTCATATTCAATTTTCAAAACAAATAACATTCAACCATGTTAAGTCTTCAAAATAGGTAGCACTCAGCCAATATATTCATCTCTTATTTTCAAAACAAATAGAATTTAACCATGTTAAGTCTTCAAAATTAGTAGCACTCAACCAATATATTCATATCTAGTTTTTAAAAATAAATAGCATTTAACCATGTTAAGTCTTAGGTCCGAGGTGTAGACCAATTGGTTCATCCAAACCCCATAAGGGGGGCAGAGGTCCAAGGTTAAAATCTCGGGTCTTGCTAGACTGAACGCTTGTTCCTTTCCTGGTGATTTCAACGGCGTAAAAGGTTTAAAATGATTGTGGCATGGTGGTTATAGGGGCGGACTGCACGAATATCTGTGTGGCAGATTTCGGGGCAAACAACATAGAATACTGTGGTGGAGATAAAATCTAGATAGCCTACCCAGATTCATGGTAGCTACTGATTCCACCATGTTAAAAAGAAAAGAAAAAAAAAACCATGTTAAGTCTTCAAAATAGGTAGCACTTAGCCAATATATTCATCTTCAATTTTCAAAACAAATAGCATTCAACCATGTTAAGTCTTCAAAATAGGAAGCACTCAGCCAATATATTCATCTTTAGTTTTCAAAACAAAATAGCATTTAGACATGTAAAGTCTTCAAAATAGGTAGCACTCAGCCAATATATTCAACCCTGGTTTTAAAAAAATAGCATTCAACCTTCAAAAAAAGCAATATTCAACCAGTGCATTCATCTCTAGTTTTCAAAAAAAATAGCATTCAGCTATGTTAAGTCTTAAAAATAGGTAACACTCGATTAATATATTCATAACTCATTTTCAAAACAAATAACATTCAACCATGTTAAGTCTTCAAAATAAGTAGCACTCAACCAATATATTTATCTAAAGTTCAATGACAGATTGGTCATTGTTCTAGAGTAGTTTTTCTCAAATTGTATTTTTTTTAACACCTCAGCTCAAATAGGAAAAGGTGCTGATATGAATCAATCAAAGATATACATCAGATGTGCATTCATACATTAATTTTTACCTTGTTTCTACTAGAGGAGAACTAAATTCATAATTTAAAAACTCACAAGGTAAATGTAGTAATGTTAATGTTAAATCTAGCCATCATGGTATTCAAAATTCAAATTAAAGTTTCTAATTTTGTGTCAGGCAGAAGTGGGTTTCACTTATTGTAAAATTACATCACAAAAGACTAATTATCATGTTTTATTTTATTGTTCCAAACAAGTTTCGATTAATATCACCCATTTTTGCAATGGTGTGGCTTAAATGTTCTAAAAATTGCCTATTTTGGGTACCATAATCTAGTTTCACTTCATTTCTATGAGATAAGTCATTTATTAAAAAATATAAGGTCTAGATAAGGGTTAAGAAATATACAGTAGATTATTTGGCCACAAGACCACATGTGAAATGGGTTCTCCTCCTATGATTCATATATACAGAGTATAGAACTTCATAGGGTTTTACTATTTACTAAATGCAAGTTTCCTTTGGAAATAAAATTGTTCAAAATGTAACATATAATTATAGATTCAAGATACAGTGAATAAGGCATTTAATCCTCAAACAGGGACTAACCTATTTTATTATTTTGATTTATGAACAAATTCCATATCATATTTTTAATTTGGGGGCAAAACCCATTTTCCAAATTTGTAGAAAACAACATTTTCATATATTAAACACAAGGGCGAACAATGAAATTGGGTTTCCTTTCATTAGGAAAATTTTCACAAAGAAGGAAAAGAAGAATTCAATTAAGATGGCAAAATAATACCCAATTTATGAAACATTTGAAACCTCAAGTTAATACCTAGTGTGAACCCACTAAAATTTTGTTGTGAAATTGTACTCTCCAATAAGAATGTCCATGTGCCCTTGTGTTCTATATTTTGGTCTCAAGAACTCTCTTTTTAAGGTATTGGTGATGTGTATCACATTGCAAGAATAGGGTATCATTTAATATAGTTTTCATGGCTCACTACTATCCACTATTCTTTTCAATTCGAAATAATCATCCCGAAATAGGGGGAGTTGATGCGCGTTCTAAGTTAAAGGTGAATACTCCTTCTCCAAAACAAAAAACACATATTCATTCATAGGGTGTCTTCTTCAAATACAAGGCATGCATATTCATACATGGAGTGTCTAAGATGAACACAATTCCATCATAAATCTCCCTGGTATTGGATTAGATCTGGAGAAGCAACCTCCTTTTTTTCTTTGGCCCCACCTTAGAGATCCCCTTACTTTTTTCTTTCCTACATTTTATCCTCCACTTTCTCCCCCAACCCTAAATCTACTCCTGAGGCCATCAATGCCCTCCACCTACCATCTACTCACCCTTTCCCCTTGGGACAAGGGAAAGATATCTAAAATAATTAAAAAACAATTTTCCTTCCCCTATTTTAAATATCCATCCCTAGAATATAGGATCTCCTTTTATATTAATTTACCCCATAATAAATTCCATATAATATTTTGACGATCCAATTAATTTAAAATTAAAACTATTATATTTCCCAAATATAATAATTTTAGATTAAACTATTATAATTCACCAATATAATAATTTTCCCAATATTTATAATTCCCTACTTAATTAATTTTCTCTAATTAATTAATTTAATCTAGGAATACAATAATAATGAGTTGATTTTCTCAATTAATTAATTCCATTCAAGGGATATAATAATTCCTAATTAATTAATTATATTAAAGAATATAATTTTTTTCTTTTCTTTGGTGCCTCGATCTTGGTGGTCGACTTTCTTGTCACCTTCGAGTATACCTGGTTGGACTCCTGCAAAGACGAGTCATGACATCCAACATCAAGTCAACTAACTATATTACCACTTGTAGTACTTTTGGCTGTTGTATTTGTCCTATTATTTTGATACATAGCTATCTAATGGATTTCGTATAAATGAGTACATCTCTAATAGCCTAATATAGGGGAATTGTGATATTAAGATTTTTCAACCCCTCCATTATGTCAAATTCTGGTTGGATTATCTTTTTGGTTTCTTGTAGTCTTTTGGAAAAAGGTGGTATCCCTTCATTGTTTAATGTTCAGTAGTATGGTTTTCTTCTACCTCTTCTCCCTTCTCTATCAAAGGTATCTATTCTATCCCTTATTTTACTTCTACCTCCTCCACTACTAGAGGTGTTTGGTCTACTCCTACTTCTCTACCTGATCTAAGCTAATTGGGTTGCAATCTACACTAATATGGTATATTAGGTACATCCCCATGTCTACCTAATAAGTTGTTTTATTTTTTTTATTATTATTAGAATTTGAGATTTATTTATCGATAGTTGTTGTGGCTTGAAAGTAGTTGGTGCCAACAAACTAGCCTACATTGGGGGTTTTGTTGTTGTTTGTGGAGGTGAAGTCCACCTATTAAAATTTTACCACTACATTCTAGATTGTTGGTATGTGTTGTGACCACGGGAATGCATGCACTGACTCTTTTTAACCCTACTTGCAATGTTATTAAAATACCAAAGATGAAATGGAAGACAAGAAGAAAAAGCATATAACAAGAAATAAAAAAGATAGATCTCTTTATTGATATTGAAGATTGGTTACATGTCGTTCCCTCTTAGGGATACCCATTTCGATACAATAAGTTACAAATAGGCAAAGAGTGCCCCTTTAACAAAGAGATGGTGCACTTATAAAAGCTTCTTGGTTTCGCACATGAAAATGTATGAGGGCTTACAGATGCCTCCTTCTCCAGGTTTGTTTCCTATAGGGATTCCTTTTGCTCTCGTATATTGAAAACTTCATCTGATGAACCTGTGGCCCTACAAGTAATGAAACAACAATACACGCTTAGGTTTTTGAGATTGCCTCCTCGAATGAGGTTATTAGTAATAAAAGAATGTAACAAAAATATGATGAAACTATGCTATGAAATCATGTAAATCTATGCTAATGATATGAAAACATGAAGAAAAAAATAAAAAAAGTTGTCTAAAACTTAAGCTAAGCCTACAAGCCACTGTCCAAGACAACGGTCATTAAGGTAAACCTTTCTCTCATGCATAGTGCAAGTTAGCATGAGAATCTTTTATCCTTTGTCTATGTTTTAAGGCCAGTTAACTAAAATATAACTGCCCACTTGAGTCTTCTATGTGAACTGGTTGTTAGCATGAGAAGATTTTATCCTTTGTTTATGTTTGGAGGTCAGTTAACTAAAGTTTAAATGCAAACTCAAGTCTCCTATGTGAACTGGTCATGAAAAGGAATGCAAAATTACTCTTGCTCACCCTAATTTCATAGACTACCACTTCCACCTGAGATTAGGTCTATTTGTCAACAAACTACTTCTTATGTCTTAGCTACTGTCGTATACAGTTGCTAAGATTTGGCTGCTATCGTCTATAGTGGCTAAGGTCTGGTCGCTCTAGGCTTGAGCGGCTAGGATCCATCTGCTCTTGGCTTGAGCGGCTAGAATTGGATGGCTTGAAAAGGCCCCAAATGAGTGGTGAGAACCACTTTTTATGCTTGGAAAGTCCAATATTATATCTTATGATCTTATGAATGTGTCTATGTGAGCATATTCCCTAAGCATGACACAATTTAGGTGTCTATAGATGCTCCTTTTTGTAACGCGCTATGTGGAAAACACAATGCTAAGCAAAAACATAGACTAATTTTTTTGTAGGGTGTATGGTGATCAATGGTCTGATCAATGCTATATGGCCCAATCATACAAGATGACACACATCCCTTGAATCATTTCATCAATGTTTTAAGGACTTAGATTAGTGGCTTTTGTATGTTAAATTGCACTCATTTCTCAAACTCAATCGGGTAGCTTCAGCTACTACAATAATTTCGACCGGTAGGAGAGCTACAATTGAAGATGTCATGTCTACTTACGTTCCCAGAAAACAAGGGAAATTTGTGATTGTTATATGCAATGATTCGTATGACGAACACAATTTTGTTATGACCGAGTGATCTTTTGTTGATTTTGATTATGATTATGTTGAAGTTTTGAACTACTTTCTCACACAATGAATTGGTGAAGAAATGACAATGAATGAAGCGACAAGTTGCTTGACCACTTTCTAGCATTTTTTGCTTTTAAAGGGCAATCCCACATCCAAGTGTGATTCCAATTGTTTATGATGATCATCCATCCTTATCCTGAGGAGAAGTTTGGCTATTAATAGCCTTCTTAGGGAGTTAGGATGAGTGATTCTATTTATGCCTAGATTGTATCACTTTGACTTAATGTTTTTGATATCATAGGGAAATTAGGATGATCCTTTTGCACCTGTGGAGTAGTCCAACCATCTTGGTCTTATTTGGGATTGAAGGGTGGCACATCGTAATTCCAAAATGAGTTGTTTTTGGTCCAAGAGGCCTTATGGTTATCTACTCATCTCACCGAATTACATGGAGTGTGAATCAGTGCAATCTTCGAGTTGATAGAGTAAGTAACTGGGTACGAGGCCTACCTAATATTGTACTTTTATGTGTTTTTTTTGTTATTTTGAACATTATGATGATCTAAAACCACCAAAGTGTGTTTATTTACTATTTTTGTGGGATCCCTCAAGGATAAAATCCCTTATTTTTACTTGTGGATATGGACGTTGTCAGGTCCAGCGGCCTCTGAGTTCCTGCCTATGATCGCTGTCACCTTGAGCAACCAAGAAGTTTGGGCCATTGACGTCAACAGTGGCCAAGGCATAATTAAGGAAATATAAAATTTACATTTCTAGGGTTTGACCTTTCACTTTCACTGTTTGAAGATTTGCTTTGGGAGCTCTGGTGTGACAACGATGGTTGAGACTTTGGAGTCTACTGGCATTGATGACATGGATGTGCAGGGTGAGATGTCAGCTGCTGGAGGAGCCAGAGTTTCTCGGGTATTTCTCTTTTCTAAACCTTAGCTCTTTTTTCTCTTATCTGAGTAATCTTAACCTCATTACGTAATGGGTAGACTAAAACTTACTAAACCTGTTGGTAATGAACAAACTCCGTAATTAGGCTTAGCATACCCTTTGGTGGGTTAGTCCCCAATTTTACTTTTTGTTAGTGGATTTAGCCTAGGGTTTTTAAATTTTTCCATTATTCACCTACTGCCACCATTTTGAGCATTCTCAAACTTAGCTTACTTTTTTATTTTTGGGTGGGAATATTTGCTTTCTATTTTATTTTTTTTCCCCACCTCTATTGATCTGTTTAAGTTATTTTGTAATTTTAATTTTTTATTTTATTTTATGGCCAAGGTTCATGGGTTTGTCATGTCTCCCCTTGGTCATTGTCGCTTAGAGTTGTCAGCTCTGAGCTGCTATAACTCAGAGAGACCAAAATTGAATCCCAACGGTCAAAAATTTGATCGTTGGGTCTTGGTCGTTGCTACCTCTAGTGGCCAGGTTTCAGTCATTGTAGACAAGAGCGACTAAAACCTTAGCCTTGTATTCTTCATTTTGTTGAATTTTTATGACAATTTTGATTTTTTTGGTATTTTTGAGTTTTTGATTTGTTTTATTAGGTGCAATCTTATCATTTTTTTCTTAGACTTAGAATAGTCCATACTCTTTTGCACCATTTTCATGTTTCTTTTGAATTATGCCTTATATGCACTATGGTTATGTTTTTTCTTTCTTCTACTTTGCTTATATCCTTACTGCTCGGACTCGGGAATCGAAGCTCCTTCTTGACTTACTTCCTAGCTTTGATGATATGGACTGGGCATGGTTCAAAGCCCGTGGGTTGTAATATGTCATCAGGTTACCTTACATCATGGCAGATCAGACTTACTTATGGCTCTAACCCATCATTGGGACCCGTGGACTAATACCTTCCATCTCCTGATCGATGAGATGACCATTATGCCAGAGGATGTTTATAGGATATTTTAGATTCCATTTGATGGGGTGGCCATTGTCTCTTCGACCACTACTGATCAGGTGGCTATCTTCACTCGAGTGTTTAGAGGACACTCTATGGATGCTCTCAAGGACAACAAGTCTGGAGGAGTGTCCATCAGCCACTGGCACAAGGACGGCATATTTATGGCAAGGCATGTCGTATTGTTGATGGTGATCAACAATGTTCTTATTTCGAACTGCTCAGGTTTGAGGTTCTCATGGAACATTTTGGTGATGGTGCAAGATCTATTGGATAGCGATGAGCCTATCATATATGCATGGGGTGTATCACTATTAGCTCAGTGCTATGATGAGTTGTACCACATCCACCAGTGAGGATGTGTCAGCATTGCTTGCAGCTTTCTCTTACAGGTTTGGGGATGGGATCATATTATGGTAGATCACCCTAAGGGGCTCCCGACCGATATTATAGTTATTGACACTTAGACATAGTGCTATGCTGCTAGATGGGCTCGATAGCATGAGGAGCATAAGAGCCACACTTTTGTAGGGAAGTTATCCCACTATACTAATGCTTTCACTAGACTTTTGGCTAGATATGTTGTGTGGTGGCCTTACTATGAGTGTCCTGCTTGGGATGATCTAGCTATCTTTACTGCCAGGACACGATGCAAGCGATGGCTCGTTGGCCATAAGGTTTCTGTATCGCTCCAAATTTTTTGCATCCTTACCTTTAGGCTATAGGATCCGTGCCCGAAAGGAGGATGGGAAAAGGATGGCGCGGTACCTCGGACTGAGAGGCCTTGCGAAGGTCCCGCCTCTTGGGGGAGGTGTATTATGGTGATTTTTCGATGGATGGTGGGTTCACCAAGAAACGTTTGAATGGAAGTTTCCATGCCTAGGTTGGGAATGTGTTTAATGTGTTCAGTTTTATCTTTAAACATTCGAGTCCTAGGTTTGGCCAAATGAATCTAAGTTGTTCTATTATGAAAATGCAGACTAAATGAAATACAACAAACAGATTTGAGCAAAAATAGAGAGAAAAAGCTAAATTAAAGAGCCATACCTGATCCGGATGTCTGATGGAGGTTCTGATTCTTGAAGCAGACAGGATCATCTGGAATTTGATGGGATCGTCTCCGACCTGCAGGATCGTCTGAGATCTGACGAATTTGTCAGAGACCTGCAAACAGAGAAATAGACACAAAATACAAAAAATGCAGCAATGCTAATAGAGGATAATGATGTAAAATGACAATAAGGATGTTAACAGATAATCTCGAATAGAAATGCAAGTAAGTTGCAACACTTTAATAGCTAATCATGACCTTATTATGCAATTAAACTACATGGGTGAACTCCAAGATGCAAAATAATAAAGAATAATCATAAGATTAACTAAATATAGAATAATGCAGCAGAAAATAATGAGGAAATGCAAACTCTGGGCACTGATTGCCCCCAATGCAGACTGCAGTCGAGATCGTCTCGAATTGGTGCGAAATCATCTCGAATTGAACAGGATCATCCATGACGAACTGAGCTTGCTCCAGCTGAAAAATACTAAGGTTCCTGCAAATAAATTTGGACAAATATGGAGGCAAATAATAATTTAAGACGGTCTAATGCACGTAGAACTTGTGTTATAGGAAATTTCAGCCAGGGGGATGCCAAGGGGGAGTCCTAAGTTTAAATAGGCTTAGGAGGGAGGTTAGGAGGTTGGAGATCATCCCAATTTGGGAGATCTCCAACGGGGAGGGTCTCTAACGGCACAGACACGCTTCTGCCCGGATTAGAGACACCGTTGGAACAGAGGCTAATTATGAAAAATTAGTTTTGGGACAAGATCGTCTGGACGTCCTAGCCTAGACGAAATCGTCCGATCTGAGGCGATATCGTCTGATCGGCGACGATATCATCAAACGGTCAAAACAAACTCTAAAAATGGCATGGGAAAGGAGGAAACGGGTTAAACGGTGGTTTGGGAGCGATTTTGGGGGTTGAAATTTGAATTTGAATTATTACTAGAGTAATTGTAATTATTTAAGGTTTTACTGCGCCAATTTTAGGGTGCTACATTTTGCCCCCTCTTTAGCAAATTTTTCGAAGAAAATGCATTAAATATGAGTTCTTCTCGATCTACGAGAAAGCAAAAATTATTCCCATTTTTAGGCGACGATTCTAGGTCGAATCGTACGATAGCTTACTATGGTGCCCCCTCCGTGTTTTTACCCAAATCGAACGTTTGAGGTAAAAACGTGAAAAAGCAAAATTTTAAAATGTTTTTAATTGTTTTTGAATAAAATTAAGAAAAATAGGGTAAAACCCTAATTCATTGTTACTGTTCATTTTCCTAGTTTTTAGAGCTCTGGAGACAAGATGGTCGAGACAGCGCACAGATCGACAGAGGTCCGACGCGGGCTACGGGTAAGGGTCTAAACTGAATTTAGAATGCTTTACTTTAGAATTTCATGCTTTTTAGATTAGATTTGATTGATTTTTGAGCATCGCGGCCATTTTTGGGCCGTCGACATCGTCGAGACGAAATCGTCTCGATTTTGCCGAAATCGTCTCGATATCGTCGATTTCGTCTAAGGGCGAAATCGGCGATAGGGGGACGATTTCGTCCAATAAGGGACGATTTCCTCATGCGAAATCGGAGACGAATTTGCTCAAATTGGGGACGATATCGTCCAATTGTGGACGATATCATCATTTATAAAATTGAACTTATTTTGACTTGCATTTTTAATTAATGATTTATTAATGATTTTTATTGTTGATTTTGTTTATGTTGCAGAGAGGATTACTAAAGAGCAGAGAATGGAAATATGGCGGGTTGAAGGATGACTTGGCCGCTCTATCTCAGGCAGAGAGAGATCAGCTGGCTCAGGTCGGCTTGCAGCATGTGGCAGAGATGCCACAGGTTTCTACAGATATGGGGCTATTGACAGCCCTAGCAGAGAGGTGGTATCCGGGTTCTTCCTATTTTTGGTTACCGACAGGGGAGATGACTCCCACACTGGAGGATGTATGGAGGATTTTGAGGATCCCCATACAAGGACGGCTGATCACTCCCATGGCCAATCAGGGCCACGCGATGATGCGACTGTGTGGCGATCCGAGCTTCACCCTGGAGAAGGGCGGAGTGAACATCGAGTCGCTACGCCAGATGCCTGGGGCATCTAGACTCACACGGGTTTTGGCTAGGGTGGTAGGTGGTCTGCTGCTATGCCATTAGAGTGGATGCAGAGTACCATGGCTACTGACAGATGTGGTCTACGACATGAGAGACCACGGATACAGGTTTGCTTGGGGGAGCTTTGTACTATGTCGATTGTATAGGATCCTTCATGGGGTCGTATACAAGGGCGGCCGATGTCTGGTTATGACATCTCTACTATAGGTTTGGTGCTGGGAGCACATCGTGGTGCGGAGGCCGGTAGGGCTCCCACTAATAGGGATTGACGGGGAGAGGCCTCGAGTTTTCTACTGGTGGCTCCGGAGAGGGGCACAATGACGGATAGATCTGCCAGCATCCCGGAGACTACTAGACGACCTTGTCTCCGACCAGATCACCTGGAGGCCTTGGAGAGATCATCCAGGGTGGGCCGAGGATGGACAGGAGCTGGCTCGCATCAGGCGAGTCTGCTGGCTGAGGATGGAGAGGGGAGAGGTGGAGCTCCACCGATATGACCGAGTTTTGAGGTAGTTCGGTCTACAGCAGGGGATCCCATCTCTCAGAGACTACGAGTTTTCTTAGACTGTCCGGGATAACACTATAGTTAGCGAGGCTCCAGATATGCAACGATTCTGGAGTCAGGATGCAGATGATGCCCCCATTCAGCCAGTGGATGGGGACGACGCTGGGGTAGCCGACGACTATGATGCCTGGTACACAGGCATCCACCCTCCTCGGATGACGAGGGCTTAGGGTTCGATTCACGTAGTTGTGCGTCGAATGGGGAGGCGATGCCAGGCAGCCATTGAGGCAGCACAGGGTCATGACAGGAGAGAGCATAGGAGACCATAGGCTCAGCAGAGGCCATGGCAGTGGGAGAGGAGGGAGGAAAGACCCCCTTCTCCATAGAGAGAGAGGCCACCATCACTCGATAAGGGCAAGGGTGTTGACACTAGGGAGAGCAGCGAGACAGCGACTCTCCGAGCTGAGGTTGCCCGCCTACGGGCTCAGGTGCAGACATTGCAGGATGAGGCTACACGACTTAGAGCTCGGGGTGGAGGAGCGAGCACTCAGGATTTAGCATGCGCTATTGCCCAGGTTACATTCTATCAGGCTCTATATTACCAGGCGATGCCAGCAGAGCAGAGGGTGCCATTACCAGCTCATATTGCAGAGCCTGTCGTGATGGGGTCATCTAGGACATCATCACGATCGACATCCAGGACTCATGGCACCACACGGACTGCGATGGGGCCACCTCCTCCACCTCAGGGCGGGGGAGGAGATGAGGCTGAGAGCTCGAGGGGTTCTCGAGGTGAGGCTACTGCACTACATAGAGATTGTATATTTGATTGAGAGGATTGAGTATGCCAAGATGTAGATTGTGGCATACCAATCTATTTTTGATATGATGTACATATTGTTGATATATATATATAGATGAGATATTTTTTGATCATATGACTTGTCTTATGCGTTTGTATGATGCTTTTAATGTTTTGGTGTGATTGATTTGATGATTCATGTAATTATGTCGTTTGGAAATATGTATGGTTTTTAATGGATGCTTTAAAATTTAAATGAAATAATCTGATGGAACAAATTGGTTGTTTGTGATGTGATGATTTGATAAAAAAAAGGACTTCTAACAATAATTTCAAAGGACATTGTCGCTATTATAGACCATTTCATGGAGTCACCGCTCACTCGGTCGTCAAGCTAATCCCAGTATAGAAATATTGTTAAAAGTAAAAGAGTGCTTAAGAGACTGTCTTAAGACTTTGGTGTAATGGTGCAAATGATGATGATGATGATTTTGTTTTCAGACTTTTCATGAAAATATTATGCATGAAATATTTTAAAATGATTTTTGCTAGGCATAAATTCCTAAGTGTGATAAATTTTTTGGATAATTCCCTAGGAATTATACCATCATTGCAAATTTGCATATTGACATAATGACATGAAATAGTGATAATGTGCATGCTTTTTAAAAACATAATTGTATAACAGAATGATTTAAGTCATATGTTTTTATGATTTTAAATAAATGGGGAATAAAAATTGGTACAATGGTTTGCGCTAGGCATAGAATATGTAGGTATAGACTTATACCATCATCGCGAAATCCAAAGAAAAAGTTGATATAATAGTTTTATTGTATGGTTGATTTTTAATTGTTGAAAATAAACAGAAAATATGAAGAGGAGGACTTGCGCTAGGCATAAGACTCCCATTTAAGTTTTGGAACTATACCATCGTCGCGAAAGTCGACAATATATATATGTGTTTTTATTGTATGGTTTGAAAGAAATTTTGATTTTTGATTATGCATGTAGTTGTCTTTATGCGAGAAAGGAAAAATGAAATTATTCCAGACAATTTGCAAAGATATTTCAAAGTATCTCAAAGACAAAAGTTGGATTTATAAGGAATCCCATGTGCATATGTGAGTTCATTTCCAATCTTGATTTATCATAATGATACACAAAATCTCTCAAATACAAATGTGTGTGCAATTGCTATGTTCGTTTACCAGTTTTGAGCAAGATAATTTGATACAAGTGATTTGAATGAACCAAATAAGTGTTCATTAACCATGATTTAGATGCATATAACCATACCAGGACTACTATGTAAGTCGGATTATCAAGAGCTAGCTAATCCATAAGCGGACATAGGTCTGTACAAAAGAAGGTCGCTAATGTGACAGACATATCGCCACGCTAGGAGTTACCCAAGGCCAAGCGGGTTGGGCACAAACCACCTGTTATGGGGCTTACCTCACAGTTTTCGAATAATTGAGAATTCCAGGGATTCAAGCTCATCAACCCTTCTTTTCTTTTCAATGGGTAGGGAGAGGGATTTTATTGCTTTTGCTTTTGCTTTCTTTTGCTTTCTTTTGCTTTTATTTTGCTTTTATTTTGTATTTTTGCTTGATTTTTGAGATAATGCTTGAAACATTGTTGTAATGATATAAAATAACATTTTTCTTTTTCTCTTTTTCTTGAACTTTGCTTTTCTTCCTATGCTAGGGATACTTGCTCGGATTAGCTGTAGAGCAAGGGATTTTTATTCTGGGTAGGGGTGAGCTTGTCCTTTTGCCAATTCTCAAAGATTCTAGACCATGTGCATGATAGGATAGCAGGGGAAACTTTTCGCTCAAGAAACCACTTCTACTATGTAGCATAGCATGGACATTACAAATATAATCATTTTATTGTGAAAGGATGTGCTTGGTTTAAGTAAATAACAAGATCAATTCTCTGTGCTCAAACTTTATTTAATTGAATTTTGTGGACTTTGATATAAGAGAGATTAGTAATCATGCCAGATAAAAATCAAGATATTTATTCATGTGAATGTGAAAGTGAGGGATTCCAAATAAATGCTAATTTATCCAAAATAATTGAAAATATAACTGCAATACTTCAAGAAGAAATATATACAACAAATATTTTTGAAGATTTTGATGATTTTGATTATTATTTTTTTTATATATTTTGATTTTAATTGATGAATTGAAAGAAATACAATGTGATTGTTTTTTTTTTTGAAATTTTTATATTTTTATATGAATTTTTAGATGATGGAATTGGTGGTATATACAAGATGATCTATATACACTATACAAGGTTATTTGAGTATAGCATGTCTAAGGTTGCTTCAAAATCAAAGGAGGTTTTGAAGGATAATTTGGTTGTGTTGAAGGTAAGAACAAAAGGTGATGAATAAAAGGTAGTGATAACAAAAGCTTTGTTATAATGTAGAATAATGTAGCAAAAGATTTTACTTTTATATGTGTAAAATTGATCATGTTACAAAATAAAATGTAAGAAGGATAAGAAGGTTCTTCATTCTTATCACTATCTTCCAAGTCTTGATAAGATGGAGGGAGCATATATGAAAGATATGCATGGGTGTTATTTGGTAAACAAGGATGATCATATATGGATGAAGAAAAGTGATGGATAGAAGATAATTGTGACAATAGAGAATGTATAGAACTTGATGTTTCCCAATTCCAATGGCACCAAGAAATTAGAAAAACTAAACATGAAACAACCAAAACCAAGAGAAGAACAATATGCTACAAAAAAAGTATCCAAGATCTTGGATCCAATATTAAGGGAAGAATTATAGTACCTTGAGCTTCTTGAATTTCATTGTTAAAATATTTTATAATAACATTTGATTCATTAAGATCTTCTTCCTTTAATTTGAGTTTTTGGAATAATTGATAAGTGCATAAATTAAGAGAGGAGCCATTATCTACCATGATAGTTTTAACAGGTGTTTCTTTACTAGATCCTGTAATGTAAAGATAGGAGTCTTCTTGTGGAGTAGAGGAAGGAATCTCCTCATCATAGAATGAAATATGGTTAACCTCAAGAGGGTTTACACCATTAATTATGTTCTTAGAGAAAATATGATGAGGAACAAATTGTTGGCTAGGTATCTTGAACAAAGTTTCCTTATGAGAACTTTGTAATACTTCTAAAAGGGATATCTTTGCTTGAGGATTAATCACTTGTTGTTGGCTATCAAAGTGGATTTCAGATTGAGATTTTGATTCTAAAGATGAGCTTTCTATGCTTACATTCCATTTTGGATCATTCTCTAGAGCCAAAGATAGTTTTGAAGGTTGGTCAAATGAGGAATCCATCTCTTGAATATCAGATTGAGTTGATTGAACTTGAGGTTGCTCATTTGTAGTTTTTGTTACAATATTAGTAATATCATCATGATGGGACACATTAACATGCAATATTTGATTGGTTTCCTGTTGTTGATAATTGAATAGGGGTTCTTGGGAGATCCCCATGTCTTGATTGATTATTGGTATTTGTTGTGTAGGAGTTTGATTGTTTACTGGAGATTTATAATCAGTTGTAGATTGTAATTCCTTTATATTAAAAAGACCCTCATCAATCAAATCTTGAATTGCACATCTTAAATCTTTACAATTTTGTGTCATATGTCCATCCACTCTATGATATTCACAATGTAGCTCGGGTTTAAACCAATCTGTTGTGGTATCAAGTTGTCTTATGGAAGGGAGTTCAATCTTATTTGTATCAAGTAAATGCTTGAGAATTATATCCATTGGTTGATTGAGCTTAGTAAATTTACGTGATGAAGGTTTTCGAGAGGTTTTTGATACGTGCCTTAGGAATTCAGTCATAAAAGGACCTAATGGTTTCTCACCTCTACTTTCTTTATTATGGGTAGAATGATGATAGGAAGATTGCGAAGTATGAGGTGAGTGCATGGTAGAATTGGAAGAATAAGTATTTTCTTGTTGAAATGGATGTGTTGTATTGAAAGAAGAATATTGAAAGGGTGGAGGAGGATTGTATGTGGATTGATAGACATAATATGGATATATGGGAGAATAGATAATATCATTATGAAGAGGATTGGCAAAGGGATTGTCCTGTTGGGGTAAGGATGAAAAATGAGAAAAGTGTGATGGAGGTGGTGTTGAATAGGGATGAGGTTGGTCATAATCAACAAATGTATTTGGCTGAATTCTTCCAACATTACTGATGGGCTCATATTGATTTGAGTAAAAACTCATGGTTTCTTTAGTACTTCTAAAAGTAATATTTAGTATCTACTATTTAGAATTGAATCTAAAACATACAAACTTGAAATGATGATTTTGTTACTTTTTTTTTTTGTATACATATATATATATATATTTTTTTATATTTTTGAATCAAGATTAGATGCCATGTTATTCACGTCGGGTTCACCAAAATGTATCGCTCCAAATTTTTTGCATCCTTACCTTCGAGGCTATAGGATCCGTGCCCGGAAGGAGGATGGGAAAAGGATGGCGCGGTACCTCGGACTGAGAGGCCTTGCGAAGGTCCCGCCTCTCGGGGGAGGTGTATTATGGTGATTTTTTGATGGATGGTGGGTTCACCAGGAAACGTTTGAATGGCGGTTTCCACGCCTAGGTTGGGAATGTGTTTAATGTGTTCAGTTTTATCTTTAAACATTCGAGTCCTAGGTTTGGCCAAATGAATCTAAGTTGTTCTATTATGAAAATGCAGACTAAATGAAATACAACAAACAGATTTGAACAGAAAATAGAGAGAAAAAGCTAAATTACAGAGCCATACCTGATCCGGATGTCTGATGGAGGTTCTGATTCTTGAAGCAGACAGGATCATCTGGAATTTGACGGGATCGTCTCCGACCTGCAGGATCGTCTGAGATCTGACGAATTCGTCAGACGAATTCGTCAGAGACCTGCAAACAGAGAAATAGACACAAAATACAAAAAATGCAGCAATGCTAATAGAGGATAATGATGTAAAATGACAATAAGGATGTTAACAGATAATCCCGAATAGAAATGCAAGTAAGTTGCAACACTTTAATAGCTAATCATGACCTTATTATGCAATTAAACTACATGGGTGAACTCCAAGATGCAAAATAATAAAGAATAATCATAAGATTAACTAAATACAAAATAATGCAACAGAAAATAATGAGGAAATGCAAACTTCGGGGCACTGATTGCCCCCAATGCAGATCGCAGTCGAGATCGTCTCGAATTGGTGCGAAATCGTCTCGAATTGAACAGGATCGTCCACGACGAACTGAGCTTGCTCCGGCTGAAAAATACTAAGGTTCCTGCAAATAAATTTGGACAAATATGGAGGCAAATAATAATTTAAGACGGTCTAATGCACGTAGAACTTGTGTTACAGGAAATTTCAGCCAGGGGGATGCCAAGGGGGAGTCCTAAGTTTAAATAGGCTTAGGAGGGAGGTTAGGAGGTTGGAGATCATCCCAATTTGGGAGATCTCCAACGGGGAGGGTCTCTAACGGTGCAGACACGCTTCTGCCCGGATTAGAGACGTCGTTGGAACAGAGGCTAATTGTGAAAAATTAGTTTTGGGACAAGATCGTCTGGACGTCCTAGCCCAGAAGAAATCATCCGATCTGAGGCGATATCGTCTGATCGGCGACGATATCGTCAAACGGTCAAAACAAACTCTAAAAATGGCACGGGAAAGGAGGAAACGGGTTAAACGGTGGTTTGGGAGCGGTTTTGGGGTTAAAATTTGAATTTGAATATTTACTAGAGTAATTGTAATTATTTAAGGTTTTATTGCGCCAATTTTAGGGTGCTACATTTTGCCCCCTCTTTAGCGAATTTTCTGAAGAAAATGCGTTAAAGATGAGTTCTTCTCGATCTACGAGAAAGCAAAAATTATTCCCATTTTTAGGCGACGATTCTAGGTCGAATCGTACGACAACTTACTATGGTGCCCCCTCCGTGTTTTTACCCAAATCGAACGTTTGAGGTAAAAACACGGAAAAGCAAAATTTTAAAATGTTTTTAATTGTTTTTGAATAAAATTAAGAAAAATAGGGTAAAACCCTAATTCATTTTTACTATTCATTTTCTCTGATGATATGACTTGTGTATATGTTTTATGATGCTTTAATGTTTTGATTGTTTGCTGATTGGATTGATGATTCATGTAATTATGTCGTTTGGAAATATTATGGTTTTAATGTCATGCTTTAAAAATTTAAATGAAATAATCTGATGTAACAAATTGGTTGTTTGTGATGATAATTTGATAAAAAATAAAAGGGACTTTTAACAATAATTTCAAAGGACATTGTCGCTGTTATAGACCATTTCATGGAGTCGCCGCTCACTCGGTCGTCAAGCTAATCCCAGTATAGAAATATTGTTAAAAGTAAAAGAGTGCTTAAGAGACTGTCTTAAGACTTTGGTGTGATGATGCAAATGATGATGATGATGATGATTTGTTTTCAGACTTTTCATGAAAATATTATGCATGAAATATTTTAAAATGATTTTTGCTAGGCATAAATTCCTAAGTGTGATAAATTTTTTGGATAATTCCCTAGGAATTATACCATCATTGCAAAATTGAATTTTGACATAATGACATGAAATAGTGATAATGTGCATGCTTTTTTAAAGACATAATTGTATAACATAATGATTTAAGTCATATGTTTTTATGATTTTAAATAAATGGGGAATAAAAATTGGTACAATGGTTTGCGCTAGGCATAGAATATGTAGGTATAGACTTATACCATCATCGCGAAATCCAAAGAAAAAGTTGATATAATAGTTTTATTGTATGGTTGATTTTTAATTGTTGAAAATAAACAGAAAATATGAAGAGGAGGACTTGCGCTAGGCATAAGACTCCCATTTAAGTTCTGGAACTATACCATCGTCGTGAAAGTCGACAATATATATATATATATATATATGTGTGTGTGTGTGTGTGTGTGTGTGTGTTTTTATTGTATGGTTTGAAAGAAATTTTGATTTTTGATTATGCATGTAGTTGTCTTTATGCGAGAAAGGAAAAATGAAATTATTCCCGACAATTTGCAAAGATATTTCAAAGTATCTCGAAGACAAAAGTTGGATTTATAAGGAATCCCATGTGCATATGTGAGTTCATTTCCAATCTTGATTTATCATAATGATACACAAAATCTCTCAAATACAAATGTGTGTGCAATTGCTATGTTCGTTTACCAGTTTTGAGCAAGATAATTTGATACAAGTGATTTGAATGAACCAAATAAGTGTTCATTAACCATGATTTAGATGCATATAACCATACCAGACTACTATGTAAGTCGGATTATCAAGAGCTAGCTAATCCATAAGCAGACATAGGTCTGTACAAAAGAAGGTCGCTAATGTGACAGACATATCGCCACGCTAGGAGTTACCCAAGGCCAAGCGGGTTGGGCACAAACCACTTGTTATGGGGCTTACCTCACAGTTTTCGAATAATTGAGAATTCTAGGGATTCAAGCTCATCAACCCTTCTTTTCTTTTCAATGGGTAGGGAGAGGGATTTTATTGCTCTTTTGCTTTTTGCTTTCTTTTGCTTTTACTTTTGTATTTTTGCTTGATTTTTGAGATAATGCTTGAAACATTGTTGTAATGATATAAAATAACATTTTTCTTTTTCTCTTTTTCTTGAACTTTGCTTTTCTTCCTATGCTAGGGATACTTGCTCGGATTAGCTGTAGAGCAAGGGATTTTTATTCCGGGTAGGGGTGAGCTTGTCCTTTTGCCAATTCTCAAAGATTCTAGACCATGTGCATGATAGGATAGCAGGGGAAACTTTTCGCTCAAGAAACCACTTCTACTATGTAGCATAGCATGGACATTACAAATATAATCATTTTATTGTGAAAGGATGTGCTTGGTTTAAGTAAATAACAAGATCAATTCTCTGTGCTCAAACTTTATTTAATTGAATTTTGTGGACTTTGATATAAGAGAGATTAGTAATCATGCCGGATAAAAATCAAGATATTTATTTCGTGTTTGTGAAAGTGAGGGATTCCAAATAAATGCTAATTTATCCAAAATAATTTGAAAATATAACTGCAATACTTCAAGAATTGATAAGTGAAAAATATACAACAAATATTTTTGAAGATTTTGATAATTTTGACTGTTTTTGTATTTTTATTTTTTATATTTGAATTAAATAAATAATATTGTTTTTTTTGAAATTTTTATATGTTTTATTAGATGATGGAATTGGGGGTATATACAAGATGATCTATATACACTATACAAGGTTATTTGAGTATAGCATGTCTAAGGTTGCTTCAAAATCAAAGGAGGTTTTGAAGGATAATTTGGTTGTGTTGAAGGTAAGAACAAAAGGTGATGAATAAAAGGTAGTGATAACAAAAGCTTTGTTATAATGTAGAATAATGTAGCAAAAGATTTGACTTTTATATGTGTAAAATTGATCATGTTACAAAATAAAATATCAGAAGGATAAGAAAGTTCTTCATTCTTATCACTATCTTCCAAGTCTTGATAAGATGGAGGGAGTATATGTGAAAGATATGCATGGGTGTTATTTGGTAAACAAGGATGATCATATATGGATGAAGAAAAGTGATGGATAGAAGATAATTGTGACAATAGAGAATGTATAGAACTTGATGTTTCAACCATTAAATATTCTTCAAATGGTGTTGGGTCACCATGTATGGTAAAAAATTTATTTGCAAAAAAAAAAAAAAAAAAAGGGGGGGGGGGGGGGGGGGAAAACCAACAACAAAAAAAAAGAAGGGGGGAGAAGGAGGGGGAAGGAAAAGGGGAAAAAAAAAAAAAAAAAAAAAAAAAAAAGAAGAAGAATGAAAAAAAAAAAAAAAAAAAAAAAAAAACTAGAGCTTCTTGAATTTCATTGTTAAAAGATTTTATAATAACATTTGATTCATTAAGATCTTCTTCCTTTAATTTGAGTTTTTGGAATAATTGATAAGTGCATAAATTAAGAGAGGAGCCATTATCTACCATGATAGTTTTAACGGGTGTTTCTTTACTAGATCCTGTAATGTAAAGATAGGAGTCTTCTTGTGGAGTAGAGGAAGGAATATCCTCATCATAGAATGAAATATGGTTAACCTCAAGAGGGTTTACACCATTAATTATGTTCTTAGAGAAAATATGATGAGGAACAAATTGTTGGCTAGGTATCTTGAACAAAGTTTCCTTATGAGAACTTTGTAATACTTCTAAAAGGGATATCTTTGCTTGAGGATTAATCACTTGTTGTTGGCTATCAAAGTGGATTTCAGATTGAGATTTTGATTCTAAAGATGAGCTTTCTATGCTTACATTCCATTTTGGATCATTCTCTAGAGCCAAAGATAGTTTTGAAGGTTGGTCAAATGAGGAATCCATATCTTGAATATCGGATTGAGTTGATTGAACTTGAGGTTGCTCATTTGTAGTTTTTGTTACAATATTAGTAATATCATCATGATGGGACACATTAACATGCAATATTTGATTGGTTTCCTGTTGTTGATAATTGAATAGGGGTTCTTGGGAGATCCCCATGTCTTGATTGATTATTGGTATTTGTTGTGTAGGAGTTTGATTGTTTAATGGAGATTTATAATCAGTTGTAGATTGTAATTCCTTTATATTAAAAAGACCCTCATCAATCAAATCTTGAATTGCACATCTTAAATCTTTACAATTTTGTGTCATATGTCCATCTACTCTATGATATTCACAATGTAGCTCAGGTTTAAACCAATCTGTTGTGGTATCAAGTTGTCTTATGGAAGGGAGTTCAATCTTATTTGTATCAAGTAAATGCTTGAGAATTATATCCATTGGTTGATTGAGCTTTGTAAATTTACGTGATGAAGGTTTTCGAGAGGTTTTTGATACGTGCCTTAGGAATTCAGTCATAAAAGGACCTAATGGTTTCTCACCTCTACTTTCTTTATTATGGGTAGAATGATGATAGGAAGATTGTGAAGTATGAGGTGAGTGCATGGTAGAATTGGAAGAATAAGTATTTTCTTGTTGAAATGGATGTGTTGTATTGAAAGAAGAATATTGAAAGGGTGGAGGAGGATTGTATGTGGATCGATAGACATAATATGGATATATGGGAGAATAGATAATATCGTTATGAAGAGGATTGGCAAAGGGATTGTCCTGTTGGGGTAAGGATGAAAAATGAGAAAAGTGTGATGGAGGTGATGTTGAATAGGGATGAGGTTGGTCATAATCAACAAATGTATTTGGCTGAATTCTTCCAACATTACTGATGGGCTCATATTGATTTGAGTAAAAACTCATGGTTTCTTTAGTACTTCTAAAAGTAATATTTAGTATCTACTATTTAGAATTGAATCTAAAACATACAAACTTGAAATGATGATTTTGTTATTTTTTTTTTCTTGTATACATATATATATATATATTTATTTTTTTTTTATATTTTTGAATCAGAAAGATGCCTATGTTATTCACGTCGGGTTCACCAAAATGTATCGCTCCAAATTTTTCGCATCCTTACCTTCAGGCTATAGGATCCGTGCCCGGAAGGAGGATGGGAAAAGGATGGCGCGGTACCTCGGATTGAGAGGCCTTGCGAAGGTCCCGCCTCTCGGGGGAGGTGTATTATGGTGATTTTTCGATGGATGGTGGGTTCACCAGGAAACGTTTGAATGGCAGTTTCCACGCCTAGGTTGGGAATGTGTTTAATGTGTTCAGTTTTATCTTTAAACATTCGAGTCCTAGGTTTGGCCAAATGAATCTAAGTTGTTCTATTATGAAAATGCAGACTAAATGAAATACAACAAATAGATTTGAACAGAAAATAGAGAGAAAAAGCTAAATTAAAGAGCCATACCTGATCCGGATGTCTGATGGAGGTTCTGATTCTTGAAGCAGACAGGATCGTCTGGAATTTGACGGGATCGTCTCCGACCTGCAGGATCGTCTGAGATCTGACGAATTCGTCAGACGAATTCGTCAGAGACCTGCAAACAGAGAAATAGACACAAAATACAAAAAATGCAGCAATGCTAATAGAGGATAATGATGTAAAATGACAATAAGGATGTTAACAGATAATCCCGAATAGAAATGCAAGTAAGTTGCAACACTTTAATAGCTAATCATGACCTTATTATGCAATTAAACTACATGGGTGAACTCCAAGATGCAAAATAATAAAGAATAATCATAAGATTAACTAAATACAGAATAATGCAACAAAAAATAATGAGGAAATGCAAACTCTGGGCACTGATTGCCCCCAATGCAGACTGCAGTCGAGATCATCTCGAATTGGTGCGAAATCATCTCGAATTGAACAGGATCATCCACGACGAACTGAGCTTGCTCCGGCTGAAAAATACTAAGGTTCCTACAAATAAATTTGGACAAATATGGAGGCAAATAATAATTTAAGACGGTCTAATGCACGTAGAACTTGTGTTACAGGAAATTTCAGCCAGGGGGATGCCAAGGGGGAGTCCTAAGTTTAAATAGGCTTAGGAGGGAGGTTAGGAGGTTGGAGATCATCCCAATTTGGGAGATCTCCAACGGGGAGGGTCTCTAACGTGCTTCTGCCCAGATTAGAGATGCCGTTGGAATAGAGGCTAATTGTGAAAAATTAGTTTTGGGACAAGATCGTCTGGACGTCCTAGCCTAGACGAAATCGTCCGATCTGAGGCGATATCGTCTGATCGGCGACGATATCGTCAAACGGTCAAAACAAACTCTAAAAATGGCACGAGAAAGGAGGAAACGGGTTAAACGACGGTTTGGGAGCGGTTTTGGGGTTGAAATTTGAATTTGAATATTTACTAGAGTAATTGTAATTATTTAAGGTTTTATTGCGCCAATTTTAGGGTGCTACATTTTGCCCCCTCTTTAGCGAATTTTTTGAAGAAAATGCATTAAAGATGAGTTCTTCTTGATCTATGAGAAAGCAAAAATTATTTCCATTTTTAGGCGACGATTCTAGGTTGAATCGTATGACAGCTTACTATGGTGCCCCCTCCGTGTTTTTACCCAAATCGAACGTTTGAGGTAAAAACACGAAAAAGCAAAATTTAAAAATGTTGTTAATTGAATAAAATTAAGAAAATAGGGTAAAACCCTAATTCATTTTTACTATTCATTTTCTCTGATGATATTTTTGATGATATGACTTGTGTATATGTTTTATGATGCTTTAATGTTTTGAATTGTTTGCTTATTGGATTGAGGATTCATGTAATTATGTCGTTTCGAAATATTATAATTTTGATGTCATGTTGTAAGATTTTAAATGAAATAATCTGATGTAAATAATTGGTTGTTTGTGATGATAATTTGATAAAAAAATAAAAGGGACCTTTAACAATAATTTCAAAGGACATTGTCGTTGTTATAGACCATTTCATGGAGTCGCCGCTCACTCGGTTGTCAAGCTAATCCCAGTATAGAAAAATTGTTAAAAAGTAAAAGAGTGCTTAAGAGACTGTCTTAAGACTTTGGTGTGATGATGCAAATGATGATGATGATGGTGATTTGTTTTTATATTTTCATGAAAAATATTATGCATGAAATAATTTTAAAATGATTTTTGCTAGGCATAAATTTCTAAGTGTGATAATTTTTTTGGATAATTCCCTAGGAATTATACCATCATTGCAAATTTGCATATTGACATAATGACATGAAATAGTGATAATGTGCATGCTTTTTAAAAACATAATTGTATAACAAAATGATTTAAGTCATATGTTTTTATGATTTTAAATAAATGGGGAATAAAAATTGGTACAATGGTTTGCGCTAGGCATAGAATATGTAGGTATAGACTTATACCATCATCACAAAATCCAAAGAAAAAGTTGATATAATAGTTTTATTGTATGGTTGATTTTTAATTGTTGAAAATAAACAGAAAATATGAAGAGGAGGACTTGCGCTAGGCATAAGACTCCAATTTAAGTTCGGAACTATACCATCGTCGCGAAAGTCGACAATATATATATATATATATATATATATATATATATATATATATATATGTATGTATATATATATATATATATATATATATATATATATATATATATATATATATATATATATATGTGTGTGTGTGTGTGTGTGTGTGTGTGTGTGTGTGTGTGTGTGTGTGTGTGTGTGTTTTTATTGTATGGTTTGAAAGAAATTTTGATTTTTTATTATGCATGTAGTTGTATTTATGCGAGAAAGGAAAAATGAAATTATTCCAGACAATTTGCAAAGATATTTCAAAGTATCTCGAAAACAAAATTTGGATTTATAAGGAATCCCATGTGCATATGTGAGTTCATTTCCAATCTTGATTTATCATAATGATACACAAAATCTCTCAAATACAAATGTGTGTGCAATTGCTATGTTCTTTTACCAGCTTTGAGCAAGATAATATGATACAAGTGATTTGAATAAACCAAATAAGTGTTCATTAACCATTATTTAGATGCATATAACCATACCAGACTACTATGTAAGTCAGATTATCAAGAGCTAGCTAATCCATAAGCAGACATAGATCTGTACAAAATAAGGTCGCTAATGTGACAGACATATCGCCATGCTAGGAGTTACCCAAGGCCAAACAGGTTGGGCACAAACCACCTGTTATGGGGCTTACCTCATAGTTTTCGAATAATTGAGAATTCCAGGGATTCAAGCTCATCAACCCCTTTTTTCTTTTCAATGGGTAGGGAGAGGGATTTTATTGCTTTTGCTTTTGCTTTCTTTTGATTTCTTTTGCTTTCTTTTGCTTTTCTTTTGTATTTTTGCTTCATTTTTGAGATAATGCTTGAAACATTGTTGTAATGATATAAAATAACATTTTTATTTTTCTCTTTTTCTTGAACTTTGCTTTTCTTCCTATGCTAGGGATACTTGCTCGGATTAGCTGTAGAGCAAGGGATTTTTATTATGAGTAGGCGTGAGCTTGTCCTTTTTCCAATTCTCAAAGATTCTAGACCATGTGCATGATAGGATAGCAGGGGAAACTTTTCACTTAAGAAACCACTTCTACTATGTAGCATAGCATGGACATTACAAATATAATAATTTTATTGTGAAAGGATGTTCTTGGTTTAAGTAAATAACAAGATCAATTCTCTGTGCTCAAAATTTATTTAATTGAATTTTGTGGACTTTGATATAAGAGATTAGTAATCATGCCAGATAAAAATCAAGATATTTATTTTGTGTTTGTGATAGTGGGGGATTCCAAATAAATGCTAATTTATCCAAAATAACTTGAAAATATAACTGCAATACTTGAAGAAGAAATATATACAACAAATATTTTTGAAAAAAATTGATAATTTTGACTCTCTCTTTCTTTTGTTTTTTTTTTTTGAAAGAATTAACAAGTGCCATAAATAAATACAACAAATATTTTTGAATATTTTGATGATTTTGATTTTTTTTTTTATATATTTTGATTTTAATTGATGAATTGAAAGAAATACAATGTGATTGTTTTTTTTTTAAACTTTTATATTTTTATATGAATTTTTAGATGATGGAATTGTGGTATATACAAGATGATCTATATACATTATACAATGTGATTGGAGTATAGCATGTCTAAGGTTGCTTCAAAATCAAAGGAGGTTTTGAAGGATAATTTGGTTGTGGTGAAGGTAAGAACAAAAGGTGATGAATAAAAGGTAGTGATAACAAAATATTTGTTATAATGTAGAATAATGTAGAAAAAGATTTTAATTTTATATGTGTAAAATTGATCATGTTACAAAATAAAATGTTAGAAATATAAGAAAGTTCTTCATTCTTATTATTATATTCCAAGTTTTGATAAGATGGATGGAGTAGATGTGAAAGATATGCATGGATGTTATTTGATGAACAAGGATGATCATATATGGATGAAGAAAAGTTATGGATAGAAGATAATTGTGATAATAGAAAATGTATAGAAGTTGATGTTTCAACCATTAAATATTCTTCAAATGGTTTTGGGTCACCCTGTATGGTAACAATTTTATTTGCAAGTTCAAACTTCAAACATTGGTGAAGAGTGGAAGGGAAAACCCTCATCGTATGAATCCAAGGACTCTGGAGAAGTAGGTTGTAAGGTGAAGGACAATATCCTACATAGAACAAAGCATCCAGGATCTTGGATCCAATATTAAGGGGAATAATTATAGTACCTTGAGCTTCTTGAATTTCATTGTTAAAAGATTTTATAATAACATTTGATTCATTAAGATCTTCTTCCTTTGATTTGTGTTTTTAGAATAATTGATAAGTGCATAAATTAAGAGAGGAGCCATTACCTACCATGATAGTTTTAACAGGTGTTTCTTTACTAGATCCTGTAATGTAAAGATAGTAGTCTTCTTGTGGAGTAGAGGAAGGAATCTCCTCATCATAGAATGAAATATGGTTAACCTCAAGAGGGTTTATGATGCAGGAGCATCCGAGGGCAGCAGAGCAATCTAGCATCAACCAAAAATTTTCTAAGTATTTTGCAAAGAAAAATATGTGTCGCGATATCACGACACAAAAAGTGTCACGATATCGCGACCAAAACAGAAGATAGGGAAGCGGCGGACAGAATGTCGCGATTTCGTGACATGTCACGATTTCGTGACATGTCATGAAATCGTGACCAAAATAGGGAAGCAAAGGCGCGGAGGACCGAAGGTCGCGAAATCGTGACATGTCACGATTTCGTGACCAAAGCAGGGAAGCAAAGGCGCGGAGGACCGAAGGTCGCGAAATCGCGACATGTCACGATTTCGCGACCAACGCAGGGAAGCAAAGGCGCGGAGGACCGAAGGTCACGAACAATGTCATGATTTCGTGACCAAAGCAGGGAAGCAAAGGCGCGAAGGACCGAAGGTCGCGAAATCGTGACATGTCACGATTTCACGACCAACGCAAGGAGCAAAGGCGCGAAGGACCGAAGGTCACGAAATCGTGACATGTCACGATTTTGTGACCAATGCAGGGAGCAAAGACGCGGAGGACGGAAGGTCATGAAATCGTGACATGTCACGATTTCGTGACCGAAACTGAAGAACGGAGGCGCGATTGAAAAATGGCGCGATATCGCGATAGGTCACGATATCGCGGCCAAACGGAAGCGAGAAGGCATGGAGGAAGGAACGTCGTGATATCGTGACATGTCACGATATCACGACCGAAATAGGGGAGAGAAGGCACCGAGAGGAATTGTCGTGATATCGCGACATGTCGCGATATCGCGACCAAAAGAAAAACACGCACTCCAGGCTTTCATAAAAGCGTCCCTTCGTGCACGGCAAGTTAGCGGTAGTGAAGCAGCAGTTTCAGGGGAAGATTCCAACAGGCATGTTGGCCACTCGCACAGGATATCTAGAGACGCATTTATAGCAACTAACAACAAGCAGCAGATCGAGAAGAAGTTTCCGTTGGGGTATGGCAGCCAGTCGCGCACCTCACCCAGAGTCTCATCAATGCAACTTTCCAGTATTGTTCCAGGTGGCAATTGCAGATCGTGGGAAGTTTGAAAACATAGAGGATCGGGACCTCGATAAAAACCCAAGGATTGTAATGAGAAGGGGTTGGCAAAATGGCCGATGGCTGTATATTCTTTGTAAAATTCTTTCGAAGCTATTGGATAAGAAATTTGGCTCTTGTTACTTTGTTTCTTGTCTTGTCTTTAGATCTGTTCTCCACCAAGTGGTATCAGAGCCAGAAGTTCCTGAGTGTGTAACAGATCGTCGGACGTGAGGCAGTTACACCAGGATCTATGGGAGGGCTTGTGATTGAGTGAGCAGAATGCCTCCAAGAAGAAACCCTATTGGTGGGAGAGGCATGGCGGCAGCGGAAGATGTCCGAGCTTTGCAGCGGCAAATGCAAGCCCTGCAAGAAGAAATGCATAGAAGATTGGAGCCAAGAAGAGATGAAGGTAGTGAAGAGGAAGATGACGAAGAAGAAGGCCAACCTGAGGAAGAAGAAGAAGCAGTAGATCCTGCTCAAGCCAGACTATACAAAGCCATATCCCAGATTGGGAAGAGGCCGAAGATGGAGGTTTCCACGTATTTCGGGAACCTTGATCCAGAGGAATTGATCGACTGGATCAACGATCTGGAAGAGTACTTTGAGTACGAGGAGGTTGAGGATCCTGATAGGGTCAGATTCGCTAAGACCAAACTGAAAGGTCATGCCAGCATTTGGTGGAAGGGAGTGCAGCTGGAGCAAAATAAAAGAGGAAAAGAGAGAATAACAAAATGGGAACGGATGGCAGAAAAGCTGAAGAGGCAGTTCATCCCTGGTGATTATGAGTTAGACCTACTAAAGAAAATGCAAGGGTTGAGGCAATCAAGTAAGTCTGTAAAAGAATACACAGAAGAGTTTCATAAAATTATGATCAGAATAGGTCACTCAGAGGCCAACAAGGAGAAGGTAGCCCATTACATTAATGGGTTACGAGCAAGTATTCAGGAAGAATTAAGTCTGGTCCGGATGACCACCATAGAGGATGCTTACCAATTTGCCCTAAAGGTTGAGGAAAAGCTCAATAGGAGGTTTGAGAACAAGCAAAGAGGAAGAGGTCATGGCGGAAGAACCGACGGAAGGGCCAGTGGAAGAAGGAATGAAGAATCTCAGAAGAATGGAGAAGGTAGCAGTAATCAGGAACAAAGGAGAGAAAATACCTACCGCCCCCGTAATCAGAATAATGATTACCGAGGGGGAAGGGGCAGAGCCGGACATGGCCAGGGAAGAGGAAGATTTCGTGGAACTTGTTTCCAGTGTGGAGAAGAGGGACATCACCAATACGAGTGTCCACAACAACGAGAAAGGAATAATAGGAGGCCGAAAGGAAATGCCAGAGCCGCGATCGCTGATGAAGATGTTGGATCTGAGCATTCTGAAGAAGCTGAGAGAGGAGAAGTAATGATTGCGAGGAGAGTCCTACTGAATGAAGAGGGGGCCACAGATCAAAGGAAAAGCTTATTTCGCACAAGGTGTAAATGCGCGGGTAAGATTTGCAATATTATTATTGACAACGATAGCACGGATAACCTAGTTTCAGAGGGAATGGTTACAAAGCTACAACTGGAGAGGAAGAGACACCCGCATCCATATCGGATCGCGTGGTTGCAGAAAGACCATAAAGTTTTGGTCAGTGAACAATGCCTGGTAAAATTTAGTATTGGGAATTACCGTGATGAGGTCCTGTGCGACATTCTGCCCATGGATGCATGCCATTTGCTGTTGGGAAGGCCATGGCAGTTTGACAGGAGCGCGGTTCATGATGGCCGTGCCAACACCTATTCCGTGACAAAGAATGGAATGCGTCATAAGCTGAAACCCCTGAAGGAGGTGGAAGAAAAGGTATGTGGCAGTGCCAAAATTTGCTTGGTTGACGGAAGAAAATTTTTAGATGATTTAAAACATGAACATATGTGTTATGCATTAATTCCTAGAGTCAGGGATACATAATGCAAAGATACCCCAACAGAAGTCCTAGATCTGTTGGAGGAATTTCTAGATATTATATCTGATAATGTGCCTGAGGGTTTACCCCCAGTAAGGAAGATCAGTCACCATATCGATTTGGTGCCAGGATCAAGCTTGCCCAATAAAGCTGCACATAGAATGATGCCTGTAGAAACTGAAGAGCTAAACAGGCAGGTCCAGGAGTTGCTGGAGAAGGGACTGATTCGGGAAAGCTTGAGTCCATGCGCAGTGCCTGCAGTGCTAGCGCCAAAGAAATATGGAGAGTGGAGAATGTGTACAGACTCTCGAGCCATCAACAAGATCACAATAAAATACAGATTTCCATTGCCAAGAATGGATGACATAATGGACTGTTTGAGTGGAGCCAAGTACTTCACCAAGATTGATCTCAAGAGTGGGTACCATCAGATCCATGTCAGAGAAGGAGATGAGTGGAAGACAACCTTCAAGACCAGGGAGGGTTTGTATGAGTGGTTGGTCATGCCATTTGGGCTGTCCAATGCACCAAGTACCTTCATGCGGCTGATGAATGAGGTACTCAAAGAGTTTTTAGGAAAATTTGTCATTGTCTATTTAGATGATATATTAATATTTAGCAAAACCCTGGAGGAGCACCTGATGCATATCAGAAGAGTTTTTGAGAAGTCACGGGGAGGAGCAGTTATTAATCAATCTAAAAAAGTGTAATTTTGTAAAGGAGTTAGTGTACCTGGGATTTGTCATCTCAGCAGAAGGTCTAAAAATGGACCCAAAAAAGGTGAGAGCTATCATCGAATGGCCTACCCCGAGAAGCACAATGGAGGTAAGATCATTTCATGGTCTAGCCAGCTTCTACAAAAAATTCATTAGAAATTTCAGCAGCATTTGTGCACCCCTCACAGAAACAATGAGAGGAGATAAGAAAGAGTTCAAGTGGACCTTAGGAGCAGATAGAAGCTTTGATCTGTTGAAGAGGAAGGTCACGGAACAACCTGTTTTGGCACTCCCAGACTTTAACAAGGTATTTCAGGTAGATTGTGATGCCAGTGGTAGTGCAATAGGAGCTGTACTGAGTCAGGAAGGCAGGCCTGTTGCCTACTTTAGTGAGAAACTCAATGATGCTCGAAAAAAGTATTCAGTTTATGATCAAGAATTTTATGCAATAATTCAGGCTCTAAAGAAGTGGAGGCATTATTTGTTGCCAAAAGAGTTTGTTCTATTCACTGATCATCAGGCCTTACAGTACATTAATAGCCAAACAAAACTGAATCAGAGGCACTTGAAGTGGGTTGAGTTTCTCCAAAGCTATACCTTTGTGTTAAAGCACAGAAGCGGGAAATCAAACAGAGTTGCAGATGCCTTAAGTAGAAGGCAGAATTTGCTGATTGAAATGACAGTGGAAGTGGTAGGATTCGAAGAACTAAAGGGTCTGTACCCTGATGATCCTGATTTTGTAGAGGCCTGGATGGCTTGCTTGGCACCTGTTACTATGGACAGGACAAAGTGGTTGGATTTTCTAATCCAAGATGGAATGTTGTTCAGGGGAAGTAAATTATGCATTCCAAGGAGTTCCATGCGGGAGAACTTAATCAAGGAGAAGCACAAGTGGGGGACTAGCTGGACATTTTGGTCGGGATAAGACCATTGCCCTGGTGAGTGAGAACTACTACTGGCCGCAACTGCAGCAAGATGTGAAAAAGTTTGTGCAAAGTTGCAGAATATGCCAGATGGCAAAAGGCGTGAGGCAGAACACAGGATTATACCAGCCGTTACCTATACCTGAAAGGCCATGGGAGGACATCAGCATGGATTTCATTCTTGGGTTGCCGAGAACACAGAGGGGAAATGACTCCGTATTTGTGGTGGTCGACAGATTCTCCAAGATGGCACATTTTATTCCCTGCCAGAAAACAAGTGACGCGGTTCACATTGCAGGGTTATTTTTCAAGGAAGTGGTACGACTTCACGGTCTACCAAAAAGCATAGTTTCTGACAGAGATACAAAGTTTGTTGGTTATTTCTGGAGAACATTGTGGAAGAAGTTGAAGACAGATCTGAAGTTCAGTTCTGCATACCACCCACAAACTGATGGATAGACAGAGGTGGTAAATAGAAGTCTGGGTAATTTATTAAGATGCTTGATAGCAGATAAACCCAAGGGATGGGATTTGGTTTTGCCACAGCGGAATTTGCATACAACAATTCTGTCAACAAGAGTACAAACAAATCTCCATTCCAAGTCATATATGGAAACAGCCCAAGAAATGTTTCTGAACTGAGGAAATTAGATAAAGGAGAAAAGTGCAGTGCCGAAGCTGAGGAATTTGCGAAACAGATGAAAAGCCTGCATGAAGAAGTGAAGAAACAAATTACAAAAATGAATACTCAGTATAAGACAAGAGCAGACCAAAAGCGGCGGTTCAAAGAGTTCGAAGTGGGAGATGAAGTCATGGTCCATCTCAGAAAGGAAATATTCCCAGCCAAAACTTATAACAAGTTGAAGATGAAGAAGTTTGGGCCATGCAGAATACTGGAAAAATGGGATTCAGGCAATGCATATGAAGTGGAATTGCCAAGTGGGCTTGACATTTCGCCTATTTTTAACATATCAGATTTAGTGCAATACCATGAAGGAAACAGTACAGAGGCACCAAGTATAGAATTGTGGAGCATTCCAGCGTCTAACCCAACCACAGACGAGATCGAGGAAATATTAGATACTCGTGAAGGCAGAAGCACAAGGAACAAACAGTATTCTGAATATTTGATCAAGTGGAAGGGCAGACCTGTAGAAGATGCAACTTGGCTATCAAAAATAGAGGTTGACCGCCTGGGTCTTCCTTTCAAAGATCAGAAGTGAGGATCACTTCTCAATCCACCCCGGGTGTCTGATGCAGGAGCATCCGAGGGCAGCAGAGCAATCTAGCATCAACCAAAAATTTTCTAAGTATTTTGCAAAGAAAAATATGTGTCGCGATATCGCGACACAAAATAGAAGATAGGGAAGCGACGAAGAATGTCGTGATTTCACAACATGTCATGATTTTGTGACATGTCGCGATATCATGACCAAAATAGGGAAGCAAAGGCGCAGAGGACCGAAGGTCGCGAAATCGTGACATGTCACGATATCGCGACCAAAGCAGGGAAGCAAAGGCGCGGAGGACCGAAGGTCACGAAATCGCGACATGTCACGATTTCATGACCAACGCAGGGAAGCAAAGGCGCGGAGGACCGAAGGTCACGAAATCGTGACATGTCGCGATTTCGTGACCAAAGCAGGGAAGCAAAGGCGCGGAGGACCGAAGGTCACGAAATCATGACATGTCATGATTTCGCGACCAACGCAGGGAAGCAAAGGCGCGGAGGACCGAAGGTCACGAAATCATGACATGTCACGATTTCATGACCAACGCAGGGAAGCAAAGGCGTGGAGGACCGAAGGTCACGAAATCGTGACATGTCACGATTTCGCGACCAACGCAGGGAAGCAAAGGCACGGAGGACCGAAGGTCACGAAATCGCGACATGTCACGATTTCGCGACCAACGCAGGGAGCAAAGGCGCGAAGGACCGAAGGTCACGAAATCGTGACACGTCACGATTTCGCGACCAACGCAGGGAGCAAAGACGCGGAGGATGAAAGGTCATGAAATCGTGACATGTCACGATTTCATGATCGAAACTGAAGAACGGAGGCACGATTGAAAAATGGCGCGATATCACGATAGGTCATGATATCGCGGCCAAACGGAAGCGAGAAGGCATGGAGGAAGGAACGTCGTGATATCGCGACATGTCACGATATCGCGACCGAAACAGGGGAGAGAAGGCACCGAGAGGAATTGTCATGATATCATGACATGTCACGATATCGCGACCAAAAGAAAAACATGCACTCCAGGCTTTCATAAAAGCGTCCCTTCGTGCACGACAAGTTAGCGGTAGTGAAGCAACAGTTTCAGGGGAAGATTCCAACAGGCATGTTGGCCACTCGTGCAGGATATCTAGAGACGCATTTATAGCAACTAACAACAAGCAACAGATCGAGAAGAAGTTTCCGTTGGGGTATGGCAGCCAGTCGCGCACCTCACCCAGAGTCTCATCAATGCAACTTTCCAGTATTGTTCCAGGTGGCAATTGCAGATCGTGGGAAGTTTGAAAACACAGAGGATCGGGACCTCGATAAAAACCCAAGGATTGTAATGAGAAGGGGTTGGCAAAATGGTAGATGGTTGTATATTCTTTGTAAAATTCTTTCGAAGCTATTGGATAAGAAATTTGGCTCTTGTTACTTTGTTTCTTGTCTTGTATTTAGATCTTTTCTCCACCAATTTACACCATTAATTATGTTCTTAGAGAAAATATGATGAGGAACAAATTGTTGGCTAGGTATCTTGAACAAAGTTTCCTTATGAGAACTTTGTAATACTTCTAAAAGGGATATCTTTGCTTGAGGATTAATCACTTGTTGTTGGTTATCAAAGTGATTTTAGATTGAAATTTTGATTCTAAATATGAGCTTTCTATGCTTACATTCCATTTTGGATCATTCTCTAGAGTCAAAGATAGTTTTGAAGGTTGGTCAAATGAGGAACCCATATCTTGAATATCGGATTGAGTTGATTGAACTTGAGGTTGCTCATTTGTAGTTTCTGTTACAATATTAGTAATATCATCATGAAGGGACACATTAACATGCAATATTTGATTGGTTTCTTTTTGTTGATAATTAAATAGGGGTTCTTGGGAGATCCCCATGTCTTGATTTATTATTGGTATTTGTTGTGTAGGAGTTTGATTGTTTATTGGAGATTTATAATCAGTTGTAGATTGTAATTCATTTATATTAAAAAGACTCTTATCAATCAAATCTTGAATTGCACATCTTAAATATTTACAATTTTGTGTCATATGTCCATATACTCTATGATATTCATAATGTAGCTCAGGTTTAAACCAATCTGTTGTGGTATCAGGTTGTCTTATGGAAGGGAGTTCAATCCTATTTGTGTCAAGTAAATACTTGAGAATTATATCCATTGGTTGATTGAGCTTAGTAAATTTACGTGATGAAGGTTTTTGAGAGGTTTTTGATACGTGCCTTAGGAATTCAGTCATAAAAGGGCCTAATGGTTTCTCACCTCTACTTTATTTATTATGGGTAGAATGATGATAGGAATATTGCAAAGTATGAGGTGAGTGCATGGTAGAATTGGAAGAATAAGTATTTTCTTGTTGAAATGGATGTGTTGTATTGAAAGGGTGGAGGAGGATTGTATGTGGATCGATAGACATAATATGGATATATGGGAGAATAAATAATATCGTTATGAAGAGGATTGGCAAAGGGATTGTCCTGTTGGGTTGTGGATGAAAAATGAGAAAAGTGTGATGGAGGTGATGTTGAATAGGGATGAGGTTGGTCATAATCAACAAATGTATTTGGCTGAATTCTCCCAACATTACTGATGGGCTCATATGGATTTGAGTAAAAACTCATGGTTTCTTTAGTACTTCTAAAACTAATATTTAATATTTACTATTTAGAATTGAATATAAAACATACAAACTTGAAATGATGATTTTGTTATATTTTTTTCTTGTATACATATACATTTATATATATTTTTGTTTTCAAAAGGTGTTAGTTTCACGTCGGGTTCACCAAAATGTATCGCGCCATCCTTTTTCCATCCTCCTTTCAGGAACGGATCCCCTGCTATAGACCGAACTACCTCAAAACTCGGTCATACCGATGGAGCTCCACCTCTCCCCTATCCATACTCATCCAGTAGACTCGCCTGATGCGAGCCAACTCCTGTCCATCCTCGGCCCACCCTGGATGATCTCTCCAAGGCCTCTAGGTGATCTGGTTGGGGACAAGGTCATCTAGTAGTCTTTGGGATGCTGGCAGATCTATCCATCACTATGCCCCTCTCTAGAGCCACCAGTAGAAAACTCGGGGCCTCTCCCCATCAATCCCTGTTAGTGGGAGCCCTACCGGCCTCTGCACCGTGATGTGCTTCCAACACCAAACCTGCAGTAATGATTTCATAACCAAACATCGACCGCCCTTGTATATGACCCCATGCAGTATCATGTACAATCGACAGAGTACAAAGCTCCCCCAAGAAAACCTATATATGTGGTCTCTCATGTCGTAGACCACATCTGTCAATAGCCATGGTACTCTGCATCCACTCTGGTGGCACAGCAGAAGTCATCCTTCAACCTGCAATATTTCCATTCTCTGCTCTTTAGTAATCCTCTCTGCAACATAAACAAAATCAACAATAAAAATCATTAATTAAAAATGCAAGTCAAACTAAGTTCAATTTTATAAATGATGATATCATCCACAATTGGACTATATTGTCCCCAATTTGAGCAAATTCGTCTTTGATTTCGCATGAGGAAATCGTCCCTTATTGGATGAAATTGTCCCCCTATCATCGATTTTTCCCTTAGACAAAATCGACGATATCAAGACGATTTTGACGAAATCGAGACGATTTCGACGAAATTGAGATGATTTCGGCGAAATCGAGACAATTTCGATGAAATCGATATGATTTCGTCTCGACAATGTCGACGGCCCAAAAATGGCCACGATGCTCAAAAATCAATCAAATCTAATCTAAAAAACATGAAATTCTAAATTCAAGCCTTCTAAGTTCAGTTTAGACCCTTACCCGTAGCTCGCGCCAGACCTCTGTTGATCTTTGCGTTGTCTCGATCATCTTGTCTCTAGAGTTCTAAAAACTAGGAAAATGAATAGTAACAATGAATCAGGGTTTTACCCTATTTTTCTTAATTTTATTCAAAAACAATTAAAAATATTTTAAAATTTTGTTTTTTCGCGTTTTTACCTCAAACGTTTGATTTGGGTAAAAACACGGAGGGGGCACCATAGTAAGCTGTCGTACGATTCGACCTAGAATCGTCGCCTAAAAATGGGAATAATTTTTGCTTTCTCGTAAATCGAGAAGAACTCATCTTTAACGCATTTTCCTCAAAAAATTTGCTAAAGAGGAGGCAAAATGTAGCACCCTAAAATTAGCGCAGTAAAACCTTAAATAATTACAATTACTTTAGTAATAATTCAAATTCAAATTTTAACCCCAAAACTGCTCCTAAACCACCGTTTAACCCTTTTCCTCCTTTCCCACGCAATTTTTAGAGTTTGTTTTGACCGTTTGATGATATCGTCACCGATCAGATGATATCGCCTCAGATTGGACGATTTCGTCTGGGCTAGGACGTCCAGACGATCTTGTCCCAAAATTGATTTTTCACAATTAGCCTTTGTTCCAACGGTGTCTCTAATCCGGGCAGAAGCATGTCTATGCCATTAGAGACCCTCCCCGTTGGAGATCTCCCAAATTGGGATGATCTCCAACCTCCTAACCTCCATCCTAAGCCTATTTAAACTTAGGACTCCCCCTGGCTGAAATTTTCTATAACACAAGTTCTACGTGCATTAGACCGTCTTAAATTATTATTTGCCTCCATATTTGTCCAAATTTATTTGCAGGAACCTTAGTATTTTTTAGCTAGAGCAAGCTCAGTTCATCGTGGACGATCCTGTTCAATTTGAGACGATTTTGCACCAATTCGAGACGATCTCGACTGCAGTCTGCATTGGGGGCAATCAGTGCCTAGAGTTTGCATTTCCTCATTATTTTTTGTTGCATTATTCTGTATTTAGTTAATCTTATGATTATTATTTATTATTTTGCATCTTGGAGTTCACCCATGTAGTTTAATTGCATAATAAGGTCATGATTAGCTATTAAAGTGTTGCAAATTACTTGCATTTCTATTTGGGATTATTTGTTAACATCCTTATTGTCATTTTACATCATTATCCTCTATTAGCATTGCTGCATTTTTTGTATTTTGTGTCTATTTATCTGTTTGCAGGTCTCTGACGAATTCGTCTGATGAATTCATCAGATCTCAGACGATCCTGCAGGTCGGAGATGATCCCATCAAATTCCAGATGATCCTGTCTGCTTCAAGAGTCAGAACCTCCATCAGACATCTGGATCAGGTATGGCTCTTTAATTTAGCTTTTTATCTTTGTTTTCATTCAAATCTGTTTCTTTGTATTTCATTTAGTCTACATTTTCATAATAGAACAACTTAGATTCATTTGGCCAAACCTAGGACTCGAATGTTTAAAGATAAAACTGAACACATTAAACACATTCCCAACCTAGGCGTGGAAACTACCATTCAAATGTTTCCTGGTGAACCCACCATCCATAAAAAAATCACCATAATACACCTCCCCCAAGAGGCGGGACCTTCATAAGGCCTCTCAGTCCGAGGTACCGCGCCATCCTTTTCCCATCCTCCTTCCGGGCATGGATCCTATAGCCTAATTTTTGCTAGGCATAAATTCCTAAGTGTGATAAATTTTTTGGATAATTCCCTAGGAATTATACCATCATTGCAAATTTGCATATTGACATAATGACATGAAATAGTGATAATGTGCATGCTTTTTTAAAAACATAATTGTATAACAGAATGATTTAAGTCATATGTTTTTATGATTTTAAATAAATGGGGAATAAAAATTGGTACAATGGTTTGCGCTAGGCATAGAATATGTAGGTATAGACTTATACCATCATCGTGAAATCCAAAGAAAAAGTTGATATAATAGTTTTATTGTATGGTTGATTTTTAATTGTTGAAAATAAACAGAAAATATGAAAAGGAGGACTTGCGCTAGGCATAAGACTCCCATTTAAGTTATGGAACTATACCATCGTCGCGAAAGTCGACAATATATATATATATATATATATATATATATATATATATATATATATATATATATATATATATATATATATATATATATATATATATATATATATATATATATATATATATATATATATATATATATATACATATATATGTGTGTGTGTGTGTGTTTTTATTGTATGGTTTGAAATAAATTTTGATTTTTTATTATGCATGTAGTTGTCTTTATGCGAGAAAGGAAAAATGAAATTATTCCAGACAATTTGCAAAGATATTTTAAAGTATATCGAAGACAAAAGTTGGATTTATAAGGAATCCCATGTGCATATGTGAGTTCATTTCCAATCTTGATTTATCATAATGATACAAAAAATCTCTCAAATACAAATGTGTGTGCAATTGCTATGTTCGTTTACCAGTTTTGAGCAAGATAATTTGATACAAGTGATTTGAATGAACCAAATAAGTGTTCATTACCCATGATTTAGATGCATATAACCATACCAGACTACTATGTAAGTCGGATTATCAAGAACTAGCTAATCCATAAGCGGACATAGGTCTGTACAAAAGGTCGCTAATGTGACAGACATATCGCCACGTTAGGAGTTACCCAAGGCCAAGCGGGTTGGGCAAAAACCACCTGTTATGGGGCTTACCTCACAGTTTTCGAATAATTGAGAATTCCAGGGATTCAAGCTCATCAACCCTTATTTTATTTTCAATGGGTAGGGAGAGGGATTTTATTGCTTTTTCTTTTGCTTTCTTTTGCTTTTCTTTTGTATTTTTGCTTGATTTTTGAGATAATGCTTGAAACATTGTTGTAATGATATAAAATAACATTTTTCTTTTTCTCTTTTTCTTGAACTTTGCTTTTCTTCCTATGCTAGGGATACTTGCTCGGATTAGCTGTAGAGCAAGGGATTTTTATTCAGGTAGGGGTGAGCTTGTCCTTTTGCCAATTCTCAAAGATTCTAGACCATGTGCATGATAGGATAGCAAGGGAAAATTTTCGCTCAAGAAACCACTTCTACTATGTAGCATAGCATGGACATTACAAATATAATCATTTTATTGTGAAAGGATGTGCTTGGTTTAATTAAATAACAAGATCAATTCTCTGTGCTCAAACTTTATTTAATTGAATTTTGTGGACTTTGATATAAGAGAGATTAGTAATCATGCCAGATAAAAATTAAGATATTTATTTTGTGTTTGTGATAGTGGGGGATTCCAAATAAATGCTAATTTATCCAAAATAACTTGAAAATATAACTGCAATACTTGAAGAAGAAATATATATAACAAATATTTTTGAAAAAAATTCATAATTTTGACTCTCTCTTTCTTTTGTTTTTTTTTTTTTGAAAGAATTAACAAGTGCCATAAATAAATACAAAAAATATTTTTGAAGATTTTGATGATTTTGATTTTTTTTTTTTTATATTTTGATTTTAATTTATGAATTGAATTGGTGGTATATACAAATTATCTATATACACTATACAAGGTTATTTGAATATATGATGTCTAAGGTTGCTTCAAAATCAAAGGCGGTTTTGAAGGATAATTTGGTTGTGTTGAAGGTAAGAACAAAATGTGATGAATAAAAGGTAGTGATAACAAAAGCTTTGTTATAATGTAGAATAATGTAGCAAAAGATCTTACTTTTATATGTGAAAAATTGATCATGTTACAAAATAAAATGTCAGAAGGATAAGAAGGTTTTTCATTCTTATAACTATCTTCCAAGTCTTGATAAGATGGAGGGAGCATATATGAAATATATGCATGGGTGTTATTTGGTAAACAAGGATGATCATATATGAATGAAGAAAAGTGATGGATAGAATATAATTGTGACAATAGATAATGTGTAGAACTTGATGTTTCAACCATTAAATATTCTTCAAATGGTGTTGGGTCACCATGTATGGTAACAATTTTAAACTTTAAACATTGGTGAAGAGTAGAAGGGACAACCCTCATTGTATGAATCCAAGGACTTCTGAGAAGTAGGTTATAAGGTGAAGGGCAATATGCCACAAAAAACAAAGTATCCAGGATCTTGGATCCAATATTGAGGGGAAAAATTATAGTACCTTGAGCTTCTTGAATTTCATTGTTAAAATATTTTATAATAACATTTGATTCATTAAGATCTTCTTCCTTTAATTTGAGTTTTTGGAATAATTGATAAGTGCATAAATTAAGAGAGGAGCCATTATCTACCATGATAGTTTTAACGAGTGTTTCTTTACTAGATCCTGTAATGTAAAGATAGTAGTCTTCTTGTGGAGTAGAGGAAGGAATCTCCTCATCATAGAATGAAATATGGTTAACCTCAAGAGGGTTTACACCATTAATTATGTTCTTAGAGAGAATATGATGAGGAACAAATTGTTGGCTAGGTATCTTGAACAAAATTTCCTTGTGATAACTTTGTAATACTTCTAAAAGGGATATCTTTTCTTGAGGATTAATCACTTGTTTTTGGTTATCAAAGTGGATTTCAGATTGAGATTTTGATTCTAAATATGAGCTTTCTATGCTTACATTCCATTTTGGATCATTCTCTAGAGTCAAAGATAGTTTTGAAGGTTGGTCAAATGAGGAACCCATATCTTGAATATCGGATTGAGTTGATTGAACTTGAGGTTGCTCATTTGTAGTTTCTGTTACAATATTAGTAATATCATCATGAAGGGACACATTAAAATGCAATATTTGATTGGTTTCTTGTTTTTGATAATTAAATAGGGGTTCTTGGGAGATCCCCATGTCTTGATTTATTATTGGTATTTGTTGTGTAGGAGTTTGATTGTTTATTGGAGATTTATAATCAGTTGTAGATTGTAATTCCTTTATATTAAAAAGACTCTTATCAATCAAATCTTGAATTGCACATCTTAAATATTTACAATTTTGTGTCATATGTCCATATACTCTATGATATTCACAATGTAGCTCAGGTTTAAACCAATCATGTTGTGGTATCAGGTTGTCTTATGGAAGGGAGTTCAATCCTATTTGTGTCAAGTAAATACTTGAGAATTATATCCATTGGTTGATTGAGCTTAGTAAATTTACGTGATGAAGGTTTTTGAGAGGTTTTTGATACGTGCCTTAGGAATTCAATCATAAAAGGGCCTAATGGTTTCTCACCTCTACTTTCTTTATTATGGGTAGAATGATGATAGGAAGATTGTGAAGTAGGAGGTGAGTGCATGGTAGAATTGGAAGAATAAGTATTTTCTTGTTGAAATGGATGTGTTGTATTGAAAGAAGAGTATTGAAAAGGTGGTGGAGGATTATATGTGGATTGATAGACATAATATGGATATATGGGAGAATAGATAATATCGTTATGAAGAGGATTGGAAAAGGGATTGTTTTGTTGGGTTATGGATGAAAAATAAGAAGAGTGTGATGGAGGTGATGTTGAATAGGGATGAGGTTGGTCATAATCAAAAAATGTATTTGGCTGAATTCTTCCAACATTACTGATGGGCTCATATGGATTTGAGTAAAAACCCATGGTTTCTTTAATACTCCTAAAAGTAATATTTAATATTTAATATTTAGAATTGAATCTAAAACATACAAACTTGAAATGATGATTTTGTTACTTTTTTTTTTGTATACATACATATTTATATTTTTTTTGTTTTCAAAAGGTTTTTAGATGCATTCACGTCGAGTTCACCAAAATGTATCGCTCCAAATTTTTCGCATCCTTACCTTCAGGCTATAGGATCCATGCCCGGAATGAGGATGGGAAAAGGATGGCATGGTACCTCAGACTGAGAGGCCTTGCGAAGGTCCCGCCTTTCGAGGGAGGTGTATTATGGTGATTTTTTGATGGATGGTGGGTTCACCAGGAAACGTTTGAATTGCAGTTTCCAAGCCTAGGTTGGGAATGTGTTTAATGTGTTCAGTTTTATCTTTAAACATTCGAGTCCTAGGTTTTGGCTAAATGAATCTAAGTTGTTCTATTATGAAAATGCAAACTAAATGAAATACAGCAAACAGATTTGAACAGAAACAGAGAGAAAAAGCTAAATTAAAGAGCCATACTTGATCTGGATGTCTGATGGAGGTTCTGACTCTTGAAGTAGATAGGATCATCTGGAATTTGACAAGATCATCTCCGACCTGCAAGATCGTCTGAGATTTGATGAATTTGTTAGAGACCTACAAACAGAGAAATAGACACAAAATACAAAAAATGCAGCAATGCTAATAGAGGATAATTATGTAAAATGACAATAAGGATGTTAACAGATAATACCAAATAGAAATGCAAGTAAGTTGCAACACTTTAATAGTTAATCATGACCTTATTATGCAATTAAACTACATGGGTGAACTCCAAGATGCAAAATAATAAAGAATAATCATAAGATTAACTAAATATAGAATAATGCAGTAGAAAATAATGAGAAAATAATGAGAAAATGCAAACACTGGGCACTGATTGCCCCCAATGCAGACTGCAGTTGAGATCGTCTCGAATTGGTGCAAAATCGGCTCGAATTGAACAGGATCGTCCATGGCGAATTGAGCTTGCTTCGGCTGAAAAATACTAAGGTTTCTGCAAATAAATTTGGACAAATATGGAGGCAAATAATAATTTAAGATGGTCTAATGCACGTAGAACTTGTGTTACAGGAAATTTCAGCCAGGGGGATGCCAAGGGGGAGTCCTAAGTTTAAATAGGCTTAGGAGAGAGGTTAGGAGGTTGGAGATCATCCAAATTTTGGAGATCTCCAACGGGGGAGTGTCTCTAACGACATAGGCACTCTTCTGCCTGGATTAGAGACATCGTTGGAATAGAGGCTAATTGTGAAAAATCAGTTTTGGGACAAGATCGTCTGGATGTCCTAGCCCAGAAGAAATCGTCCGATCTGAGGCGATATCATCTGATCAACGACGATATCGTCAAACGGTCAAAACAAACTCTAAAAATGGTGCGAGAAAGGAGGAAACGGGTTAAACGGTGGTTTAGGAGCGGTTTTGGGGTTAAAATTTGAATTTGAATTATTACTAGAGTAATTGTAATTATTTAAGGTTTTACTGCGCCAATTTTAGGGTGCTACATTTTGCCCCCTATTTAGCGAATTTTCTAAAGAAAATGCGTTAAATATGAGTTCTTCTTGATTTACGAGAAAGCAAAAATTATTCCCATTTTTAGGCGACGATTCTAGGTCGAATCGTATGACAGCTTACTACGGTGCCCCCTCCGTGTTTTTACCCAAATCGAACGTTTGAGGTAAAAACGCGAAAAAGCAAAATTTAAAAATGTTTTTAATTGTTTTTTAATAAAATTAAGAAAAATAGGGTAAAACCCTAATTCATTTTTACTATTCATTTTCTCTGATGATATTTTTGATGATATGACTTGTGTATATGTTTTATGATGCTTTAATGTTTTGAATTGTTTGCTTATTGGATTGAGGATTCATGTAATTATGTCATTTTGAAATATTATAATTTTGATGTCATGTTGTAAGATTTTAAATGAAATAATCTGATGTAAAAAATTGGTTGTTTGTGATGATAATTTGATAAAAAAATAAAAGGGACTTTTAACAATAATTTCAAAGGACATTGTCGTTGTTATAGACCATTTCATGGAGTCACCGCTCACTCGGTCGTCAAGCTAATCCTAGTATAGAAATATTGTTAAAAATTAAAAGAGTGCTTAAGAGACTGTCTTAAGACTTTGGTGTGATGATGCAAATGATGATGATGATAGTGATTTGTTTTCAGATTTCCATGAAAAATATTATGCATGAAATAATTTTAAAATGATTTTTGCTAGGCATAAATTCCTAAGTGTGATAAAATTTTTGGATAATTCCTTAGGAATTATACCATCATTGCAAATTTGCATATTGACATAATGACATGAAATAGTGATAATGTGCATGCTTTTTAAAAACATAATTGTATAACAGAATGATTTAAGTCATATGTTTTTATGATTTTAAATAAATGGGGAATAAAAATTGGTACAATGGTTTGTGCTAGGCATAGAATATGTAGGTATAGACTTATACCATCATCGCGAAATCCAAAGAAAAAGTTGATATAATAGTTTTATTGTATGGTTGATTTTTAATTTTTGAAAATAAACAGAAAATATGAAGAGGAGGACTTGCGCTAGGCATAAGACTCCCATTTAAGTTCTGGAACTATATCATCATCGCGAAAGTCGACAATATATATATGTGTTTTTATTGTATGGTTTGAAAGAAATTTTGATTTTTGATTATGCATGTAATTGTCTTTATGCAAGAAAGAAAAAATGAAATTATTCCAGACAATTTGCAAAGATATTTCAAAGTATCTCAAAGACAAAAGTTGGATTTATAAGGAATCCCATGTGCATATGTGAGTTCATTTCCAATCTTGATTTATCATAATGATACACAAAATCTCTCAAATACAAATGTGTGTGCAATTGCTATGTTCATTTACCAGTTTTGAGCAAGATAATTTGATACAAGTGATTTGAATGAACCAAATAAGTGTTCATTAACCATGATTTACATGCATATAACCATACCAGACTACTATGTAAGTCATATTATCAAGATCTAGCTAATCCATAAGCAGACATAGGTCTGTACAATAGAAGGTCGCTAATGTGACAAACATATCGCCACGCTAGGAGTTACCCAAGGCCAAGCAGGTTGGGCAAAAACCACTTGTTATGGGGCTTACCTCACAGTTTTTGAATAATTGAGAATTCCAGGGATTCAAGCTCATCAACCCTTCTTTTCTTTTCAATGGGTAGGGAGAGGGATTTTATTGCTTTTTATTTTGCTTTCTTTTGCTTTCTTTTGCTTTTCTTTTGTATTTTTGCTTGATTTTTGAGATAATGCTTGAAACATTGTTGTAATGATATAAAATAACATTTTTATTTTTCTCTTTTTCTTGAACTTTACTTTTCTTCCTATGCTAGGGATACTTGCTTAGATTAGCTGTAGAGCAAGGGATTTTTATTTTGGGTAGGGGTGAGCTTGTCCTTTTGTCAATTCTCGAATATTCTAGACCATGTGCATGATAGGATAGCAGGGGAAACTTTTCGCTCAAGAAACCACTTCTACTATGTAGCATAGCATGGACATTACAAATATAATCATTTTATTGTGAAAGGATGTGCTTGGTTTAAGTAAATAACAAGATCAATTCTCTGTGCTCAAACTTTATTTAATTGAATTTTGTGGACTTTGATATAAGAGAGATTAGTAATCATGCCAGATAAAATAAAGATTTAATTTTGTGTTTGTGATAGTGGGGGATTCCAAATAAATGCTAATTTATCCAAAATAACTTGAAAATATAATTGCAATACTTGAAGAAGAAATATATACAACAAATATTTTTGAAAAAAATTGATAATTTTGACTCTCTCTTTCTTTTGTTTTTTTTTTTTTGAAAGAATTAACAAGAGCCATAAATAAATACAACAAATATTTTTGAAAAAATTGATAATTTTGACTCTCTCTTTCTTTTGTTTTTTTTTTTTTGAAAGAATTAACAAGTGCCATAAATAAATACAACAAATATTTTTGAAGATTTTGATGATTTTGATTTTTTTTTTTTATATTTTGATTTTAATTTATGAATTGAATTGGTGGTATATACAAATGATCTATATACACTATACAAGGTTATTTGAATATATGATGTCTAAGGTTGCTTCAAAATCAAAGGCGGTTTTGAAGGATAATTTGGTTGTGTTGAAGGTAAGAACAAAAGGT